>CM036534.1:8833470-9473470 GCA_020745685.1 Tautogolabrus adspersus | reverse complement strand
AAGGGAGCAGCGAATTTAAACAACTTTTCCCCAAATTCTGTTTTAATCTTTGGAAAAGATCGAATAAATGTCCTGGGACTGATGATTGTAATTTCCTGTACTCTTCTTTAGTGGAAAAAAAAGTCCTGATATTTTCAGTCTCAAGTGTTTTAAAGGATCAAGCGGAAACATTTCCAGGTGATCTCAATGCTAATATCATGCTTTTATCTGGATACTCTTGTCAATAATACCACTACAGTGCGAGATTTAAAATTCAAGCAAAGAGGAATAACTGCTTTTCATCACTAACATAAATCTAAACTCTCACTCTGTGTTTTTCAGACCACCATGAAGGAACTGGCTCAGATGCTGAAGAAGATGCCTCAGTACCAGAAAGAGCTCAGCAAGGTACCAGCTGAATCACACTGTTTTCTGTATGTTAACAGGATGAAATGGTTCTGTGTTAAATAGACTTCATTCAATATTTATCCAAAGCACCACGAGACACTGCCTCCCTTCAATGGGAGTTTAAATGATAACTCTTTTTTAATGCAGATGTATTCCTTCTGTCCTTGATTAAGTGAGACACTTAAAGAGTCTTCTGGTTCATATTTTCGTAAAACGTGTGTACTGTATTCATGCAAAGTGTTTTCATGTGTGCATACGTGCACTTTGTGACATGTGGCTGAACTGATCGTTAGACTGTTTGAACAATATTTTGCAAGAAAAGAAAATCACACTGTGGCATGTTAGAATAGACACAGTAATACTCTTTATATATTGGGCATGAAATGTAAAAACATTATTTGTAAAATATCCCAAAGTTTACATAAAGACATAAAAATCCTAAAAGCATTCTTCTGTACACACTGTTTGCAGCTGATTGTTCTCTCAGTGACACACGCACTGACATCCTCTCTCCTCTCTGCCTTCAGTATTCGACCCACCTCCACCTGGCTGAGGACTGTATGAACCGCTACCAGGGCACTGTGGACAAACTGTGTCGTGTAGAACAGGTGAATCACGCACACACCTCTGTTAGAGACTTAGACCTGTCTCCGGGCTGAGTTTTGTTATTTTCTGGGTTTCTGTCTTTCCATCCAAACCTCGTTAACGTGGTAGCTCAGGATTGTTCGGAGGGAATATCTTCAAATGTGACACAAACATCCACTTGGACTCGTGGAAGAACTGACCAGATTTTGCTGCTCAAAGCTCACTGTGACATCACGTCCAGTTCACCAAACACTCTTGTGATTGATATTTCTCAGCAGCACATGGAAGAATGTTTCTTTTATCTGATTTATTATGACCTTGAGGCCATCAATGATGGATAAACGGACAACCTTCCGCCCCTATGTTTGTTCTATAAGATAAGATAAGATAATCCTTTATTGATCCCCAGTGGGGAAATTCAAGTTTTTCGGCGGTTGGTAAAAGGTCTACTGACTAACATATGATCTGCGAAAAAAAACACAGACAGAGGCGTTGTCTGGTTTTATGTTCCTCTTGTAAATGAATGTGGCGGAAGGTCTCGTAAATAAATTCAGGCCCATCAAATGCTGTTGTTTTGCTTTCTAATAGATTCTTTTAAGTGTTTTAATATACAAATACATCCTCTGCTGTAGCCACAATTACAGCGAAGGATTTTAACTGTCTCTTGACTTCGATCAGATGTTTGAATAAAATTACATTTGTGAAGAACTTATCTTAAACTTTGTCCTCTCCTGTCCTCCATTGTTTTCAGGATCTGGCGATGGGCATGGATGCAGAGGGAGAGAAGATCAAAGATCCCATGAGGCTCATTGTTCCCATTCTGCTGGACGCCAACGTCAACGTGTCCGACAAGATCCGAATCATCCTGCTCTACATCTTCCTGAAGAACGGTCAGATATTCACTCTGCTTTTTCACATAATATTTTTAAACATCTGTCTGATAATGACAAAAAGAGAAGAAAGGTCCACTCAAAATCTTAAATATGCACGCATTCATATTGTGTCCTGTGTTTCTTTATTGCTTTAAGTGCATTTTAGTTTGTATTGTGTCTGCATGCATCATCACAGCTGTTAACGTGCATGCTCTCATGCTTGTGTGTAAATCTACGCTGCATGTGTGTGTGTGTCTTTGTGTGTGTGTGTGTGTGTGTGTGTGTGTGTGTGTGTGTGTGTGTGTGTGTGTGTGTGTGTGTGTGTGTGTGTGTGTGTGTGTGTGTGTCAGGTGTGACTGAGGAAAACCTGTGTAAGCTCCTTCAGCATGCAAACATCCCACCAGAGGACAGTGACATCATTTCCAACATGGCCCACTTGGGCATCCCCGTTATCTCTGAGGTGAGCTGTCCTGAGCCAGGTCCTCAGTGTTTCTTCATGGACAAAGTACAGAGCATTTCTGAGTGTGACATTTAACAGTTTGTTTCCCTTGTTTCTACAATGCATAATAAGCAGCATGGAACTTAAAGTTGCTTTTTACAAATGGAAAACTTATTTAAGATTCCAGTCTCAAGCTTTCTTAATGCAACACCCTGCATATAAACACACATAGTGCTGCTGCACTGCGTGCTGTTGAAGACTTTCAGAATCCTGTGTGCCTAAAGATAAATACAAATAAATAAACTGATAAGAACAACATCATGTTAGTTTGAGTGAAATGTAGAGTTTCACTTATTAAAAAAGAATCAGTGGTTTCCTTAAATAGCTGCTCGGTGTGATTATTAGCACTCTCCAATCGGAGAAGTCGATGCATATATTGGAGACTATTTGAAGCAGTGGATTTGTCCTCAGTGGGGCCTGAATTGAGCATTTAGGACAGTAGAAAAGTAGGCAGAGGACTGAGTCACCAAATAAACTCATTCAGGGCCTTTATCTATAATGAAACATATTTAATTTCAGATTAAGAGTTTCTCATTTTCTTTTGCAGTCCCCACACACTGCCACCCTCCAGAACTGCTTACCCAAGACACTTATGTCTTAAACTAAAACTGTTAAAATCCTGTAGGCATTCAATTTCACCTGCTTACTGTGAGTTGTCCTTTTTTGCACTCTGGGTATTTTGCAGCACTACATGTAAAAAAAAAAAAGTAGGTGATTTTGTTATGTGTTTTTCAGGAAAAACTGCAAAAGCTAACCAGCTTTATGCAGAACCTGGCTCATACTGGGAGAGCAAAACTGTGTGCTGCCCACACAATGAAATAGTGAACACGTACAAGCGACAAGCTACAGTGAGCCAGTATGAGTTTTCTGAGGGCAGAAACAATCATAGACAACCTGGAGAAAATGGTGGGAACAGTTAGTCAGTATACGCCTGTGTGAAAAGCATGTGGAGATTTGTTCAGAAAAAGCCAAAACCAAACTAAAATTGTGGTTGAGAAACCTGAAGGCAGTGGATAAGTGTAAGATTTTTGGAAAAAAATATCTGCCTTCATAGCTCCAGACAGTATTTGATGCCCAATCTTAAAAATGACTCATGCTTTTAGTGACCTCAGTGAACTGATTGGATTTATGAAACCAGTATCTTTTCTTCACAGGGCACCATCAAGAAAGCCAAGAAGCCAGATCGTAAGGAGCGAATCAGTGAGCAGACCTACCAGCTGTCCAGGTGGACTCCTCTTGTTAAGGATCTCATCGAGGTACTTCTAAGTCCACAGAAATACAAACATATACCGGAAGAATATTACTAAAGGATAGAAAGTCAGTGATTGACCCAGCCAGAAGCAGACACCTGTCTCAATAGCAACTAAAGCCTCAGCTGCCTTCTAGCGATGGACAGATTCATACAAAAGTGTTATTACTAAAGATACTTCTTTTGTCTTTGAAAATGGATTCTCATATAAATAGTCAATATCATGAAAGGGATCTGTTTGTCTCTCCTGAGTTCTGTTGTATGGAATCATATTTCATTAAAGAGCTAGGGGGCGCCAGTAGTGTAGTGGTTAGTGCGCCCCATGTAAGAGACTTTCGTTCTCCAATCTGTGGCTCCTTTACCGCAATGTCCCCCACTTTCTCTCTCTCCTGATTTCTGACTCTATTCACTGTCCTATCTCTCAAATAAAGGCATACAGCTGACATCACATTACAATGAATGTAATTGCTTCTCTGCTGTTGTTGTCATCTTGTGAGCAATCAAACAAACCAACCTGGATACTTTATTGTGACAGTCTACTTTATTGAATTCGCTTACCTTATGGCATATGCATGGCTTGTGCATTCATCTTGTAAAATAAACGAGTTTCTCGTCACTGCATGAAAGTAAAAAAAAGGTTATTATTAGTGATGCAAGTTATCTGTATCATGGAGTTCTGGCCCTGTAACTACATTTTGTGACACTGGTCACCTCCTGTATTTCCTGAACTGACTGGTTCTCCTCTTAAGAGCTGCAGGTTTCTGTAGCATTTCTTCTTCTTTGCGTTTTGTGTGTAAACAGAAGAAGTCATGAAGATTATTTGGTTAGAAAGAAATGTAATGTAAAGCCATCAGGGGAGTAGGGCCTTTCTGTTTCATGCTTATAGTTATGTTTGCTTTAGGGGCTGGTAAACTTCTTTGTCCTACTATGAAAAGACCGCGTCCTGAGATTTTGTGATTTTATTTACCACCTCTCCCTTTAATTTGAATGTTTTCTGACTCTGTGTTTAGAGAGTATTGTGAGTTAAAGTTGCAATTTTACTGGTTCTGTTTCTGCTGCCAGATTTCCTAACTTAAAGTGTGTTCCCTCAGGACTCCATTGAGGACAAACTTGACCCCAAACTCTACCCGTACATTTCCCAGCGACAAGTTTCTGCAAAAGCCAGCGCTCCATCGAGGTGTGTAGTCTTTTATTACACGTTTCCCTACACTTCAGAAAACACATCAGTGTCATGAATGTTTTAATTACAACAAATATAAATACATTCCATCAATCATTATTGCTTCAGATGGTTATTCTTATTTCCAATGATAACCTTTCAATGTTTTGCATCTGTTTCCTTTTAGCAGCGCACGTTACGGTAACTGGCACAAGAACAGGGGCCCCACAGAGATCAAGACGGGGCCCCGGATCATCGTCTTCATCATCGGAGGGATGACGTACAGCGAGATGCGTTGCGTGTACGAGGTCACACAGGCCAACGGAAAGTGGGAGGCCCTGATTGGTGAGTTCACTATTACTAAAGGGCTATACCAAAGTTATTGAGTTCAGCTTTAAATGTATTTTTGGTTAAGAAGATCCGACAGTGTTTGATGTCAATCGTTAGAGGAGCTGAACTCCTCTTTGTATCACATTATTTATTTCACTGCTTAAAACACTCTCTTGTGGCTGAAGTGCATTTTCAGTTTGAATTGTAAACAAGAGTTTGAGAAAATGAGATTTGACATTAGTGCTGCTCAACTGATCGCAATTTCGCCGTGCTTGTGATATGAGATATTTGAGACAAGCATTTGCAATAAACACATCGCAAAAATTTGAATTTATTGCGATGAATAGAGATAACTTTTAAACAAGCAATGCTTTCTCACTCAGCATGCTTACATTTTACCCACTGGATAAGTGAGAAATAAGACATTTGATGTAATCAGATAAAGATGAAGCCTGGCCATTACCCTCAGATTGATTGGTGCTTATTCAGCAGAGAAAAATAAAGACGTTTTTGGATTCAGGAGAGACAGGTTGAACATAAAGAATTGCAGATAGACATAAAAAACTGTGAGCTGAAGCTGAATCCATGCTTTCATTTTTCTTTATTTATCAAAACGACAGCGTTAATGCAATGTTGAACTATGTTCTTCTCACATCGCAGGCATATTCAACATAGGCTCATCTCTGCATTGGGTTGAACAGTTGAAGCTGTGATCAGGTTTTTTTTTTTTTTATCAGAGGGTTGATCACAATGTTTGACCCTGCATGACTGTACTGATGTAAATGAATGAAAGCTTGATAAACAGTGTTTGCAACCTGCTGATGGGTCTGTTGGGAAATCTGATCAGCTGAGTCTTTACTGATGTGAAATGTAATCAGACAGCTGATATTTTTTATGGATTTCAGAGAATGGATGAAGAAGGAGAAGAGAAGAATGTAAAATATTATTATGACTTCAGATTGCATCAGACCTTTAGTTAAACTAAAACATTTCTAAAAGACCTTGAAGCATTTGTTTTGTTTAACGTTTATCCAGGATTGTGATCTTAAAGGTTGTTGTCTCCTGCAGGTTCCACCCACATTCTCACCCCCCCTAAATACCTAAAAGAACTCCAGCACCCAGACTTCCTGGATCCCAACGCCCTACCGGAGGGCACCGAGGAGCCGCCTGCAGAGTGAAAAACACGTCTGGAGGTAAAAACACAAGTCGTGTTGGGACTTTTTGAATCTGTTTCTCGTGTTTGATCCAACCTGCTCAGTGTGCTTTTTTTTAACCCTGCAATATTTTAAATGACAATCAAATGCTGCCTTACTGTTGTTAAGACACCGACCCTGTTCCTTTTTCAAACCTAACATCTGACAGATGTTTATGAAAAACTGCCCTGATGGTAAACTAACCTGTAAGCCAGTATTCAATAGAATCATACATGCATTTGATAAATCACTGGCTCTACTGTTTATTGCAAATACTCTATGAACAAAATGTGTAGAAGATATGAACCTGCAGCTCAGAATGCAAAAAGTTGTATGCAGTAATGGCTTCAGTAAAGACGGTTTTGTGCATTAGATCTTAGACTTAGAATGTTTTTACATCCCCTCCAGTATTCAGAGAGAGGAAGCTGTGACAATGAGTATGTTTCACAGCGTCTTAACCCCCTTCAGACGTAACTAAGCTCAGCCGTCACCACATCTTTGTACATTCATGTTTAATCTGCGACGGCATAATATTGGTGTCAAAAATGTCAATTCACTTTGCGTTTGGGCGTTACGGCACTACAGCTCCATGAGGACACACAGTCAGACCTTCACACACACACAAATCCTGCTTTGCAGTTCAGGCCGCTGGAGACAGAGTGCAAAGTAACAGCAGACGGATGTTAGTGAGGACTAAGGATCATGACACCCATCCAGTCTGAACATCCAGAAGTTATTACAAACGATTTGACCTTTGAATGTGTTTTTGGTTGTTAGGGTGAATGAAGCCAACTAAAAAAAACTATTCCTTCTACGAGGTCACTTTGTAGTACAGGCATCTTATTTATTGCAGGTCTTTGTTGATTTTGTAGTCCCTTACCTTTTGTAGTTTTGCGTTTGATTAAAGGCTTTCTTATCTGTTTTTTTATCATCTTACAACTATCTGTTGTAAGATGTCTGTGCGGTCACTGGCGTGTCCTTGTGTCCAGACTCATTCTATTATCTTTGTTGTCTTTTCGAAACACTTGTTTTTTTATATATTTGTGTTTGTTAGCCACGTGTCTGTAGCATCTTTGGGTTTCTTCGTGGTCAGTTTGGTTCCCTTTGTTATCGTTTTGAATCTTTTTGTCGTTTTATCATCGTGCAGAGACATTGAGAGGTCAAATACACATTATAAAATAAAATACAAATAGCCAAAATCTTTCCCACTACAGCCAGTGACTCATCTGTGACATGCATGTATGATTTTAGTGTCCACAACATATTGAGCAAGTTAAAAGAGTTCACCTTTACTACACAGACAACACTAAGATATAAAGTGTAGGGCAGCTCTGGCCTGGCTTTGATACTGTAACATCAGCGTAACCGATCACTGACACCACTGACCTCAGAAGGGACAACATGTGACTTTCCAACATAAAGTATCTGTCTCTGGTTTTATTGGATGTCAGCTTTAAACAAGAAAACAAGCCCTCTTGGAGAGTGAGATCTTTTTTCCACTAAGGAAGTGAAGATGTTGTCGTGTTGTTCCTCACTCTCTTTGTTATTACCTCCAGGGCATCGCTGTGATTTGTTTCCCTCTCACTGTCGCTGTTCTTTGTCTTTCTTTTTGGAACCATTGTAGCAAATCTTGTTCAACACAAATCCTTTAGGCATTTTTCTTCACACCGTCACATCTGTACAGAAGGAAATGTCACTTTAGTTTATCCTCTAAAAGTCATGCAAGGTGAGGGAAATGTTTGTTGTCAAAGGGCTAAATGTTGAACTAAAAGTGTTTCACTGAGATTTTCAGTAACTATTTGAAACTATGCAAAATTTACAATAGATAGGTTTGAACTCTCACTGTTTGGGAGCAATGGGAGGAGAGATAAAAAACAGCAAATATTAAACATGTCCTCACCTCTGACTGGTGTCAGTCTGTCTCTGCCAGTATAGGACAAGGGAGCGATGGGTAAAGATACGCAGCTGTGACTCGTGAGACAGTGTCCGCCATGTTTGTTTTGCTGATTCGTCACACCTGGGCATGTAGTTGGCAGCTGACAGTAACTGGAGTGAGGTGTATACATGCCACAGTATCTCGTTTTCTTTGGGACTTCTCTAGGTATCAAAATGTTTTTTCTCAAAATCAGGATAAGGGCTATCCTTCTGAAATCGGGATATGATGTTTACATGCACAATCACAAAAACTGTATACATAAAAAACCTGAACAAAACCCGAGATTCTTAGTTCACATGAACTCACTTAATGAAGGTAGAATCTGTAAAAAGAGATTAGGTCGTCAGAAATCTGAGTAGAGGGAAGGTTTTTGTTAATTTTTTGTTACCAAAATAAAAGCACGGTAAAACACATGGATCACTTTTGATATTAAATTGATCTCTTCTTTCTGTCTTTCAGTATCAGCGGACGTCTTCGCCCCCTCTCGCCTTCAAACAGCCCTCCTGGAGAAAGAAGATCAGATGTACCCCCACCTTATCCCCCTTACCTCCTCCAGCATTACACCTCAAATATACACTTTATGTTTTATATCATTCAGTCATTTTTAACTTATAAACCAGACTTTAAATATCAACATTGTGACATTTATCAGAGATCACTGGAAGAGAGTGGATGTGTTAAATATTGTTTACTGTATATTGTGAGATGTTTATTATCGGGGAGAAATCATGTGAGTGAATTAGTTTAGACGACTGGATGAGATTCAGAGAGGGTTGGGGTCAATGAAACTGATGAACAAGTATCCTGGGACAATAATTCCACCGTGGTTCACAGTTCTGTCAGAGCAAAATGATGTTTTTCATTGAAAACTTGTGGATTTCACTTTATCTTTGCAGTGACTTCTATAATTGTCTCTCCCTAACCGGTACACAATGTCCTCTTCCTTTATGTTATCTAGCAGGCTAGTTTTAATGTAGTGCTTTCCATTCAGTAGCAATGATGCCATACTGCACAAATCCCCAGATTTACAGTGATGTGTCTGACCCTGGACATATATGCCAACATAAAGCCACTCTGATGGTGTATTTGTAGCTGTAGATCAAACATTATAAGGTTTAGTGGGATCGTCTCTCGCGCATCGTCCTATTTGTTTTTGACAGTGTTCTTTCCTCCTGTAGAAATTCAGTTTACCCCTGTTTGACCATAAAGTCCTCATTTCTTTTGGTTGTTTTGTGATTCTGTATAACTAGTTATCTACTGTGTAAGAAGAGATATCTGTCTGTGCTTTTATGTCCACATGAACATTACTCGCTGCAGGATGTGTGTTAAGTTAATAAAGTGGCTTCATTTCAAAAAGTTGTGCGTTTTTGTTTGACTGTGAACATATTTGGCTGGTGTTGAGGACAAGATCAGAGCAAACAGAATACTGCAGAGATGAACTTTTAGAGGTTTGAAAGGTCTTTAAAGGAAGAATGTGCAACATTTTACATTTAGCAGAAATCCAGCATACACTATATTGCCAAAAGTATTGGCTCACCTGCCTTGACTCGCATATCAACTTAGGTTACATCCCATTCTTAATCTATAGGGTTTAATATGACGTCGGTCACCCCTTTGCAGCTATAACAGCTTCAACTTTTCTGGGAAGGCTGTCCACAAGGTTTAGGAGTGTGTTTATGGGAATTTTTGACCATTCTTCCAGAAGCGCATTTGTGAGGTCACACACTGATGTTGGACGAGAAGGCCTGGCTCTCAGTCTCCGCTCTAATTCATCCCAAAGGTGTTCTATCGGGTTCAGGTCAGGACTCTGTGCAGGCCAGTCAAGTCCATCCACACAAAACTCTCTCATCCATGTCTTTATGGACCTTGCTTTGTGCACTGGTGCACAGTCATGTTGGAACAGAAAGGGGCTATCCCCAAACTGTTCCTACAAAGTTGGGGGCATGGAAATGTCCAAAATCTCTTGGTATCCTGAAGCATTCAGAGTTCCTTTCACTGGAACTAAGGGGCCAAGCCCAGCTCCTGAAAAACAACCCCACACCATAATCCCCCCTCCACCAAACTTTACACTTGGCACAATGCAGTCAGACAAGTACCGTTCTCCTGGCAACTGCCAAACCCAGACTCGTCCATCAGATCGCCAGATGGTGAAGCGTGATTCATCACTCCAGAGAACGCATCTCCACTGCTCTAGAGTCCAGTGGGGGCGTGCTTTAGACCACTGCATCTGACGCTTTGCCTTGTACTTGGTGATTTATGGCTTGGATGCAGCTGCTCGGCCATGGAAACCCATTCCATGAAGCTCTCTATGCACTGTTCTTGAACTAATCTGAAGGCCACATGAAGTTTGGAGGTCTGTAGCGATTGACTCTGCAGAAAGATGGCGACCTCTGCGCACTATGCGCCTCAGCATCCGCTGACCCCGCGCCGTCGTTTTTACGTGGCTTACCACTTCGTGGCTGAGTTGCTGTCGTTCCCAATCGCTTCCACTTTGTTATAATACCACTGACAGTTGGCTGTGGAATATTTAGGAGCGAGGAAATTTCACGACTGGACTTGTTGCACAGGTGGCATCCTATCACAGTACCACGCTGGAATTCACTGAGCTCCTGAGAGCGCCCCTTTCTTTCACAAATGTTTGTAGAAACAGACTGCATGCCTTGGTGCTTGATTTTATACACCTGTGGCCATGGAAGTGATTGGAACAACTGATTTCAATTATTTGGATGGGTGAGTGAATACTTTTGGCAATATAGTGTATCTCTCTGAGTCATGAGTGTCTAGAATGAGTGTGACATGCGAGTCTATGGCTGTAATGTTGTCGGGCTCATCCCCTTTCGTATAAAAGTTGTTTAAGTGAGGGACTATGGAAAGACGAATAACATTCTGTACTCATTGCTTATTTGGATGTCACATAAGCGTTTTTAGATCATGGTCATTCTGTGTAAATTTACAATGTGAAGCTGAGCAAACTAAAGAGCGCTAACATTAGCCTGCTAACACAAAAACGCAGCTTGAGAAAAAGACAAAAGGATAACTTCTTTGTGTAAACGCGAAGGGAAAGGGGTTGGAGGTGTGTCGCTGTAGGAGAGCGGAGCATTCAGTGTGGTGAAGGTGCTCAAGGGCGACATCTACTGGATCAAAAAGTCGCACATTCTTCCTTTAAATCTTGTTCTCAAGTAAACATGGCAACTGTTTAACGGTGCAGTAAAGCAGAGGATCACAAATGTTGCTGTATAATGTCTCACCTTTATCCTCAGACAACAGACAGCAAGGAAAAAATGCCCAAGAGATGTGTATAAATAATGCTCACTTTGCAGAAAAGCATTACACTTGTACAGTTTCAGGCCTCAGACATTGTCAGAAATGTAGCTATTTAGCCGGCTCGTTTTCTAGGTTCAGTGTTTGTTAATGTATCAGAGCGCCATGTTTACTGCTGGAAACGTTTACGGTCTATTTTTAATCACAGTAGGATGACTCTGAAATGAATAACGGCTGAAAATAATTTCTGTTCACTGACATGAATCCATTAACAGCGAAGACAATGTTTCCATAATATGACAAAGGATTACCAACGGTTACATCGAGTGGTGAAATCATCAACTTAAACATAAGGTGATTTAAGGTATACTATTTTGGGCAGATGAAATCATCTCCGCTCATAGAAAACAAACGGCTGTACAAAACAAATTCATCATACATTACTGAAGGAACAACACACAGACAAGGTCTGTCCACCCTCATCCTCCAAGTTATCCCACCTTTCAAAACGATCGTCATTATGACTACCAGCAGTATTTTATGGAGGGCTTTACACCTAGGAGCAAGGTGTAGGTTTCAGTTGTGATGTCCACCTGCGTTGGAACAATCTCAGCTGGTGCAACACCTTGAATGTAAGTGTGTAAACTCTGTCCTGAATACAAACTAAGCCACGTTTGAACTGACACACTCCACTGCTGGAGTGTAAATGTTCTTTTAAACTGCAAGAGCTCATCATCATCATGGTAGTTTCATGTAAAACTTGCATGGATCAAATGTCACAGAGAAAAGTTGAATTCCTAACCAAAGCTGTTCTCTCTCTATTCCTCCTGAACAGATTGATGTTTCTGGGTTTTTTTTAATGATTAGTATTACTATGAGTTGCAGTGTTGGGAAGTAACATTACAAATAGCAGTGTTTATGTAACTATCTCATTAGCTTGTTGTTAGCATGGATGTTTTCTGAATCAAATAGCTTCACCTTCAGAGCTTAGTAACAGTCAAATACTTCACACACGGTCCTTTTTAAACAAAAAAACTGTTTTTGAATTTCAACTAAATTCAGCATCAGGTGTTATAATTAATATGTAGAAGAAAATGTGTCCAGACCTATAATGTTGTTGTGGGTTATTTGCCAACTAAAACATTCAATTAATCTGATCCCCTTCCCCGAAGGTGACGATGACAATGTTCTTGAAATGAACATATATAGTCTCTAATATTAGGACATGCTTGATCTTTAAACAATGATATCATTGACTTTTCATTAAGTACACAAAATGTCAACACAATTGCAATTTTTTTTTAAAGCTGTTACCATGACCACAGCAACCCTGACTGTACGTGTGTGATAGTATTTAGCAATAAATTTAAGTTTGAGAAACCTATGAGTGTCATTCACATATTGACAAGGGTTGACATTCTTTTGTTATTGTTATAATAATTAAATCTCATTGTTTTTCACAGCTGACTTTTAGCAAGTAAAGACGATTGTTGAGTTTTATTTCAGTACATTTAAAACATTTTATTTCAAAGATCAAACAGAATGAAAGCAATGAAGGTTATAAAGCATGTATGAATAAACAGCAGAGAAAAAGGAAACACGAAGAAGAAGAATTATCATTATTCCTCGACACGACAGCAACAACAGAAAGAAGCTGTGATTCCCCAAAAGAATCTGCCAATTCTCTTCAGCACTTTTTTGCTGCGTCCTGAGGAGGCTGAGGCTGCAGCAGAGGAGTCTGTGGTATCATCTCCTTCAAGTGATCCAGGAAGTGGGGCTTCTTCACAGGAGGCTCTGACATGAGCGCAATCAGAAGACAAAGACACAGAATCATCATCTGAGGAGCCAGAAGACGAGGTACTGGACAGACAGGACAGTCTTCCGTCTGAAGACGAGGAACTGGACAGACAGGACAGTCCTCCGTCTGAAGACGAGGTACTGGACAGAGAGGACAGTCCTCCGTCTGAAGACGAGGTACTGGAAAGACAGTGTCCTCCGTCTGAAGACGAGATACTGGACAGAGAGTACAGTCCTCCGTCTGAAGACGAGGTACTGGACAGAGAGGACAGTCCTCCGTCTGAAGACGAGGTACTGGACAGAGAGGACAGTCCTCCATCTGAAGCCTCTGGATCTTCTTCACAGGAGATTTGAGGTTCTTCTCCATCAGACAGACCAACATCTGGAGCTTCTTCAAGGAAGAGGAGCTGAGGAGCTCCATAAGAGCGCCAGAAGGCTAAACTGGCTCCATAGGAGTATATGGCTGATACCCCATCACATGACCCTGTGGGGGGGTCACCTTCATAAGAGACTAAGTCTTGGTCCCCATCCATGAAGCAGGAGGGCAGAGCTTCATCAGTGGGACCAGTTGACAGAGAAAAGGATCCAGAGTCTGAGTCCTGCTCAGATCTGTTTTGTTTTGTACCCATAATTTCTCTGTTCAGTGAGAAAGAAGGACAACAATCAGAAAATCAGTCCATTAATAAAGCAGCAGTCCATCAGAGCGCCATGTGTTTAATATGAGCATTGTGAACACACACAGTCACTTACAGGTGTGTGCTGTCAGGGTGCTGGCTCAGGTGGGACATGCTGATGAACGGGTGCTGCAGAGCCTGTCTGGGACAGATTCTCTGATCCCCGTTAAGATGCAGCAGACGTTTCATCAGATCCACAAACTCGAACCTGTCCTGGAGCTCAGCAGCTCCCTCTTCTGGATACATCTGGATATAGAAACACATTGAGGTGAGCTGATTGAGCCAGCAGTCTCAGAAACAGATTATTGAGAGGTGCTGATGGATGTTATTGAACACATCAGAGAGTACCTACATGAACCAGAGCATCTAGAGAGCTCGGCAGCGTCACCACACTGTCCTGCTCCTGTACTTCAATATAATTAACGGCTGTGAATTCTTCAGGCGTCTAAAGGAGCAAAATGAATATGATAAACATTTTAAAAGAGTTTAAATGAAATATTAATCTTCTCAGACAAAGAGGAACATGGTTACTGTACCAGCAGCCTCCATGATGGAGCATCAGCTGCCTCCTCCTTCTCCTCAGTGAAGAAGAACCTGGTATGAATCCCAACACGGAGCAGCTGCTCCTCCGGCTGACCAACAACCTCCACTATGGACTTCATCTGCACACATAAAGAAACACAATCATGTCAGCTAACACTCTGCATCAGGTCTACTCGGTGTCTGAGGGAGATTACATACCATCTGATAGTCACAGTCGACTGGGAAGAGGTTTTCAGCCAGGTAGAGGGAGGCCAGGACGCAGCCCACCCCCCACACATCGATAGCCTCAGTGAAAGGAAGGCCGAGGGCGACTTCTGGAGCCCTGAGAAGGACCACAAGAGCAAAAGTCAGAAATATGTTGGACAACTCTGAAGACAAAGAGGACTACACAAACTGTGCTAAATGAACAACTGAGCCATGCAGGATGAACCTACCTGTATCCACCTGGCTGAACTTTAAGCCCCACCTTGACTTCATCAGCTGTGATTGCTGCACCAAAGTCAATTAATTTGACTCTGATTTGCTGGTTCTGCTTGTTGACAACCATCACGTTGTCAGGTTTGATATCCATGTGCAGGATACCAAGACCCTTCAGGGCGTCCAGAGCGACCAGCAGCTGCAGGGACGAAACAAAAAGACAAAGTTTGGATTTCCATGTGCTGCTGAGTGGGCTTTAGTGTCAGTGGTTTCTACAATGAGTAGTTATGTAAACGTTAATGAGTTAAATCAGACCTGCTCTGCGATGGGCCGGATGGCGCTCAGAGACAGTGGTCTCCAGCCAAATTCTTGGAGCAGGTCGTACAGATTGGTGTCGAGCATCTCGAATGCTAAACACGTCTGTCCCATATACTCAAACCTCTCAAAGAACTTCACCAGGTTGGTCTGATCTGGATTGAGGACAGAGATGACCTCTAACATGGACACCTGGTTAGAAAAGAGGACACATGACAACAGTTCATGAGACTGTATGTCCTCTGATGGAGCAGACACAATCTGATGAAAACTTTATGTCATTAAAATCACACAGAGTATAAAATCCACCTCTTTCTCAGAGTCCAGGATCACACCAGCATCCTCCTTCAGGATCTTCACTGCCACCGTCTCTTTGGTGACAATGTTCACACACTTGGCCACTTTGCCAAAGCAGCCTTCACCGATAAACTCCAGAACGGAGTAAGCAGACGAGCTGCTGAGCAGAGTTTCACCTGTGTGACGCTCAGGTGTGCTGAAGGTGACTGTGGAGAGAGACGTGAACATGGAGAGAAAATGTGTGAAGACAGTGTGAGAGACCATGTTCAGCATCAGGGTAACGATTGTTGAGTCTTACCTGCTGACATGTTTACACAGTCAGGTGTTTCTCAGGTGGAGAACGAACCCTCAAGTTTAAATGTTTTAAATTCAGAACGAACAAATGTTTCCAACAAAAATCTCTCTCCTCTCAAATGTGTGTTTCCTCTCTGAGTGCTGATGGGGAACTGACCGAGATCTAACAAACTGCTCAGTTTTTAAACTTCTAGAACTTTCTGATCTATGACGTACAGTCTACGTCTATGACGTAATAATCTGAGCTGTGCGTTCTATTCTTTTTAGAACTCCCTGAAACAAGTTAAAAAACAACAACATGCTGAGAAACATGTTTTATTCAAATAATCAAATAATCTCCTGAAGAATAATACTGGTGGATTGACAGAGGAGGGGTGGGGTGGTGTGGGGTGGTGGGGTCTGACGTCATATCGGATATGACATCATATCCGCCATGGGTGGAGCATAATAAGTCATAAATGGGTGGAGCGTAATAAGAACCAAGGGATGGAGCTGGGGATCAAACCAAGGGGGGGGAGAGTAATACAACCCAATGGGTGTTTGTGTGTGTGTACAAACTACATTATATTTTTTTAAAGTAATTGAAAATAAAATACAAGATGTTTTCCAGTGGTAACTACATTTCTGGGGGTTAGAATAAAATAGAGATATTTGTTAAGGTTTCTAACCATCTGTGGTTTGAGCATGAGCCAATTCTCTGAGAGGTGAAATTCTTGAGGTTTGTTGGGGTTGTAAAATCCTAAGATTTGTCATTGGTCATTCTTGTGTATATCTACATTGACCAATTGGGTTTAAGTGATGTGTTGGACTTCATGAATATAAATGGACAACCTTATTGTATCACATTGTCAAGTTATCAGAGGCCTCTTTCATCATTTACTCACGTTGGGAGCACTTCACCCATTTTTGTCTCTTTTTATTGTGATTCAAGGTGTATTTAAGTTAAAAATTTAATTCTGCTATGTTTTAAAGGTTTTATTAGGTTTCCTGAACGGTCGACAAGGTTTCCAGCCAGCATTAGGTCATGTTTTGTGTTTGTGCATTTTTTATTATTTATTTCCTGGGTTATGTTGTGTTTTTGTATTGACCCTTGCCTCTGTCTTTCAGATCCTGCTCCTCATGTTCCTGCCTTGTGTGTCAGCCCCGCCCTGATTAACCTCACCTGTGTCTCGTTATCCCCTGATTGTCTGTGTATTTAATCCCAGCGTGTTCTCCCTCCTCTGTCTTGTTTTCAGTTCGTAGTGTTTCCTTGTGTACCTCGTTCCTGCATTTCTTGTATCTAGCTCTCCCGTGAATGATCTCGCCTGCATTCATGATCCTGCCTTTTGCCTCACCCCTTGATTTGTTGTTAATTGTTTTTTGCCTACCCATGTACCGAACTTTTACCTGGTCTTTTGAACGCTGCCTCTGATTTCGCGAATGTGTCCATATTCTGTCTGTCACTGTGTCAACGGTGTGAACAATCTGGAGGACTTTGACAACATCTCGTCTAAGGGTAAATAGCCCTGTGAAACCCCAGAGATGTCTAAGCTTGAGAGTGATTGAGGCCCAGAGGGACGAAAGAAAACGAAAATGGACTGAACAGGAGAAAGAAGAGGAAACCAATCGAAAAAAGCTTCATGAAGTGAATCAGGACATTATTCACCTGGATACAAGGTTTGTATTTAAAATTGTAATTCTATCTGTATTCATGAAAAGGGTGTTCAGATGTGGTTTTAATGTATTTTGTATTTACTTCATGCAGTAGTGGTGATGAGTCCGTGGTAGAGACTCATCAGGAGTCATCCAGTGATCTGGCCGAGGTAATCGCAGCTATAGGTGTGATTGAAGAACATAATCAACAGTTTGAGGAAATCAGAACACTTCTTCAGAAATCAAGGTTTATATTAATTCTATGCACTGACAGAAGTTGTGAATATTTGTTTTCAATCTGTGATTAAACCATTTTTCTTTGTGCATTGTAGTTGGACCTAAGATATCGCTCTATACGGTCATTTAGCCCTCATCACGAGATCACAGCTGCATATTAAGTGACGCTGGAGCCGGCGTCTGCAAGCATCGATGAAGGATTGTCAACCCCTCATCTCATGGAGACAGCAGACAAGATGAGTTTGATCAAAGTTCATGTGTGGTAAATGATTTGGCTTCACCTCTGCTCATCCACTTTAAACCTTCATAATTCAGAATCTTTGTTTGACGAAGCAGAGCAATCAAGTGCATCATCTGCTTATGTTGACACAATTCCCACATGTCTTAGACAGGAGGATGATGTATGCATTTCTAACCCTGAAGAGTTGAATTGTTCAGATTCATTTGAGTTGCCTAATTCGAGTGAATTGTTAGTTTTTTGTGTGAACGCTAGCAATTTAGTAGAAGTCGAGAAAATAGTACAGCAGGGACTAGTTGTAGGGGGTAGTGTTGAGAATAATCCTGATCAATACAGCTGTTCTTTGGATAGAAATAGTGAAGAAAGAGGTTATTCTTTGATTAAAAAACTGATTAACTGATTTGGAAGAACAAAACAAAAACCGGTTAAACAAAGTGAATGACCAAAGTAAATCTATAGCAGATTTGACACAAAAAGTCAAAACATTTAGAAACACTGTAAAGCTTGTTTTACCCAACTTTTTCTGATTCTTTCCAGGGAAAAATTAGAGATCATACAGAAAAATCTAGTAGGAGAGAAGATGTTAACACTCTGTTTATACATGTTGTCGAAAATATTGAAGAGTTGAACGAGGCTTCTTGTTGTCAAGTGTCTATTGATCTACCTTTAGGTGAGTTCCACATTACCCTGTAGTATTTAATTTATTTTTGCAAACACGCGTCCTCCTGCTACAAAAAGAGCGAGATATAGGGTGTGTCCCGTCATGTTGGTAATCTTAATAGAAAAGACGAAGAGCACATTGCCCTTGTGCGTAAATTAAACAGAAAATAAAGGCAGATAGAATCCCTTCAAACCAGAGTACGTTGTTTAACCAAGCGTAAAGTCGACCCGACAATTGCTTTTGGTGTTGCGTCTGGTGTTAATGACACCTTGTTGGTAGATCACCGTAATGATCTGAGAGAATCCCTTCAAACCAGAGTGTTGTTTACTGACACGTAAAGTTACCAGCGACCATATATACTAGGGTCTGGTGTTGAGTCTTATGTGTTTAATGAGCCTTCTGACCCCATGTTGCTGACTCAAAGTTTCTAATGGGGCTACAGGTGGATCTGGTGTTTGGTCGGCTGAGGTTAATGAGTCTTCTGACCTCATGTTGGTTGATCGGGGGAATGATGAGTGTGAATGCTATTGATGATGCTGTCTCTTATCTACCCCTGGTAGGGGAAGTTGATTGTGTTGATATCAACACATATCCTTCCTCTGTTCCTTCTGAACCCTTGTTGCTAGATCATGGGAATGTATCAGTTAACTCTGCCACCTCTTCATTTCCTGGTCATGTAGGTGAATGTGATAGTTTCAATACCATTTATTCTACCTCACCGGGTACTGAAATGATAAATAGTCATCAAGGACTCGAACAGAATGGTGGTAGTCGATCTTAGATCTGCTCTGATGTAGCGCCATCTAGTGTTACCACTAACGGATCACAAGTCCACATTAGAGATATACCTAATTTTAATGCCTCAGAACTGTGTCAGCATATTGTTTTAAGGGTATTAATCAGGATAATCTGGATCAGGTACCGGGTAGAGTTAGAGAAAGTTTGTCCTCTAAGTGAGAGGGCATTAGAAGATTCTCCTCCCTCCAGTCTTTTAAATGTGGTTTTGAGAGGACCCTCCTTAGCCTGTGATTTACAAGTTGTTTTAAATGCTGACGACTACAATCCAGATTTGTTCTTGGAACATGTTTCCCAGTTTTTACAAAGTAGTGATACATCCATGACCGATGATGAATTAGAATTTATACTTGCAGTATACGGGAAGAAATTGGGGTGGCGATCGTTAAAGGCTGGGTAATGTTCACCATGATGAGATTCTATCGAGAAAGGGGAGGTTTTTATTCAACCCTGAAAATATAAGTGACAACAATCTTTGCTTTTCTCTCTGCATTGCTCAATATATGAACGCGACCATGTCTTCGTTTGAAAAACAGGAATATGCAAAACAGTTACACACAGCTGTAGGATTTGAACATGCAAACAAGGTTTCACTCTCTGATGTTACCAAATTTGAAAAACACTTAAATGTGAAAATGATTGTCTTCCACCATGTCTCAGGACAAAAACAGCTACAATGTTTTGAAACGCAAGACCCTACACATCTAGGCACAATTTGGCTGTTTTTACTCAATGAACACTACTCGTGTGTTCCTTTTTGTTAGAAAACATATGAAACCCCACTATTCCACAATTGTAAGGAAGTGTGATGTTTGCCGAACACAATGTGACAGCCAACCAAGTAAAACCATCAAATGTGAAGATTGCAAACGTATTTGCAAATCCAAATTCTGTTTTGACAAACACAAACGAGCATGAGCACGGCCTCATTACATGTCAGAGTGAAATATTCTGACACATGTAGTAAAATCTATGCAGCTGCAAAAAAGACACGCATGCACACCCCCAATGTGTCCCCATTGTGGTGAACAAAGGTTAGAGGGTTATTTGTCACAAGTGCTTTAGCCGATTGAGGAAAAAAAGAACCTCGAAGTACATGTATGATTTTTGAGACCCAGTACCATAACAGTAGACACACGGCCAATTTAGTGTGTTTTCAATGGACACAGAGGGAGACAAATTGTTTCAACTCGCAAAATTGTGTAGCTTCTTTCATAGATTGTACACAAAACCTAGATACAGGGACTACACATTCATCGCTCATAATGTGTCAGGGTTTGACAATTACATTCTGTTGGAGTATTTTGTGAAACAGAAAATGACCCCACTAGTGACAATGAGAGGCAGCAGAGTTGTCATGATGATTCTTCATAAAGAAAAACGGCGGTGGATAGGTTCATTCAGGTTTCTACCCATGCACTTTTCAAAAACACCTTCAGCCATGGGTTTTGAAGACTTGGAGAAAGGATACCTTCCCCATAAATTCAATATACCATGTAATGAATCATCGTAGGCAGATATCCACACCCTTTATACTTTGGCTATGACCGCATGAGTGACAGTGAGAAAGTTGTATTTATGAAACGGTACGAGACAACCTGTGAAGAAATCTTTAATTTTCAATCATTGATTCGCAAGTACTGCATGAGAACTGTCTTGGAATTTAAACATTCCAAGACAATTCTCATTTTACAAACAAAACACCACTCAAAGTATTTCTGCTTTTATGTCATTCTGTTCCCTGATAATAACTGTAGCAACATTTGTTACATTTGCCATGATTATTTCTGCTACCAAATTGTGAGCATTTAAAAGGTGTGACATTTCCCCAACAAGACCGATACATTGTTTAAGGGTTAGGTCAAGCCATTTCTAAAATGCAAGCAAGAAGCTTCTGTCTACCCCAAACATGTCAAAACACCTGAGTAGAAGCAGGAGTACACCGATGGCTACTTTGTAAAAGAGGGCATTAGGCTTGATCCTGCGAAAATCTGTGTCAACAAGGTGGCTAGTAGTTGTAACAAACTTATCCTGAACTCGCTATGGGGGAGATTCAGCATGAGGACTGACATGCCTTCATGAGAACTGATCATCGACCCGGCCAGATTTGCACAACTAATGTTTAGTGACTATTTTGATATGCGACAGTTTTGTTTAATTTCAGATGAGGTGGCGACATGCTGATGGTAAGGGGTCAAAAGTATGCGATGTGAATGTGTTCATAGGGGCTAGGGTTAGGGTAATGCCCGACTCGTGATTACCTGTTGGATAAATTGCAGAAGCGTGTGTTGTATTGCGACAGTGTTGTTTTTACATCCAAGAATGGTGATTGGGTCCCTCCCCTAGGTTAATTACTAGGGGATTTGACAGATAAAATAAATGATGGTGACGTGTGGACTTCCAGAGGAAGATTACATCAGAGTTTGTTTCAGGGGGGCCTACTGTAAGTGCTATACCTATCGCACTAGCAAGGGTATAATACAGGTCAAATGCAAAGGTGTGACATTAAATGCTAAAAATGCATCGATTGTCCCACGAGTCTTTGGAGGGATTGGTACCTTTGTAGCCAATCGGAATAATGACACACACCTCATCACTATATCTGAAACAATCAAACGTGATAAAAAGAAGTTTCACCTCAAAAATGGCAGTTTTGAAAAAAAGTCCAGGTAGTGTACAACAAGCGTCGGGTGCTCTCATACTACACGACACACCCATATGGATACTAAAACACATGATGAATTTGATTGCAGACTGCAACATCCATTCAGTTTATTAGTGAACGGACCTTCAAATTGTGTAAAGAAATGTTTTGTTAAGAGTGTTATTGAAAATACCTTGAATGTTATTTTGCAGAGGATTGATAACGTCGTATAGATCTACTCGTGTTGGCAGCCTTCGTATGATCAACTCCTTAAGATAAGAAATATTAACTTACCAGACTCGCTGTGTGATGACACACTGTCACCTCCAGAGTAGACTAATCTTTTATTTTTTTTATATTTTTTTTATATAAAAAAAAAAAAAATACTTATCATAGACGATTTGATGAATGATGCATGTAACAATTTAGAAGTACAGAATGTTTTTACCAAATGTCTCCATCATAGGAATCTCAGTTGTATATATTTAGTACAAAATGTATTTATTCAAGGTAAGGCAAGCCGAACTATTAGTTTAAATACACACTAACTTGTTTTATTTAAAACCCTCGAGATTTAGATCAGATTACCCTAATGGGGAGACAGATGTTGCCAAGTAATACTAAATATTTTTTTATGGTTATCCCCTCATCGACTATGAAGCTAAAACACCAGATCATTTACGACTCAGAACAAACTTGCTATCAGATCAACAGGTTGTCTATGTCCCTAAGAAGTTGAAGAGGTGACAATGTCAGTGCGTATGCAGAGAAATTTGGATTTGTTAGAGTTGCTATATAAATCACCAGTAAGTGTACGAAAGGTTATTGTGTGTGTAATGCAACCTCAGACTTTATCAATGCACTGTGTGAAGTAGCTCTCAGTGTGTTAAGAGGTAACATCCCATTGACTGACAAACAGTGTTAGCAATTGAAAAAGAAGAAAATCATGAGATTAGTTGCTGATAAAAAGATCATCAATCAGACTGGAGGATTTGTATTACTCCATGGGCACTGCTACACACAAAATGTTTTTGGTTCCTCAACATCAAATTGAGTTTTTGAAACCACAGCAACAACAGAACCATAACACGAGTTCTTTAAGACAGACTGTGCAAAATGATTTGGACAGGGCAATGATTGATGTACTACAACTACCAGACACAGACGTGTATGAGAAGGCCAAAAAAATGCTAATATCCTACAGCGATATCTGTCACTAGTGAGACTGGGTGAAAGTGAAAAATTTATTTTAACTTTATCCCTCCCCACTACTGAAAGTAACGGTAATGATGGTTCAAACCAGGATGTTTCACCCAATGTTATCGAAAGTGCTAAATCAGACCCCATCATTGAAGAAGTTTTAAGACGTATGCCTATGGAAAAGCAGGAAAAATTCGGAACATATTTTGGAGGCATTGAGATATGGGGCGCCAATTGTAAAGTTGCGCACATTACAAATAACAACAACATTTCTCCACATTTAGCCCTAAAACATCACTTTTTATTCACATTTATGTCACGGACTGGAAACAGGAGGAGGACCCAAGTGCAGATGAACAAAAGATTTATTTAAACTAAAAGGCAAAACTTACTAAATCAAAAACAAAGTCCAAAAGGTGAAACGCAGGTCACAAGGAAAACACTGGAAAGACACGGGGAAACTCTGACCTACACACACCGACATACGACAATGAACTGACACAGAGGGGAAGAAACACAGATACTAAATAGACAGGGGGTAATCAGACACAGGTGAGACTAATGACACAGGTGAAACTAACAAGACACAGGTGAGGACAATCAGGGCAATCAGGACTGAGGGGAAACTTCAGGCGGACGGCCTGGAGACAGGGCACATAGCCAGGACAGTTCAGGAGGGCGGCCGGGAGGCCGACAAAACACGGAGAACAGTTCAGGTGGACGGCCCGGAGGCCGATCAGATACGGAGCACAGTTCAGGTGGACGGCACGGAGGCCGCCCAGACACGGAGCACAGTTCAGGTGGACGGCCCGGAGGCCGACCAGACACGGAGCACAGTTCAGGTGGACGGCCCGGAGGCCGACCAGACACGGAGAGCAGATCGGGAGGGCGGCCTGGAGGCCGACCAAACACAGGCATCAACTCGGGTGGGCGGCCTGGAGGCCGACCAGACACAGGGAACAGTCTGGGAGTGTGATCTAGAGGCCGACCAAACAGTGAGAGCAGGTCAGGTGGACGGCCAGGTGGCCGACCAAACACAGGGAACACTCCTGGGGGGCGGCCGGGTGGCCAACCAAACACAGTGAGCTGGTCAGGTGGGCAGCCAGGAAGCCGACCAAACACTGGAGACAGTTTGGGTGGGCGGCCAGGAGGCCAACCAAACACAGAGACCAGCTCAGGGGGAGTCAGAAGGCCTTCTTACGATGGCGCAGGAGTCGGCAGGACCTCCGACGAGGGCGCAGGAAGCTGCGGAGTCGGCAGGACCTCCGACGAGGGCTCAGGAAGCTGCGGAGTCGGCAGGACCCCTGACGAGGGCTCAGGAAGCTGCGGAGTTGGCAGGACCTCCGACGAGGGCTCAGGAAGCGTCACGGCCTCCCACGGAGACACGAAAGTGGGCAGGACCTCCAACGTGGAAACGGGTGTTGGCAGGGCCTCCCACAGAGACATAGGAGTGGGCAGATCCTCCAACGGAGAAACAGGAGTGGGCAGATCCTCCCACGGAGACACGGGAGTGGGCAGGACCTCCAACGTGGAAACAGGTGTTGGCAGGGCCTCCCACAGAGACATAGGAGTTGGCCGGACCGCCGAGGGTACGTCAGGAATCGGCCAGACCACCGAGGGGACGTCAGGAGTCGGCCGGACCGCCGAGGGTACGTCAGGAGTGACGTCAGGAGTCGGCCGGACCGCCGAGGGGACGTCAGGAGTGACGTCAGGAATCGGCCGGACCGCCGAGGGGACGTCAGGAGTCGGCCGGACCGCCGAGGGTACGTCAGGAGTTGGCCAGACTGCCGAGGGGACGTCAGGAGTCGGCCGGACTGCCGAGGGGACATCAGGAGTCGGCCGGACCGCTGACAGGGAATGTGGAGAAATCCCCCTCTCTTCAACAGGGGGACTACGGAGCTCAGCAGTCACAGGCAGCAGACAGCGCTCTGCAGGGACGCAGGGAGGCTGAGGCCCTGGGGCGCACAGGGGCAGAGTCACTGGGGAGCTGGGCAGCGAAGACTCTGGTGAGCTGGGCAGCGAAGACTCTGGTGAGCTGGGCAGCGAAGACTCTGGTGAGCTGGGCAGCGAAGACTCTGGTGAGCTGGGCAGCGACATGGGCTGAGGCCTGAGTTGAGGCTGTGGCTGAGGCTTCGGTTGAGGCCTGGGCTGAGGCTCAGGCTGCTGTGGCTGAAGCTTGGGCTGGCTCACTGACTGCTGGGGCTGAGGAGACTTCAGGGAGGTTGATCTTGGAGGCAAACGGGAGCCACGATTCCCACTTCTCCCGCTCTGGCCTCCACGTGTCCCAGGGAAAATGGCCAGGCAAGTACCGGTCCAAGGAGACTGCTCAATCTGAGCAGTTCTCCTGACCAAACGAAAAATGTTTTGAAAAGAACTTATTTTCTCAAAACAATCCATGTCATCAAAAAATTCTGCTGGGTCCATAGCTGGTCAGTTCATTCTGTCACGGACTGGAAACAGGAGGAGGACCCAAGTGCAGATGAACAAAAGATTTATTTAAACTAAAAAGCAAAAGGCAAAACTTACTAAATCAAAAACAAAGTCCAAAAAGTGAAACACAGGTCACAAGGAAAACACTGGAAAGACACGGGGAAACTCTGACTTACACACACCGACATACGACAATGAACTGACACAGAGGGAAAGAAACACAGAGACTAAATAGACAGGGGGTAATCAGACACAGGTGAGACTAATAAAATTGACCACCATTGCTACGCTGATGACACCCAAATCTAAGTAGCGCTATCACCAAACGACTATCGCCCCATAGATCTTCTGTGCCAGTGCATTGAGCAAATCAAAGACTGGATGTGTCAAAATTTGCTACAACTAAATAAAGACAAAACTGAGATCATCGTATTTGGTGCTAAAAAAGAAAGGTTGAAAGTAACCCAACACCTACTTAACAATCATTTTTTGCCGTTATGCATAGAAGCATAAATGAAGTCGAAATATATGCTACATTTTCACTCCTAGTCATCTCTGCTCTCAAGCTGCAGTCAAAAGGTTTCTTCCCCTCCCCTCCGTTTTCAGGCGTTGTTATCCACCAACTTGCTGAATTCTCACAGGAATTAATGCCCTGGCTATGGCTGACAGCCTACACATGTTCGTTCGCTTCCTCAAACTTTTATTTTGGTGCTTCCGGTTGACGGTAGAGTGAATTTGCATATTAGCTAAATATTTAGAAATCTTAACTTAATATTTAGAAATCTTAACTAAAGATTTAGAAATTTGAACTAAATATTTAGAAATCGTTGCTAAATATTTAGAGTCTCAGCTAAATATTTAGAAATCTGAACTAAATATTTAGAAATCTGAACTAAATATTTAGAAATCTTAACTAAATATTTAGAAATCTTAACTAAATATTTAGAAATCGTTGCTAAATATTTAGAGTCTCAGCTAAATATTTAGAAATCTTAACTAAATATTTATAAATCGTAGCTAAATATTTAGAATCAGGACATGTATTTTTAACATTTATATATAACATTTAGATAAAACATTCAGATATAATATTTAACATTTATATTTGCCAATAAGTTCACAGATATTTCTCTAAATGTGAATAAAAAGTGATGTTTTAGGGCTAAATGTGGAGAAATGTTGTTGTTATTTGTAGTGTGCGCAACTTTACAATCGGCGCCCCATATTGAGACAATCAAAAGAATTAATATCCTGGACAACTCCAGGTGAAATCATTGTTGACAGCCAAACAATCAGAGGATCTCATTTGTATGATTTGGTAAAAAATGTCACCGTGTCATATAAGGTTTCCTACAAATCGAGACCCATCAGGTGGAGTGTGTTTTTAAAACTCTGGCTACTTTAAACGTTCCACTATCTGCTATCCCAAACACTCAAGTGCGAAGAGGCATTACAGAATATAAGAGGTAACGACACTACTACAGTAGTCAACTGAGTTTTATGCCAGATAAAAAATCATTCAGTCGAAAAAAGAACTATTTCCCTGAATGGGTCTGAAAGGTTTAGCACCCCTCTTCCTAAAGGTAGATCAAAACGCTTAAGGTCGCAAAATTTGGATAGAATTGACCGGCTAGATTTTTATCTTGCTATCACTACGTGGCTTTTGCTAACTAGATTATTTTTTCTTTTACAGACTAATGTTTTACTTTTTTTTTTTTTTTTTTTAAATATGGTATGTACAAGTCAATGCTGTCTTATTGAAATGTATTTTAATTTGAAGCTATTGAAATGTTCTTTATGCTTTTAATTCGATAATCCTGGAATGTCATCCAACACATTTTAAAATTAAAACTCTGCCCTCATATGCAGCCTTTAAGGCCATAGTAACAGACCATTGTGCATCAACTGTTTTTAGCTGTGTTGCTGGCTGTTTTCTGGATTTATAACTGTTTTCTTTTTAGCTGATTTTTCTTCTTTTCTACTCTTTTATTTGTATCCCCGCTTTTATGCTGTGAGCTCGGCATCGCTGTAAATGAGGGTAACCTCAGTGTCTTTCGAGTTAAAATAAAGGTTTTGAATTATTGTTGGAAAAATGTGAATAAAAGAAAATACATCTGTTTGATAAAAATTGTAATGTCTATTTTTTATTCAAAAAGATTATACATCATTTTCCAAATTGAACACATGTAAAATTACACCATGACATACACCGGGTTGTATTTTGTTAACAAACTTCAGCATCTTTGCAAACATCATTATTTCCATAGGTCTACATATTCATCACTCGAGGATAAGACACATTTTTGTATATGACAGAAAAATCACACAATGCTGACCACAGGTTGTGGCATTATAATTCTGAACCTGTCGGCTAGAATAAGATAAACTCAGGTTTTCATGAGGAAGAAGTTCATCTTGGTTGGAAAACCTTCATAGTCTGGAGGGTTACCAAAACTGTCAAATATCCCTCTTTGTGTTTATATATAGTCAGCCAGTGCTCACCAGGCATGATGGATGTGTGTTTACAATCAACATATGGGGACTTTGTGTGTGTGTGGGGAGCTGGTCACATGCTAGGACACCTAGAAAATCAGTACCATTGATCATTATTTTTCTAATAACACTGGTTAATTCTACAATAATCATTGTATTTTAACCATAGTCAGAGTGATTCACTATATAGACATGTAGCTGTTCTATTGTCTCCCCATGTGGTCTAATGGTTATGATGCAGGATTTGTCACTACAGAGGTCTGGGTTTGAGCCCCGGTATGGGATAATATTTTTGAGACGTCTGCTTGAGAGATTTAGTAGTAATCCATAAGGACCTGTCTCCTGTTTGAAATCTCAATTACTGAATCAAATAAGGAATAACATCAGATTAACTGTGAGGGGGAGAAGTGCTCTGAAACGGGCCTCTAGCCTCACATTGCCAGTTTTAATTAGAGAGACATTCCCTGAACATCCTTCAATCGGCGCTCCCAAATAAATATTCTAAATTATTTTTATGACTTCTGTTTTCCAGGCTGCTCTTTTCTAATAGTTTATGATGTTGAACCCATATTTTGTCTCGTAGATTAGCAGAAATAACATGTTGGAGAGTCACTGACAGACGTTAGGAAGACAAACTTCACTCAGAGGTTATTGTCTTTCTGTTTATGAGGTTTCAACAACCACTCATGTTCTTCATCAGCAAACTGAGCTCATGCTGCATGTCACGCCCACTTTCTCTGTGTCCTCTCTCTCTTCAGCTGTCCTCTTATAAAAGCAAATGACCTGGGTCCTCACTCAAGATATTTTATGCATCGTACTCTTTATTTCCTGTATTCTAGTGTATACTTTAATGCACCAATTTGTCATGAACTATGCCTTGCCAAGGACCCCCATAAAGCATAAGCCTCACGTATGGACCCCCCTTGCAAAATGTCCTAAATTCATTTTTTTTTCTTTTTTTATTAGGTGATGAAATAACATGACAAATATAGTAAGTTACATACAAGACAAAACAGGAGTAAGAGTACAAAGACGGAAACAAGACCGATGGTTTAACAGTTGCACTTGATGAAATTAAAGAAACACGGTTCACACTGATTGTTCGCCTTGTTACGGGAGATCCTTCGAGGGTTTTTCTGTGTGTGTGAACAAATACACGTCAGGTACTCCATGTGTCTGAGAGAGTTAGAGGAGATTTGTAATGAGATAAAGAAACCGCTATAGAACATTGCTAAATAAACAGATGATAATAACAACAATAGAAATGAAAAAAATAATGCAAAAAGAGAAACAATGAATAATGAAAATGTCTTAAATTCTGTTTGGTGGCGGTGTTTCTTCTGGAGTTGTTCAGTGATGAAATCATGAGACAGGCTGAGGATTAGGATTTATTCGGCCGAGGTCAGCAAGAACAGCAGAAGGGCTCAGATGGCTGACAAAATGTTCATGTTGACAGTCTTGCTTATATTCTGTTAGCAGGTAGAGCCTACAAAATCCTTTCTATTTTGGTACACTTCTAAAATGCTAGAAAGATGACCTTACAGTCTCAGCAGACATTGTTTCCTTTAAGGCTCACAACATGTACACTTGGCTCCTATCCAAATATACATTCGCTGCTATGAGGGTCTTACACATACAGTTACATCTATACAGACCTAAAAGAAGAATTCCCTTAGATGGTAGACACATTTAAAATATCTTCACAAAAATGACCAAGATGAATGAAAATCATAGTAATAATCTCCTTTTATGTTATGATGGCTTTTATCGACGCATAGAAGAAAAAAAAAACATATTTACGAATTTTATCAACAATTAATATTCTTGTTATTCATTCATTTCATGTAATGTCTTTTTTGTAAACAGTCACTCAGTTTGTGATGTCACATAACAGCTATGAATATGAAATAAGAAGCTTGTTGTTAAAATATGAGGCTGTATCATGTAAAATAAAGAATAAAACTCCTGACTGAGACAGACTTCAGACTTCAGTGTGTGACAAACTGGACTGACTTTGACCCATGCTGAATCTATCAATAGAAGTAACAAAAAAAAGTAAACTCAGGAAATTTGAATTAATTTATTTGATAAATGGATGGTATTGCATCAGTACAGTTCATGAAAAAAACATTACTTTTACTCCTCATGTTTTCTCAATAAATGCAGCAGCAGATTGTTTTTTTTAACTTCAGTCCTCCTCGTTTAGGGGAAGAGTCTAACTGAGCACGTGCAGTCAGCACGCCATCACCGTCCCCAGTCTTCCCTCCCAGCACGTCTGAGGGTAACTTTTCAGCAAAGGTGTGATAACTTGTGTTTGCATAGATAGATAGATAGATAGATAGATAGATAGATAGATAGATAGATAGATAGATAGATAGATAGATAGATAGATAGATAGACTTTATTGTCTGTCCCAACAGAGACAGAAATTCTCCTTTGACAAGGCTCAAACAACAATAAACACAACTTACATTTAAAACACAGAGAGTGCAGTAGGCCTACATTAAAAGAGGACTGTTAAAAACAACAGCTTCTAAAAAGGGGGGTTCTATTTGATTTTGTTCAGAATGGTTATTGCAGAGGGAATGAAGGATTTTTTGTAGATGTATTTCCGGGCCAGAGGGACTTTGTAGCGTCTTCCTGATGGCAGTAACTGGAAGGAGTGGTGGAGGGGGTGAGAGGGGTCATCTGTGATCAGGGTGGCTCTCCTGATCACAGAGTGGTTATACAGTTCGGAGAGGGTAGTTTGTGGTGAACCGATTATTTTGCTGGCCTGATTAACGATGCGGGAGAGTTTGGTTTTGTGTTTGGTGGTGAGGGAGTTGTACCAGGATGAGATGTTAAAAGTGAGGATGGATTCAATAAGTGATTTGTAAACCAGAGTTAAAATATGTTTGCTGACATGTTTTGCATTAATAAACTATACTCAGACAATCCTTGAATTTCAATGTGATGATGCTGGTTAAGTAACAGTCCAAACACAGAGCAGTCGTTCCTCGTGGAGCCACTGGAGGGAGCCTTTGCCAAACACAGATGAGGGCAGTTGAAAGCGTGGGACAAAATTGAAATGAGACTCTTTCAGTATAAGAGCTTTGAAGCATTTGAACACAGCTGAGATTGAGAGACTATTTTTAGAATCACTTCCTACGACAGCTACATATTTTTTGATCAGCAGGATGTTTCAAGTTAATGAAAAAGGAAGTGTTAAAAAAGCAAAGAGCTGTCTGCATGTGAACTAGAGCGGTGCAGTGGAGAAGTCAACGTCAAATCCGCACTGACCTTTACACTACCTGCAGGGAACACTCATGCTTCAAGATGGAGCAGAAACATCATTGCATATCCTTGCAGAGGTCTTGTGGGAATATTGTTCTGCTGTAAAAGATCTGTTTAGGCAACGTTGCCATCCGTTCAAGGCTGCAGGCAGAGCGGTGCATAACAATGTGAGTCATATCAATGCTATGGAAACCAGCATTTTCCATACAGTCAAACGCATGTTTTATCACACAGTGTGGGATAACATACACTTATATAACGGTAACATCTTGTCAGGTATATACAGACAATAACCCCCCCCCCCATCCCCTCTGAGGTGTGCGCTCTCTGGTGCATTAACAAATGAGTCTATTCAAGTGAGTGCTATTAAGATACTGAGCTTTCACCGCTGAGTCTGCTTTTCCACTCTGGGATTTCAAGAGTGTTCAGTTCATGCAGGGTTGTAAGAAGGCCTTCAAAAAACGAGTGAGATATGATTGTTTTCTGTTGCATTCAAGAGGGAAGACAAAATGTTGAGAATTAACTCTAAATGTCAAGAATAAAGTCTAACTTTGTGTATCAGGACTGCATACGAAAAAAAACAAGGCAAATAAGGATTTTCATCTTGTTCATTTTGTTTTAAATGTCATAAACAAAATATAAATGTCGAAAAGTCAGAATGTCAGCGATAAAGTCAACAAAGTGGAAATATTAAGATTAAACCTAAAAGAAAAGCATCGAAATGTCATTAAAGATGAAGTCCAAATCTCCAGAATAAACTCAAAATATCAAAAAAAACATTAAAGCCTTTAAAAGAGAGTTATGGAGGAATTCAGTTTGGTGCTTTCTGGCACCCACCAAAGGTCTTTACTGCACTGTTGTTGAACACACAAAGTGTGTTCACATACTAGGGCTTTCAGACTTGCAGAAAACTCCTGATATTTGCCAGAGGAGCAGTATGTGTCAGCGCCAACAGCAGAATTTTTCGCTCTGACTTCAGTTTTCACTATCATCAATCAATCAATCATTATTTGTATAGTGCCAATTCACAACAAGTGTTATCTCAAGACGCTTCACAAAAGAGCATATGGGATAATATGCAGGAAGGATTTCTCCTTTGTATTCCTCGCGTTCCTGTTGTCCACACTTCATTGCCGCTGAGGTGGAGGTCGGAGCAGGCCGTGCATTAATCCCCATCCTCCTCTGTCTCTTAGCCTCAGCCATCCTATCAAACAGTACAGGGATGGGCTAACTAGCTGCTTTGTTGCTAAAGGCTGCTGTGTGAACTGGTGCCATAAAGCCCTACGCTCTCGTGAGAGAACCTCGGCCTGCAGCTAAAGTTAACTTATGGGCTGAAGCAAGCAACCTGCAGGGAGCTCTATGAAATGGGTTTGACGCCGTTCTCCCTGTTGAAAGTTATTGTACTTTAAGATTGACTTTGAAACTACTATTTTAACGTGGAAAGTTACATATTGTTGTTTTAAATGTTGAATAAATTAAAATATAGTGAAATATGCAGTCAGATTTACAGCAGAACCAGGTGCAGACCAAAAGTTAAGGTATACAATTATTTTATTAAAAAGCTTGCAGGGGGTGTCAGTAGCCTAACGGTTATGTCGTTCCCCATGCACAGAGTCTATAGTCTTCATCGCAGTGGCCGTGGGTTCAAATCCGACTTCTGCCCCTCGCTGCATGTCTTCCCACTCTCTCTTCCCAACATTTCCTGTCTCTCTTCAGCTGTCCTATCCAAGAAAGGCAAAAATGGCCCAAAAAATATTCAAAAACCCCCCAAAAAACCTTGCAGGGGTTAGTGAAGGACAGCTGGTGGGGGTCCAGGGTTGGGGAGTTGAGAAGTGATCTGTGGGGAAGGCTGCTATCTGGCAGGCTTTATATATGGTGCGAGGTGTGCTGGCAGATTGAAGTTCTGTGAATGGCACAACAATCTGGCAGGGACTGGCTATTGCAGGGTTCTTAAAGGAACAGGTGATTGCTTGATGGCTGGCAGGTGTGTTGACTGCAGATTCAGCCAGATGAGAAGAGAGTGAAGACGGGGGGAAAGGGGAAAAAACAAAAAACACCAAGCACTATACACTCACACTAAGGGTGCATTTACACCTCACCTCTGGTCTGCGCCGCGGCGCTGACGGACCGCGGCGCGCACGGAGTATGTGTGAATGCGCCTTTAGGCCGCATTGCAGTAGGCACTGACTGGAGCTACAGCCCCATCTAGTGGCTGATGGAGACATTTGACATGCTGTGGTGCGCTTGACAGAGTGCAGTGTGAAAGCAAACCGAACCAAATGAATAAGGCAACAATGTTGTAACTTCCCCTTAACGTCATATGTGAGCTCGACCTAAAACTCTAGTGAGCCTGCAAGATACCAAGTCTTTGCAAAATCTTAAAGTCTGTGACCAACACAAACTTGTCTTAAGATAGGTTTGGTTTAGCATTATAAAGTCCTCCATATTCATTTCTTCTGGTATTAATAAAGATAAAACTTATGAGAACAGAGTCATCAATCTAATCCTTTTTGCTTCAGGAATAAGGACATAGAGTTGGTTCAACTCTGATACAGAGCAGCACACAGCCGCTGTCGTCTCTTCCAGATTCAGTCCTTTGGGTTCTGCAGCATTTGGTGAACTCAGCAGGCTGCTAATGGAAGAAGGGATGTAAGCCAAATCAATATAAATTAGACTGTCGTGCTTCTTTAAAACTGCGTATGTGCTGCATTTTAAAGCAGTGATGGAGCAGAAACACCACTGATACCCCTCACTGCTGTACAGAGAAATAAATGTTTCCCATTAGTTTCACAGGCAAATACACTTGTTTAACAAAAAAAATGTGTACAACTGGAATGATTAGCCTTTTCACTTTCTTTACAGCAGAAACTGAAGTCACAATTTCGAAGTCCAGAACCAAAGCAGCCTAGTCGGGTATGACACTGAGAAGAGCAATTGCTGCTGAAGCTGCTTTCCTCCTTAAATATCACATTATTATTCAGTAGAAAACAGTCATAAGCAGAGTTGTATTACATGTGTAGGACCCCTGGGACAAAAAACCTATGCCCCCTCTTTGAGCTTTTTTATTTCAGCTTTATTTCCTTGGTTAAATGTTTTGCACCAATACACCAAGTCAAATTCCTTGTATGTGTAAATGTACTTGGCAATAAAACCCAATTCTGATTCTGATTCTGATTTCATGAACTCACTACTTAGAGATTAATGGCAGGGTTGATAATTTTCTCCAGATACACTTTTAAAGATTTTGGTTGAAATTGTCTTTAGGTCCTGGCAGACATTAACAACTCATGTGCTCTGAAAAAGGAATGAAGAAAATACGTCATCTGTAACAGTTGTAAGCCTGTAAAAACTTCGACCAATGTCTGCCAAGAGGTACCAATCTGTTGAACCAATCATGCCTCCCTGTCTCCCTGCTCGTTATCTACCCCATGCATGCACAAGCCCACACTCAAAGCATGAGCTGAGGTCCGCTTCTGGACCAACGGCGCTCGTGCATGTAAGTGAGAGGCATGGCTTTTGAGGGAGCACAGAGGGGAGGGGGTGGGTGCAGACGGAGCACTGAGGGAATGCTACTTTCAAAATAATGCTAGTTTTCGAAAATTACCAACCCTGCCTTTAATTGTTTAAAGTTTTCATTTGGTGCTTTTATTTTGTGACAATTTTGGCGCCCCCTGTGGGCAAAGCAGGCAGGTCTTAGCTATAGACTGTTAATATTAATAGAAGAAGCCTGATTGAAGTCACCAATCTGTTACTGCAGGGGGCTTTGGTCGCCATGCTGGAAATCCTGTCTCAACCTAACAATCTGTCAACCAACAGGTTACTAGTAAGAGCTGAGGCAGGATTTAAACCCCTTGACAAACCGTTACATCGCTCCTGCCTATCGATCAGGTTAGACTCGGGCCTTATTGAGAATAACACTTATTCTTCATAAAATTAAAAAGCATACATTATTTAAAAAAATATCACCCTCGTGCAGAGTATGCTGATAAGACCATAAAACAAATCAGAATTGTTCTTTCTTTTTTTGTATCAAGCTGTAATCATTTTACTTCCTGCTGGTTGTGTATTAGACTTCTAAGCCTCAAGTGGACACCTGAAGAACTGCAGTTTTTTGTACCGCCGCACCTGCTTCATTTTTCAACACCAAAGGTTGCTGCTTGCTCGTTGCTCTTGGATTATTTTGTCCTGCTCAGTGTAAGTAGATTTTTCTTGTTTTTCAAAAGATTATTTTCCAGGTTTCTATGATTTTAGTAAACAGGACGCTGCCAGCGCAAAAAGCGTCCTCAATGGACACAGATCCTTAACATCTCAAAAGTATTCCAGGAGGTGAGAAAAAAACCCTTGTCAGCTCATTTCTGTCCCCCGAGATGTGCAACATGAAAGGTACATTATACTTTGGTTTTATCAGAATTTTTTATTTGTGTCTTCAGGAAATCTGCTTTTGTTGAAGTATTTCACTCTTTTTGCCAGTTGAAAATAAAATAGATTGCAAGAACCAATAAGAGAAAAGTGACTCGTTCTGAAGGGTGTTCTGTGGTGCGACAGCTGAGAGAGGACACGGGGAAAGAGAAACACACGAGAGATGTTAGCGGTTACATCAGCCACAAAGGGGTTACATAATTGTGTTTAACAAAATCCTCTAACATCTGACCATTTAATATATATATACATCTCTATAAATCTAAGTGCCTTTGCTGTACAAGATATATAATATTTGCACAGTTTTCCTCCATAAGAAAACAAAAACTCATCTCATGTATATACATCGTTTAAACAGCACAGTATTCTCAACGCTTCACACTTCAGTGTTTCATTACTCACACATCTTATCACCAAACTCCTACATTTCTCTCGTAATCATTATTACATCACTGCAGTACCATTATATCATTGTATTAAAAAAATAGAATATAACCAATAGAAATAGAATCAGCCTAAAATACATTTTTGACAGCATGGATTATATTTTCTTAATTCAGATTACTTGGCTCTACGGTGTAACTTTGGATCAAGTTTCAGATATGACAGGTTAAATATTAAAATATGTATTAGCTCTATATGGGACAGAAGAAAAACATTAACGGAAGAAACCAAATAAAATCCACACATAACACTCTCTGTTTGGCTCTTTTCTCTACAGCAGAGGTTGAATAATAAAATAATCTGCTTCTATACACCCTGTGCACTATCTTTCAGTACCTGTGTCCAATTGGAGCTGGTTTTGGCACTTTCATGTTTTCCCTCCTGTCTTAATCCTCGCCTTTGATGTACATTTGGTTAAAAAAAAGTGTCAGTTAAATTACATTATTACGTTTTATCACCCTGCTGTGTTAAATTCTTGACTCTGATTGGCCAATTACCATAGCAACAGTCTCCCTCTAGAGTTATCCCTCAATAGGCCAAAGTTTTTAAGGAAAACAAACCACTAGGCAGAAGGCCTAGTGGTTTGTTTGGTTACACTCCATGTACAGAGGTCTTCCAAGAGGGGGGATGTGGTTCAGGTCTGGGGCACCTTTCCAGCATGTCTTTTCCCACTCTCTCTCTCTCCCTGATTTCCTTCATTGTCCTATCTAATAAAGGCAAAAGCCCCAAAATACAAATTAGAAAAAAGAAGAAGAACAAATCATTACTAAGAAAAGCATTTAGTTGATAATGATGCGGCTCTAATCACAGACTCTGGAGGACTAACTGTAATCATATCAATCTCTGAAATAGACCGGTTAGGGGAAAAGGAGAAAGGAGAAGATAACTAGGGTGAAAGACGGATAAAAGACGTAGAAACCGTACACTATGACAGAGAAAAATACATTACTAAAGATGGCCCATGATGTAAACACCTAACGAACGGGCTATGGGATATGATGGTGTTTAAAGATGACAAGGTGGTGCACTGATTTATGTGAATGTGTTCCCCTTGTTTCGGTCTCACTTAATCATCAGTGGAAATGTTCAGTTTAATGTGACTAATCACAGCTATAGGTTAGCTCATTTTATGAACCATACAGAGTTAACTGTTGCTATGGACTCAGCTCTGACTCTAGATTCCAACAGACCATAATGCTGAGCAGAATGATTCGTTTTTGTAATTCAATAATAATTTGGTTTCAAATGATTGATTTTCTAGGTAAGTAGCTGTGTGAAGACCTGGTTACCAAGGTTACCATTAAAAAAGGTGCACAAATCCAGCTGTAATTATAAACAGGGAGAAATAATCCGTATGTGGAAAGTGTTTTTTGTAAACTGACCATAAAAAATCATTTTAAGGGACTCTCTAGTGGGTAGTGTTGCACAAACACAACTTAATTTTAATTTCATCTCAACTTGTCTGACATTATTTTTTACACTATTCTTGGTTTTACCTCAGAATCTGAACATCCACCTGTGTTTATTTTGTCATGTGTAACAGCTCGCACTGATTATCTGCTATCACATGTTCTTCTCACTCCCATTTTGTCAAATTAAGCAGCTCAGCCTGTAGCCTAAAAATACAAAGATCCCGGCTTCCTCTCTAGCATCAGTTTGACACATGCAGGGCACTACATCAAGACAGCAAGAAAAATAATCAATGGTTAGACTTTTAAAAAACACATCTCTCAAACTAGTGAAATGGAAGCATCTTCCTGTCAAATGTTGTTTAAAGCCTGCAGACAAACCTTAAACGTGTTATGAGCTTTGGATGTGCAGCTATGATTGCATTATGATTAATTTGCCAAGTGGTTACGGTTTTATTTGGTTTCGGCACAACATGTACTCAGGTTTAGGAAAAAGTTGAAGTCAATGTTATGAGTTAAGAGGTTCCTGGTTTGAATCCCCGTCGGACAGAGCCTCTCTGTGTGGAGTTTGCATGATCTCTCAGTGCGTGGGTTCTCTCCGGGTACTCCGGCTTCCTCCCAAAGTCCAACAAGCTTGTTAGGTTATTTGGTGACTCTAAATTGCCCGTAGGTGTGAATATGAATATGACTGGTTGTCTGTGTCTATATGTCAGCTCTCTGATTGACTGGCGAACAGTCCAGGGTGTCCCCTGCCTCTCGCCCAATGACAGCTGGGATCAGCTCCAGCCCCCCTGCGACCCCGAACAGGAAAGCGGTATAGATAATGGATGGATGGGATGGAACTTATGAGTTTAAACAATAACTTATGTATGTATTATATAAACATAACTTACATACATTTGTAAACGGTACCGTTACCTTTTCATTGTAGAAACTTATTTTTGGTGTCTCTTATGCCTTTATTTAGACAGGACAGCAGGTAGAGTAGGGAATCGAGGAAATCGAGAGAGAGAGAGAGAGAGAGAGAGAGAGAGAGGGGAATGATATGAGGAAAAAAGAAGCCGAGGGTTTAAGTCAAACCTGGGCCGCTTGCTTGACTATAGCCTCTGTACATGGTTCATGTAAACTAACTGCTGAAAACAACCAGCAGCCAAAACCAACGTTAGCTTCAAAATAACATTTCTGAAAAGAAGTCAACCCTGACTGTTTGTTAAACCTTTTGTCTGTGTCAGACTGCCAACTCAAGCAGACATGTTTTCTATGTCAACTGACTTTAACAGCGAATGAATACAATAGGATGGAGGACAGCGTGCAGAAACAATGCTGGAGGGATTCAAACAGCGTCACGCCAATTTTGACAACTTCGAATGGAGAACTGGCCGTTATATCTCGTTTTTGTGTGTTGGTATGATCCACTTAACATTTAATCTGAGGGAGGTTTGACAGAAAAAACAGGCACTAAATGCGGGTATGTTTTCTGCTGGGCTGTTACGATAAAGATCGCTGTATTTTAGATCTATGAACCTCATAAACACTCAGGACCTGTAGGATCTTTGACCACAGCTGTTTAGACAGTTTTCTTGGTCTGAGTCGGTAATAATTATGGCTTTCCTTTTTAATACAAACCTGAATAACCTCCTGACTTTCTATTTCTGCCTCTCACAGTTTGTGAACACCTCAGTTAGTATAAATCCAGTCCGATGACTGTTTGTGTGCAGTGCATTAGCAGCTCTCTGATCCATCACTGAGTCCCAGACCATGCAGGACACGGTGTTATAACTCATAAGAGACCTTCATTGATGTGTAGAGCTGCGCACATGCTGCACTTAAAAGTTATTGGGAAGAGACAAGAGATCAAACATGATTGATGTGTAGTATTATATTCTGAAAATATTAAATAGTCCTCTACTGTAAAGTATTTGATATTATAAAAAGTTATAGAGAATCATTTCATGTCGGGTCTATCAGTATTCTACACTATATACAAACTATCATACTGTTAATGTTTGTGGTACAGCGTTTTATTACATGTAGCAATCCTCTTTAAATACTGAAGAGACGTTGCAAAATGCACATATAGAAAATGACTGCGATGAATTCAACATATAAGCTCTGAAAATAAAGCATCCTTTGGTTAAAATGAAGGAGCTGTTAATATATAAACCTCGCTAAGGAATTCAAAGTTGAATCATTTTAATGTCCATTCGTGATTGATGAAACGTTTGTAGTCGATAAAAGAGTCAAAGATTTAAATTCTCTAGATTGTCTTTTTAAATAATCTTTTAAGGCAAATTAACGAGACACTTGGTCATTCGTTTGGACGAACACAAATCAGGGTTCTTCACTATGGCAAACATGGTTCAAATGCTTTTTTGTTTGCCTTAGGTCCTCTGTGAATCATTATGTCACTCAGGTGTCATGATGTAACTCTTCAGTTTTTACTGTAGACTGTCTTAACAGAAGTTGCCATATTTAGACGAACGGTTGTGAATGCGCAATGGGATGGGATGCGCTGACGTCACTTTTCCACAGGGAGACAACCCCTCGGTCAGACTAAACATCCTGCAACATAGCTGCCTTCAGAAGGGAGAACAACAAAAACAGACAAATATTTGTTTAAATTATAAGAAGTTGGACTCGACGGAGATCACCAAAGACGCAGAGGTCCGTGGACATTGTCATGAGGCCAGAAATCAGGTTTCCAGACATTGAAATAAACCTTCAATATCGGTGAAGTTCACAAAGCAAAACCTTTTGTGTAGTTTAGAAGTTTTTTTTGTGCAGCTTTCAGGCTGAATGTTGATGCTACCCCTCATTATGTGTTTTCTGTCACTCAGCGGATGTAACTGCAGACAATTCTGCCTATGATGACGTCGCATGCATGGCCTCCGTTAAGCACCGTGCATCAGTAATTTCTTGCGAGTTGGAAATCTGTCTGTGTCTGCCTCCAGAGCAGCGCTGTCTCCTCAGATTTCTTGAGATAAAAAACTACAATACAAGTGGCTGTTTTCATATTATTTGGTGTGGAAAGCAGACTATCGTTACTCCTGGTGAAACATGCAAAGTATTCTGGGTGTGAAATCCTAAGAGCTTTACTGATTAGTCAAAAGAGATGCAAGTAACATTAGACCCAGGTATGACCTTCATGGCAAATCATAGTAACCAACATAACATTTGTGTCAAGGTTAAAATTGTGCAAATCTTTGTGGAGTGCAATCAGCAAAAACTCGAGTCCTTTTTCGCACTAATTTCTTAGCCTGCAATCAGAGTGAGAGCCATGATTATGACACATCATCATGTGGAGTTCAAACACAGTTTCCTCAGAGCAGTCAAACAGGGTCTTTTTCACACTGAGCTGCATAAAGTGCAAAGTCTTCCTACTAGAGTCCCGGTTCAACCACCAGGAAGTCAATGTGGTCCTTCTCTTTGGTCTTGAAGGCCTCAGCGATGATCCGGGCGGCGTCTTTATGCTCTCGACCTCTCAGGGATATGCCGTTGACCTCCAGGATGACCTGACCGACCTTCATCTGGCCGCAGTTGTGAGCCGAGCCTCCTTTCTGTCAAGAGAAGGAGGGAAGATAGAAAAATGTGTTACAGGGACAAATATGAACAAGTAAATGGTGCTCAAATACACTGCTCAAAAAAAGTAAGGGAACACTTAAATCTCACACCAGATCTTCACAAACCAATTATTCAAGTTGAAAATCTTTACTGCTGTACATTGTATAATTTGTTGACAACAAAATGACGTAACGGTCAATGGAAACCAAAATCATCAACCCAATGAGGGCTGGATTTGATATCTCACTGAAAATCAACATCAACTCATAATGTGACTCAGTAGGGTGTACGCCCCCCCATGTGCCTTTAAGCACTCCCAACATTGTCTGGTTATGCTCCTGATGAGTCAGCGGATGGTGTCCTGGAGGCTCTCCTCCCAGACCTTGATCAGGGCATCATTGAGCTCCTGGACAGTCTGTGATGGTACTTGGCTAGTTGGATGCACCCATACATAATGTCCCATACAGTTTAAGTGCTCAATTGGATTTAGTTCAGGGGAACGAGAGGACCAGGCGATGGCATCAATGCCTTCATCACCCGGGGACTGCCTACACACTCTGGCCACATGAGACTACTATTTAAAGGTGGAAAAGTGACATATTGTTGCTTTAAGCTGCAACAGCGTTTTCGTATACACAAGCATCACAGAGGTTTACATTATTTCCGATGTTAACACACAAGCTTACATAGTGAAACCTCTGTGTTCCTGCACGTGTTTCAAGATAATTTGTAGTCGACTTTTGTTGAGAATTTACAGGAAATGGGGATAGAGTTACTTTTTTTGCTAACAAATTAAAATAGAAACTTTACAGGTGGATTCTGTGTTTCAGGCAGGTGTCACTGTTTCTAAATGGCCCGTACATTCGCTTTAATTCCTGTACTTTAATCTAGAGAGTCAGCTGAAGCAGTCAGCTGATTTCATACTTGGATTGGTCTGCCCTTAAAGAAAGGGAAGGATCTGATGATCAAACAACAGGGATATAAAACAGCTCTAAACGATAAAAAAATCGATCACTGCCTTACCACCATTTCAGAGAAGTGTAAACTAGGCATGCTGATCCAAACAAACAGTACGAGCACAGGATCTCTGCATGAATCTGTTAAGACTCACATCTGAGGGAAGAATTTCCCCAACAACTAAAAAGCATTCTCCCCTCAAACCACCTTAATGATAGAGATCTCTGCAAAACTGTTGACAAAATAGCCAATTTTACCTCGTTGTGTTCATCAATGTTTCATCCATGTACATTTAATATTTATAACATTTTCCTCAAGCCAAGAGAAGCAGTTTACACATCACTGGGCAACACGATGGAAAGACATCTATGGGCTTGGAAAACACAGCTTACACTTCTCACATGGTGATGATAACATGGATTTAAAATGTCCTTTTTCAGCTTGAGAAATCTTTGATTAAGATAAAAACTGCATTGAACTGTATCAAAAATGTATAACAGGAAGAGCATAAATAGAGTTATGTGGTAATTTAAGGTTCACTGTTTTCACTGCAGAGGAGTATTTCGTTGCAATACTTTGATTGGCCACTGAAAAACTCAGAGGTGCAGTCTTTGTTTCTTGCATTGAAGCACAGAATTTTTTTGGAGACTCTGAATTTTCTGAACTTTGTGTGACCTAATCTAAGTTTTCATTGCAGTTTGAGTCATTACAGCTCGGTCTAAGTTGTTTTTTTTATTGTCCTGTATAGTTCACTTAACTCCTTCATATTCAAGTTGTATAAACCTCCTATTTTATTTTTATTATTTATCTTATCTATTCTGTATCTTTTTTTTTTAGTACTTCCTACTTGCTACTTGTCTTTGTGCTGCTGTAACGCCCGAACTTCCCCTCTGGGAATCAATAAAGTCTTATCTTATCTTATCTTAGTCATCAGCACAAATCCTTAAAACACCGCTGCACATAGTAATCTCTGTGGCTCTTATTCTATTCTAATTACAATATATTTTTTTCTCATTGGTTTAAATCGTTCCTGATTTGTATCACATTTTTTATTGTACTGTTAGATATCATCACTTCTTCAGTAAAGGCTGAGGAAATGTGTTGTCTTACAGTAAAGGATCACGTGACAGAGACGAGACAAATCAGGGGCTGATATGACTCAACTAAGCAAACGGATGTCTTCTTCTCTAAAAGCTAGTCTAAAGAACTGAAACAAAACCACAGAGTTTAGAACTGAAACAGGTCCAGCAGCTTCACTCAAAAAATGTCGCTTTACTGCGATCTAATACACCTGAGAGGTTTTAACACTTGGGGAAAATGTAGCAAAACAAAAAACATATTAGTGTGAACTTCAGCCGATAACTGAGATGAGTCATTTGTCATTAGAGTCTGTGTGTTTCCATGATTTGGTGTGTGTGTGTGTGTGTGTGTGTGTGTGTGTGTGTGTGTGTGCGTGTGTGCGTGCGTGCGTGGGTGCGTGTGCGTGCGTGTGTGTGTGTGAATGCCAGTTTGTGTGCAGTGTAACATGACCTTTTCTCATCTTCTCCTGGGCGGTCTAACAGAGCCACGGGGTTAATCCATCCATCCATCCATCCATTGATTCCTCCATCACTCAGGACAAACAGGACAAATTGCCTGATTCAATTTAATCCTCAGAGCTAAACATGTTTATTAGCTGTGACATTCAATTACAAAGCAGCAGCTGAAAACATCACTGCAGGCCGTACAGGCCAAATTTAATGAATTCTTATTCTGCAGACTGGCCAACAGACTCTGAGCAGGGTAATGAATCAGACACTCTCTCCGCTGCTTCTACAGCCATCACTAATGTGCCCATGAGCAGGGCATCAACCCCAGCCTGATCACCATAGCTGCTCCTACAGCCAGAGGACCAGGCTGAGGTCATTATTAGCAGCTCCCTTTTCTGAAATCTGAAATGCATCAAAGTGTTTCAAGCATCCCACAAGGAACTTCAGTGTCCCCTGTTCAATAATGCAAAAGCTTGACATTATGACATTTTCAAGAGGGATGAAATAAAAAGAAAGGTTTGTCAGCTGTTTTTGAGAATGAAGGATCTGAGATTGGATGACTTACATGCCCCATGTGTCAGAATAATCTGTACTGCACTGTATTTGTCAGTGCAGGAAACGGAGGCAAGACTTTATGCCAAACAAATATCATTACCACACAGCCATTTGTTTCTGCTGGCACGATGCACTGACAGTTTCTGGTCAAACATCCAACCACCTGTTGATCTCAGGGATGTTTTTCAAGATGAAGACGATGAAGACAGAGGAAACCCAGGCCTGGCCACACACTATGAATAAGAGAGCATGCTTATTTTCTTCTGTGTATTTGTCTTTCTTATCTTTTATTAAAAAAAGACAGACAGAATAAATTCAGTCTTTTTACGCTTAAGGCCTGGTTTATGTTCTGCATCCAATCTGCACTGTACCAAATGTCACATTAGGTGCTGAGCACCCCTAAAGGTCTGATCCTGAAATCACCCATCAACACCAAAAAGTGATTCCACTGTCTGTGTTCAGAACAGAACAACTAACAGCATTATTTGATTAAAACCCCATGAAATGATAGGAACATAATGAGACAAATGAGCATGCAAATTTTCATGTTACAATGTCCTCCTGGTTGTAGGGGACGTTGTGTTTGTGAGCGACTTAATGACTGTGATGGTCATCAGCGTACAGACTGACATTCACTGTCACCCACCGTCCTGAGACTCACAGAGACAGGAGAGAGGAGTCATTGTTATGGAAATCGCTGCACAGTCACAAAAAAGCCTCCAAGGATGCCCTGAGCAGAAAACTAAATTGTGTGTGTGTGTGTGTGTGTGTGCATGTGCAGTCATGTTAGACTCCTGAGGCGTCCAAGGCTGTAACTCATTCAGTGACTAGCTGATGTTATCGCCTCCGGCCCTCCGCATGTATAAAACACTTATGGAAATGTACTGCTCTGCTTTCTTGTGTCTCGTTGGACCTAACGGATTGTGAAAGACGTCGGAGAGAAATATCAAACACAGGACTTGTGTTTGTCTGACTGATTGCTTCAGAGAGCTGTCCGTGCAAAACAAATGCTAGTTGATAATCAGATGCTGAAAAAAGACAGAGTTTCTGCTGAAAGATGGAAAAGACACATAAGTGAATTTTCAATTTGCATTATTTTCAATTTAATACGAGTGCAGGAACCTCTAAAGTACACTTTACACTGGCAGAGAAAAATGGGTTATTTGCTATAGATCAAGGATTCATCCTATCAACTCGATGGCACTGCCGTCTTACCTGAATGGTGACGATGCGTGGAAGAGGTTGACGTGTGTTGGCTCCGCCCTCAATAGCGATGCCAAGCGTGCTGGCGTTCTTCATCACTCGTACCAGGGTTGCCATGGTCGCTGGGATCGGCGAGGCAGTCTGCTGCAACACAAAGAGAAGAGGAGTCAGGAGGAAGAGCACTGATAAGCAAGATTTAAATGACATTTTTCCACATTATGACATCTTGTAGATTCAGATCAGACCTGCACATGTCACCTTTTATCTCCGTTTTACCATCATTAAATTATATTTTATTTAGACAAGCAGGGCTGTGTTTTTCATGACAAGGAAAACTTTGAAAAATGCACGCGGGCATTCACACATTAGGGTTCATTGTCCTGGTTGACAAGGTTCGCTCCGTTGTTTAGGTCATGCTTTTTGTTTCTTGCATGTTTTCCTGTTTTATTTTGTAGTTTTTGACTCATCCTCATGATCCTGCCTTGTGCGTCAGCCCCGCCCTGATTACCCCTGTGTCTCGTTATCCTCTGATTGTCTGTGTATATAATCCCAGTATGTGCTCCCTGATGTTGCCAGTTCGTAGTGTTTCCCTACTGTACCTCATCCTAGAGTTTTTCTCATAGCCTTAGTGTGTATGATCTCTTCCTGTTTTTTGGCCCATAGCCTCTTCCTCTGGATTTGTTTGTAGACTGTTTTTGCCCTGCTGTGAACCGAACCGTGGACTTCGTTAAACGTTTTTAAACGCTCCCTCTGGGTCTGTGTCTGAATCCATAGTGTTCTTATCTTTGTGTCACCGCTCAGCCATTTCACTGTGACATGACTGAAAACAGTTCTGAGGTTTTCGCTAAATAAATCCCTCCCTGTGTTGTTGTTTGTGCCTGAAATGTGTCCTGATTGTCGGAGCTCCATGCATCGTTTTTATAATCTGCTTGAATGTTTTTGAGCTTGTACCAATTTCTCTTCTTAATTTCTCATTGTCCTGTGCTCCAATTAGAAGATTAACCCAAAAAGCACACACCCTGATCTTTAAATGAGCTATTTTAACAAAACTAATTGAATGTGTTGTCATCACATTTTATTCTTTGTTGTTAATTAATTATCCACAACACTCTTTTCTCTTCTGATACAAATGAGTGGAGACAGATCGTACTTCATTTCTCTATTGTTGTTTTTTTTCTAATCAGTGTGTTTGACTGGACTGCAGTCATACAGAGACGTGCTTATTGCTCTCAGCATTGTGAGGCCGAACCTAATCTGATGTTTTATAATTAATCCCATTGTCATATGTGCAGTGCTTTTGTTTGTCTCTAATGAACTGTGGTGTAAATTATGTTCGCTGAATTAATTCCATAAAGTTAATAAGAAACTGAAAAACTTGATCTCACAAACTGATTCTCTGGTGTGTCTGGGGATCATTAAACTCAGACCAAAGCTGTTCAGAGTCTCTTTTTAACATTCTGATAATATTCGGGGTGAACCCATTTAGTCAGATCTTCGTTGATTCATTCGAGAGAGGCTGAGGCGACTGCCACTCTCACAGTCGAAGACAAGGATCATTCCATTCCAGCTATGTGGGGGAGTTTAATGTCTAATTGAACATAGTTTTGCTTGTTTTCTCCAAATAATTCATGACTCATAGCCTATCTTGGTGTAAATATCACCTTAGTAATACTTTTAATGCAGTTCTGAAAACCCCTCGTGATTTTTTTGAGGTGTGAGGTCCTCACCTGTCTGCTGGCCCCTGCAGAAGGTGCGTGGGCCCCTGGCTGCTCCTGGTGGCCCTGCTGGTTCTTGCTGGGTCGGGGGCTGCCGTCCTTACTGAGGCCCCCTGCCTCGGCTATATCCACCCCGCTGTCCTCACTCAGAGTCTGCCCGCTGTCTGACAGCTGGGACAGGGTGGCCCCTGGATGGATCAACATGATGTTAATGTACAGACACAAGTGCACATATAAATGAACGAGTGGTGCTGTGTGTGTGCTCTTGTTTACCTAAGCTGCACTGACAACTGTTCTTTTAGACAGGCTTCATCTTGAACCCGCTTTAAACGTACAGTATGTAAAATCCGCCGCTAGGGTGCTCTCAATCAAAACAATAACAAAAGATGATGTCGAGGTTCACAGGGTATTATGGGAGGAAATGAACCAACTCCGTGTTGAATCAATACGAACGGGCGAAACCGACCTGAGAAAGACAATATGTGTCCTGACGATATATCCAAGTATAATTTACATGACGTTTTTATCACAGCAGCACATACAGCGACAGAACGGCAGCTTTCAGTAGCAGCTAGCGCTAGCTTATGCAGCGGTCTTTGAAGTAACATCCGGTGTTTCCTTGACAACGTTCAACATTTCGTGTCTATCGTGGCGGCTCATCATGGTGGCCGCCTACAAGACACGTCCCGTTACAACTATAAAATTATGGATTTCTCTGACTTTGATAAATTTTGGAAATATTTGAGGTGATGTAAGTACCCAACTAAAAAAATATATATAACATGGGTTTAGTCCATTTTTAATTGAAGTTAGATATTTTAATGTAAACATTAGCATGCAATTCTACATACTGTACCTTTAAATATATATAAATGTATATACTTTAAAGGTTTATTTTAGAGATAGGACAGTGGATAGAATCAGAAATCGGGGAGAGAGAGAGTGGGGAATGACGTGGCAAAGGAGCCACATGTCGGAATGGAACCTGGGGCCGTCCGCTTGGAAGACCACAGCCTCCGTACTTTGGGCGCATGCACTAACCACTAGGCTAACACAGCCCCCTTTAAATACCCATTTCAACAGATTTCACAACAATTTCACCATATTTAAGAATGATTATGTTAACCTTTATCTTTTCTGCTCTTGTTGCTGTTGATGCAAGTTTGAAAAGGAACTCGTCCGCCAGTGACTACACCATTACTATTTTCTTGGAAATTTCTAGTTCATGCTGATTGAATCCGTAGAATCTAAAATTTCATCCAAGTAACTACAGCAACTTAGATGGTTATTATTATAGGTATTATGAATAGAAAATATCTGACAGTTTTACATTAAATTTGCTCCAAAACACAAAAATCATGAAACAATTCTTATTAAAGGAACTCAAAACGACTTTGAACAAGAACCAGATAACCAGATGTTTTTGTATTTCTGTACATTTGTATTTATTTTTTAAATACCAATTTTATTTTGACGTCAAGTACAATACTGTTCACAAGTTTTAGGCCACCATTAGCTTTGTTGTTTTAGCAAAGTTGATGACCCTCCATATTTTTTTTCTCAGTTTCTTTCTTATGATACAAAAAGAAAATAAAGGAAATATGTTCCAAAATTAAAAGGCAGTATTTTTCAGTATTTAGTATTTAAAAGTCAGTATTTAGTTTGACCTGCCTTTGCACAACTCTTGAAGTGTTTTTAAGTCATCTTCTGATATTTTAGGATTCTTTTAGCCTTTCAAAATATACATTTAGACTTTCTTTTATTTCCCTCTCTGTCCAGGTGATCCTATACTGCCTCTATAATATCTAGGTCGGGACTCTGTAGAGGTCAGTCCATGTTTAATCAGCTGTTTTTCTTCTCTAAATATGATTCCACGGATCATATTGGGATCATTGCTGAAAAACAATCTCCAATCAGGCACATTTCTGAAGGAATGGCTTGGTGAATTACAATAACACTGCAACAACAAATCTAATGCTGGCTCCGGGCTTCTGCACGAATGCTGTGTTTACCTAAAGTCTGTACAAGTTAAAGGTTATGTAGTTAATCTAATTAATGTTCTAGCTATAATGGTTTTGATTTAAGGATAAACATCAACACACAAACAACAGCCACGTCTGTGTGTAATTAAAGCGTTTTAAACAATAACTACATGTAAACCTAAAGATGACAATAATGATAGAAGCATATGTTTCTTTGGTGTAGTTATCATGGGTAATATTTTAGATCTGTTTAAACAGAATTGGTCACACTCCTGTCCAGCAGCCACATCCAGGGAGGGTGACTTCATGGGACTCATCTCGTGTTGATTTTTTTAAACTATGTTGATTTCATCTGCACAGTAAATATACAGTTATTTTAGTGCTGTACATTACAGCAACACGACAGGAATTATTTTCCCAAAAAATGTGTGCAGTTTTTATTCTGAGGCATTATAATTAGTATGCTACAGGGCTGTCAAACGTTTTTTTTTAAATCGTGATTAAACACTGAATTTCAATAGTAGATTTTGATTTATCACATTTTTAATCACACGTTCCAAATTCAAATATTTCCAAAAAGTTATTATGCTTTTATTTTGAATTTTCTTTACTGACTTTGGGTGCTATATTTCCTGTTAAGAGAAAAACTTGCTTATGAAAGAAAAGAAGGAACTAGTGGTAGACTGAATGTTACAGCATTCACTTATGCACAGAAAAAAGGAACTTTTTACGGATCAAAAAGTAAAAGAAAAGAGCTAAAGGTAAAAAAGTGAAATGTTTGATATCACATGGTGGATATTGAGTTGTTTTTATTTTTTTTAAGTGAAATGAGCCATTCAAAGGCGCAGAGTTATCTTTCTTTTCCATCTCGGTGTCCACAGGGAGACACTCGGCGTGCGGTGCCTTAGCTACAGAGTCACGACTAATTTAATTCTATCTATCTATCTATCTAGAGAGAGAGAGAGAGAGAGAGAGAGAGAGAGAGCCCTGTCAAAGTTTTACAAAAACACTGTCAACGTTACAGAATGGAAATGTTGCCAGTGTTTTTGTGCTGCAGGCAGGGTGCAGGAGTTTACCTGCAGTTACTGTTCATTAAAAACAAGAAATTACACAATATTTAGGGCCTAGGACTTCTTCTTCTTGTTGCCGTGGTATTTAAACAGATATCCTTTGGTTTTTGCTCGAGTTGTATCAAAGTTTTAAAAATCTGGTATCGTGACAACTCTACACAAAAAACATTGAAACAAATGACAAGTGAGTTTGTTGCATATAGAGCATGATGAAGGTGATTTTTCCTCGGGTTTTGTTCATGACTTTTATCCGTGATGACACTGATGCAGTGTAAGCACTGGGCAGTGACCTTTTACACACGCTCTGTACAAAGGTCAACAATGTGGCGGTGACTGCCTGACCAGTTCATTGCTGGGGGGGCATTAGCTTCATATCTGACCTTTGTCAAATCTCTTTAGAAAACACACTTTTTAACATGATTTTCACCTAATTGTGTGATGTGTCCTCGGAGATCATACAATTATAATCATTATGTCATTGCATACCCCGTTGAGGTCTCAGGATATAAATGTCACCTCCCCTCATCGCTCGCTGTGACTACTTCCTGCTACGTTTTAAAATCCCGACTTTACACAGAAAACTGACTAGGGGGCTGGAAGGAAAAATTCCATGTAAAGTCAGGGTGAAAAACGTGACTTTTTGCGTTCACACATCCATCTCATCCCGAACAATTAGGGGAATTTCCAGGAGTTTCTGGCATACGTGTGAAAGCACCAATACTTACTAATGCAGTTGCTGCTCCAGCTAGTAAAAATGTAGACAAGTACTAATTTATCTACATGTTGTTTACTTCCAAACACGGGTAATACTGTAGCTTTATTCTGTACAGTATTAGTGATAGATCTGTGATAATAAAATGTCAAATTTGTCCCACCTGCAGCAGGTTAAAGGTTTTCTGGAAAGTTTTAATTTGAAATATCAACAGGAAATGTAGAAATAATAAAAATACGTTTTTGTTAAAGGTGGCAAATTAAGTGCAAGAGAGAAACTCTCAGAATTTATTTTCACACACACACAAACAAAGACTTGTGTACCTCTCTGCTGGGGTCTGGAGTCGGCAGACAGTCGATTCATGTCCGTTATGATGATTTTCTGTGTCAGAGCAGGTGAGCAGGGCCGGTCCGGACTACAGGGTGGGGCAGCAGATGTGATGAGGGAGGGGCATGGGGAGGGACAAGGTGAGGGACGAGGAGATGGATGAGGGGACCCCATGGGAGAGGCTGCTTTGGAAGAGGACGCAGACTTTGATAAGACTCCAGACTTCTCATAGGAGCTGGATCTGGAGGCCAGCCTGACGGACAACTCTGGTTTAGCAGAGTCCCGATGGTGCAGGAAACCCGGGCAGGTGTGGTGTCCTGAGCTGGGCCGGCTGAGGGGGGCAGCGTGGTTGTGGAAGTGATGGGAGAAGTGGGAGTGGTTGAGTTGTTCAGAGTCGGAAAGCTGCAGGGAGCTCTGACAGGTGTGGTGTAGATGATTGGGAAGAGAAGTGTGGTGGCAGGCACCAACACAGGTGTGGTGGACGGGGGCTGGGGAGGGCTGGTTGAGGGATTTGAGCGACTTGTGGAGACACTCCTGGAGGAGCCGTGTGGGGCCGCTGAAGAGCAAGTTAGATCCGGGCTGAACCAGCCGGGCTGAAGGCTTCCCTCTAAGCTCCCTCTCCCTGGATGGGCGGCTCTGAGCCTGTAGGGGGGCTGCTCTGAAGGGGGGAGGAGACACACCTGAAGCCTGCCTGTCATCCTGTCAAGGAAAAAAAACAGTTAATGTTCATAGCAGCTGAATGGTTTATCTCCTTTTTTGAACAACTTCAATAACTGAGATTTAAAGCTCACTTATTATCCTCCTTTTTAACGGTTTAAATAAGTCACAGAGCTCCCCAAAACATGTCTGTGAAGTTGTTGTTAAACATCCACTCTGATCCTGTATTTATATTCACACAATTTAACAGAACCACAACATTTTAGTCTGCTTTTCTCAAAGTCTCAGTCTCAGTTTTAGGGGCACTAAAAGGCAGGAGCTTGGCCTTAAATAATAAAAGTTAATGTCACATTGGCACCTTTCCTCTGCGCACAGATGAGCTCTCATGCTGACAGAGCAGTTTTTGTCTACATAAAGATGATGAGCTAGGAGGGGAGAGGAAACTTGCAGGGTTTATTTTGATGCCACACTTGAAAAATGTAAAATGAGTTTCACTTTTAGAACAAAGCCTTCTCTCTGAATGGAGCAAGCAAGAGCAACTTAGAAAAAAAGAAAAGAAGAAAAAACAAAAAACTAAATTGCATTCTTGTGCGTAACCGTTCCAAACCTCCCCACAGATGATTATGAGTCACTGACAGCCCGGACTGATCCCTGGTTATATTATTAAAAGTGATGTCAAAGTAATATCAACAAACTTAACAGATCATCAAACAGAGGCGGAATTGTTTTCCTGATCGCTGGAAGTTTGCGTGTGACATAAAATTACATTAAAAATACTGCGTTTAATTGAGGAAGAAGAGAGAGAGAGAGAGAGACATTGTGCCTGTTTAACACACAGGTCTCAATGGTGCTAAAAAGCACCACTGTAACTGCCTTTGGCAATTAGGGTTGTTCTTTGGGAATTAGATGCAACAAGGCTTATTTGCACAGGAAGGGGGCAATTTGTGCCAGATTTTTTGATATTCCCAAACTTACATCATGCTAAATGTTTTCCTGTCATTTGCATTTAACAGGCTGCAAAAGCAGCACAATCCTTTTTTGTATCAGGTTCTTCGTCTTTTCCAATTTCTTTTGTTTGCACATGTGTGAAGAAAACCTCATACTGTCCAGGGTTGTAAGTTGTTAAGATAGAGATGTGAAAGGAGGCGATTTTCTACTTTACACAGAACAAGACCACCTGTTGACCCTGCCTTCATGTCCTGAATACTGATTAAACCCTTTAGATGAGGTAAAGACTTCAACTTGAACTCTTAATCTATTGTTGAGCTATTCCTGTCGAGCTAATGAGTCATAGGTTAATGTACGATGTGCACCACTTCTTACTCTGCTTCCAGCTATAAAGGTAAGACATTTATCACTGCCTGTCTGTCTGTCTGTCTGTCTGTCTGTCTGTCTGTCTGTCTGTCTGTCTGTCTGTCTGTCTGTCTGTCTGTCTGTCTGTCTGTCTGTCTGTCTGTCTGTCTGTCTGTCTGTCTGTCTGTCTGTCTGTCTTTCCTATTCTTATCTTAAGAACCTCTCATCCAATTGACATTGCACTTGCTGGATGTATTGATAAGGATCTTAAGGGAATTGAAGTTTTAGAAAATGGGCAGTTCTTGAGAACGCTGTAAGCAGCCATACTGCATACTACTCACTTTCAGGGGTCAAGAAATTGTCCACTCAGAGAGGGAAAGTTCCCCTCAGCAACACTGCAGGCAGCAATACTGGGAGCCAAGCAATCTGCACATCCTCTGAACAGCCGGGTCACAAACAGGAACTGCATTAGTGTCATTAGTGAATGACATTCATCAAGTTCTGTCTTATGTCCTCTGAATTGTTCCTGTATGTTTGAGTAATGTGGTCATTGGGATTTAGACGCCCCTCTCTGCTCTCTGCTGGAATGTATGATCAGAATCAGAATCAGAATCGGGTTTATTGCCAAGTACATTTACACATACAAGGAATTTGTCTTGGTGTATTGGTTCAAGAACAGTTAACAAGGGAAACAGCCAAAAAAGCAAGAACTTAAATCAAATAAAATATAAGAAATTTACCAATATAAACAATAGAATTTAAAAAATGTCAAATATAAAGAATAATAAAAAATAACAAAATCTACAGGCTGCAATGGAGTGCATGTAAGAAAAAAGAATGTAAAGTCCAGTGAGCGTTAATGTAACGCATAAAAACAGTTTCAGCCTTCACATTACTGGGATGTTTTCTGACTGTGGGGCTAATGAGAGTCTGTGTTATGTATGGTAAATGGACTTACGCTTGTATTGCGCTTTTCTAGTCTTCTGACGCTTTTACACTGCAGGTCACAAATACCCATTCACACACTGATGGCAGAGGCTGCTATGTAGTAAGACCATCAGAAGTAACTAATCCCATACACATTGACGAAGCAGTGGGAGCAATTCGGGGGCGACGACTACTACAACTACCACTGAGCCACAGCCGCCCAAATGTATCACTCCTAAAAAGGAAAGAAATTCACTGACAGCGCAATTATTCCTTGAAGGGGGATCTGATCTTGACTTTGACAACCCTTTCATCTTTGTGCCTTCTGACCAGATATTAAAATCTGCATCCTTACAGTAAGACTATGCAGATTTACAGACTAAAGTAAATGTATGCTCTCTTTGGACACACCTCCTTCGCCCCCCACCTCCTCCCCTCAGCTCCTGCCTCCACATTTCCCTCCCTTCCTGTTTCACTAGCAGGTGTCTGTGAGATGGAGAGCGGCAGACACATGCTGATAATCATCTGAAAACAAGATTTTGCTGTTTGTTAATGCTCCTACACGTTCTTGTTGTGAGATATGATGGACATCATAGCTTTACTGTAAGTCACTGAAGCTCAAATTTGTTATGATAAGCTAATTGGTCTGCTCAGAATATGGAAGCACTGTGATTTGATGCATAACATCTTTGTTTCTAAACCAGTCCATTGACAAACCGAGACATTAAAAACATCACAGTTCATCCTGCCAATGACTCCAAACAAAGACTGACACGTACCAGTACAACATTTTGTAAGGCATTCATGTTCTCCTCCTCGCCTTTCTCCGTCCAGCCACCAGCAGAGCCGTCAGTCTGAAAGAGACAGGGTGAGGCGTTTTTATTACCGCAGGGCTCAATCTGTAATAAAAACTGAGCATGGCTTACTTCAGCCTACTTAATGCAGATAACAGATGGATGGGATTCGCCCCACAGGACAACATAATGAGTGCAGGAAAGTTTGGACAGTTAGAACAAAGTGTTTGAGAGACAGAATTGAATGCAACAGCTGAACCATTTGAGGAACCAGGCTCTCTTGTGTTATCTGGCTGAGGTTTCAGAGCGGGCCCCGGCCCGGGGGGACCTTAAAGGAGTCCAGATCTTCTTACAGCAAGAAGAGGAACACCTAACACTTAAACCTGGTAAAGGGAGTGCATCCACTAATCTTGTGATTAAGTAGCTAACAACAGAGAAACCTGTGGTGTTTTTTTTTTTAAATATGTGGGCTTGAATTTACCTCTGAAATGCTGTGACTGTCTGCACTGCCAGTCTGTTGGGAGTCTTGAGCAGTGATTTCTTAGAGGACTTTTCTTAAATTGCGGTGTTTCCACTGGAGGCAGAGCATTCTCCTTGGCTCACATTCCTCTTGTAACTTTTTGGATGTGCTAGCAAAACTGTAACCTTTCAGTTTTCCATGAATCCAGTCTTTGCCTTAACCCCAAAATCACAGCTAGTGGAGAGTTCAGCCTGATTGTAACTCCACACAGAGATGATTGTGTGTTTGTTAGTGAACATCCATTTATAAAGATACTCTCGAATTTTTGATCCTTGTAACTTCACTGCTGGTACGGCTGCAACCAAAAATTTGACTTCCTGCAGATTTTCTAAATACATTTCCCCAAATCATTGTTCCTCTGACTATCAGAACGTTAGAATTAAATAGAGGTGGGGGAAAAAATTGATTTATCTAAAAATCGAGATTCTTATCTTCTGAGATTTTGAATCGATTCATAACTTCCGTTTTTTTTTTTGGCTAATCACTGACTCCCTGCTAAGTGCTAAGGCTAGCTCTTTAACTCAGTAAAATGCCAAATAGAGCATCAAGAAATTCAGCCAGTCTCACAGATGACTGGAGTAGATCCTGAAGTATGTACTCATTCAAAAATATACTTTGAATCATAAATCATGAATCCAGAATCGTTTTGAATCCCAAATTGATTCTGAATCGAATCGTGACCCTCCCAGCCCTAAAGTTAAATGTCCTAAATACAGTGAGATTTGGATGACATTAATGAAATAAAACAGAAGAAACTACTCATCTTATTATATCATTATTGTAGGGAAGGTGGTTTTAATCACATCACGTCACATCACAAACTTACTCAATGTCACAAAAAGTTCATTGATCACAATGTTTTGACCAAATGGACTTCGTCAGGTGATAGTGTTGCTGCGACACCGTCCCTGATAGGTTGTATTTTAATGCCTGTTAAGCCAGAGAGGGGACTTGCCTTCCTTGTCACACAGCCAATGGCTGATGAGAACAGGAGGCTGACATCTGTATAAGCTGAGGCAGGCAGGTGTGTGGAAGAACAGCAGTGCTGTGAGCGGCCTCGTGAGGACTTGTTTGGAGTTTACAGAAGAATAGTGATGTGTCGGTCTTGAACGACTAACAGGCAAGCAAGACTTCCTACTGCTGCACACTACAGAGAAGTTATTCGTCTCAGTTGTTATTTATGTCTTTTAACCAGTTTTATATTTTAAACAAAAGACAGTTGTAGTCTTGAGTTTTTTTTCTGTTTGCCCTCTAAAAAATTAGTATGCAATGGCCTGGCTCTATATGCCCATCTCCAAACACTCCCACCCCCTCCTTTGGCACACTCCTACATTTTAAACTATGTTAATTACAGCTATTGGCTGCTCTAAACGACAGTCTTGCAGCCAACCTGCATGAAAAAATCCATCTAATGAGACAACAACGTGTCACAACATGCTTTTGCTACAATAAATCTCACTGTTTCTCGCTGAGTAACTAACTGCCTGTAAATTAAACACAATTAGCTTTTTTATTGAGGGGTTGTAATTTCACCACCACAGTAATGAGTGTGTCAGCGCGGGCAATTACACAGACACATGGTGAGCTGCTGCAAACAGCAAGATTTTAATGACAACGCCAAACAGCCGACCACGCTGAGACAGATGCACCAAAAAGAACTGAAGTCAGGCAGACAGCCAGAGTCTGACAAAGTTATCCCTTCTGCAAAGATTACTGAATGCTCCTTAGGGTTCATTTTTCTTCACAGACTTGTTATCCTTTTACCGTCACAGATCTTTTTATTCTTTTGCTTAGACTGATCCTTTTATTGTTTTTATGCAGTCTGTTTGATTATGGATCTCTGAAATTATTATCAGTATTCATTTCAGGTCCTGCTTCACATTATTAGCTGACATTGTTGTTGGTTTTGTGTGTACGTCACTGTGTTCAACTTATGTCTTTATGTAGGAGCTGGTGCAAACCAATTGCCCCTAGAGGGATTAGTAAAGCTGTTTGAATTGACTTGTTGGAAGAATCCTGCAGAGGGACATAATCTTTGCTTTGACTGAAGTCCCAGAGTTTTTCAGGATAAAGTTGCTCTGGAGGATGGAGGAAGTGGATCATAGGCAGCCTGTGACCTGGCAGAATGAGGCCTCAGTGGATGGATGTGGGCCTCAGTGAAACATCGATACTACAGAAACTCTGACCTGCCACAAAGACGAGCTGCTCTGTGTCAAAGACGGATGCAAGTGTCTGACACCGAGGGAGGGGCTGACTGTTACACACACACGCACGCACGCACGCACGCACACACACACACACACACACACACACACACACACACACACACACACACACACACACACACACACACACACACACACACACACACACACACACACACACACACACACACACACACACACACACACACACACACACACACACACACACACACACACACACACACAAACCCCAAGTGATGTATTTGGATCCTGAATACTAAGAGAGTCAGAACTGAAGAGAACTGACGAGACTCTCCCTGTCCTGTTAAGTGGACTTTATTAACAGATTATGTAAATTGTGTTGTGCACCAGCTTTGGCAATGACCCTGTACTTGGCTGTTTGTACTAAAGTAGTCAACATTTTAGATACCTTAATACATTTTGACACCATATGTTTTAAAGCTATACAATATCGATAATTTTAACGTTCAATGCGTTTGAAAAGTAGCAAAGCTTTATTTTAAACCAAAAGCTGCCGCAACAAAAGAGAGATTGTGCAGTAGTTTTTAATAGTTAAAAACAATAAATTATTAAATATTCTGTGACTGGACCAAGCGTCAACCTCTGTTCTTGAAAAATGAAGCCAATGAGGAAGTGCAAAATCTTGCAGTTTGTCGAATGTCCGCTTGAGGCTGGCTCCAGGAACACCGGAAGTCACATTCACACAACAGCCAAAAAAGCCGTTTTTACAGCATAAATAAACATGTTTACAGCCTGGTGCAAAAAATAAATAGGTCTGATTAGTTATCGTCATCATGGTCACACACTGCACGGGGGTCGATTTTTTTTTAAACAGCTTAAACTTTGATTTTATGAACGATAGGTGCTATCCATAGTTAGGTGCGCAAATGATGTTTGATCTGAGTTACAGGTGGGCGCGATGTAACGGTTCGTCAAGAGGCTTAAAACCCGCCTCAGCCTTTCGTAAGGATGACTGCAAGTTAGGCTGATTCAGCATTTCCAGCATGGCGGCTTCTGCCAATGAGCCTCCAGAGCCCCCTGCTGTAACAGATGGATGACCTCACTCAGGCTTCGTCCTTTAATATTTACACTCTATGGCCTGGACTTGTATTTTTGTTGCCATGAAATCAAAACAGGAATCAAGTTCATTTAATTTTTCCAAGAATTGTATCAAAGTTTGAACATCTAGTATTGTAAAAACACTAGTTGGTACCCCTCATGTGTCTTTTCTGAAATATTTCTTCATGTGTGTAAGTTTAATGGGTTCAGTTGATGTGTTGTAATATTAGTTACAAAAATGACACAACTGCTGCTCATTTAAAACAAAACCTTTTTGTTGATCACAAGTTCATTATTGTTGCATAACAGTTACCAACTCGTAAAAAGTGAAAGGCTTCACAGCACTGTGCTTTCTTATTATCAGTAACATGTAGTCTAACATTCACTTGTATGTTTAATATTGCTTTCTTAACTGTTGAGCCCTGGATGAGCACAACTGATGCATTTTTGATTCTTGACCAAGCTGCTGTATTTGATGACTCAGCTTTGGCTCATTCTCTCATAAACTTCTAAACGATTGGATGTCTTTTAGTAGCCATTTGAGGCTTCCCCTACTGGCCGTTAAAATAAGTGCAGGTTTAGGTACATGTACATGCACATGAAAATTGAATTCAACAGTGCAAGGTCTTGACTGATGAGGTTTTACAAAAACAAAGAAGAACCATCAAGAGGATCAGTCTATTTTTGTAAAATGTTAAATTACCAAGAAGCACATTGTGCAGCCAGCTTGCAGAGTTAGCTTGTAGCTAATCATTTTAAAATCAATATATCTTGTCAAATAATTTGTTTAGCATTCACATAAAAAGATGCAGCTACATGGAGGTCATTAGAGCAAAATAACCTTGAAAAGTTTAAGACCCAAGCTTGAGTTTTGTCCCTTTCAGTGCTTATCTTAGCTCCATTATGACTTCATTATTTGATACACATCTTTGAATGAGGTCACATTAAAGTGGAACCAGTTCAGAACAATTACCCCACACACCCCATTACACTGACTGAGACATTTTTAGTTAGAATAGATAAGCGATCTACCGTAGCAGGGACCGTGTGTCCTGCATCGTGGACCACAGGGGCGGTGTGGGTGCAGTGAGCCTGAGGGTGCATGACTCCGATCCCTCCGTGCCAGGCCTGGTGGGTCTCCCTCTCACGGTGCAGCACCATCCGGTCATACAGCTCCAGATCCTGGGGGGCCACCATACTCCTCACCTCGGACAACATGGACAGCTGCAGAGAGGGAGGGAAGAAAACATGACTCGGGTGTGTTGGACTTATTTGTGAAAACAGAATCTTTCAAAATATGTCAAATCTTTAACATTGTGACATAATAAATCTGCACACTTGAATTATGCTGCAACATTTTTAGACTCTGGACTCTGAACACAAGTTAAAAAAAGATAATGATGTCAACCTGACATTATAACTTTTTCTGCCTGGCTTTTTTCCTTCATTGGATCGGACAGATGAAGAGAAACAGGGAATGTTAGGCAGAGAGGGGGGTGACATGCAGCAAAGGGCCACGGTCTGATTCGAACCAACGGCCGCTACGATGAGGACTATTTGTACAAGGACCACGCGACATAACCGCTAGGCTATCTGGTGCCCCTTCATGTGTTTTTAACGTATAATACCTTTGTTGTTGATTTATATGGAAATGTTTCTTTTCACTTTTTATTTTACAAGAAATTAAATAAATAATCCGTCACACACTGAAATCACTTTACAGTAACTTTATTGTGAGCTAACAAAGCATTTCATCTGTACCTCCCTCGTCCAGCACATTTTATTGTACATCTTACCTATATTTGATGTTGTTTAGCAGTCTGGCACCAGAATTTACTTTGGGATTGTGGTTCCATTCAACCATTTTTTGTGTGTGTTTAAAAAAAAAAAAGTTAAGATAGATTCATACAAATTATGTCACTGCATATTTTTCATCTGCAAGAGTGAAGAGGAAACCAAATTACTGATCTACACAAAGAGACACAGCTTTTCTATTTCATGGCCAAAAATAGAAGAATGAATTCAACCTTAAATTTACTCAACTGAGCTTAGTTCCTCCCTTTAACATCGAGGCCAGAGGACTACAGATGAAAAGTAGCGTTTTGGCTAATTCTGGCATTTTTACCCATGTATAATCATGTGTGTCATTAATTTGCACTGTCCCCTTCCTTAATAAACTGAACTGAATTGAATTTTGGATTCTTTATTGAATTAAATTTCTCACTTAAGTTTTGTGCATCCTGACAGATATCTAAATAAAAGTAAGTTGACTTGAGCTTGCATAGCACTATTCAACTCTTCTGACTACTCAAAGCTCGCCACATTCACACACTGATGGCAGCGGTGAATGTGATGTGATATGTCATGTGGTGGCAATTGTAGCAGCGGGAGCTAATTGAGGTTCTGTGCCTTGCTCAACGACACTTAAACATGCGACTGCAGGAGCAGGGGATCAAACCCTCGACCTTCTAGTTGAGAGACTTAACCACTAAGCTGCATAAAACATTGTTACTCGTTTTTATGAAAGTTCAATTCCACACATCGTACCACAACTGAAGTAAAGGTCACAAAGAGCTGTGATTTTAAGCGTTACTACAGTATATCAGGTCATTCCATCCTTAAAAATACACAAAAAGACAGATCATGTTATGAATTTGAGCCTTACAGGGTTAAAGAAATACGCTGTATATAGAGATCAGGTGGATTTAGCGTTCTAAGATTTCTGATGTCGACCAAGGCTTTCACCAGCCAGGTCGCCCTAATATGGAAAGCCAGAACTTATTGAAATGAAAGAAGCTTGTCAAAATGTACTGACCCCCCCTGCAGCTACCTTTGCGTGTGTGTTGAAGAGCTCAAACAGAGCCATGGTCAGCGGCTCCACTCCGATGTGTCCCTCCTGGTACTCCTGCAGGTAGTAGGCCATGGTCTGCCTCTCCGGCTCCGTCAGCAACATGTACGCCTGCTGCTCCAGGGACACCTGACCGCCTGGCGGGCCCACACCTCTATATCCAGCTGGCTGTAGGACAGGGAGGTGGATGCATGAGGAGAAATACAAACAGCTTAAGAAGATTTATCTTACGTTAGAAGAAGAAGAGCATGCAGATTGGAAGTCTTCTGATGTGTGCAGACCTTCACCCCCCACCCCATCATGTACACACATAACAGCAGCTGAGCTTATCTCGCTCAAGAAAAAGCCAGCACTTCAAAGCTGTGGGGCGATTCTCCGTCAGAACTTATTTGCCTTTAAGGCTCCATCATTGTTATCTTCCCGAGCAGCTCTCCTTCTGGAAACAGTTCCTCACTGTTTGGAGGCTGACTGAGTTTCAGCGAGGTCCTGTGGCTTTATTCCCACTGCTAAAACCTTTGTATTAAATAAGGAGAGTAAATGGGACCCTGCAAGCTGCTGGAAGAAGTTTTCCCTCCCACAAAGATTTACCCATGTAGGAGCAAAACAAATAAATTGTTCATATTAACATGGTGGGAATGGAAATTGAGGAGCCTCTGCATGGACGCGCTTCAGATGATAAAGCACAAGTCAAATACGACACAATAAATGAGACTGCAAAAACCATTAATGAGAAGCTTAAAATAAAGAACTGAAGGCTGTGAAGCAGTGAGAGGACTGGAAGAGAAAAATGAAGACAAAACAGGGATGAGGTGGAGTTCATGCTGTAATTTGTTGAATTGGTAAATCAATAGTTAAATATTGAATCTGACCTTGAGCCTCCTTCTGTCATGTTAAAGGATTGACTGTGCATTGACATAATAACAAAAGGAACCTTTAAAGCTTAGGGTTAGAGGGAATAAACACTTAAATCTCTCCAACAGAAATCCACTCAGAGCTCTGATTGTTTTGGCTGTGAGAGGCCTGTAACTGCAGCCAAATTAAATATAGCTAGGTCTATCGTGTAATGTGATTTCTTTAAAAAAAAACATCTCCGCTTGTCAGTGACAAAACAAATCATTTAGTGGACTTTGACTGGGTAAAATCTGGTGTATAAGACACATTTCTAATACCAATTCTATGAAAAATTTAAAGAGCACTGCCTCCTATATACCAGTGCGACCAATACACCAGTATAAAATGCTGGGACATGCTTCTCGATGAAGTGCAGCAGCCACCGTCATTGACTGCACGTTACCTGACACGATTGAAAATTCCACCAGCTCCTTGTGTATTTTAAGCAGCCGCTTCGCTTTGCAAAGTGTGATTGGTTACTACTTACTAGCCACGCGGACCAGTTTGGCTGTTCCACTTTTTTAACCGCTTTCCTCCCCCATCAGGTGATAATAACACATTTAAAGACAATGGTGTTGTACTGTTAGTTAAATAAACCCTGAGGTGTGCTGGTGATTAAAAAGACTCCTCAATCAAAGAGCAACTCTAGCTGAATTGGTTGTGAGCTGTGGGTCTGAACTTAACAACTATCAATGTCAGCGTATAGGCTGAGAGCTCAACTCCTGTTCCAGTAGCTAGCATGATTGCAAACTCCACATCGGGAAAACAAATGATGCAAGAAAGAGCTAAACAGCTTCACAGCAACTGCACTTTGTGGACTTAGCTGAATGCAATGAGAGACCCCCAAAAACAGACTGCGCACTTTATACCAGGGCACCATTCCCGATTTTACTGTACTACAAAAGATCACGTTACAGCCACTATATCCTGTTTGTTTGTTTGTTGCTAGCTGAGGAAAAGAACTGTAGCAATTACTGTACATCTTTTTATACAAAAAATAGGAGTCAAGCTAAAAGATATTTGAAATGCCCTTTAAGAATGACAGAGGTGTACCCTGTGCAGTACATGGTTAAGATAAATCCCCAATCAAGCAAATTTTGTATGCGCCCCTTGAGAGCCTTTAATGGGCTCCTGAGGGCTTTATGGGAATTTGCAGTTGACAGGTTTCATACATATACAATCCACAAAACGTAGGTCGGTCAATAAGTGCCAATAAAACAGCTTAATTTACCCTCAGGACATTTCCCCAATCATCCCAGCCGTGGTTGTTCACCTTGACTGTTTTGTGTTTTCATAACGGCAGATTTGTATTTTCATAGTGCAGAGTAAATGAATTGTACATTTATTTGGAGATAGGGTTGTTTTTTTAGTTTGAGAGAGTCAGAAAGAAAGAGAGAGAGATGTCAGATGCCCTATAAATGTTGTCCTGTCAGCAATCATGTACTAACCAATCACATTACTGAAGCTGGAGCCTTGATTCAAACCCAGCATTCTGCGTGCACTAACGAGCTGCTGCATGATAACCCCTGTTTGAGTCACTATTAAACAAGCACTGGAAACCACACATCCTGTCCCCCAGAACCCATTCAGCTTTCAGAGCAGTCTCCTTACAGTCTTCTTTATTCATTAATGGTTACCCAGCGGTTGGGTAACCATTGTTGGACATGCATTTTTTTCTACATGGCCACCCATCCGATCTTAAATTATAGAACTCATTAGGCCTGAGCTGCCTGGGGCACAGAAGCATTTCTGAGGAGTAGCTGCCTCCTCATAGCAGAGCCTTTGATGCACACTTTTGTCTTTGTGCACATATTAGCATGTAGCTCAGCTGTTTACAGTGTCAGTGGGGATCGTTTAACAAAAGGGACAACAGGAGGGGGGAGGGGACATGAGTAACAGGATATAATAGAGAGTGTGAATATTACCATAACAGTTACATCAGAGTGTTTAAAATTCAGAGCCATGCGTCAGTGTTACAAGATCGTGTCTATCCACTTTTATCTCTGATATATTACTATATTGCAGCTTTTTGTAGCTCTGCAATTATCTCACAAGAACCTCATCTATATTGTTTTCTCAGTGGAATCTGTAGTGCACAGATGAACAGCCAATGAGATGAACATTGAAGCCAATAAAGCCAAACATGCAGTTCCTCTAGGGTCCACTTGAGGCTGTCTCCAAAAATGAGTTAATCCTCATAGAGTCCCATGTTAAAATATCCAACTTTACAGCAGAAATAAAAACGTTTACAGCCTGGAACACAACAAAAACTGTGTTGGTCTCTAAACCAATGGTTCTCATCTGGGGTCCGTTTCAGAAAGCAGGTTTTGTGCAAACACTGAGTCAGTTAACCCTGAAATGAGGGAAACTCTGGGTTTTCTGTTTCAGAGGGGGAGGTCACTCAAACCCGAAAAAGAGGGGTAACTCAGGCCTGTTCCAGAGAGGGAGGTAACTTTAGCTCTGACTTCACAGACTCAGTTACCATAGTAACTGAGTCTGTGAACCTAACCTGGTCGGGAGCGGGTTTTATTCAATGAACCCCGAGTTTCTCTCTGTCTCCTCCCTCTTTCAGATCCAGAAATGCCGTTTCATTTCCTCATTCTTTTATTCAGTCCGTATCACGCGCGTAACTAGCGAAGATTCACCGTTTGTCTGAATACAAATCCAGGTTGTTTTAATATTATATGTGAGGTAGGCTATACTCTAGCGTATAAAACAAACTATTTTGACGAACATGGCATGTATTTTAGTCGAGGAGCCTCGAGATGAAGGGGCTGCATTACTCCGCACGGAATAAGAGTCTACATTTACGTCGGGAGATGTTAATTTAATTAGAACTTATTAATAAACTAAACAGAATAAAGGTGAGAGGAAATTTAGCCTATGTGTCGTGTGTGACACCCGCATTATGTTGGGAATAAAACGATAGGCCTAATGCACATTCAAATAGACACTGAATGAAGTTTACTTTTTTTAATTTGTCAAATATGATTAAAATACCACCATGAGCCCAGTTTGTTCTTATATTTCATTTTGAGCTGTTTTAAAGTCGCTTATCTTCTGCTGGATTGCATCTTAATGAAAATACATTTTAGGTTTAACACCATTCCACCAGTTTGGACCTGCGATATTATAATTCTGATTAAATATTAAATTAATAGACTTCATTACATGCTGACGCGAGCAGCCGTCGTACCCCACATCACTTCACTCTCTCCTTTGCGCTGCAGCAGTGTTACTTTTTTCCCCTTATTAAAACCTGTTCATATTCGCCGTATGTCCGCATGAAGATAGGTTATATTTCGAGATGGTTAAAGTAGAGGATCTCTTTTTGTCACCTGTTGCCATGGTGAATCGTAGTATCGGGGCTCCATTAATGTTGGCTTTTTATCCTCATGGTGCACGCGCTGAACACCGAGTGAACCTACTCAGAGTTGATTTAACAAACTCAAATCAGCTGATCTGGAACCAAAAACTCAGAGTTTCCCACCTGTGGGTAAATCAACTCAGAGCTCAGAGTTAGACTGAGAGTTTGTTGAACCGTCTTTCAGAAACGGGCCCCAGGTCTAGTCTAAGGACCCACCACCTACTCCTTCATTAAAATGTTGACCCAAATTTGTGATATTTTTTTCAACCAATCAATAAACCAAGATTCATTGAATGTTTGGACCTCAGATGGTATGAAACATGAGACAGAACAAAGAGAAGGAACAAAACCAACATGTTTTAAGATCGCTTCGTAGACTTTTTGACACCAACATCTTCCAGCCACATGTTCGCGTCCCACTGAAAGCAGCTCCTGACACGCAGTTGAGAACCATTGCTCTAAACAGTGCCGACACGCCCATTGGCAATAGCCTTGAGCGGCACTGTGGTAAGGGCTGCAAACATGGACCAGCAATTCATGAGGAAAATAGCAGAGTTACCAATGGCAGTTCATCCTGCCTATTACTTTAGGCTTTCTTTAAGCAAAATATTTGCTGAGAAATATGTCAATCAATCTGTACTTGCAACTGTTCCTACTCCTGCCTCCCGCCCTCAACTCTCAATGGCAGCCTGGTCTGCAGACACCAATTTAGTTTGTCTCAGAGAGTAAACAAATGGGATGTGAGGGTATGTTAATAATGCATACCTGTTATTTTTAGCTGTAAAATGCCTGCATGTTGACTCCTACATACTATAACAATGCTGACAACATAAGCACACTTGCGTTGCTCGAGACTATTTGTGTAGTGTTTTTGTCACTGCTGTGTTGTTTTGTGTGTGTTATGTTGTGATAGAGAGGGGCAGCATAATTGCTTTTTTGCCTATAGTGACACATGTGTTTGACCCGGTTCTGTCTCTTTAGCTCATCTACTCATATCAGCTGTACCGAGGAGGGATTTTTATTAAGCACATCTATTCCTTTAATATTTTAAGTTTAAAGCTATGTATACTAAGGGGCGTGGCCTTTCTGAGTGACAGGTGGGAGCTGCTAACCGTCTGTTAGATGACACCTCAGCTCATTCAGTCTCTGAACTTAACCTGTTTGTGTTTTCGGGGCCTTTACATTTCTGTACAACAGTACTCTGAATAAAACGTCAGAGACAGTGAGGTTCACCGTTTAGTGGCACTACTTTAATGGGAGAAATGTTGAAATACTGTCTGCTTTAGTTTGTTTGTCTTTATATCACAAGCCATCAAAACATCATTTATCTACATCAGAGTTTTAATGATGCTGAGCCAAATGTATATAAAGTGAGTGGAGTAATGTGGATGGGAACAGTTTGTTTTCAATAAACCAGTTTGTTTGTTTTCTTTAAACAGAATATAAAATCATTTTAAAAGAACTCGGTCCCTAAAGCCCACATGCAAATATTATCCCACTGGAAAGTTTGGAGTGCTCAAACAGATTTATGTCTGGCTCCATAACAAACAATACAAAAGCATTGTAGTGGATAAACCCAACTACAAACAACCAGAGCAGAATGAGCTCAGACAACAACGTGACATAAATTCACAGCAAAAATGTAAATATCTGCACATGACAAATATCTGACTGACAACAGCATATTTACAAAAATACTTAGCATCAGCCACACACAGGGAAATTATATTAAACCATACATTGATCTTCTGAGCAGAGGTGATGCAATCCAGGTATCAGTGTGCTTAAAACAAGCATTATGTCTGTGTGCAAAATGTGTAAGTAGTAAGTCAGAGCTCAGTTTGTCAGACTGAATGCTGGGTAAACAGCTAACTACACCTTATCAACAATGTAGTCAGACACTTTCCAGAGCCTTTATTTAAAGGAGCCATATGTAACTGACACCTAGCTTTTTAAATGAGTACTGCAGTCCAAATCCAAAACATTAGAGAGCGCTGCCTCCCCCCACTCCCTAGAGTCGATGTGCATGAGGGTGCCATGTTGCAGACACTGAAGCTTCAGTGTTTAGCCAGCTCTGCATCAGTCTTGAAACCTTTCTGCAATCTAACCTCTCTCCATTTGAAAAAGAAATCTCCAATATTTATCCTAGTTTGACCACGCTTCTTCTCGTGGAGCTTATTAGAAAGATGCAGAGGCTTTTCAGGTTGAGTAGAATCAGTTCTATCTGAACCAGTTCACTTGCCCACTTCCATCGCTGCAACACCTGTTCATGGGGCGTCCAAAACAACGTGTGAGGGTGCCTTAAAACCACCTACCTTCTCTGGTCCAGACAAATACAGACCATTTAGGACCAGAATCTAAACCTAGAGCAAGGACATACTGGCTGCTGCATTGTTGTCAAAGAAACCAGCACTTCAACATAGCATGTTTCCTTAATGTCTGATGATATAGTAAGGTCATTTATGATTTAATAGTAGATCAGTAGATATCTTACATATCGCTCCTTTAATTATCAATCATGTCATGGCATGCATATTCACTCATTACACAAACTGAAGAAGCTTTGGAAATGACCTTTTGAGGTTTTAAAACCCTTTCCCTGAGCTGGGGGGATAAAAAAAAAAGGAGAGAGAGAAAGAGGGTACAGAATGACATGATTTCAACACAACTTTTTGATTCCCAGTTTTAACACCAAATATGCCCTGCTGGTGTTGAGATACGGTGTTTTTTGGTGAGCAGAGTGAGAGTCTGCTTCGATGTGTTTGCAGAGGGCAGAGATGCACGACTGTTACTCTTACCTTTCCTAAAACAGGTGTAGCTCTGGCTGATGAGGGTCTGCAACAAAAAAGAAAAGGATGCCTGTCATATTAAAGAGACAACTGAGAGCAACACTGACAATTAAACAACACCATAAATACATGTTTGCTTCACCGGTGCATGTAGAAAGTTAAAAACACAAACACATTGAAGCCTGGCCCACCCTGAGGCAGGATGGAGGAAACACAAGTTTAGTGAGGTGGAGCTAAGAGACACCTAGAATGATTTCCAAAGGGCAGCAGGTGGAGAAATGTATACCTCCCCAAATTCTCAATCAGGGCCAGCTCCTTTAAAGCTGGGAGAGACATGGAGGAGAAACAATACTTCATGTCCGGGACCTCCCATATAGACCCACCCTCAGTAATGGAGCTTCCATTATGAGATTGTGTTCACAGTACGACCATATGGCAACATCTCTGCTGTTACTGATTCAGTTTTAAATTAACTGAAGTAGTGAACTGACCCGCAGTGATTTTCTTCTCGTTAAACATTAAATCAGCTGTTTTTGTTGGTGTTGTTTTTCTGCTATGGATTTAACTGACAAACCATAATAATCATGATGAAGACACTGGGGCTGCCCTCTAACATTTAGTCTTGTTAGAGGGCAGAGTCAAAACATCAAATTGCATTTTGAAAGTCAAGTTTCTGGCCCTCTGATCTAAGCTGTCATTGTTAACAGAGCTGCATGAGAAATAACACTACAAAACTCAACTTTAAGCTAGTAAATTTAAACTTGGAGAAATGGGTCTCCAAATGACCTTGAAGTCCTCACGAGAGAGCCAGACTTTGCACAGAGGTCTCCTCCTCTCAAAAACAAACATAGACTGTAAATAAACATGGATGAAGCCTGAGTGATGTCACTGCTTTACCTTTATAGTCAGGCTCCTACTAATACTTCTGTCTCCCTTGTTCTCGGTTAGTCAAATTCAGAGCACCTGGGCCTGTTTCTCTCAGGACCTTAAAGCCTAACCCCAGTGAGGCTTTTGGCTCTCTCTCTCATGCCACATGGACTCATCCCAACCATGATTTGAACATTTCGGTCTTTGTTTTATTTTGCTTCACAACATCCCACACTTCATTTCGCCACACGTCCACATTCACACTACTGACTTTACTGACAGACACACTCCATGTTTCCAATTGTACTTTCAATAAATGATTATTATTTGCAGTCAACTATCGTGTCCTTCCCATATTTGTCATGGCCCTTGAGCCAGGTTGTGACATGACCCATATGTTACAGAAGGGGGGGGGGGTCGCCATGCTGGCAGTGCTGTCTCAACCTAACTTGAAGTCAAATAACACCAGGGTAAGAGCTGGAGCTGAGCAGTCTTAAGCCTCCTGACAAACAGCTATACACCAGACCTGCACATCAGACAGGTCAGCCACACGTCTTATTATCAATAATCCTTATCCTTTCATGGACTCTAAACCTGTGAGTTATAAAATCATTCACCCCTTTACAGTGTGTGCCGATAAAGACATGAGCTAAACAGAACAACTGCTTTCAGTACCAGGCTTTATACATGTTAATTTCTGCTGAAAAAACAGGTCTTTTGAATGGTTGTGTATGTGACTTCCTGCAGCCATCCTCAAGTGGACAATCGATGAACTGCAGGTTTTTGCTCTTCCTAATTGGCTTCATTTTTTTACACCGAAGGTTGCAGCTTGAAAACAAACTAAAGCTTGTGTCCGAATCCCACACAAATGAGGCGACGCCTGCGAGCAGACAACTTGAGTTGCACTGAATTCACACTCGACATGCCTCATTTTCCCCAATCACCTGACAACACCTCATTCTAATTGGTGGTCTATTTAAGCTGCAAGACTTCTGGTCTCTCCATCTGCTCTTTCATTGCCAGCTCCGACCTGCACCAGTACTGCTCTCTTGCTAACCCCCTCCACAGCATCGCCCTGAAGGCTCCGACTTGGGTTTTACGATATCATCCCATCACTGCTCAAATTTCTGCATGCAAAATTAAATTGTAAGGAGTGATGAGGTCGGGGCCTAGATGCCAAACATAAATATTTCAACAAATGCAAACGTGAGTTGTCAGACTGAACTCACTTACCCACTATGGCTTTCACCATTAAGTAGTGCTGTCCAAGTTATGAGTGAGGGACCTTATATCCTATAAAGTGGACCCATTTTTTGGTGTACAACCAATGGTCACTAACCCAGCAATAGAGTATATACCATCATGCAATGCGGTGCACAGCTTTACAATGAGCAATGACTTTCACTGCTCTCACCCATGGCAGACGGACGAGACGGTGAATACAGCAAGACAAGTAAAGGAACTACAATGGAGTAACATTGATTTGAGATTTGAGAAACCAATATGTGTTTCATTATTATGGCAGAAAAGCGAAGCAATTTCACTATAAAGTTCAATGTTTCTCTGAAATTCTTCAGCAGAAGGATTTCTGGAAAACTAGGAGTTGGTAGGTCCAGCACTGGGTTGCACCAACTATGTGTAAGTTCAAACATATAGCCTAGTTTGAACGTATTAAAGGTGTTACACCAGCTGAGATAGTTCCAACATAGGCAGAATTTACAAATTAAATCTTACAACAAACTCCTAGTAGGTGTAAAGTCCTATAAAAAATGTTGTTGTCATGGTGATTGTTTTGAAAGGTAGGAGTACTTGGAGGTTTTTGGGGGAGGAGAGGGTTTCACTGGCGTGATGGATTACATTCTTTAAAAATGTATGATGACAATGATTTGTACTCGTGCTTTTGTTTTCCATGAGCACAGATGCAGAGGATCATTGACCTGTTGGCAGCAGATTTATAACACAGATACAAAATTTGACCCTTACTCCTTCACTATAGTGTGTCTGGTTTTAAGATATTTTGCAACTGGATCAAATCTAACAAAAAAGGAAAGAAAGTTGAAGCTTCTCATTGACCAGCTAAAAGTTCTTAAATAAGACTTAAATAATAAATGTCACAGATTTCTTTTGACAGGACTTATTATTATTTGCTAGGAGAATCAAACAGGTACTTTTACAAAATTTACCAGCAAACTTTGAAACTGAATTTTGTGCCTGTGTGGGTCACTTTCAACATATGTGGATTACTGATTTTACTTCCTTACATCTGTAAATTTGCATTTCCAATCATGTCGCAACATCCTGGAGCAGATGACTAATGATCTGGTCCAGTCAGCTCATGTTAAGGCAGGAAAACACAATCATGCCAGTGCTGCATAAACACAGAGTTCTACTGAGGTCCACTCACCTTGAACTGCAGGCACTGACGCTGGTCTGGACTCCAGCGTTGACACTGGGGTTGGTGACAGAGCCCTGGTTGACTGTGGCATTGGTCTCTGCGATGACCTGACTGCAGATCCACTTTGTCTCATCAACTACTGTGCGAGCGTGCGGCAGACGCCCCACGTCCCTCACCTTCACCTGCAGGTTACGTCCTGTCTTCAGGATGTGGACCGCCTCATCGTGGGAGATGGTGACAAAGCTCTGACTGTTCACTTCTAGGATCTGGTCGCCCACCTGTAATACAAAAGTATCATTATTAAAAAAAGAATCTCTACATGTTGATTTTCCTCTCTGTAGTCACACAGGAGCTGTAACTTAGTTTAAAAGAGTACTGGAGGACAACTTGAGGCACAATACAGCAACCATCCTCCATCCATCATAAAACAGCCTATGTTTGGGTCTTACAAGGTCCAGTATGAATGCAAGTATGGCAAACTGTTTTAGCATTCACTCTATATCCTTTGAAGGCGTTCTGAGCATGCTCCACAGTTCCCACGCCGGGCTTTGACCTGGAAGTCAAATTGTATAAATGTGTAGAAGAAAGCAAGGAAGAAAACAAAATGATGGTATCAACATTGCCAGTGTAAGAGCATGAAAAAAACAATATTTGACAGATGAGTAGACGCCATAAACGTGTCAGATAAAGGAGTAAAACATGTGAAAGTACATAGCTGGAAGGAAAACGCTGAATTATGACAGAAGATTGTTTCGATGTGACGTAACACGTCAACTGGAAGAAGGTCCAATAGCTTACACAGGGCATATCACCACTTGTAGCGAGTCGACATACTTCCATCCACCGATTGGTTCTCCCCGAGTGCATGTACAGTGGGACAAGGACAGTAGTTTTACTGTCCAGTTACATAGACTCCACTTTATTTGGCGCAGTTGGCCTAGCGGCTAGGTCATAACAGGCTGTAGCTGTCCAAGCAGGTTGCCCGGGTTCATGTCCGACCTGTGGCACCTGTCATTCCCCACTCTCTCTCACGATTTCTTATTCTATCAACTGTCCTGTCCAAATAAAGGCAAATGCCCAAAAATAAATCTAAAAAGAATTTCACACCACTTTTTAGAAACGTCATAAGACTAAATCTGGAGAAATGTTGCTGTTATTTTTTGCGTGTGCAACTTTACAATCAGTGCCCCGTATGTTATGAAGCTTGGCTCTTGCTTAAACCACAAATCCGTACTCTAAAAATCAGTATTACTCTTACAGACTCCACTCTCAGGAGGTTATACACAGACTGCTTCTTTGGTAGCAGGTTTATCTTCAGAAAACAAATAGATCCCTAAAACAAATCTGTGAAGCTGAAGGTAATAAAGAACTGCTGCATGGTTTCTTTTGTTGTCAAGTCAAAAAAGTTTATCGAGATTCACCACTATCGCAGCAGCCTAACAGAGAAGATCACTATACTCAATGAATATCTCTGTTTTCTCCCTGAGGTTTTGAATGCACCACCATGCGTGCCTTGATTCCCAATCTAAGACTCGGCGATGTGTCTTCTCGTTCTCACAGCCTCAGGACACAGATGAATAACCAAACAAAGAGTGTGAAACCCAAGGTCATTCTAACTTTCCCAACGTGTTGAGGTGCCAGCAGGGTGCCACACAAATTCACAGACACACACACACACACACACACACACACACACACACACACACACACCCCACACCCACACACACACACACACACGTACTCAAACACACATAAACTGATGCTGAGCCGAAACTAATTATCCTCCTTTGGACAGCAACACAATAGGTGACATTCTGGCTTTTCTAAACAGTGTTCCAGTGATGACAAAATAAGATGACAGACTGATACAGAAGAAAACAAATCAGTGGTCACTTACTTGACAAAACATTCTCGGCTTTTTCATAATTAAGGTCCCTCCGTTATTTATCGTCGTGTAGTACTTCAGTCTTATTGTTAGGCCAGCTGCTAATCGTCATAGGGATGAAGAGGATCTTTCAAAATGGTTTGAAGTAAGGTCATCCTGAGGAGTTGCCAGAACGTTTGCCTTGGCCATGCTAGGACATAACTTTTTAAAAGCTAACATAAGTCTACAGGCCTATTAAGACTGCTGTGGACTGCCACAAACCAAGCCTCAAGCTCTTCCACTGATCCAGAGGTTTCATATTTGGAAAAGAGGGTGCATGCACATTTCCTATGTTCTGGTTGACGATCGCCAAGGTGACTCATGTGTACAGTATCACAGGTAGACAGGTCATTAAAAACACTAAATTGCTCTTTTATTTTGACTCAAAAAGGGATCATTATTTATGAAGTGAACATCATGCTGTTGAAGACGACAAGACACAAAAAACTCATCTGTCATTTGCAAAAGATCAGCAAACTGAACACACAGATCCGCCTGTCTCTTCACTGTGCTGTCAAAAACTGGTGGGTCACGTGGAGTCATCAGCATGAGGAGACGTATAGTTCATGCATTATAATGGCTCAGTCTAACTTCAAAACGTTCACTTAAGAAGATAGTGAGCATCTATGCAAGCTGGATAAAGAGGTGCCTTCTGTTGAACTTGGTAAGCCATTTCATTGTATTTAATTCTTGGTCAGTTATGGTCGACTAAACAAATGCTCATGGACTCAAGTAGGAATGTTTGGAAACCTCTGGCTGAAATTGTTCAAAGTGCAAACAGAGTTATCGGAGTAATTTAGGCTGGGCTTCAGGGGCAAATTCCTCTTTTCATGCCATGTCTTTATTTTTTGCTCCAAATATGGAAAGTAGTATTGATAAGAGTACCAGTGACTATCAGTATCGATAAGCAGTATTTGTATCAACATCAGCAACGATGAAACACTAACGACAACTATCCCTAGCTATGCTCCTCCTAGTGGAAAGTGGAAAAATAGCAGATAAAAGGCATGTTCCACAATGATGACATTATCATCATTATTATCATTATCATTATATTCTCAGACTTGATGAAGGTCCTCCAGAGGCACTGAAAATCTTACACAACTGTTTTCTCTGACTGAGGTACACAATATGGCAGAAAATGATGTGTTTCTGCAAACCTGTGGCATTCTTTTTTATAACCGAGGAAGGTCAATATCAGAAGTCTTACATAAAGCGAGGTTTCAGCTTATATCATTTTTTTGCTTATGTCTGTGTAACTAATGTTCTCCTGATACATAACCCTGTTTTAGAACCATTGGAGAAGATTATTTGAGGACAAGCAATCCTAACACTGACGTTCAGCTTGATTTGGCTAAAGACAGTTAGTGGTCAACAGAATGTATGCTACTACAAATGTTATAATTAGGCCTATTTGTAAAGACTGACGTGGAGAAGGATGCAGATAGATGCAGGAAAACACAAGGGAGTGCTGAAAGCAGCAGAAAAACAGCTTCCACTATATCACAGAAGGAAGAGTCGAGGCAGAAATTAGTTATTGACTTCTCTTCTTCTCACCTCCCTCCACATGATTATGTAAAGCAGATGCAGCATGAGCCCGCTGAGGATAAGAGAAACCCTGATTTACATATCCCGCAAATAAAAACTGCCTATGGGGGCTTTAAACATTGTCCTTTTACCCTCTGTGGCTAAAATAACCTTCTGTACAAACACAATTATTAGAAACTATTACAATTGAAATAAAATAAGATATATGCTGTGGCTGCTGCTCAGCTGTAGAGGTCAGTCGTCTTTCAACTGGAAGGTCGGGGGTTTGATGTGTCCTTGGGCAAGACACTTAACCCCAAGTTGCTACCACTGCTTTGTCAGCGATGTATGAATGTCTGTGAATGGGATTAGTTACTTCTGATGGTCACTTTACATAGCTACCTCTGCCAACAGTGTGCAAATTGTTGTGAATGTGTAGGTGTGACCTGCAGAGTAAAAGTGCTTTGAGTAGTCAGAAAACAAGAAATCAGGATACTAGTTCAGGTCCATTGAACATATGCCAAGAAACATCTCTTTTAACACCTTGCCACTTTCATTTGACATCTGTGACCCGGTCAGAACAACATCGCCTCCAAGAACTGCAGGTCTTCTCCTCTAACTTATCAATAGCTAAAATGATTAAAAGTTTGAGTTGTATTGATCATTCATAATGAAGTGTGAAATAAAATATGTTCGTGCAGAGTGCTGGAGGTGCATGGTATTTGTCCTCTTCACAAAGAGAGGGCAAACTGCTTTTTTCAGTAACAGGAGCAGTTTGTAAGAATGCAGATGGTTACAGGGAGAAGAGAGTGGTTCTTAATGACACAGAGACAGTCCACTATGAGGCTTTAAAGAAATATCCCATGGTCAGAACTCAATTATCTCACTACTACACAAATACCTTAGCTGACTTGTCTCATTTTAACCAGTGATTTTTGCACTTCAAAGCATCTCCAAATCCTTTCTTCCCATGCAGGGAAAAACATCAGCATTTGTTGTTTGTTCAAACATTTTCTGAAAAGAGACCTCTTATGATTGTGCAAATATGACTGTCCTCTCAAACACCTACACAGGAGGTGTAGTGTGCAGCATGCATGTAAGAGCAGCATCAGCAGCAGCAGCTTCACTCCTCCTTTGTGTCAATACAATGTGAATCCAGGCCATAAGCTGTAACAGAAGTGAACACAAACATCAGTCCAAATAAAAGACTGTTTTGCCCTGTGTCTACTGGATGCGTAAAAGGGTCTCTTCATAAAAAGGTAAGAGATGATCAGAGGTAGAAGGTATAAATACTTTATTGGAGTTTTTCAGGTATCAGTACTGCAGCATTTGGTTTTCTTACAGCTTATAAAGGAATCTGACGGCTGTTTTGTGGGTACCGCCATTACTGAGGTGGCAAATCAGCATCTGCTGCTGCCTGTGACAGCAGCATAGTTAGTTGGTTTAAAAACTCAAACTAAAAAGGCCACAATTCTTTAGGAAGCCAGAAAATTATTTATTTATTTCCTTAAACCAGCTATGGGGTAATTTACTGTTGAATGGTTCAAAACATTATATGATTGGCAGAATGCAATGTGTCCAAGTTGATGGTATGTCTTCCACATTTTTGAATACCCAAAACGGTGTCCCACAAGGGTCCATATTGGGTCCTATGTTTTTCATTATTTATATCAATAATTTATGTAGAAATTTCATTGATGCTAAGTTCCATTTTTATGCAGACGATATGGATATATATATACTTCTTCGTTCTCTAATCTACAAGCTGCATTTGATACTGTCCAGAGAAATATCTGTAATTTAAGACTTCTACTAAAAGATGATGACCTTCTCGAGGTCTAACAGAACGGTTACAAATGATTATCAGATTTTTACTTTGAACAATGAAGTGATTGAACGTGATCTGAGATATAAATACCTGGGTTTTTTACCTTAAGAAAATGTGTCATTTAGTCACCATATCGAGTGTCTAACAAAGAAACTGAGGGTGAAGTTGGGTTTCTTCTACCGAAGCTGAAGCTGTTTTCCTCATTCAAGCAACATTTCTATCAGTGACTGACTTCGGTGATATTCTTTTTATGCATACTACCTCATCATCACTAAAAATGTTGGACTCCATGCTGCACTAAGATTTGTCTGTGGTATGGGTTTTCATACACACCAGTGTGTCTTGTATGAGAGAGTAGGTTTGTTTTCCTTATTTAACCGAAGGATGAAGCATTGGTACATTTTTCTTTATAAGAACATACAACATTGACTGCCTTCTTATTTATGTTCTCTGCTGATTCCTTAAAGCTGTCAGCAGCTGTAGCCTTCGAACTGATGGACTCATCATGTATTTCATTCCTCAAACTCGCTCTGTCTTTGGTGAAAGTGCTTTCAGTGAGTTTGCTCCATCATCTCGCTCTTAGCTGCAGCGTCACCTTAAACTAGAGCATTTAGTTGGCTTGGGAGATTTTAAAAGCAGGATGAAGTATCATTTTGTATTTTTCTGTGCTACTGATTTGTTGATTGATGTAATATTTGTTTAATGTCTGTCTTTTGTTCTCTGTCTCAAACTTTTGTGCTGCTAGCTGTCTTGACAAGGACTCTCTTGAGAAAATAGATATTGTATCTCGATGAGAATATTTTTTTAAATAAAGGTAAAATAAAATAAAAAATAAGCGGTATAGAGAACTTTAAAAAAGACAGTCTTGGTAGCAGATTTATTTTTATAATTTCAGATTAACCCATTAGAGGCAAGACTGTTCATCTACTGATGTCCTCCCTAGTCTTAAGAAGGTCAGGTGCATTTAACTCCATAACCATTTGTTCAATGAGAAATCGGATTTTAGTTCCCAGATATTTCATGCCCTTTGGCTTCTAGCTGAAAGGGGCAGAACCCAAATGTAATTGAAATGAAGTTGATTAAGTGGAATTGCCTCGCTTTCGCTATAATCTACTTTATGGCCAGAAAATTGACTAAAAGTGTCTATGAGCTGTAGCACTGGCTTGGATCTGTTAGTGTTAATAATATGTTATCAACAAACAGGCTAGCTTTATAATTGTAATCACCAATACTTATACCTTTGTTATCCTTTTGTGCACATAGGCACAGGTAAGTGGTTCGAGGGCAATAATAAAAATAATCGGCGACACAGGACACCCTTACATGTAGAACGATACAGATGGAACAGTTTAGACCTCATAACCTTTACTCATGATAAAGTGCCTTTATCCATTCCATAATAACTGGTCAAAAAACACATTTGGGAAATGCATAAAATCAATATTTCTATATTCCACTCAATCAAAGGCTTTCTCTGCATCCAGTGAGTCAGAGAAACGCCTGCCCTTGACACAACATGCAATAACCTTCCCCTTTTTTTTGAGGCTACTGTACAAAGCCAGCTTGATTAGCATGAATCAAGTACTCTATAACCTTTTCCAATTGCCTGGCATGAAACTTCGCAATTGACTTGTAATCGCTGTTTAAGATGTTCAAAGGTTTACATTTGCATTTGGTCCTTTCCTGATTTTGGAATAAGCGAGTTATACGCTTGCCGCATGGTTTGAGGCATTTATTGATTAGTTACTATATCATTAAAAAAAAAAGTTAGAAGCGGTAGAAGAGTGTCTTGGAAACACTTGAATAATTTACTTGTGTCGTCATCGTCACCTGCTGATTTTTTGTCATTCTCCAGGATAGGAATATCCAGTGTTTCCCTCTCTTCTTCAGATAATGTTGGGAGGTTTATGTCTTTTAAAAATGTTTCCATTACGTCTTACATACAACATTCTGATTTGTGTGCTATAGAAGTTAGTTAACACATGACTGATTACATCTTGGTCACAAACCAAGGACCCGTTTTCATCAATTGATTGGCAATGTTCTTGCTGCTTCAGTCCGAGTGCAGGCATTTTACCAGAATGATCACCGGATTCAAAATATTTTCAGCATCACTGAAAAAGGGCGATGAAGAATTGCTTGTAATTCTGTTTTTATATCCAGCAATGCATTTTTTAGTTATTAATTGTCAGGGGCCAACACATGTCTCAATTCTAGGCTCTTAAGTTCAGAAATCAGAGTATGCTTCATCGCCATCTTTTCCTTTTTCTTGGCTGAAGAGTAGCCTATAATCCAGCCCCTACAAGTCGCCTTAAAAGCTTTCCATAGAGTCAGCACTAACTGGACTGATGTGAGATTAATGCACTAAAACTCCTGTGTTTTTTCCTCAATCATAGAAACAAAGTCTTTGTCTCTAAACAGGGAGTTAGTGAATATCCACAGTTTTTTTTTTATTGTTAATTAGTAGGCGTAGGAGTGGGGCAAGGTCTGATACAATAATGTTATAAATTGTGCAATCAATTACCAACCAATGAGTGAGAATAAAAATAAATCAATTCTAGAGTTTGAATTGTGGGCATGGGAGTAGAAAGTATAATCTTGTGTCAGGATTAACAACCTGTCAAATATCAGATAGTGCAAATGAGTATTTAATTTCTTGAAGCGCACTAGACAGCGCTTCATCTAATGGGAGAGGATGCCCAGACCTAATCAGACCTATCAATTTTGTAAGTTTAAATGAAATTCTCTTTCAAATCAGAATACTTTCCTCCCTAGAAGCTCCGCTGCCAGGTGCTGAAAAAGCCTGACCAATCTGTTTCAATTTAACCCATTCTATTTCATTAAGTTGGGTCTCTTTGAGCATTGCCAAATCACACGATATCGACTTCAAATGTGTAATAACTTCTTATGTCATTGTCTTGTTCGAGATGCCCTTCACTTTCAGCCATTATTTGGAACAATTTGTTTTATTATGCAACTGTAAGGCTTCCTCTCTGGAAAAATCTGCAAAACCATGAATGGATTAACAAGAAAGACAAAAACGAGCATGTTCAAAACCCCCATAGAGTATGCCACAAAGGATTGATCATTTCTGGTGTCAGGACGTCAGGGAATCTAAACGCTGATTGATTGATTTCCCAACAGGGTGTCAAGCTAATTTGTAGCTCAAAGTTTAAAAGTTTGATCTAGGATGTAAGAGGACATTCAAACAGGCTCTCTCTTTGTGAGTCGACTGATTGTAAGAAGCTGTAATTTTTTAGCCTCTGTCAAAAATCGACAAAACAACACTGCGGCTACCATCATGAATGTGATTCTGTCAGAGTTCAATGTTCTAACTGGCTGTAAGCCAGGGATGAAGACAGGCCCAATATTGACTAAAATCTGTCTAATCTCACTCCAGTCTTTTCCATTCCTGCTGCTCTGATGATCTCTTTATGGAGTGAGAAGCTCACTGCTCTGTACGCTGTATTAGACACAGGCTAGAGCATCGGACATGACACGCAAAACTGTCTCCACCTCGGGCAAGAGAGAGGCTGACACTAATGAAAGATCAAGACCTGGCATGACATACGGGGATGGATTACACACACACACACACACACACACACACACACACACACACACACACACACACACACACACACAGACTTTATAAAAGGTAGAGTCATGACTAAAGGACATCCTTCTCGTGAGGCAGATATATGAAAAATATATAAATACAATACTCCAGCATAGTAAAATAGCATTTCTAATAAAAATTAGAATACAAAATGTTTGTCTTCATACATCTGATCCAGTGTGCCTCTCCAAGGTTAGAAAGCAGCGTCTAATTGAATGGATTGGAGCAGATTTATATAACTTTCTAATGGCCATGGCTGAGCGTTTCACTCTCTTTAAGTAATGAATGGGCAGCAGCTCGTGTCACCGTGTTGAACAAATATAAATGAGTAATATGACTTTCAACTGGGCCTGTTCATATAGAGCAGATGATGGATCTAGTACTTTACCAGCCATGCTGAGTTCAGGGAAATTTTAAATTACAGCTTCAAACTGTGTAAGAAGCTCCACTGCTGCTGAACCATAAATCATAACGTAGAGTCATTTTACCTGGAAGTCTGCTCAATATGGAAGACAGTGTAAAAATATCTCCAGAAAGGCAAAGCTACATTGTACTCAAAATACAAATTTTATTGTTCCACAATGTGAAATAGGAACTGTGTAGCCTTTTTCTAATTTCTGTGCCCATAGGTGTTACTACAGTCGATGTCTCAAGCGTCAAGAAACACATGAATCCTTGTACTGTGAAACAGGTTTGAGTGGTCATTGAATTTCATTACCAGACTTTAAATAATGATGATTAACTGTATATTTAAACGGACAACGCAACTCCATCTTCTTAAATTTTCCAAAATTGAAGCCAAAATACTGACCCAACAGGCGCTGACATGCACTGGTGACTTAAGTTGGAGCCAAGACATGCGTAGGCAGGAGCTGCCTGGTGGAACCGCGGAAGAGACACCTCGCCCCTTCCACTGACCCAAGCACGCATTTGACTTACAGATAAAATGTCAAAGATCCCTCAGGTGGGTACGGCCCACAGCAGAACAGATGCTTGTTTCCATTTGAGGCAGACACAATAGTGTTTTTTGACCCTTGTGTTATGTTCGTTATGTTTTTTTTTCTCACCCCTCCTCCTCTGCTCTGCTAATCCAGTTGAGAATGCTGTATATGGAGCCGCATTTGTCAACAGAGCTGTCAAACAAAACTACTCAGAAAATTAGCTCTTAGATTTTAAAAGCAGGAGAAAGTATCATAATTTGACGACTGCATGTTTCTGTGCTACTGATCTGTTGATTGATGTAATATTTGTTTAATTTTGGACCATGATGATAAATGACAATGAGTTACTCATTAGTGTTGTAGGCTCTCCTTGTGCTCACCTTTTGCTTGTGTTTCTCAAGGGCAACGTCAAAGGAAACATCATGGGAAAAATGGAGGGATAAACATCGGCTACGTCAAAACAGACCAGCCAGATTCTCTCTGCTCCACCTCATCTCACAAAAAGCAGAGTTAAACATGGTGCAAATACGGTGAAATGGATGTACCACTATTGATGCCCAGTAACATATCAGTAGCCAAATGTTTGAAAAAAGTCCTCTTTGCCTGAGATATAGGAGCTTTGATATTCTTTGTTTCCCAAAACTTGAGTGTTCAAGAGTTATGTGCAGTTCCTTTACGCCAAGTGACTTTTTTTTCTGTGCACAGCACTGACAGAAGAGATGAAAAAAAGACAAGAGTCCTTGGCTCACAGACTTTATCCTGATGCTGCTTTTAATCTGGAGCTTAGGGTCCTGAAATCCCACCTCAAGATTCAAGCAGCCAAAATAAGTTTCCCTTCTTAGGTTGATGGGCTCAGCATTATCTGCAGAGTCCACAGCATCCATGTGTGAAATATTCTGTCTCTGCCTTGGTTTGCCTCATCCAATGGCGCAAGCTTTAACCCACTGGGTTCGTTTTTGAAGCACAAGGCAGCAGATCGCAGCCATGAGTTGCTGGACTCGCGATTAACAAGGTCACAGAAGAACACGTGTGAAGAAAGAGAACAACATTCAAAAAACAGGTTACTTTGCCCTTCCGAGACTGATTTGTTGTTCATTTGGTGCCTGTTTTGAAGTAATGTAAAGTGATAGGATATATGAGCGGGAGTCTGTACATTTTGCTTTATTTTTCAATTAACCAGGTGCTCCTAGCATTCCCTTGTCTGACTTCTTGTCTGGGCCGATCTGCTTTATTCAGCTTGATGCATGCTAGCAGCGCGGTCCGTCAAAAATACACTTGGCACAAAAAGAGCTGAGTGGAGCGGCGCTTCAGGTGCCCACTGGTTGCAGTGGAAACAGGAGCATTGAAAAGATATGGCTTGATCAGCTCTGGAGTGCGCGGCGCAGACAGAGCGCAGCGCACAAGGATCAAGTGGAATCTGCCTGTTAGAAATATGTCAACTCAGACATACAGAGCTCAGAGAAGAACCACTACTCATTTGAGTCAAAAAAGAGCAACCTTCGACAGATCAGGCAACTGCCTCGGGTGCCTTTAGGTTTTCCAGGCATGTCCAATGGGCAAGGGACCCCTGGGTATGCCCAAAATTGATAAAAGAGTTATTTTTCAAATCTTGATGGGAACTTGGGATCCCTAAGGAGGGGCTGGAAAATGTTGCTGGTCTTATATACCTTGCTCAGCATGGTACCACCACAACCCAAGCTCAGACTAGAGGAAGAGAATAGATCAATTTGATCTCTATGCATTTTTCCAAGAGTGTTTTTTGAGGGAAAGACTGTCATAGCCAAAAAATGCAACACTGTTATTGTTTTGCATATGTCAACTTAAGATCTTGACCTTCACTTCGACCATATAAAACCTTTAGGAAATGAATTGATATAACTTTAAATAGTGGGCTGACATATATGACTGAAAAATATCTTACATTTGCCTTGTGATGATCACCTGCAGCAGAGTCTAGCCAACCCTCAATCTTATTTAAGCCCATGACACAGGCAGACAAGGAGGGAGGAAGGGGAGAAAGGGGAGTAAACAGGAGAAGAGGGATGGTTTTCCTGGAAACTATAAACAGCTTCTTTCTCTGCCTGATCCCCCCCTACTCTAATGACAGGATCACTCAATCTAATGCATCCAGGCTATAACACACATACACACAACCACACTGTAAAGATGGACAGCAGCTCTTGTCTGCAGCCTATGAATGGAAGCACGTGTGACACCTGGCGAGGTAAAGTAAAAAAACTACTACATGTTTCTTTTTTCCATCACCCCCTCTGTCCTCTCTTACCTTATTCCCTTGCTTTAACATTTTCTGTCGCATCATGTCAACCTCTTCAGTTTTGCAGCATGACAGGCCAATTCTCCATGTTAAAAAAAGGAGCCTCTTCATCTCTCTGTCAAAGAAAACTGAGAAATGCGTCTTGCTTCTTTTAAAGGAGAACATTTCAATTTTAAGGATGTCTTTCAAGCTCTCTCTCTTTTTAATCTCCTTCTCCTCAGTGTAAGGCGACTTTCTGATGTACCCCAATTGGTCCTGATTGTTAAGAAATTAAACTATAATGAATAAATTAAAATGGGTGTTTTATTTTTATCCACAAGTAGGACACAGTGTGATATTATCATGAAAACCAGATTGAGATTTCAGCCACATTGTTTACAGGTAGGAAACACTGGCTTGTGTTCTTCTTGCCTCAGGCAGATTGAAAAATAGCACAGTGAGAGTGGCCTGCTTGTTGATGCAGAAAGCTGACCTGAAAGCACACAGCACAGATTTAGAGGACTAATAAAGCATCTTTGCAGGCCTGTCACTGCAGTGAAGTCAGCTGGCTGACTGAGGCTGTGAGGCAGGTAGCAGATGTTAGCAACGCTAACAGGTTTAGCAGTCTAATCGGGAGCAGGTGGCAGGAATGCTAACAGGTTCATCAGAATCAGGTAGCAGATGTTGATGATGACAGCTGGCACAGAGCCTGAAAATCTTTGCATCAACAACTAATTTAATCCATAAACAAGACTTTAGAGACCACCGTGGAGTTTTTTAGTGCTTCAAGGTGTTCCAGCACAAGTTAAATGTAGTTTTTATGAATGCTGACTATTTAGAAAGTACTGTTTTATTTTAACATTGTAATATATATATATGTTTTTGTTAGTACCTGCTGCACTGTATTTGTTTAAAACACAAGTTAACAAAGTTCTTTGACATACAAGCAAAAGCCTCCATAGAACAAAGCATACGAATCCAAACACAACCAAACTTACCAAGATGACAAAAGAACCCGACCCAAAAGAACCCGCACAGAAAATATCAAACCAGCTCAATACACTCGATTATCATAAGAAGCATTATAAGAGCACAGGCAACACAAGAACCCAACAACATGAATTAAGACCAGGAACAGAGATGTAAAATGATGTAAGCAATAAAATAAGATAACAGAAAATAACAACAAAGAACAGCAATATAAAGGAATTTGAATCTAACCTGTGGCTCCCTTCCTGCATGTCATTACCAACTCTCTCTCTGTCCCTGATTTCGGACTCTTTCCACTGTCCTATCTCTACAATAAAGGCATAAAAAGCCAAAAATAAATATTAGAAAACATTTGAATAAAATAAAAGAATAAAACAAAAAATATGTCTCGAGGGTAAAATGGTATTTACACAATTTATAAAGACTTGCTCAAACAGTTTGGGAAAAAACTAAAGGCCTGATTCAGTAAGAATTACTGTAATTGCGACCGCTAAACACTATTATGCATAATTTGCTCCCTCATCTTCTCTATCTCAATGTCATATTCACAAATCATATAGCACTAATGATATTCAGGCCCAAACACACCCAAAAAGGTTTGGCTGTAGGCCTTAATGTAATAATGATATCATTACAGGTTTACCTTTAGTGCTCCAGCGTCTGCAGCAGATCCAGGGTCCACTCCAGTGATGTAGATCCCCAGTCCATACTCAGCACCGCCCCGGATCATCAGGCCGAGAGAGCGACCATCGTCCATATTCAGGTTCACCTACAGGGGAGACAGGACATTCAGATATAAACCCACATAAACATAGATTATAAGCAGGGATTTAAAGATTCATTGTAAAATTGTGAAATCAATAAATAAAGGTGTCAAGATTCACATCGGTAAAAAATGAATCGCAATAATAGCATCAGCAGCTGCATAGCAAGATTTCGAAATTGTGGACGCACCACCGTCTTTTAAGCATTTTGGTTTCCCCAAGACAGAAAATGAAAGAGGTGAGAAGATAACAGACAAGACAAAAACTGTGTGCAAATATTGCAAGAAGACAGGGAGCTGCACAATTAGCACAACCAATATGATGCAGCATTTAATCGACAGCACAATGAGAAGCTCCAATCAGCTCCCCTTGTTGAGACAAAAGAAACATTAGGGGTTAGCAGCCCCTAAAGGAATCTTTTCAGTCATAAATTGTCTACAGTCTCATTTTGTAAAATAAATCGTGAGAGAATCGTATCGTGAACCCAGTATCGTGAATCATATCGTGAGTTGAGTGAATCGTTACATTCCTAATTATAAGTGTAGAAATGTCAAGTGTCATATTTGGTAAGTCACAAATTACATTGCACAAATAAATTCAGAGGGATTTGTATCCACAAATTGGATTCTATTCTGTGTTTTTTTTGTGTTTCTGCTGGAAATTAAAGCGGACACAGAAAAAAAAAAGTCCTGGCAGACACATCCTTACAAGTAGGCCTCAATATCATTAAAACTAAAGTCCTCAAGGACAACACAACCACTGAAGAGCCAGTGACCGTGGAGGGCAGTAGCACTTAGAAGTAGAAGCCTTTTCATACCTCGGCAGTGTCATAGATAAGCAGGGAGCTGAGTAATGCCTGGTACACACTAAAGGATTTTTAAAATCTTAAACGATTTAGAAAATGTGAGAGACCCCACACATTACAACAATCATGACCGATTAACATTTCAGATCTCATAGTGTGAAGTGTGCAACGCGACGATCAACTCAGCACACCACACACTAACCGAATCATTCGCTGACAACCAGAGTCTCAACTATCACAACGTGTAATCTTACACGGTCAGACGCGATTAAGAGTAAACAAACATGACGGGCAAGCTAAATGTGGCTAGCTGTTAGCTGTTAGATCCATTAGGGAAACATTGTGGTCAAACTCCTTTCCTTGTCAGTTGGATTGTGGTTTGTTTTACAGGACATGTTGTAATACAGTGGTTCTCAAACTATGGTACGCATAGCAAAGGAATCTCCACTCAATATATAAATAAAAAACCGACAATTTTTTTCTTTTTGTCGTACTCTTATCTTATCTGTCTTGTATCCATAACAGTGGGTTTGTATTTATATCAAATGTGTTTTGCTATGTTGAACTTATAATACAGAGGCTCTGGTTGCACGGAACCTGCACGTAGTGTGCGCCTACTCTCTCTCTCTCTCTCTCTCTCTCTCTCTCTCTCTCTCTCTCTCTCGCGCACGCAGCAATTTTATGAATAAATGAAAAATTAAATAAGAACAGGTCGTAAATATATTTTGGCGGCCATAACTTTACTTGGACGCTAAACTGCGTACAATGTGTGTAGAAATAGGCCTACACTGTATTTTAACGTCTACCATAATGGTGGTACTTGGAGAGCCAAATATTTTCAGAGGTAGTACGCAGTTTAAAAAGTTTGAGAACCACTGTTGTTATATTACTCGTGTTGTTGCCACAAATCAAAAAAGTTGGTCCTGAATTCATGACATCCATTTAACTTTATGCTTCGCGATTGCTGTTGTCGCCATGGTAATGTTTGTTGTGCTTCCTGCTTCAGTCAGCTTGCTTCCCTAATGGCTATTGTTCCGTTCCACGTGACAATCAACAGAGTCTGTGCTCGGCTGTCCTCGGTGTTCTCCCCACACAACAGGATGTATGATCGTAAATATTGAACACGTTTAATATTTACGATTTCAAATCGGGGCGGCCCAGATCGTCTGCCGAGGAGATCGGGGAGGTTAGAATCACTCTTAACAAATCACAGGAGGATCTGGCAAGATAATCTTTGGAACATCAGATAATCAGGCCTTTGCTGACTTTGGCCGATTATCTTGTAGTGTGTACCCCGCTTAAGATGTCAGAGCCAGAATCGGCAAGGCAAGGGCTTCATTCATAAAACTCGACAGAAATCAGCCAGCAAAAAACGCTCTTCAACTCCAATACCAAATCAATACTCCTCTATGGTTCAGAGACATGGAGGACTAAAAAGATCACAATAAAAAAAAGTACAAACATACATAAACAGCTGCATGGGGCAGATCCTAAATATCCACAGACCAGCAGTAACAATGACCTATGTCAGAGAACAGGTCAAAAACCTTTGGAAGAAGAGATCAGGAGGAGAAGATGGGGATGGATTGGCCACAACCTACGGAAACCCAGTAACAGCATCACCAGGCAGGCGCTACGATGGAACCTCCAAGGCACAAGAAGGAGAGGCCGGCCCAAGATCGCCTGGTGCAGGGACCTTGAGACTGGCCTCAAACAGAAAGCTCTGGGACTGTGGTCAACAACCTATGCTCCTGTTACATGCGGCCCTTGTTCTCTCCCTCTCTCCTGTTCTGGTCTCCCGCCTCCGTCTACCTGTTACGCACCTGAGGAAGGAGGAGGGGGATTTAGAGGAGCCAGGTGGGAGAGACGGGGCAGGCAGACACACAGACACTTTGGGCCGCGGCAGGGGTGTGAGGCGTACTTTGATGATTTTGTGGTGTACTCGAGCACCTGGGACGACCACATACAGCAACTGCCGATGGTGTTTGACAGGTTGCGTGATGCCAATCTCACGCTAAATCTAGCAAAGTGTGAATTTGGCCAGGACACAGTTACATACTTGGGCAAAATTGTGGGTCGGGGGCAAGTCAAGCCGGTGCACTCTAAAGTAGTGGCTATCCTGTCATTCCCTGCTCCTCCTCTCGACGTGAGCTCCGCCGTTTTTTGGGGATGGCAGGGTATTATCGGAGCTTCTGTCAAAACTTTTCTGCTGTTGTGGCCCCGCTCACCGACCTGTTGAGTCCGAAGAAACTTTTGGAGTGGTCTGACAGTTGTCAGGGCGCGTTTGACTGTGTAAAAGCCTTAATGACTCATGCCCCTGTTTTAGCTGCGCCTGTGTTTGATCGCCCTTTCAAAGTTGCGGTCGACGCGAGTGACGCAGGAGCGGGTGCTGTCCTCCTTCAAAATGGACACGATGGAGTGGAACATCGTGTCTCAGATTTTTTAAAACAATGTAATCATCATCAGCGCGTGCACACCACCATTGAAACTTGTTTAGGCGTTAAAGCATTTCGAAGTTTATGTCGGCTCAACAATAGCACCTGTTGTTATTTTTACGGACCACAATCCTCTGGTCTTTATTAATCAAATGTGGAATTCTAACATGAGAATCATGCGTTGGGCCCTGTTCTTTCAATCTTTAAACCTGGAGGTCAGGCACATTCGGGGTGCAGAGAATGTCCTGGCCAACACATTGTTGTGCTGTTTATGTTGAATATATGTTTGCTGCTCATATTCAACATCGTAGTGTGGGGGTGTTACGTGCGGCCCTTGTTCTTTCCCTCTCTCCTTTTCTGGTCTCCCTCCTCCCTCTACCTGTTACTCACACGATTCATAAAACAGAGAGCAGACATGTTGCAGACCAACTGGTGTATATCTGCCTTTTTATCACTTACAGTGATGTTCATGTTCTCTGTATAAGAAGCCAATAAAAAATGGCTACAGTAAAAGACAATTTGTCCCCTGCCATTGTAACAGCTTCTCGGGACTATGTCCACAAACTCTCCTCCTCCCCTTTTGCTCACCTTCAGGTCATCCAGGCTCATCTTATTACCCCTCATTTGTACCCATTTAAATCTGCAGAGCTGCATTCAGAGGCACAAGCATTAACCACACAGAGCTGCGTATTCAGCAGTTTAGGCATTAAAGTGAGAAAGGGATATTTGGATGTATCCTACAGCAACAGAGAAGACATATTTTCTAGAGAATTGTCTAGAAATTATACAGTTAACTCTTGTTTTAGTCCCTCAGAGAGCAGATCGGGTCTACCTCAGTGCAGGATACCTGATCCCTGGAGGAGAGAAGACTCAATAATAGTGTCTGTCTGATGATGTGATTATCAAAAGGACCAGAACAAACTGAATTCTCTGTTGAGATGATTGAGTTTTTCAGGTTCTGATTATTTGTGGAGCTCTGCATGCACAATGTTTACCAATTTGAAAATCTGGAGATCCTATTTGCTCCACTGCTGAGTTCTTAAACGTCTTTAACCCAAATAAGCTACTCTCACTGTCCTGCAGCAAACTCATTAAAGAAAACTCTCAGTTAGAGTCATCAGAATTAGACTCACACACACAGCTCTAAAAAGATGCTGATGATACAAAAACTGTTCTACACCACATGAAACATCATTACATTTAGAAAAATACAGATATGCATTTTAGATTTCATCACTTCATATATAAAATAGATAAATGCAATGAAATCCTTGGTTTCAGATGTGAAAAACCTGAGTTTCAAAAAAACGAGGTAGTTATACGCACACGCAGAGCAGTGCAAAATCAGCAAACTCAAAACGTATCACCTGAAGAAGACCTCTGGTCAAAACGTTGTGATCTAGTTGTGATCAATGTGGCATTTGAGCCACAGCCTATCTTCTTCCAAACACCTGAGTTTTAACAACTCTTCTCCTTTCTTTCACGGTTTCAAGGATTCAACAAGGGAGAGGACCCAGGTGCAGACTAACTACTTTAACAAAAGATAACAAAAACAAAACCAAAGAAAATACTGCAGATAAAAAACAAGTTCAAACTAAAAGTCTCACCAAAAGGGTGAACACACAGAAATGCATATAGTGTTAAAAATCAAAAAGGAAACATGGAGAGGTCAGGCGACGAACCGACACAGAAGGGAAGAACACACATAGTAATTACACACTGGTGTAATCAAACACAGGTGCAGACAATCAGTGTGGGGGCACTCAATCACAACAGAGGGAAAACACATCAAGAGCAGGAAGTTCAACTAGACATGATACACAAACTACAAAATAAAACAGGAAACACTAAAAACAGGAAAAACGAACGGCATCCGTTCTCAGAGGATTGTACGCTGTATTAGATGATGCCAGCCGATGGGTTGTGAGAATGATGGCAAATCAATAATCATTTTTTTCTTTCTCAGAACGCTCCGTTTTGGTGTGTGTGTGTCTCTTTAAATGCAATGAGCCCCCCCTGAGTTTTCCCGGTAGACATCACTCCTTCGCTAGCGAGAATAAAAATGGCGGACCTGCGCAAAAGTTTTGCTCTAGTCTGGGGGTGGAGTCGATGGGTGGAGATACCAGGGGAGGTGAGTGTATTTTTTTACCAGATTCTCACTGTGACGTCACAAGGAGAGCAAATTTGAAATGGAGCACTTTTCTCTGTGTTGTAAGACTTAAATGCAGACCACAAACAAAGGACTGGATGAGTTTATTTCACATTTTGTGGGTCGGTAGACACTCAGGTTACCAAATATATGTTCAAAAACACTGTCAAAGTGGACTTTTCAGAATATGTCCCCTGATCTAATTTAAGGATATTATGTGTATTATTTAAACGTATACACACAGTTGCCGCCTGTCTTGACCAGTTTAATCACAAGTTTCTTTCCTGGTTAAATAAGGTATAAAACATTTTTCTGGGGTGAAGACGTTATTGAGATATGTCATGATTGAATCAGTCACAGTTTAAATATTATCTGGAGGACATTGTCTGTATTTTTGACCCAAACACATGTATCACCTTCGTCAGATAATGCCGTGTTTTGGATGTTTATTCCAGCGTTTGTTTTCTATTTCTGTTTTAAGATGCCTTCTATTTGCAAGCTCGCCGACAGGTGTTCTTCCAGATGACTCAGATTGAGTAAATCTTCTGTTGGGGCACAAATATAGTCACAGGCCTTGGGGGGGGAGGGGCTTTGTTGTAGGATGAGTCTGTCTGCCAAAATGTCACAGCACGAAAGGTCATGATGACTGTCCTCAGACGGCCATTTCACTCCTGACCTTACTGCTGATGGACACGAGCAGGAGGATGATTACAGAAATCTCAGTCATCAACATTTCAAAAACCTGCAGAAGTATCTTTTCCTTAAGTGAAAAGCACTCACTTTAAGGTCTGCTGAAAGCTGCACTTGAGTGTCCTTTTTACAATGCTTCATTCATAATTAATTATACTTTTAACGCCAGCACACACACAAAGAGGACAACAAACACACACACATTGTTCTTACCGTCCTCTCCTCCATGCCAGGCCCCTGCCTCTGGTTAGCTTCATGGTTGTCAGGCGGGGGGGAGACACTGCGGCCCTGAGGGTCCACCCAGCTGTACACATGGTTGGTGATGTAGCCTCCGGGGATCCGACCCATCGAACACACAGACATGGCCAGCTTTTTGCATCCCTTCAGCACCTGCAGCAGGAGAGGAGGGGGAGATGGTGAAGGTGCTACAGACCAAGACCCCACACAGTATCACTCTCACTATCATGTAAAGACTGACTATATCAGACAAAAGCCATAAATGCAGTGTTTAAGGGCAGATTATAGATTCCCTTTACATAAGGATATCAATGATGGCTCAGTGGTGATATAATATCTTGAAATGTGGGTCGCCAGACATGCAGACAATAATTTCATCTATTTAAACCTGGGTGAAGGTTCATAGTAAGCAGTTAAGTGTCCAGAATTTCAAAAAAGTATTGCTTTTGACTTTTTGTGGAGAGAGGTCTTTCATGCAGAAGAGTTTTTCAGACACCTTGACACAGATTTTGTAAGCACAATCTTCTGGGAATTTGAGGCACAACACTGAAAAGCTTTTTGGTTTAGACTCAAAATGCTACTATTGCTTGTATGCTGAGTGAACAATTCAAATTTGAGGCTTTCAGGGCCACTGCAAGAGAGAATCACACTAAAAAATGTATTAAAACCCCCAGACATTTTCAGGGACAATATTTTATATTGTGTCTGTGCCCAGTGTGAACTGCAACTAAGCTGTTTCACAAATGCACTCCTGAAAATTTCTAGAGAATTTCGGAAGGACTACCCCTGAAATCCTCTTGATCTTGTTGTTCACACGCGCCATAGTTCATCAAAAACAAAGAAGAGGACCCACGTGCAGACAAGAAAAGATATTTCAATTAACAAAAAGTCCAAAACCCGTCTTCGGCACAAGTCCAAACTAAATACACAAAGAGTAAAATAAATTACAGGGAAGCACAGGAAAATCCGCACTAGGCGCAAACACATGAACATGGGTAAGAAGACGTATGAACTGACGACAAGAGGGAAGGAACACTGAGACATAGGGTGCATGCGAATTGTCTTTTTTGCTTAGGAAGGTTCCTAACTGAGTGAAATGACCCAGAAGAATTTAGGTGGCGGCGATGATAAGAGCTATTCGAATTCTCTAAAAGCTAGTTCACTAAAAGTTCACGAAAACTAACGATCTGTTGGAGGAGAAATGTGGAGACAATCTGCATTTGGTTTATACATGTATGTTGATTAGACTTATAATTTGTTACGGCCTTTGTATTTATTTTATTTATTTATTCTTATTTTGTGTGTGAAGAAGGTGAACATTGCTTTTATACATTCTTGTATAATGTTTAGTGAAGCTGTGTTGCTATTATTTGATGTTGATTCATACGAGAAATTGTAATATAAAACATTGTTAATAAAAAAAGAAAAGGAAATCATGTAAGTTACCATTGCAATAATATGCCTTGAACAACTTTCAACAATCTTAAACCCAGAGGTGAACTATGAAAGTTGTGATGATGTTGTAAAACAATCAAAGTGAAGTATCCTGGTAGCCTTTATTCCTTTTATTTTAATTCCAACCTCGTGGTTATTAGGATTATTTCACCGGTAAGAAGGCAGAGGGGAAAGATTTTTAGATGAGCTTTTAGTAGTCCGTTTTCGGAAAATTGTAGTTTTACCGCGGCAGACCCACGTCACTAACCTCCGCCGCCGTCGCATTATTACGTCGCCAAGTGGGAATGCGGTCGGATTGTCAAAACAACGTGATCGCCTTTCCCTAATTCCTGTATGAATTCTCCTAAAGGCGCATTCACACATACTCCGTGCGCGCGCCCATTCACACTGGATCCGTTTCTGGAACGTCAGCGCAGCGAAGCGCACTCATGATCAGCTGTACAAACATCACGGGAGAACTACAAGATCACGCTGGAATAAAGACAAAAACGTGCAGACAACATGTCTCTTTGTCTTTCTGAGGATGATTTGTTGTTTGTTTGGTGCCTGTTTTGACGTTACGTTGATAAAGTGATGAAAAATACGATCGCGAGTCCGTATATTGTGTTTTATTTTGAAATTGACCGGATGCTCTGTTCGTTTCCTTGTCTGACTTCCTGTCCGGGTTGTGATATTCTGTCTGGCTTGACGCGTGTCTGCAGCGTACTCCGTCGAAAATAGACCTGCAGCGTATTTCAAACGGAGCAGAGCGATGTGGCGCTGATGGCACGCTCAGGAGACGGACCGCAGCGCCCGCTGTGTGAACACAATGATTGACTAGAGTGGCGGCTAACTACGGCGTAGTGCGCGGCGCTGACGGACCGCGGCGCGCACGGAGTATGTGTGAATGTGCCTTAACACCTTACTTTAACCCCATGATGTTTTCCACGGGGTTAAGGTAAAGTGGATAGTGAAAGGAGATAGGGGTAATGAGTAATCAGACACAGGTAAAGAGACTAACCACACAGGTGAAGACAATCAGGGCAATCAAAATGGAGGGAAACCAGACAAAGGGAGGAAGTAAGACAAGACAAGAAACACTGGGGACAAGAACTACAAAATGAAACAGGAAACACTAAAGACTAAACTAGGATATAATACTATAAAAATATATACTAGGGAAACAAGCAACACTAGGATAGACAATGACCAAATAACAAAACAAAAAAAACACTAACAAAACAAGAGTAAACTATGACAACATAAACCTCACAGTGGGAGACTATCCCTGTCTGATAGGGTGTACAGAGGGACTTCTGAGGCAAGACTTAAAAAAACAATGTGAAAGTGGCGGACGAAGCAAGAGTCCACTATACGACGCTATAATATGAATATTTGCCTTTATTTCAATGCTATGTGTAGTTTGACAGAACATACTGGAGAACAGAAAACCAACCCCTCACATTGCTAGAGGTCAATTCTCCTGAATATATCCTCCTGCATTCTCACATCAGCTCACTCAGACTTTCTGCAGATAAAAATACTAGGTGGCTGGCAGCAGAAACCTGCAACTATCTGGTGTTTTTCAGGAGACTCTGCAAGTGTAAAAGTAATTGCTAGAATCAGAGCAAAATGTAGACAGCCTCAATTAGAGGGGCAAAAAGACATGCTCTCTGTTTACTTTGTATTTTGTAAAGTTTCCTCCTCTGAACTTTTACTTGCAGCAATCAACAGCAAAAAAAACATAGCATACCCAAACATCATGGCCAGACTCCACAGGACAATTTGAAGAAGCAGTCAATATGAAGTCAAAACAAGAGGCTGACAAAAGATGAACAAACACACAGAGAGGAGACAGGAAAAGAAAGAGAGATAACAAAAGGCAATAAAAGGCTCATATATGGCATCAGTATTTCTCCACTATTAGAGCCAGACCAAGATGTGATTTAAAACTGATGAGCACAATCTTAAAATCTATTTTAAAACAAACAGGAGCAAATGTAGAGAAGCAAGGAGTAAGTAGCTGAGCTGCTGCGTTCTGACCTAGTTTGCGGCAAGAGAGTATGTTTCTGTTTATTGCAGAAAGTAGGGGAGTTCGAGACTTTAGGAGATGATTTATTAAAAGACTTTATAAAGGCCAATCATGAGAGATATTTGGTTTTATTCTGGGGATGTTGTTCATTAAGAGGAACTATTTTGATGTGTGATTTCAAGAAGCCTAAAAGTGACCCCCAATCTCCACATATTCGCCAACTGCCCCACTGGATTCGTTTCTGGAACATGAGTGCAGCGGAGCGCATCCATGAGCAGCTGTACTCACATCACAGGAGAACTACAAACTACACACGGGAGTAAAGAGAAGAACTTGCAAACAATATGTTAATTTGTCTTTTTGAGGATGATTTGTCGTTGTCTGTTTTGACGTAATGTTGATAAAGTACAATAGCGAGTCCGTATATTGTGTTTGTGTGTTATTTTTAAATGTAATGGAAGCTCTGTGCGTTTCCTTGTCTGACTTCCTGTCCTGGTTGTTATATTCTATCCAGCATGACGTGTGTCTGCAGTGTACTCCGTTGAAAATAGACTCACAGCGTATTTGAAACAGAGCAGAGCGGTGTTTGCTGTGGAAACACAATGATTGACTAGAGTGGAAGCGAACTACGGCGTAGTGCGTGGCACTGACGGACTGTGCAGTATGTGAAAATTTGGGTTGAGAGTTAAACACAGCAGTGTTTTTTCAATGTCTTTTTGCAGTTGGCTTCATGTTAGCAAAAAGCTCACCAAAGCTGCTTCTCATTGAGTTAGCGAAACTGAACAATATGATTTCTAATACTAAGTAATTAAATGGCAGAAAGAACTGTGACATCCAACAGTTGACATCAGCCAGACCTGTAGGGTGTCAAAGGAAGGTATATCTGTGTGTCGTCTGCATAGAGGCGAAATATGAATGAATGAAAAGAGACAATATGTTGGCTTTTTTGGCTGAGTGGAAGCATTTAGATAAAAAAATAAAAGGGACCTGAAATTGAACCTTGAAGTACACCAAATCCAATTCAGTTAGTGGAAGAAGAGTACCTGAGAACCCACACATTACGTTTTTATGAACGTTTAAACTGACAAAACATAACTAAACATTTTAGAAAAAATCCAGTCAGGAGGACATGGGGTCTCAGAGGGAAGAACATATAAACTGCTGGATCCTGACAAACTGTAGAGGGCAACATTTAAGCTAACTAGCTAACTTGAGACTTTGCTGCATGTGTGCCTACTTTTTGGTTGAAGTTCTCAGGTAAACACACCTTGCACTCTACCTCTGTGTTTAAAAAAATAATAATTCTCATACTTTGATTTATGTTTTATAAGTTTGTGTAACTTTTGGTCCATGATGTATTTCTCATCTATGTAAGAATGTAGGAAGGAACCACACGATTCTAAACACATCTTGTGTTACTGAGACCTAGAAGCTTTTCTTTGGTTTGTGTCCTCATCAAAAAGTGCTTCTGGATTATCTTGAAGACTTTTTGAGCTCACTGGACGTAATTCTACATTTCTGCAGACTGTTTCAAAGGGAATAGAGTTCACCACATAGTGACGTTAAACATAGGGTAACTCAGGATACCCAGAAGTGTAAAAATAAATAAAGACTAGAACTGCCGCCTTGCGTGTTTATGCAAAACAGTCCAGTGTCAGTTTACATCCGTCAGTGTTTCTCACAGAAGCACAGTGTGAGTGTGGCTGGGGCGGAGGATATATTTGTAAAACTTGAAAGAACACAATGTCCTTAAAACAAGACAACAGCATAAGTAGGCCAACATTAAAGAGGAGAGATACAAAATTCAAAATAACCACATGCGATAACAAAAAAAAGAATAGGTGATACAATTCAGTACAGGTGTTGCATAGAGATTGAGCATGAAAATTATATTAGGTCTTTGACTTTGACCTTTGATCCCCATTTAGTCAGAAAATCCTTCGGTCCCTGTTGATTGTACAAACTTTGGAGAAATTTCCTCCAGGCCTTTTTGAGATGTTGCATTCAACGAGTCATTTGACTCATGCATGTAAATATAATGCATCCGACCATGACTGATGCTGGTGCAATAGCATCAAGATATAATTTGCAGTGGTTGCCACTGAATATTGACATTGGACAACAAGAGTGAACCACAGCATTATCCAATGTTAATAAAAGTGCGCAAGCTAGTCCAGATAAACACACATACTATTTCTGCACCCACAGTCATCTGTCACCAGCTGTTTCTCCTGCAGATCTGACTTTGTTTTCTTCTCATTTGACCCTGGGGTGGTACACCAAACAGTGACTGTGAGTAACAATGCCCTCCTGTCTTTAAGCGCAGAAATATTGTGTTGAATCACAGTAGCCTTTCATCATTTCTCCTTCAGTGACTTAATTCTCCTTTCAGCTCTGCTATTTAAACCTCTGAAGCTCCCAGCCTTGCGCATCTGCTGTCACATCCTTTAATTGTTTTATGAGAGAGGGACAGAATTAGACGAGGCTTTCAGGCCACAGCGTTGACTATCGGTGTGACTCACACAGACACCAGAGGAGACACAGCAGAGACAGCAGGACACATAGACACCAGGGGTCAGGGTCAGGTCGTACAAGTGGGGATTCCTCTCCAGTACTATCTTCTTTCCCTTTTTTTTAAAGATGATTTTTTTGTCTTTGTATGCCTTTATTTTGACAGGACAGCTATAGAGAGATAGGAAATGTAGGGAGAGCGAGAACAGGGGACAGCATGCACAGAAAAGCGTCAGGATAAGGAGTCGAACTTGCAACCACTGCGACGAAGACTGTATAGCCACTGTTCATGGTGCGACTGCTTCACCAACTGAGTCAACCAGTGCCCCATCAGGGCTGTTTAAGAAACCTGAAATAAAGTCTAATGATCAAAAGAAAATTGATGGAATTGAAAAATACACTAAAACCATGGACTGTATGAAACATGGACACAGTCTCAGTGACATCACCAATTGGTTTCAGAGTTTTAAAGCCCAGTAATGGGGGTCGCCATATTGAAAATATTATCTCAAACTAACTTCCAGTCAACCAAGTAAAAGGCAAAGATGTGGAGCTGAGTCGAGCCTTAACCCTCCAAACAGCTACAACGCTCCTACCTGTCAGTCAGATCAGCAAAGTCAAATAAAGTCTAAATCACTTCATCTGACGCCTAACCTTAACAGCTGTTTCAGGCAATACGAATAACTATATGGAAATATCTGAATCTCGTGATGATGGTCTTGTTTGCTTGTATAGGTCACATAGAGGCATGAGTACTTCTTTAATTCTGTTTCATAACCAGCTCAAAACTCATCAACACTGATAAGATTTAACTAACTCTGTTAAAGTCAAAGTTTGAGAATCTTCTTCGAAGATAAACTAAAACTATGTTTCCAAAAGAGTTGGGATGTTGTGTAAAATATCAATAAAAACAATCTTTTGTTAACAAGTCCTAACTATTTTGAAACATGTTCCTGGCATTTATATTTAACACGGGAAAATATTTTTCTGGGACAGTGTTAAAAAGATATGACATACAAAGTTTCCTGTCTTAAATCTGCCCTGCTCTTGTTTCAAAAAAGTCGGAACAGTGTTTACAAAAGATATAACATTTAAACTCAGTTTCAACATTTGATATGTTATCTTTGTGCTATTTTCAATTAATCATGGGCTTTCACTGTTTTGAAAATCATCATCCCAACTTTTATGGAAACAAGGTTGTTATATGAACAATAATTAGACACTTCCTCTAAAACTCTACACCACATAAGCATTCATTTCAACCAACATAAAACTTTTTAAAGTCAGGCGCATGGTTCCCCTCTGACCACTGTGTTATAAAAAAGCCTTTAGATGTGGAATAGATACAGATAATGTTCAGTGTTTATTTTAGAGGCTTTTTGTTTTCCGTGATAAATCTGTCTGATCCAATATCGACACATCACACATCTCCTTTGTCTCCCACACGTTTCCAAACACAGTGTCTCACAAACAAAGGATGTGGAGGAAGAATCTTTGCACTATTTTTAGTCAGCGTGATGTTTATCTGACAACAAGGGTGGAAATTTCTGCAACAGCGTGAACACATTTGGCAGTTTGTGAGGAAAGAAAGCTGCTTTGATTTTGTCGCCTTTTCGGCCCCTGTTTTTTTCCTCTGAACTTTTGCTTCTGTCCGTTCCTGTTTTAAGGCTCTTTTCTGACACAGGAAACAACATTGAGTTATCATGTCAGGCAGCAGACTCCTGAGGGACGCTTCAGCATGATACATGGCCGAACTGGCTGCTGTAACGGGGGTCAGGGTTCTGATGGTTCTACTGCAGGACGTCCCTTCAGACATTAGGACGACGTGTTACCCTGCTTTTAGATTCTCTTTCTTATTCTCTGCAACTGTCTGCCGTTGGGGTTTTAGATGTCCCAGAAACCAAGAAAATAATCAGAGTCCAGGCCAGATTTAAAAAGTGTCTGGAGTCTGCAGCTGTCATTTAGTGTTTTAAGTGATTTATGAAGTGTCTCTAATCACTTTTTTCTCTCTGCCAGGATGATCACTGATCCTTAAACCACAGACGAGACTTCAGACCACAACATCCTCACGTCTCTGCAGCACTCCTGTTTCCTTCCAATTATCAGTTTATCAAACAAAAGTGAACGTAAAGCTTCTACAACAGAGGGGGGGGGAAATCTACCTGAACCTTGAGAACATGAAATACTAAAAGGAAATGGACACTACACTACGGATCACTTCAAAGTGGTTTATAAACTTGAAACAATAAGGGAGTTGATGATAACAGCGGACATCTTAAAAGATCAATGATGACACTCATAAGTCTACGAACACTCACGCAGCATTCACAAGAATTCAGTCAGACAGAACCGACAAATAAGAGCAAAAACTGGCATCATTAATGGTGGACAGCACATTGTCTTTATTACAGGTACATGTTTATTTTGCTACTTAATGGTGGTCAGCCAGGATTAAGTTTCAGCAACAAACGTTACAGTGCATGTAGGACACCTTTATCTTCTAGGTTTCCACGCGCATATACACGATCACAGTGACAGAGCGAGCACTTGAAAAAGGGGAGGCAGCTATACCTATACAACACCAAAAATCGGATAAACCACAATTAGCCAAACCCCTGGCCTTCAAAACAACAGCTGACTATTGGGAGCAATGTACGGTAACATTATTTACGTTTCCAGAGGAATGTGAAGTAAAAGTCAGTACTGAGCTTGAATCTAGCCTGCTACATGTTTAGTTTGACGCCCTTTTTAGCTCATCAGCCGTATTAAAGCCCACGTCACCTGGAGAAGCTGAGGTATGTAGATGTTTTCTGCTGTGAGAGGAAAATATCTGAGTCTAATGGGCTTGGAAAACAGTCACTTATTGGGATATATACGATCTAAAATGGCTCCGGACATCATCGTGGACTTGTTGGCTGCTTCCTTCTGTCGTATCAAAAATGCTAGCGTAGCTACTAGCTAACTTTGGCAGACTCTGTTCACGTTTGATCATTTCTATGCTACAAAAAGTATTCCCGACACACACGACAAACTTAATTCAACATTTCTCACTTCCCAGTTCAGCACCAGGAACTTTTTTTATATAATGACCCTTGACCGTTACTGTTACTAGTTATGTTACACCGATCATATGCCTTCAAAAGTATTTGCGTCATCACGTTGGTGAATGGACACAGCCAAAGACCGCAATTTAAGGACAGAATATAAGAAAGGAAATGATAGATAATAAAACACATCTGCCATTGTCAAGGTTTAGTTTTCAAAGAAAAAAAACATGAAATAAAGGAATGCACAGTGTGTACAGGACTATGGCTGGCGGCGCCACTGATAACTGAACTTCCTAACTCAAACTGAAGAAACACGGTTGTGGAAGCTAACTTACCTGCTTTTCCATCCATATTTTATTTATCTTAATAGTTAGATCTTAAGCCATCGGTCAGCTGCCTCTTTTCATGGCTCTGGGTATTTTCTCATGTCTACCAAAAAAAAATCAGACTTCTGATACGCTGCAGTGTCTTCTGCTGCTTCTGCTCCTCAGAAAGACACTTTCAGGGCCTGATTCACAAAAGGATTGTGCAGCTTATGCTCCCTGCCAGACCTGTGCAAATTAGTCAAAAGACACTATCTAATTCACAGAGCACATGCAAAGGGTTAAATGCACCACTAACTGTGCTGCAGTGCAAATATTGTATCTGTGCTGTTTCTCTCTATTGAAATGCTATTATGCAGTCTTTTTTCAAAATGTCTGTGCAAATGAGCCTCAATACAAAAAACTTTGAATTCACTAGCACCTTCGCTAACAGCCACACTTGAGTGGACAAAATTACTCTGCTGATGGCAACTGTGCTGCAGTGTTTATTTAAGAGATGTCAGGCACAAACTTTTCAGTGATCAGGAAAACAAATCTGTCTCTGCATGACTTAAAAACAGATTATCTGAAAATAAACTGCAAATATGACTTTGACATTTCTATCATTAATAAAACGAGGGTTTTAATCAGTCAGGGGCTGTCAGCCTCTCAACACTTCATCCATGTGTGGAGCTGTTACGCATGCAAGGATGTGAGTGTTGTTGTTTGTTCAAGTCGTCTTTTCACGCTTCATTCAGGCAGTTAGATTTGTTTTGAATGGTGAAAATTTGAAGCTGGCCAAAAAATAAACCCTCCCCTTCTTTCCTAGCTTATCATATTTATGTGGACAAAATTCAGCTCTGTGCAGAGCAGAGGTGCAAACTTCTTCTCCCCACATTGAGACAACAAAACAAGAGCAAACTGGACAAAGCAGGACAACTTTTGGGGCGTGTTTGGGCTGGAATATCTTTAGCCCTGTGTGCTTTGTGATTTAGACCTTGAAACGGAGCAGATAGCGGGAGCAATTGGTATAGAATTTTTGGAGAAATAAGCGACTGCATCCATTCTCCTGCTCCTGCTCACAGCACAGTAATACGAAAGATAGAACTGATTTGAATGGATTCATCCTATTCAGCTTGCTCTTGTATCAGTAGATCTGCAATGTTTGTACAAAACAGCTCAGAATAATGTGTTCAGATCTGTACACACTTGTATAACATGGTGACCCAGTACGCACGTACCAAGTGCTAGAAAAAACCCATTTCTAAAGCACTTCTTGTTTTACATTTGATTTCAACATGTTTGAAATTTCATTTCCACTCTTTGTTTCTGTTGTATTTATGGTGTAATAAATCATTCGGACTTCATCTGCCATCCTTTGGGGGGGGAAAGTAGGGGAAATGCTTCAGACGTCAATGTTTTTATTTAAAGCACAGTCAGACTAAGAGGAAAGATTTGTGTGTAGGTGTGTATGCACTTCACTTTCCTCCATGTTATTACAACACAGTTATGTATGCTGTAAATTCAGTTCAGACACAGACATGCACTTTAGAGCATCCTGTTCTTTAATGTTTTATTCTTTTTTTATTAACGAATAATGTAGCCTAACTGTAATATACATTTTCAAGCCAGTTTGTTCTTATATACAAATAATGCACACATAATTATTAAACAAATATCAGAAGGTGATGAATAATCTGATGAATAATCTGGGTGTTTCTGTCATCTCTGCGTGTTATTGAATCAATATCGGAGCAAATTGAATTAAAAAGATATTGAATCACGACCCAAAGAATGGAAATGGAGTTGAATTGTGAGGTCCATGACATTGTCAAGTCTTAGTTCAAAATCAATCAAATAGTTACCGATACAAATGTAAAAAAAAAGGGGCCTTGAAACTCCAAATTGTTTTTAAAATAATAGCTTAGGTTACGTGACGTAAATTATGGTTAGAGTTACAGTGCAACTGTTGAGGTGCTAGGCGACAGGGGCGGCGCTTAGCAACAAAAGTGTAAAGGTGGGGACAGCAGGTGACACAAACGAGGAATCCTCTTTTGGCTGTCTAATTACAGGCTACAAAAGCCGGGTCTTTGAAGGATGCTACTCCTGAATTGGGAAACAGCTTTGATGACCAATCAAGGAAGGTAAGTGGTAAAGCATTACCTTGAATGTTCTAGGACAGGAAACGTACTTCTATGCAGTCTCGTGACCTTGAGGAGAGAGTGAAGTAACAGCTGTGTCTTGTTAAAAAAAAAAAAAAACTATTACTCTTGAACAAAAAAGGTCGATCTCTGCAGGGATCCTTTCAGACACTCAGAAAAACAATCTGAGCCTGTCAGCGACAAAAACAGCAACTTTTAGTGAACACACTTTTAATCAAGTGTGTTTGTATTGAAAGTTGAAGTCGCAGCTGTTAGAGCCTGTTTCACAGTTGCTGGCTGAAGCAATCTACAAGAGCAATTCTAAAACATTTTAAACCAATAAAGCATTAATTAATGTGTTTCCTTCCCTGTCTATATCACTACTTCTCCTTTAACCAGTGTTGTCCTTCAATGGGGGAACATCTGTCCTGCTCAAGAGTCTTTGTGCAAAAATATGAGGACCCTGGACTCTATGGCTGCTGTTCTGATCCTGATGATCTGGAAAATTGCTAGTAAAGACCATTTCCCTCTAGAATCAATAAAGAATAACATGGCCTCCTCCTAATTTATCTAATTACTGGTGCAGAGTGTTTTTATGGTTAAATCCTGCTCTCCCCCCTCCCAAAACTGAATACATGTGAGGTTTATGGATGTCTGTCCCTTCAGCGTTGATGGATGATCAGTGTGTGTCTCAGCGCTGAATGTGTCATTCCGGCAGTGCCGTGGTCGTAAATCAGCACCAACCGAGCTTCTCCATCACCGCCAAAAGTAGCAGAAACACCCAAGGACTGTGATCGAGGGTCGACAGGTCAAACTGCTCCACCACACACGTGGGCCAGCTTACGAACACCGTCACATCCAGACGCAGACTGTTTTTTTTTTTCACCCCATTGCTGTGTACTGTAAGAAACAGTTGCAGAGCAGAGCACGCAGCTGAGCAGCATCAGAGCCCTGAGAGGTGTGCAGATGATGAATGAGGGGTGATTTAGACTTTAATTAAATTAATCAACTCCGCCTCTTGTCCCTGACAAACAATCACGAAGCAGTATGAAGACAGACAGGAGGCCTTTGCTCTGAGCTATTTTTAGCAAAACCAGCTCATCATCCTCCTTGTTATATACTGAATTCGTTTTACTTCTCTGTGAATCCATCTTTATCATCACAAGCTTCTGTTTTTGCTTTTCATGGACCCTATTAACATCACGTCCACAAACCCTTCTCTCACCCACTGTCTCTCCCTTTCAAACCGTGCGCCATCGACTGTACAAACACACCATCTGTGAACTCATTTACTGTGTCCTAATTCTAGACATTTATTCTAATCAGTGCGTGCAACACGAAAGCCTTCAGGAAGTCAGGAGTTGTAGTTTAAAGAGAGACAGAGAACACAGAGTCCATGGTCCTGGACGATGAATGAGATAAACAAACACACAGCTTTAACTAACCCGTTTCTAAGAATTAGAGATGCACCTAACCACTTTTTTTCAGTTCTGATCCGATTCCGATTCATATGTACTTAAACCGATACTGATCCTATATTTGTATATTATAACTAATAGTGTTATTGTTGTTGTTGTTGGTAGTATGTGAAAGCTGTAGTAAACCCAGCATTGCATTGTGCTTCATATACAAACGAAAAAGGAAGGAAGCAGCAACAATTGTCAGGTTTTTTTAATTTAATATTTTAGAAGTGTAAGAACTGTACTTTGGATCAATATAGAAGGAGCTGTTCCATCTCGTCTGAACGTCGTCATGGAGACAATTCGTGGGCATTTGTTACAGTTCAGTCTGAACGTCTTCAAAGTGAGACTGTGCGAGCTGAGAATGTTTAAAGTGCCAAACCGTCTTTCTTGATCAGTGACGTGGATCGGTGCCGTCAGTCCTAATCCGATACGTAAATTACGTCAATATAGGACCTGATACCGATATTCGATCGGAGATAATCAGAAATATTGTATTACTCTTCTGAGATAAAGTTCAAGTATTCATACTATGATTGAGCATTTTTCTCTGACAACTTAACTTTTTGTTTTTAGTTTATTTTTGGACTTTTTATGTGTTTATTTGGAAACAGGACAGTGGATAGAGTCAGACATCAGGGAGAGAGAGAGAGTGGGGAATGACATGCAGGAAAGTTGCCACAGATCGGATTAAAACCTGGGCCCCCGCTTGCAGAACTACAACCGCAGTACATGGGGCGCGCACTAACCAGTACGCTACCGGCGCCCCCTGACAACTCAACTTTTACCCTTACATTTAAACACAGGTAAGTTTCTGCTTCTTACATTTTCAAACTTTAGCTTTAATGCATTTGAAGTCAATGATTGATTCTGTCTACCTTGCATCATTGTGTGCCACATTCCAAACATCAAAAGCAATTTCAGTCTAAATAGATTTCACAATAATACACAGAAAGATGATTCTCTGGTGCATCAGAGGACTTAACATGAAGAACACAACCGAAAAGACAAATCATGATGAATCAGACCAGAGAACGTTTCATTGAAAGAAATCAAGAGAGAGAGAGTGGGATGAAAAGAAGGAGAAGAGATATTACTTATTGATAATTCCTGTGTTTGGTTTAAATACCTGAATAGCTGCCATTTGTATGACGGTGTAGGAGAGCCATTCTAAAAAAAACAAAAAAAAGAAAAGAAAGAAAAAGTATATCCATAAATTTCAGAGGAAAAAAATATACTTTTTGAGATTATAAAGCCGACAAATTTAAGAGAAACAAAACTTAGATATTCTCTGAGATTATAAAGTCACAGATAAAATATGACCTGAAAGAAAGGCGTACCAGATGAAGCTGTTTGCCTTTTTGTATAATGCATGCCATTGACATCCTAATCAAATTATACTGTTTACTATGACTGAGCAACAAGGAAATAGTGATTTTAGCCCAGAGTCATCACATTATCATACTGTAGCTTCTGGACTTTGAAGAGACATTGCTCTAAATTAGGACTAGGTTGACAGGCTGAGAGCTGGAGCTGAGGCGGGTTTTAAGCCTCTTTAGGAACTGCAGGATTTTGCACTTCCGCATTGGCTTCATTTTTCAAGACCGGAGGTTACCGCTTGGTAGAAACCAACTCACTGATTGTCATGGTTTACTCTTGTTTAGTTATTTTACTCCTTGTTTTATTGCTTAGTTGTCATTTTCTGTCTCATTTGGTCATTTTCTATCCTAGTGTGTTTTTTATAGTATTATTTAGTGCATTTCTTTATGTTTCCTGTTTTATTTTGAAGTTCTTGCCCTTGTGAATCACGTCTTGTCTTACTTCCTCCCTTTGTGTGTTTCCCTCCCGTTTGATTATCTTCATCAGTTTTACCTTTATCTTGTCTGTTACACCTGTTACACCTGTCACAGCTGGAGGATGACATGAAGTGACAATAGAGAGGTATACTTTGTTTTTAATGACTGCAAGTGCTCTTGTTAGATATTTCAACATTTGTATATAGTAATTATCTCAAAATTTGAGTCACTGTTGGCCCAGTGGTCGGTGCACACGCACCATGTACAGAAAAATAAAATAAAATTATGAACTAAAAATCATGTATTTAATAAATGGAAGTAATCCAAATATGAAAACACATCTTCAGTAGAGGTCTTCCATTTGTGCATTTCAAAAAAACATTTGGTGCTTTGGCTCTTACTGTGAGAATGAGAGTCTGGATTCACACCAATAAGGCCTGAATGCATCCAAAGCATGTTGATAAGACTAAAACAGATGCATAAAGAAGGCTAGTGTTTCTAATGTGATAATGTGTCAGCAGCTGATAAAGAGTAGCACATGTTCGAGATCAGACACCTCAACACAGCAATTGAACCAGCACTCTTTAAAAAGCTCCATCATTTTTGTCTCCATCAGGAGTGAGGCAGTGCACTCTTCATTAACCCCGCTGCAGCCACAATAACCTGCCACATAACACTGTCCCCTTACACACATGATGAATTGGCTTGTTACTTTGTTGGCGGAGCTCAAGGCTGAAGTTTCAGCAAGCTTTGACAGGGAATAATTCACCCTGCCAACCTTTTCAATATCACAAGCTGTATATCAAGGCACTCTCCCTGAAAACAGGTTTCCCTTCGGTTTGTCTGAGCACGCAGGGCCGAGCCTGTAAACCGGCACTAAAAGAGATGTAGTCTCATAAACTGAGAGGATTTGCTCTAAATTGAAGCACTCGTCCCCTTCCTCCAGATGAACATCACAAAAACCAAAGAGATGGTTATTGACTTCAGGCACAGGAAGTCCCCTCTATAAAGGGTCAAACAGTGGAGTGTGTACAAACCTACAAATATTTTTACTGACAGTAAACTGAACTTTGAGGCAAACTGTGAAGCTGGGTGTTAAAAGTGACACCAGCGGTTGTTTTGCTTGGCAAAACTGTCCTCCTTCCACGTCAACAGAACCTTAATGATCTTATGTGATCATGCTGTTATTGAATCTGTTTTTTTCTTTTTGCCTGGTGTGATGGTTTGGGAACCTGTCTTTAAAAAAAACTGAAACTGTCTAAATCAAATTGTGATGCGGTCCAGAAGGCTGATTGGAGAGTCCCACCTTAACCCGGATTCCCTGTACACTTGACATTTACAGAGGATAGCTGGCTCCACTTAAAAACATGACCATCACCCTTTAAATGGTGAATTTCAGCTTCTCCAACAAACACTGTTTTTGTACCAGGCAGTGAACATGTTTATATATGCTGTAATTCAACCTTTATTTAACCAGGAAAAGTCTCATTGAGATTAAGAATCTCTTTTACAAGAGCCTCCTTAAAGTTAGACATTTTAACACGGTGCTTTATGACGGTGACTCACTTTTGAAAACAGCCTCAAGTGGACACTCGAGAAACTTTGGTTTTGGCACTTTAATTTAGTAAATATAGCGCTTTTCTAGTCTTCTTACTACTCAAAGTGCTTTTACACCGCATGTCACACGTACCCATTCACACACTGATGGCAGAGGTTGCTATGTAGTGAGACTATCAGTAGTAACTAATCCCATTCACACACATTTATACGCCACAGACGAAGCGGCGTATGGAGCAATTCAGGGTTAAGTGTCTTGCCCAAGGACACAACAGACATGATGCTGCAGGAGCTGGGGATCGAACCCTCGACCTTCCGGTTGAGAGACGACGAGTTAGCGAGTGTTAGCTTTGTTTCTCAGCCCTGGAGGTTGCTGCTTGGTAAAGGCTCACAGTCCCTTGCAGAATTTATTGTTGTTGTTTTTTCTGGTCAGCTTCCAGGGGAGAATTAATGGGGTGAAGAAATACATATTGAATTGAGCACTATTTCCTCAAATTAAAAGACACTGCAGAAAGGAGATTGTTCCTGTTACCCTGTTTGAGGCTGAAAAATTCATACTTGCTTTTATGTCCTCTCATCATAAACACTGCAAAACTTTATTTACTCCCCTTAACCATCAGGCAGTGGCTTGGATCCAGCAAGTTCCAGTCCTGCATCAAAATTCAAGAGAAAGAAGAACTTCGACTACCTCCTGCTGGCTTCACTGCATGGTCATGATTTCATAATAACCTCTGTGGCCTGTCAAGAACTTAGTCTGTTCTACAAACTTTGTACATAAAAAGTTCTGACGGTTTGGGCAGCAGCTTTAAAAGAACAATCATTTATCTAGCCTTTTGAAATGACTTCCTCTAAATTAAACATGGCAGGGGGAGTGGTGAGTGAATGAATCTCGCTGTGTCTCTGACCTCAAAAATTACCTGACTCAGCTGAAGAGCTGCTGGCACCGACTCTGCCAGGCCTCTTACTGCAATCCCTGCACTCAGCCTGTACCATCCACGGGGAGAAACAATGCAGTCCCAGCAGATGGTTCCAGTACACTAAGTAGACTGCTGGCACGCTCAGCGCCTCAAGCCTAACGGCACTGCAGTTTAAACACCATTTAAACACAGAGTCAAGGGGACGAAGGAATGACACCTTTCTTTATTCAAAGTTTATCCCAGGCTGATCTGATATTTGACCAAAGAGAGTCATGAAAGGCCGAAAAAACTGATGATTGGGTGGATGTGATTCATTTAGTGAGCCAGTTCAAAGACTGTGAATGCTCCCCCACCGACGTACACTGGTACACTCAATGGAAATAAGCCATATTTGATTATATATGCTCAGTGTTGGGTCTAACACCACTACTGTTTGCGGTAAACAGTAATGTAGTTACTTTCCAGATTCAATAATGCCGTTACAATTACTGATATTTCAAAGCCACGTTCCTCGTTACTTTAAGCTATGTGAAACAGCCGACAACAACACAAGATTAAGGTGTATTGACATCGATTCGGTGGGCCAGGTATCGCTAACGTCAGCACAGTAGCAACCCTGGGAGAAAGAACGTTGCATGCAGTAAACACACACACAGGCAGGTGATCATTTAGCAGTGAGCTTTCTCTCTCAGAAATACCAACATTATTTCCCCCTGCTCGAGTTAAGCGATAAGAATATAACGCTGAGCTGCAGGAAGGAACACTTCTCTCACAAGAATGAAGCACCAAGCTAAACAACAACAGGCTTCTACTAAACTAGCTGTCAGAGAGCTAAACAACACAGAAATCAGAATCAGTTTGATTGCATCTACTGTATAGAGACCGAACCTCGAGTAAGTCCTACCTACATAGTGTAGAGGAAACAGTTGATGGTTATTAAATGACTTTCTGATGCATTAAAGGAAGAATTTGCCTATTTTAAACCAGCTGTGTAAAATATACTACTGACTGGCTGCAGTATAGTCATAGAGCCTGTTTCCTCCAAGTGAACAGATGGGACATGGATCAAAATGAGTGAGAAGCTTGAGTCCCGCCAGCTGTATTGTTGTCAGGCTGTGTTTACATCATGTTTACATGGACGGGACGGCCTTGGGTATAAAGCTGTTTTAGTCAAGAGAAAAGAAGAAGAACATAGTCTACTTACTGCTTATTTAGATGTCATGTAAGTGTCTTTAGATCACGGACATTCTGTGTCAATTTATGTGCAATATGAAGCTAACCAAAGTGTGCTAACATTAGCCTGCTAACACAACAATGCAGGCCAAAGGCAATCGCAGCTCAAGCTGAGGAGAATTGAGTCCACCGCTTGCGCTGAATGGTGCTTAATTATGGTGCGTTCTAATTGATAACTCCTTCATGCGACCGCGAGTGGAGAGGGGTTGGAGGTGTGCAGCTGGAGGAGAGCGAAGGTGTCGCCAAACAGCAGTTTGTTTTGGTTTAATGCTGGTGCTCAAGGGCGACAGCTACTGGATCAAAAAGTTTAATAACACCATAATTGAAAGCCTTGTTGGAGCTGTGTGCATCGGATTATCAGAGTAGATGAGGAATGGTGAGAAAACATAACCAACACAAGAGTCATTGAACTTTCCATAAGCAGAAGGGACGGGACTTCAGCATAGACTCTGGCTCCAAAAGACGTCACCAGCCTCAGTGAACATGTACCAAATACTTTCTTCATACATGTGGAATATTTGGGGACTGCTCGACGGGATGTTTTATAGCACCTCTCTATTGGAAACTGGGTCTGGTCTTCTCCTCTGAGCTTACGTGTGATTAATGATCGTCATCCTTCAGTTTTCCCCCTCCCAGATATGTCACCATTACTGCAGCACAACAGCCTTTTGATGGGACATGAAAAGGTCTCCATTTTGTGTGACAGCTCAGTCGGTTCTGCTTGCAGAGGTTTGAGGAAGGGTGATGGAGAGTTGCTGTGACAGGTGATCAGTCTCTAAGAGGAAGTAATTATAGATAGTTTAACTGTTGGCTTTATCGTCACAGAGCAGGATGTGAATTATAGAAGAATCTGCGGGAGTCACATGTACCTCTCCGACGGCTCACAGGTCTGTCTGAGCAGCCGAACACAAGGCTTCTGAAGAATATAAATGTGCTCAGTGCAAGAAAAGGTAAGTGGGGTGTTGCTGAGAAGGTTCAGGTTTGATTACTGCAGGAACAGAAGAGAAAATCTAGTTATGGCTCATACAATACTCAAGGACTTGAAGTAAAGATTTAATGATACACAACACTTATGATATGTTACGTATCACGATACTGGTTTCACAATACGTTTTTTTTTTCCATTAATTGTTTTTACAGATTTCACATTTTTTAAAAGGCATGAGATTGAAGTCAATGTATGAATATTAGTTTATGTAGCTCAGTCTGTAGGGACTTGAGTTGGGAACGGTGGCTGGGAGTTGCCCTTCCCAGCCACCGTAGGTTCCCAACTCAACTCCCAAAATTACAAAGTGTGAAACACTTTTACAAAATTTGAGACAAATTTACATTATTATCCGCCAAAACAAAAATAATAACCCCTAACTCAATCACTTCCGGGTCACTTCTGGCATTTGGTACATTCCCTTTCCGTCTGTAGTTTATAAATTTGTTTGGGGACTGGTGAAAGTGTTCTGCCACTTGAAAATTTGTCTCAGCGCCTGTAAAAGTGTTTCACATCTTGTACATTTGTTTTGTTCTTGGTACAAGTGTTTTGATTTTCTAATTTTGTTTTATAAAATGTAAAAATGTTTTTCAAAATGTATTTTTGTCTCAAATTTTGTAAAAGTGTTTCACACTTCGTAATTTAGCTTTGCACTTCTCAGCCACAGTAGGAACTGGAGGGTCCCCTGTTCAAGTCCCGGTGCGGACCAAAATAAGGAAGTCGGTCTGGTAGCTAGAGAGATGCCGGTCACTTACTGCACTGTCGAGGTTCCCTTGAGCAAGGCACAGAAACAGACCCACTCTGACATCTCTCCACTAATGCATGTCCACAGGTCCTGTTTGTGCATGTATGTGATTCAGGCCTGTGTGTGAGAAGCATGTCTGTCAATAACAGAGTATAAAACCAGAATTTCCCTCAGGGATTAAAATAAATATTATTATTTTGTTTCATTTCTGACAATAAAATTGCAAAATGGTCATTTTTCTTATTTTTCTTATTAATCTTGTACTTTTGTGGTCGTATTGTTACTTTTAAACTTAAAAAAGTGACAATATGTTACAGCTCATTCCAAAGCCATTCATCCTCCCAGTTTGATCTTCATATTCCCATCAGTGACTTCTTAAGAAAAACATTCTATTAAAATGTCTCCTCTGCCAAATTACAGCCCTGATAACATTTTTAAGAATCACGCTACTCAACAGACTGCCAAAAAGAGCGACCCAGATAACCCAGCGGGTGCGATGGTTGTCTGCAACTAGAGCTTCACTAACAACTGCCAGAAAATGGTGCACGACAAAGAGACTCTCCGCAGGCAGGTCCATTCACTTTATTCAGCGTTGTATCACAACAGTCAATTAGAGGCCGAGGCAAAAGTGGCTGCTTTCTATTTTGGGCCCAACGTTTCTGCAGGCTCAGAACCATCCAGAGCCAGAGAGAGGCAAAGATCAGCAGCGTAACCAGCAGAGACGAGTGACACTCCAAGTGTGATTTGGGCTATATATGCATCCCCTCGGTGCTCGAGCCGGGATGGAGTGGGTGGAAGAGGAGCTCTCAGCGGGGCCTGCGTGGGGCAGGATGGGTGGGTGGACAAAGACAGGGAGGGAGGAGAAGTGTTGCTATGATAAAGATGGTGGATGGGTTTATTTTTAAGCTGGAGAGTTGATGTGCAGCACAAGAGGCCAGTGCAGACGTCAGCGCTGGTCACTCTAGTCTACAGAGGCCTCTCTGAGGGCCCTTTTCTCTGACTGAATCGTTACTTCCGCCTCTAACCTTTGCTTATGCTGAAGTCACTCCCGGTGTTTTCTCTCTGCTCTGTCTGGAGATGAAGGTTGGCTCAAAATATGAAAATCATCTGGAGTGTCCCTTGTCTCTGCAGGTCACAATGATGTACTTTTCCTCACAATAACTCAGAAAAACAAAAGCAGTCCAGTTGAAACCAGCTTCTCTGACTCATGCTGCCTTCATGTAACATCAGACGTACTGGAAATAAATATTCAGTTTTAATAGTGATCATAACTGAGTTGTTTCTTTTAAACTTTGACATCTTCCACTCTGCATCATGAGTAGTAGAAGTATGACAAGCAGTGTGGTACTAGCCCTGATTTTAGGACTCGTGACTCGACTCCGACTCGAGCACTGCTGACTTGGACTGGAGCATAATGCATTTGGACTCAATGAAGAGGAGGAGGAGGACTTATTTATTGATAAAGACTGTATTCTTATTTTTTGTTAGTTTTTTCTTTAAAAATAAGACCCCAAAGATTTATTCAGTTTGGAGAAAAGGCTGACACGTGTGTTCACATGCCGTCTTGTTCGTGCGTCGTGATGATGCGTGGTCATATCACTACGGTTTGGGCAGACGACGTCATAAAAATAGAAACTCTGAATAATAACGGATGGGTTGCAGATATTTATGGACGACGCACAGCGCTGTGACCTCACTAATAATTAAAATCCACAGACATGCAGACAGGATTGTTCAAACCCTTATGTAAATAAATGAAATGTTTTTTTCTGCACACATAAGGTCCCAAACAGTCAGGTTCATACAGTGAAATACTTTGAATTTTTTAAAGTTGTTTTTAGGAAATGTTTGCCTTTATTGGAAAGGACAGCTGAAGAGAGACAGGAAATGCTGGGAGGGGAGAGTGGGGGGAAGACATGCAGCAAAGGGCCGAAGTCGGATTCGAACAAGGACAATAGCCTCTGTACATGGGGTGAGCGACATAACCGCTAGCCTATCCAGCGCCCCTTCAACATTTTCAATGCAAATATTTGTATCATGTACGTCATGATCTTTTTTTAAATTCACCTAGCTTCTTAGTCATAATATCATCTACATTGAGTTTTCTTATTTTGAAAGGATGACAATAAGCTGTCACCAGAGCACCTCATTGTTGTGAAACCTAATACGCCACTTTACAGACTTTTCGTCATATTGAAGCTTTTCATAAATGTCGTGAAGGTTCACTGTGCAATAGACAAGCTTCTTTGTGCTGATGGCATACTGTAAGGTGTCTTTTCATGAAAGCTTCTCAGGAAATCATGTTGAACTTTTTACCCGAAGATTTTTTTAACCAAAATGATTAAGGGATCAATGTTAAAATGGTTTTAAAAAGAGGAATCAGTCAGGTAGACGTTAATGTTTGGTTTGTCCTTTCAGGGCTACTGCTGTGCCTTAGTTGGTAGAGCGAGGTCGAGGGTTCAATCCCCAGCTGCTGCAGCAACATGCTCGATGTGTCCTTGGGCAACACACTTAACCCCGAAATGCTCCCCCTGCTTCGATGGCGGAGTATGAATGCGTATGAGTGGGATTAGTTACTTCTGATAGTCTCACTACAAAGCAGCCTCTACCATCAGTGTGTGAATGGGTCGGTGTGACATGCAGTGTAAAAGCGCTTTGAGTAGTCAGAAGACTAGAAAAGCGCTATGCAAGCTCAAGTCCATTCACCATTACTGTAGTGAGAAGATTAGGCCATATTGCAGACTCCATTAATCTGAACCTTTCAATCTGAATCTCATCCACTGGTCCTTTAAAGTAATGGTTCCCAACCAGTGGGTCAGGACCCAAAAGCAGGTCCTTGAGCTGTTTTCAGTGGGTCTTAAATACATCACTGGAGAAAAGATTGTGTCTAAAACTCAATGAAGTGTTTTTTTAGTCATTTTTATCTTTTTTCTGTTTCTTTGTTCTGTCAAATGTTTTGTAACGTTTGAGTTCCAAACTGCAATATTTTTCATTAATTAATCTGATTGGTTTTGAAATATCAGAAATGTGGGTCCCGATTTTCATGAAGGAGGTGGTGGGTCCAGAGACTAGAAAGGTTGAGAATCACTGCCTTAAAGCATCAGTTCCCACCCTGGGGTCTGAGCCCCCCTACAAGGATCGCCAAAGATCTCAGGGAGGGTGTGAGGCTTTGTCTGATCTGAGGTTGTCAAAATTAGATTTGCACATACATGTATAAACTAAAATCACGATTACACACTAAATGGAAAGGCTATATAGTTTAAGGTCTGGAGATTGTTAAATATGTATTTCTTCTGACTAATACATTTTGTTGGGAGGTTGGGAACCACTGCTTTAAAGCAATAGTTAGTGTAATGAATGCAAACACATTTACACTATTCTAATATAACTGCAAGCTGCTCCACATCAGACATGCAGAGTGCTGAAAAAGTGTGATTGTGTTCTGTGTGCACTGTTCTCTCTCTTTAAAGGATCATGAAAGTCAGCGTGACTCATGCAGGGATGTGTCCTGTGTGTGTGTGTGCGTGCGTGTGTGTGTCTGTGTGTGTGTGTGTGTGTGTGTGTGTGTGTGTGTGTCAGTGTGAGTGTGTTGGTGTGCCTGCGTGCGTGTGTGTGGTGTGTAGAGAGAGGGAGGGAATCAGTGCATGTGTTGTGCAGAGCTCTCAGAGAACAGAACAGTGTGAAGAGTAACAGAAGCTCGGACAGCTGAGAGCTCTTACTGTCTGACTGTAAACATATTGACTTTCATTTATTTACATATGCAGATATGCTTTGGTTATTTAATCGGGTGTATTTGTTTATTATTTAGTCCAGTGTGTGTGTTAATGTGCACCAGAAGTAATATCCATAATGTTAATGTATAATCCTTCCAGTGAGATCTAAAGCTGTAATGGTTGTTCAAAGTTATGATTTGTTTTGATTTATTGTTGTTTGAGTTGTGTGTTTGTGTGTGTGTGTGTGTGTGTGTGTGTGTGTGTGTGTGTGTGTGTGTGTGCGTGTGTGTGTGCGTGTGTGTGTGTGTGTGTGCGTGTGTGTGTGTGTTTGTGTGTGGAGAAGGTATAGTGACTTAAATTGACTGTCACCTCACATCTCCTGTGCGAGCAGCTTTTATTTTCATCTTCATCCATCACAGTTACTGCACCTCATTCCCCCCTCACTGTCTCGCTGCGCACACGCACACACACACACACACACACATACACACACACACACACACACACACACACACACACACGGTATATACACACATATACAGAAGCAAGGACTAATTCTGGTTTTAAGTTGAATTTATTATTTGTCCTTGATCTTAGCATTCTTAAACTTCATGGAGTAATTCTGGTTTATTGTAACCTTGGTTATTGTCATTTTTTGAGATTACAAACTAACCCTTCAAAAGGTGTCACGTGCACTACCATCATGCATTAAGGTCATATACATGGCACCTTTCAAAGACACCAGTAACAATATACTATAAATTAAAGATATATGAAATAAAGTAGAAAGGATTGAAGCTGAGAAAAACAGACCAGGCTAAATATGCAAGGTGTACTTAGGGTTTATTCAACTGCAGAACATAATTTGCCATCCCATTTATATTTACTATGAAACAGTTGTTCAGCTCAGGAGGTTTGAGAGGAGTCTGGCTGCAGACCGCCACTGTCAGACCCTACCTCTGCAGACCGCCACTGTGAGACGCCGCCACTGTCAGATCCGGAAGTGACGTATTTCGTGAGGCCATTAGACTCTTGGACAACGGTAGGTGACTATTCCTTATTATCCATAACAGCGAAAAAGTTATTTATGCAACCGAACTTGCATTTGTTCAACTTTATATACTTTAAATAATTGTAGACTTCAATCAAACAAGTAACCGAATGTGGCACGAGCGACGTATTTTGTCGTTTTAAAAGTAGTTGCGCGTAAGGTGGCTAGCGTTAGCCGCGTTAGCTATGCTAATTTTAATGGAGAGCGATCTTATTTCGCTAGGGGGGAGAGGTGGAGGATAGGGGGGAGCGTTCAGGAGTAGGCCTACTGTGTATTTGGCATTATGAAACGTTTTGTCAAGAGATTTTGCTGTAGAGAAGAGATAACAGTTTAGTTATTTGTGATCTAAAAGGGTTCAAAGTTTGTCATAGATGAAAAGTTTTACTATCGTTAAAGCCGTTCAGCGAAAATAATTGCTAAAGTTAGCAGTTTTCACATTTAAACTGCATCAACACATTGCTGTGCTGCATGAGTAAATTATTTTTAATCTGAAGTTTGTCTACCAAGTGGGCATTAGTTGTGGTAACACTTTTTCTGTCTTTCGTAGATGCATCATCCAATTTTTTCGGTTGGTGCAAAACTCAACGTCGAACGCTGCACACCTTGTTGCCAGTGCCCACTGTGCCCCAAATTTCAACCGTCTAAAGAATTCAAGATTCAGATTCACCTGGACATCCACACTAAAGATGCCATTCCATTTAAAGGTAAGTCTGCATGTATATAGATAGCCCATATGTGTATAGGTGTGTGGATTCCTACAAACAATATATATGTGTGTGTGTGTGTGTGTGTGTGTGTGTGTGTGTGTGTGTGTGTGTGTGTGTGTAAACTTAATTATTATTTGTCACAGACTTTTTATGGTGCTGCTTGATAAAGTATTGGGTATCAACTTTTTTTAAAAGGACAATTTTCTGAGGTCACTTAAAACAAAATAATAATTAAAACCAGCAGCTGAGTTTATATAATAGCGTTATAAAAAGCCTCCTGAAAGGGCATGTGTGTGTGAATGCATAAAGAGTTTGTTCCTGACTATATTGTGTTCTGTGCATGAAAGAGGACCATACCTATCAATATTGATCAATGATTTAGTTGTCTTTTGAATATCAGAAACCCGTGCCAGTCTGTCAATCCTGGGACATGGAGAGAAATGACTGGACTGGAAATAGAGGTAATTTTATAACCGTATGTATGTTAAATGATTTTGTACAACTGGAAGGAAACGACTAACTCCTTTTTTATATGCTAGGGCTCTCCAGGACAGCCATATGGAAATGACTGTAGCATCTTCATGTTGATGGTAGGTGAGATTATTGGTCTGATTAAGTCTTCTGTGTGCTTTGAATATATGAACATTATTATGTTTTTATTCATAGTATGCCCTGTACACAGTTCTGGATGATTTCACCATTGTTCACCTGCTCATTCAAAGAAAGCTCAAAATCTCTTTGTTCTAATCTTTTAGTAAGTACCTCTTTTTCTTTTTTAGACTGATATGCCGGCTCTGTGAAAATGGTGGTGTGTCATGCGTATGGAAAATGTTGACCTTGGAAGGTGCGACTTAACTTATTTTGACTTTTTTATTTTGACTTTTTTTTTTTTGTACTGATAAGTTTTTTCCTAGGTTGTTTTTGTTTTTAGTTTACTCATTTGCCAATAATAATCATAATAATAATATTCGTACTTATAAAGCACCTTTAAAAGAGTTTATAAAGTGATTTTACAACCAAGCAAATTCCACCAAACAAACAGTTAACTCAAAAAGTAACAAGCAAATCACAGTCTCATTTTATGGGCCATTCCACACACCATTTGTTCCTCCATTCAGTCTTTAAAACCAACTATTTTAACTAAAATTAGGGGTGCGCATTCTTTCCATGTTAACCCCTAATGGAGTGAATGTAAAAAAGATGATGGTTTAAAGATAAAAAATGCCTCTTTTTATTTTTAAAGGAGGAGGAGCAACTCGAGTCTGTGCAAGCTAACAGCTCTCTTCAAACAGATGTGAAGGCAACAGAGGAAGAGGTAGTATTTTTTCCAGTCTATACTTCTTACCCAAGTGGGGTGTGTCACTTTGCTATATTCAATACTCGGATAACCCTTTTTCTCTTTTTTTCCCCCAAAGACCTGGGAAAAGATTGTACACCACTGCAGCCTTTGCAGCCACAGTGGACCTGCCTGACGCCCTGCAGATGGGCGAAGAGGCTGTAAAGCAGTTTGCCAAGCTCTGGGTTGAGGAAACGCGAGAGACCATTGAAGAGGATGAGAGGGAAGAAATCTTGGAGCCATTTAAGTTCGTCTTTCACAACATGAAAGACATGTTTAAGTTCTGTGAAGAAATTGTTGACAAAAGAGGGTATATGGCATACTGCGAATGCGGCATAAATGACGATCTGTAAAATAGGTACTTGGTGATCATGTCATTACAAACCCTTAATAAATACACTGTAAATAGTTATGGAAACAGTGGCAGTCATAAAGAATAGATTTACAGTTACTGAAAGAACTTTACAGTGGTTACACTAGAAAACATAAGTTAGCAGTTGTTTTTTGAAAAGAATTATAGATTGCTGCAACCTTAAAAAAATAAACAGTTTCTTAAGTACTGGGGGAAAAGCTGCTCCTGAGTCTGTTTGTTCTTGTGAAGATTGTTTTGAGGCTGCTTGAAGGGAGGGGGGGTAAAGGGAGTGTCCAGGATGTTAGGGGTCCCTCATGATGTTTGAGGCTCGGCAGGGTCATAATAAAGTTGAACAGAACCTTATATCATTTTTTTATAGTATTTATGCTAAAAAAAGTTTTTTTTTAAAGAAATCAAATAATGTACTCTGAGCTCACGTAGAACTGAGTTTAAAAACATTTGAGTTGGGGTATTTTAAAATAAGCCCCTTCATTGACCCAGGTGGTCCAACAGCACAAGGTAAGAAAATAACACAATATGACAAATAAAGCTAAATATTGAACTTTAATAATAATCTTTACTCTAAATATTGAATGATGGTGAAGAGTAAAATACTGTATAAAACTGAAATGCACAAGGTTAGCTGAAACAATGTTCATCTGTTAATATTACTATCTAATTTTATTTTAAAATATTTTACATGCATTCATATCATCGGACTACACATGAAGCTCTAGCGCAAGTTCAGTCAGGAAGACTATAAGTGATTCACGATCAGGTCTTTCTCATTCACCCTTTTCTTTTTGCACGCGCACCCACTTTTCCGCTGTCATCCTCGAGCTGTCATTTTCTTGGGCTGTCATTGGGTAATCAGCTGTCTCGTCAGCGGTACTCATCTAACCAATGGCACGGCGTTCCTCCCTCATTTTCAGCCTATCATCGTTCTGCTCCCATTTTAAATATGATTCTTTCTCTGCCCTAGTTCTCTCATGCTGATGTTTCGTGCGCCCCTCCACCTCCCCATCACCGCCATCTTCATCAGCAGATTCATCATCCATCAATCTTCACCCATCCAGTCTCATCAAATCATCAGCTTCACCACCACCAGGGTCTGGACTCCATGGGGGGATTTATTCTAATGATGCTCAGAATTCATTCTCAACACATCAACCACCCCATAGAGTCCAAGCGCCAAAGACTTTTTCTGTCAAGTCACATTTTCATATTATTCATTGTAATAAATAATTTTCTTATAATCACTTGTCTCTCCTGATTGAAATAAGTGCACGCCGATTTTATTTGCATGCATTTCCGGATCTGACAGTGGCGGCGTCTCACAGTGGCGGTCTGCAGCCAGACTGTCTTGGGAGGTTTGAGGCTCATCAGGTTGAACTGAGAAATACAACTGGGTGTCATCAGTAAACAAATGATTCCAGGTGTTGCTGAACTCCTGAAAATCTGATCTCGTTGAAGAGAATGTATGAAGAAACTGCTTCATCATGCATGTTATTAGGTAGTGTTAGAGCCAAACCCTTTAAAACACCCAAAGTCTCTAAAACAATACTGACTCACTCACTATAGTGGCTCTGAAGAGAGCATTGTACCAGCTGTTTCCTATAAAAATCAATTGTCTTCCTCTTTAGGAGAAAGGAGAAAGGTCCTTTCTGTAATGTTGTTAGACACTTAAAATTAGAACAATCCAAGCCTGTCAGTATAAAAAATTATCTCTTTTGTACGTCAGACATTAGCCCCGTTTCCACCAAGCAGTTCGGTTTGGTTCAGTACAGTTTGGTTCAGTTTGGTACGGTAAACTCTGATCTTGCCTGCGTTCACACAGTAAATAAAAGGAACCCTTTACGGCCGGATCGGTACCATTGGCTGCCCAACAGAAGGGTACCAAAAAAGTAGGACGGTACGGATCCCTTATTTTGATACCATTCCCAACCATTGACGGAGGAAACGCCAATAAAAGGGTACCGTACCGAACCGAACTGACCCGGACCGCTTGGTGGAAACGGGGCTATTGATCAGCTTTTTCAGCCTCTCTTGATGCAGCCGTTACAGCCTGTCTTTAGGCTGCAGACTGAAGCAATCAATAGAAGCACTGCCAAAACGTTTTACTATCAGTCAATTAGATCCAAATATGTGAGGAAAAAATGGTCAGTTTCCCCAAATGGTCCTGTTGTGGAATAAGGCAGGTTTAGTTCTAATAAGATGAAATTCATGTTGACTAGTGTCAGTCTAACAAAGGTTGCTTGTTGCGTGTGTGCCGGTTGTGACGGCTCAGTTTTCATTTAGGTGAGCATGTTAAAAGTCAAAGCTTACACACTGCTGGCATGAGCGCGCTGCTCATGCCAGCAGTGCTGAAAATTGAAAGAATAGAAGGCTCGTCTTTTTTTTCTTTTTTTTTTCGCAAGCCGCGGCCAAAATAGACAGTAAAATGATTTGTACAGTAGGGAGCTGTATTGACCTTGTATCAGTAAATATTTATGTCTTCATCGGTAGAATATGTGACAGGCATGAAAAGGAAAGTATGGTTACACTTCCAGCATGATTTTCAGTCTTGCATTTCAGAGAAACTCTCCTCTTTTGTACAGAATGCTTTTATTCTGAAGTTGTTCCAGGACGGCTGTTTGTTAATTTATGTAACTCAAGGCAACTTACTGGTTTCCCCGCAAAACTATTATTTGTTATAGAACAAGGTCATAAAATATTTAAGCTTTAAAGAGCAACTTGCAGGTTGGAGACCCCAGTGAATCAAACTGTAGGAAAACAACTTTGAAGGAATATTTTCAATGAAACTTATAACTTATAACTGTTTACAAACAGGCGGACTCGAGAGAAATAAATTACTGTGGAGTAATTTTTGTACGTTTGCATTTACATCCATTAAAAACAGACAACCTGATTTCACGTGACATAAGTCGAAAGTCCCGCTGATTAAGGTCACGTCACGCTCCAAACACAGAGCCAATCTGAATTGGGCTTTAAAAATACATCAAAGTGAATGTATAGATTTGACCAACATGCAAAATCTAGTCCTCCCCCCCCAGCCTGACCCCACCCATAAATCCAAAGAAGAGAGTCCATTTACTGTGATGCACTGAACAGGTGACACAAATAATCACACACAAAATAGTTCCTCCATCTTCCACACACACATATATTTAAGATTATTTATGCAAATAGTCTCTGAACATTTACAAATGATGCTTTGCGTTGATTCCCACATATACCGTCTATTACTCAAACACACACACACACACACACACACACACACACCGCATGTGACAGCTGTTCTGCTTTCTGAAGTACAGTAGCTACAGTACGTTTCAGGCTGCTCATCCACATCAGGGAGCTGATTCCCATCGGCCTCTCCCACACACTGATGCCCGCTTTCTAGAATATGCGTTTAGAAAAATGGAGAGCAGCGTTCAAGGACACTTGACAACAGAAGCAGCAGCAGCGTGCAGCAGCTGAGTTTTGATAGGGAAAGCAGCAGAGGGAGACGAGCAGTCAGAAAGGTTTGTTCTATTAACAGGCGGTCACGTCGTGTTGGCCTTATCAATCTGACAACAAAGGATAAATTCTCCTGCTGAAACACTTCCTCCTCCTCCTCCTCCTCCTCCATCCGGCACAGAGCAATCTGACTTAGAGCTGCTGTTTTTGGAGCTTGTTGAGGGCCTGATGTGTGAGCGGAGTCATTTGGTTGTGGTTACGTAATGTTATTTCTCCACACACAAGTACAATGAGGCAGTCATTGTTTAAAAATAAAATCAAACAGCGGCCAGAGTTAGACCCACTGCACGCTGCTGTGAAATATTATATTCATACGTGCTTTATCAAACAAGCTTAAAATACAAATATGGGATTGATATAGGCACACAATATATATATTAAAGGACAGTCTGGCTACGGTGTGACACATATGGCTGTTTTTAACATGCTTTCTTATATATATACAGTGATAAATATAAAGTCCCATCAGGTTTGGAAACGTCTTTCAGCCTTCATCAAAGTGGAGAAATGACATTTTAATCATTCAAACTAAACTGCATTGACTAATGATCATCAGAAACAGCATGGACTCTATATGTGACAATGCTTTCTTTATTGATAACTGGAAATGGAACCTCTCTGTGTTTGCAGCTCTTTATAAGGATGAATTGCCTTACACACCCGTCTTTAAGTAAGGAACATCCTGGATACACAGTAGGATTTATCCCATTTTATAATAAAGTTTGAATAAATCAATCCATCTATCATTTGTATGGTGCCTTTTCAAAAAGTTTCAAAAAACTGTATGAAGCTAGTTAAACATACCCAGACTATATTTCAGATACCTGGCTTCACTGACCATGACATCAGAGATCTCGCTAAGCGGTCACACAAAGCTGGTCATCAACTAGATAAGGGCGCGATCACACTGGCAATCCGTACCGTGCCGAAGCACGCTTCAACCCTTAAGTCCAGTTCGTTTGGCCAGTGTGACCGCTCCGTTCCGTGCTCAGGCACGGTACACTTCCTTGGCTTTAGCACACTTTGGAGAGGTGTGCTTCGGCACGGTACACTTCATGCACGTGCACAAGCACGCAGGTACACAACGCTGACAGCCTTCAATATAGAGAAATCCAGAGGTTTACAGCGTTATCTGACTAATATGGCTCAAAATAAGTCACAAAGTAGCTGTCATGTTCTCTGTGTTGTTCTCCGATGTGCGGACTCGACCGCGCGTCTCTTTATTTTTTAAATCAATTTACGGCTGTAGCTGATTAAAGTGACTCAAAATGGGCCGCAAAGTCAGTAAAGTAGCTGTCATGCTTTCTGTGTTGTTCTCCGATGTGGAGACGCGGACTCAACTGCGCGTCCCTTTTTTAATTTTTTTTCTCGAGTCGGCCTGTTTGCAGGGGCGGACTGGCCATCTGTGTGATCTGGAAAATCACAGAACGGCCGGTACTCCAGGACGGCCGGCGGCCGTCACGCAATCATCACCAGTTTTTTTTTTTTTTTTCTGCTAATCTACTGTTTCACACTCCAGTCCGGTAGGTGGCAACAATGCGTCTTTAAATTGGATGCCAGCCGGCAGCCGCCCGTGCCCAACAGCTTATTGAAAAGAAGAAGAAGGAGAAGAAGAGTTGAAGTAGCAGCGAAGACGATCTTCGGTAGTAGTAGTGAAGCACAAAAGTATGGATAACGTTGGTAGAAAACGCAAAGAAAAGGGTGGGGCTGAGAAGGCGAGGGCGAAAAAAATGCGACATTTAGAAAGTGAAGCCGCTAAATGTCGCAAGCTCACTGAAATGTTCAGCAGCACAGCCGGCAACAGCAGCAGCAGCAGCAGCACAGCCGGCAGCAGCACTGCGGCACAAGTTGTAAATATTAGCAGCAGCATCCAAGAAGTTAGCAGCATGAGTGAAGAAGAGAGTGTTGAAGCGAGCCAGACAGTTGTGCAGCCTCAACATGATAGGGCCATCTGTGATGATGAGGGACAGAGAGATGAGCTGGTGGAAGTTACAGGGCAAGTAAGTATGGAACATGACATGAGAGAGGGAGAAAGAGAGTTACTTGCTGGCTTATGTTAGCTAATGTTATTCAGGTGTTGCTACATTTTTATCTATACCCAGTTTGTGTTGCTCAGTACAATGCAAAACATTAAATGAAATAAAATAAAGTGAAATAATGATTATAGTAGTTAAAACAGCTCCACTTTAAACATTTTAGGTGTAAAATGCCACATGCAGTAATATTAAGGAATAGGCTATATAAAAAACTGTTGTGCTTACTTTTTAAAGTTTTGGTAACGGTACAGTTTTCTGATAATACTTACAAACTTTGAAGACTTTGAATACAGAAGTTACATTTGTAGTAGTGTATCTTCATTATTATTTGTGCAGTAAGTTAATACTGTTTTTAAAAAAAATCCATTCCATCATTTGTTTATTCAGGTTGAGCTTAGACCGAGGGCAGAGGATGACACCAGCTCAACCTTAAATTACTTTAAGCGCCCGATGTCAGACAGTCACAGCCTAGAGGGGTTTTTTTCTTACCACCCTCAGAAAAGGACAAAATACCTGACAGTTCAGCGAGTGTTTAAGCACAAAGATGGCACAGACAGAAAGTGGCTAACGTACTGTGAAGAGAACCATACACTGTATTGTGCAGTATGTTTAGCATTTGCCAAACCCACTGTAAGCAATCCCTTCATAACTGGAATGCAGGACTGGAATCATATAACCCAAAGAGTTGAGGAACATGAAAGAAGCAACATCCACAGAGGTTGTGCAGAGGCATATTTTTTGAGGGCATCTAAATCAGATATAGCCAGCCTGCTACATGGTCCCCAAATTGTGGCTCACAGAGATCAAGTGAGGAAAAGACGGCAGGTGTTAGAACGAGTAGTAGAAGTGGTGAAGTTTATTGGAAAGAGAGGACTGAGCTACAGAGGACAGCAATCTGAGGCAGCATACACTCTAGATGACCACAACATTGACCACGGCAACTTTCTAGAGCTCATCATTCTTCTTGGGAAATATGATGTATGTTTGAAGGAACATCTCACTGAGTGCATAGAAAAAAGCAAAAAGATGCACGAGTCACAGGCTAGGGGTCGCGGTGCTGCCGTAACATTTTTGTCCAAATCCACTGTGAACACTGTCATTTCCACAGTGCAGTGGCTAATTCAGGAGACCATTGCAAAAGAGGTTGCTGAAAGTGGGATGTTTTCTGTACAAATAGATACAACCCAGGACATAACATCCCATGAGCAGTGCTCTGTAATTTTGAGATATGTTACAGATGCAATTCAGGAAAGGCTACTTGCAGTGGTCAAGTGTGAGGCATCCACTGGCCAATATTTTGTCCAGATGCTGACAGATGTGATGGAACGTTTTAATTTGGACATCAGTAACTGTGTCAGCAATGCTACAGATGGTGCATCAAACATGCAGGGCAAGTACAGAGGCTTCTCCACACTCCTGTCATCCAAAGCCCCAAACCAGGTACATGTTTGGTGTTATGCACATGTGCTGAACCTTGTACTGGCTGATACAACTGAAGTGGCCATATCCAGTGGGTCCCTCTTTTCTCTCATGAATGATATTGCTGTGTTCATTCGTGAATCGTATCAAAGGATGAACGTATGGGAGCAAAGAAGCCAGGACACTCGACACAGACGTCTCTCTACTATCGGAGAGACAAGGTGGTGGGCTAAAGATGTAGCCTTGAAGAGGATCTTTGGGTCATTTGGAAAACCAGACCAGGCTTTATACATTGATGTCCTCATGACACTCAGCATCTTTCAAGGTCAGGCCAATTTAAAAACAGCAGTGCGCGTCAAAGCTAGAGGATTCTTAGAGGTGCTGATGAGGTATGACACAGTGTTAACTGCTCAGCTTTTCCTGTGGATTTTTGAGGTCACAACACCGCTGTCAAAATATCTACAGTCAAGTGGACTAGATATCTTAACTGCACACAGGATGGTAATGGCAACTCAAGATGCCATGAAGAACATGGCAAGAGATTTTAAGTCAGTTAAGCAAGCTGCTGATACCTTTGTCCAGTGGGCAAATGCACAACTAATGGTGGAAGAGGACTGTGAGCTTGAGTTGGAGGCAGCACTTCCACAGAAAAGAAAGAGGAAAAGGAAGATGATGGCTGGAGAAATGACAAGTGATGAGAGTCTCACAGATCCAAACAGTGCCTATGAAGTTGAGATCCATAACCAGATTATGGATACAATCACAGAGAGCATCCACAGGCGTTTTCTGACCCATGGCACACTCTATGCTGACTTGTCTCTTCTTGATCCGAGAAACTTTGCTGAAGTGTTATCAGATGCTCTGCCTGATTCTGCATTTCAAGAAACTCAGTGAGAAATATTCTGACATTAAAAAATGTGAAAAAATGAAATACTTAAGACTATCACACTGCTACAACAACTAATGCAGGAACCTTTGCACACAAAAAACAATCGCAGAGTGTGAATGTGCAAATTAAGGCTTATTAATAGACAATCACTAGTGTTGTAGTACTCGACACTTGCTAAACACAAGATGATGATTTTTCAGTAATATTTATGGTCTTGGTCTTGTCTCGACCAAGACCAAGGTAGGGGGGCTACCTTGGTCTTGGTCTTGGTCTTGACTCCGTCTCGATCCCTAAATGTTTTCATAGCTTTCACGTGACGTCACACTCTTATGGAACCGCCCACCTGGCTGGCAAGAAAGGCTCTCTACCACTGTACACTACTGAGAAGTTACTGGTCTCAGTTGCCCCCTACGTGTTTTTATCAGTTTTATTTTTCATTTTCCAAATGAAAGACAGTTGTTGTTTAATGTGATACACTTACCGACAAGGAGACGAGCCCGAGTTTTGCTTCTACAGAATTTAATACGAGAAAGAAAACGTATCTGAATTAATGCACAGTCCCTCCAGGATGTCGCGATCGCACCAATTCACGCAAATTCAACCAATCCCCGTGAATTCTGGGCGACCTTGCAATTTTGTCCAATCACCGCAACCTTTCTGCAAATTTGACCAACCCCCCCGCAAGTTTTACCAATCATAGCAGTCCCCCGCAAAAACGGCGAGCCATACGTCACCAAAGTTTAGTGACCATTGACAGAACTTACTTCCTTGTTTATATGCAGATGCAGACATGTCATGACAAGTGGTTTAAAAGCTCAGGTCCAGTGTCCACCTAGCGTTTTTTCCGGGCAGAAAAGGCGCTGAGAAAAAGCGCTGCAGGTCCGTCCTGTCTCTATGACAACAGTTTGTTGACAAAGGCCGCTGTGTGGCAGACACGGCTCCGTTACTTTTTTACTGCACGTTTTATATTTGAGATCGTTTTTTAACCCAGCAGACACGGAGCAAAGACAATGTGGGTACAAGATACGACCCGTAGGAAGCTAAAATACGGGGAATATCATACATTTTGAAAAGAGCACCCGTGAAGCAGTGGCGGTCCGTTACCAATTTCACAGAGGAAACCAGCCAGGTTGCAATCGAGAACATAAGGCCATATTATAAAATATGATTTGTGAAGGTGATCATAATAATATAATATTAAAGTTGTATACAACTAAATATAGCCATTGATGTCACAAACAACATGAAGAGTCCCGTTATGTGCGTAATACTTCTCGCTGTCGCGCATATTTAATTAATCGGGAATGAAAGAATTTACAAGGCAGCTGTGGACTCATTTCAAAGCAAGTTGCAACACACAACCTGATTTATTTCATCTCTCCAAAGAAGGCAATATTACAACGAAACCTGCACATTTCATCACATGTTATTATTCACAGAGGAGGGGACCAACTGCATTCAGCAAAACACGACGACGTCTAAAAGATGCACGCTATATCACACACTACACACACTCTTATCATTATCTAAATACGAAACACATAGGCTAGATAAAGGGTTTCAGGAACACCAAACTGCTTATTAATATCACAATTAATCAAATATGTACACAGTGCTGCTGAGCTCTGTTGCCGTAATGTTCATAATGCTAAAGGTCCAGTAGGTGGCACTTGAACACAGGCTATGAGCGACATAAAAGAAAATCCCATTAAAATGAGGATTCAAAGTAAAAAATGGCAACTAGTGATAATTCAGCTCAGACTAAAACGTAGTTTATGTAACTTTTAAGAAAAAAAATCAATGCTTAAACATCACATAACAAGAAAAAAAAAAAATTAACGACATTAACTACAACAACCTACATCAAAAAAGGCCGTGGCGGGCCATATCACTGTCCACGGTGCTGAAGCAAGCAGGTGACAGAGACAGAGGAGACACTTCTTAGTCTAATACCGTTTACTCACGTCTACTTGTAGAGGAATGACATTCTCCTATCCTTCATTGTGGCAAAACGCTCGGTGACTTTGTCATAAAGTATACCACGGGACTTGAGGTCTTGTGTTACAGAGTACTCCATCGATATCTTTGCCAAATGACCAAGTCTCTCCTGTCCACAGGTGTTTCTCAGGTAGGTTTTGATCCTTTTCAGACAGGAAAAAGACCTCTCGGCAGATGTGCTTGTAACGGGTATGGTCAGCATCAGCCTCAGCAACTTGCAAACTTCCGATAAGGAAGTAGTCAGTTCATCGTTTATGAGCATCTTCAGCAGCTCAGCTGGTGGCTTGTGAAAGAGGGTGTCTGCATAGATGACCTGTAGTTCGTTTCTTAGTCTCTGTTCATCAAAAACTGGGAAGGTCTCCACTAACTGTGAGACATCATGCCCAGGGAATCCTGAAGGCTGAGAGTAAGTCTTGAACATCGTGTTGTCCAGAGCACAAAAAAAACTCAGATTTTTCTTGTCCTGGAATCTTTGTGTCATGTGCTGCACAATGCCATCAAGCAGCTGGAAAAATAGTCGTCGGTAAGAATCCACAGGGCCTGTGTCCTCTTGGTCGCCATCTGTGCTGACTCCCACCTCAAAATCCTGCCAGGCCCGAGGGCTCCGCTTGCGTTGCTGCTGGTTTGGCATCCCAACAGTCTGTACAGTCTCCTCGTATAGCCTGTTGAATGTTTCATCGCTCCGTGTTGCTCTTAGAGCATCCAGTGTGCTGTTGACTCTCTCATCACATTTTCTAATGTCCAACGCTCTGCTCTGAAGCACCTGGAACAGAGGTTCAGTGAGGCCAAAAATGGTTTGAAACACTTCAAGCAGGAAAATGAAATCAAAGTTCTCCAATTTCTGTCTCAGTGCAGAGCTCTGTGCAATTGCATCCTTATCCCAGCCAGGCTCAGTCGCGGTCCGATCCAAAAGCAATTATCAACGATCTGCGTCCCTCATGCACGGCCCGCCTTTTGAAGTTCCACCGCGTAGTGCTCCCGCCAGGTACTCGGATACTGCTGTCCACCTCCGCAAGTAGTGCTGTGCGTTTACATGAGCGGCTGAAAAAGTTGTGAAAGCAGTCAAGAGAGGCAAAAAAGAGTCTTGCTTCCTGAATGTTGTTCGTCCCCTGCGCTAAGACTAAGTTAAGCTTGTGTGCATAACAATGAATGAACAGTGCATATGGGCATTTTAGCTTAACGAGCGCCTGTACTCCTCCTCGTTGCCCACTCATGCAGCTGGCTCCATCATATGTTTGACAAATAAGCTTCGTTTCTGGGCTGTAGCTTGCAATTGTCCTCATCACCACAGTCGCTATGGCTTCAGCATCCCTGTCAAGGCTAATGTCATGGAAACCCAGAAACCGCTCACATATCATGCCGCTGTCATTAACGTAGCGGACTATGACAGTCAACTGGCACTTGCATGAAATGTCTGTGGTGTCATCCACCTCTACTGCTATGAAGGGCGCTGCGTTTATTTCGTTGTCTATTTCTTCCTGAATGACATGAGCAGTGCTTTCTATTATGTCAGTCTGGATTGTCTTTGACAAACCCGTAAACACAGTAGCTGAGGTCAGATGCTCCGCCAGCATTGTGTCAAACTCAGCAAAAGCCTGCACTAGCTCCATAAAGTTCCCCTTCTTGCCGGAGCTGCTGGCCGATTTGTTGTGGCCCCGGAATGCCTGCTCCTGGCTTCCGAGATACAGAACAGCAACAATCAGTCTCTTTAAAATGGCAAGATTTTTGTCCACCTGTTGGTTATGCCTTGTTACACTTATTGCTGCCGCTTGATCCAGTGCCTCATTAATCCTCACTCGTCCAAAAAGTTTAAGTTTGAGGTCAGATGTAATATGAGTCCAGGACTTTGAATGCCTCTCTATGGCCCGTGCCAGGTTTGCAAGATCCACGAATCCCGCTGGGCTGCTCCATGGGTTGTTCAGGGAGCTAGCAGTTCGGTCAAACAAGAGACAAGGCCAGCAGAAAAGCCGCTTTAGTTTTGCGCTTCCTGTTAGCCATTCAGTCCTAGCATAATTCCCTTAACAAAAAGAGCGAGCTTTTCCCTTAGCTCTCGTCTGAGTAAGGTCAAGCTTCGGTGACGGCCTACCGTCCTGCTTAATTTTCAATTGAACCTCAAAGGGAAGTTTAGTAAAATCGTTTTTAACGAGAAACTCGAGGTCCCCATCTCCATTCATTCTGTGACTTGCTAACTTTCATTCATTCCCTGACTTGCTAACTGCCTGCAGTGCCTGCCTGGCTGGCAAATTTGTTGCTTATTGTAGGCTAGCTGGTAGTGGTCAGACATCGGTGCAGAGCGGGAAGTGTTTTCGTAAGACAGTTTGTGATTGGTAAGATGCCAGGTTTAGTCTGGCCTCCCTTGTTTGTTTTTTTAATGATACATTGGCCATTGACTGATGAGCCTGGCTTGAATCTGATTGGCTAATACGTTTTCGTTTTTTCTTCAAGGGAAGCCAGGAGAAGCTGGCCTCCTCAAACAACGGCACTTCACTAACCGTCAGACCATGCAGAGTGCATGAAGTAAACAGTGTAATACACCATGCGCGCTGCTGCAGCCGGGGCGCTGATTCACTCCTTACGTTAAACCAGAGCAGAGGTTTATGTTGATGGAGCGTTTTGACAACAACAAAATGACAAAAACTCAGTAAAATCGACGGAAGTGGGGATAATACATATTTTTTAATTCATGGAATATTTTATTCTTCCTTTGGCCTCCAAGAAAAACCGCCACTGCCGTGAAGTCAACAGCGCCTTTGTGAAAAGTTAAAAGATTTTCAACTTGAGTGCTCGGAGCGGCCGCACAACAACGCCAGAGCGCTTGTAAAAAAGACGCTGGGAGCTGCGCTTTTCATCCAGACGGCCGCTTTCTGCTGCAAACGCTCTCTACCCATTAAAAACAACTGAAAAAAGACGTTGGCCTTGAGAAAAAAAACGCTAGGTGGACACGGGGGCCAAAATATTAATTTGGATGTGTAATGAAATCAGATGAAGAGTGCAAGTGTGTGAGAGAGAGACGTAACTGAGTGAGGCAGAGGAATATGTAACATCACAAAGTAAATGGCTCTGCTCAAGAGCCATTAAATGGTTCTCTATTTTTTACATGAAAAAAATCGCAACTAGTTTTGCAATTTTTGCTTCCTGCCGCGATTTAATTGCAAAAAATGTCTAAAAACTTCGCAACATGCATTGCAATTTTTTTGAAAAGCTGCCGCGAAATCAGGCATTTTAGGCCGCAACAATTACCCGAAAAGTCCGCGAAATCCTGGAGGGACTGAATGCAGTTAGACCAGTACTTCTCAAATGGGGGCGCGGTGAAGTGTTAGGGGGGGGCGTGAGAGGCAGGGGGGACTTTCGGTATTTTTGGCCGCGCTCTCACACTGGCCATCCATACTCAAGCATGATTGCCCCCCCCCGCTGCACCATTCCCCCACTGGCCAGCACTGCGTCACACTGCATCAGGAGCACACGCATGCTTTATGTTATTATGAAGCGTGCTCAGTTTACAAACAGGCGAGAAAAATAAAATAAAAAAGGGACGCGCAGTCGAGTCCGCGTCTGCACATCTCTCCAATGACAACACAGAGAGCATGACAGCTACACACAAAGAAATAGGGGTCTCACTTCTGTACCTACAGGTACATTTTTCAGAAAAGTACCCTGTAAGGTACAGAAATGGTCCTTAAAGTGACAATTGTGTACCTTTGTTTCGTTTTAAAGGTACAAAGTAATTGCTGCCATCAAAGGGTACATAATTGTACTTCTAACGAGCTTACAGTACAGAAAAACCCAAAGGTTTCACTCTAAATGACAAATGACTAAATGACAAAAGCGTTGAAGAAACTGATCTCGACAGACATGGGTTTTCAGAGCAAGTAGGAGTTCACACAAGTCTACAGAATTGAAAAAGTTATCCATAAGCAATATGTAGCCATGACCTGCTAAACCATCAAGAAGAAAGACACCTGTGTCTCCCAGGGAAGCGCCTTTTCCGCAATAGGGCTTCATGTTGTAACAGTACCCTGTGTCAGAATCGCAAAGGATGTAGGATTTGATACCATATTTGACGGGTTTTTGGGGATTGTACACCCTGAACGCTAGCCGCCCACGCCACAGAAGCATACCCTCATCAATGCAAATATTGGTGTTAGGTTGATACATTTGACTGAATTTAGACACAAGGTAATCTAAGACAGGGCAGACTTTGTATAACCTGTCAGTACTATCTGCTGGCCTTGCTTTATTATCATTGAAGTGTCTCCATATGATTTCAAACCTGTTGCGGGACATGACCTTGTTGAAGTAGGGGGTGGCAAACATTTCATCTGTAGACCAGTACATTTCAAGTTCAGTATAGTTTTAGATGCGCGTTAACTCCGCGTAAACTTTATCCGCTCTCTCTCGTCTCTCTGCTTTCCCGCGGGTCGTCTTCTTCGCTTGTTTTTGGGCCTGACAGTACTGTACTATTTCACAATATCAGTCAGAGCGCCCCTATTGTATTTCAGTGAAAACACGGATTGACGGAAAATCTCATCAATGGCGGGGAAAGCGTTTTATTCCAAATGACGGAAAATCTCGTCAATGGCGGGGTAAGAGTTAATGGTGTGAATATAATACGAAAAAGTTCTATTTATTTTCAACTTTCCGCTGTGTCTTTAAATGATCTTCTGTACAAACGCTGGTCAACCACTGACAAAAGTGTCTACAACATACCGGGGCCTGTCTCCTCACATGATGCAGCTCATTATTGAGTTTGCCAACACCGGCTCTGTTCCTTTAACTGAGGAAAATGTGCAGGAGCTGCTGCTAGCTGCTGATCAGCTCAATGTAATGGACATCGTCAGAACCTGCTGTGACTTCCTCGACGAGCAGCTCTGCCCAGAAAACTGCATCGGTATCTGGCAGTTCACCAAGATAGTCTTCTCGTTGGAACTGCAGCACAAAGTGTACCACTACATCATTGATCACTTTGATGACATAGTTTCCTGTGAGGAGTTCTTGCAGCTCTCCGTAGAGGAACTAGTTGAATTCCTCGAGAGAGACGACCTCAATGTGAGAAATGAAAGATCTGTGTTTGAGGCTGTTACTCACTGGATTGGCCACAGACCTGAGGAACGAGATGGACACATCAGCGTTCTCTTCTCTAAGTTAAGACAAATTCAAGTCAACAAGATCAGTCCATTTGGTTTTAGGGTGTTTTCCAAATTGTGGTTCGATCATTTAAACTTGTTTTGGTGTGGTAGATGTGTCTGGTTCCCATCCTGTTCAGACATTAGATTTCCTGTATCAAGTCAGTGCAGTCTCAACCTTTCCCTTCTCAATCAAATACGGGGCACATTTAAGCACTCTTGAGACACTGCTTACAGCTCAAGTTTCTTTCCATAAACCCTTGTGTCCGCCGTCGCCTGCCGTCCTGCTGGCCCTTGGAGGCTGGAGTGATGGCGGTCAAAGTAATGGCATTGAGGCATATGATGTTCGAGCTGACCATTGGATCAACGTGACAAACAATCTGGAGCGTCCCTGGGCCTACCACGGCACTGCCTTCCTCAATGGGTATGTGTACTGTGTTGGTGGCTTTGATTATATGGGGCATTTCAACAGCGTGTGCCGGTTGGACCTGAGCACATACACCTGGCATGAAGCGGCACCAATGTACTACCGTCGCTGCTATTTCAGTGTTACCGTGCTTAACGGATACATTGACGCCCTAGGAGGCCACAATGGGCATGAACGACTTAACACTGCTGAGCCCTACAAGCCCGAGACCAACCAGTGGAGTCTTATCGCATCCATGAATGAGCATATGAGCGATGCCAGCTGAACTTCACTCGACAACAAGGTGGGTAGAGCAAAAAAAGGAGCTGGGACTAAAAGAGGAGTATGACAGTGATTGAAACATTGTTAATTTGTTTAGTGAACTACTTGAGACAAGACTTTTAGTCTACTGTTACACTAGCAGCACTTTAAGGCTTTGAGTTAAGAAAACTAAACTATTAGATGAGGTTGAAGTCCACAGTTAGTTTGATGACATTGTGAATGTTTATTTGAGTAAGTAGGAATATTGTCCAGAGAGTAGAGCAAAATTAAATATGTTAAGAATGTATTATGTTCTGTATGTAATATTGCATACTGTTGTGTAAAAGAAGAAAGGTCAACATGCTAAACATTATGTACTGCATTTTTTTTTACTCATCAGCCGCCACTAACCCCTTCACATCTCTTCTACACTTGACTAACACATTCTTCACTAAATGTTTGGTCACACCTGAAATGATTTTACATGTGGATAAGATCATATTGCTGTTTATATTTGTTTTATGACATCTTCGGATAAAGCTATAACCCTCATGTTCTACACAGGTTTACATTTGTGGTGGCTTCAATGGAAACGAGTGCCTGTCAACATGTGAATATTACATCCCTGAGACCAACCAGTGGACAATGATCAGCCCCATGATCAGCCGGCGCAGGGGAATTGGGGTCATTGCTTATGGAGGATATTTCTATGCAGTAAGTTCAATTATCACTGCCTACTTATAAATTTATAAAAACACCAACATGCTCACAATGACAATGCCAACCTGCTCATGTTATTATGTTTACACAATGGTCACTCTCTTAATTAAGCAGGTGAGCATGCCAACAAAAATTCATTTTAACATATTTTGATATATTTTGCTTCAAACAGCAAATGTCCACCTCCTGTTGTAACTAGATATCAAGCTGTAGATCAGTAAAGTTATTAAGATTTATCCTCTAAGACCTAAAATGTTTGTGTTAATATCATACCAATCCCTCAATGTTGAGATACAGTTTGTCACTGGATATGGGAATATTTTGGCATCACAAAGTTTGATTCATAATCTGGAGAGATTAGTCAGTGACTGACCAATTGACTGACATTTGCCATGCTGCTATCACCTTTAATACACTGCATTTTGCTCTATATGCAATGAATGATAATTTTCTCTGTTTAGATTTGTGATAGTAGTTCAGTGTCCATTTTAACACTTCAAAAACTTTACTCCTGCAGGTTGGTGGCTTTGATGGCAACACCCGTCTGCACAGCGCTGAGGCCTACAACCCTCATACCAACACCTGGCACACAGTGTCCTCTATGTTGAATCCCCGCAGCAGCTTTGGATTCGAAGTGATTGATGACAAACTCTTTGCTGTCGGAGGCTTCAACGGCTTCACCAGATCCTGTAACGTGGAATTCTTCGATGCATCAACCAACGTGTGGTCTAAGGCAGCTGACATTGAGATTTTCCGCAGTGCTGTAAACTGCTGCGTGGTGACCGGGATTTCTAACATGGCCAAGTTAACTGTCCCTCGAGACAACCTTCTGCTTGTAGACCTGGAGGTTGAGTCTGTGGAGTCGGGAGAGTCCGACTTACAGGCTTGACTCCAGTCTTAAGCGCAGTCTTGACCCTTACCACTATCCACTCTGGTAAGACATTAACATCAAAAAATAAAATAAAAAATCTGAGCATTTAACTACTGTTGCAAAGAAGACTTCTTTAACTTTTCATCTTGGTTAAAAACTTGTTAGTAACATGACCTGTGAGAAGGTTGATATGTCCAACCTGCAGATGCAGGTTTTCAATCGAATTGCACTATTTCAGTAATAATCTAAACAGCTAATAGCAAATTGATAGGTTCTTGTTTTAAATTGCCTGCTAGAATTGTATTGTTACTTTGAAACATTTGAACAGACAGAATTCAGCTGTTAATGGCCACATGTCCAATGACAGCACCTAAAATACAAGTTGTCCTCAGAGCTGTGTCCGCTCTTCAAACTCTTTTATTCCTTCTGATATCAGGCTGCTTAATGCTGACAGCAGGACGTGCCATAAAGGCCAGTTCCTTTGAAACTTTTGTATATATGAAGTTATTTTGTATTTATTTGTTTATTTGGAGTTGTGTTTCGTCACAACAGATCTATTGTCACTGACGTGTCTGTGCTCAACGTTGCTGTTGATTGTGTTTGACAGTTAGTTTTTTTTTTTATTCATATATTTTGAAAATGTTAAATTCAAAAGCAGAATCTGTCAGCACATGACCAGCTGTTTTTGGTCTGAAGGATTTCAGTTCTTAGTGCAAGTCGTCCACCAGCGTTAAATAAAACCCTATCTCTCCTCGGTTACCATCTAACAACAAGTTGAGCTAAGAATCCTCTTTTACAAGTCCTTTATTAACTTCAACTCCATTTTCGATTCTCAGATTTCTAGTTTAAGGTATTTTATGTTTAACCAGCACACCAGAAGCCCCACTAAGTTGGCCATTGCTCCAGGAGACTTTATTTTCATCTCACAATAGCCAATGGGTTCTGAGATTGCAGCATTAGTAACCCACAGGTCTGCTAAAGATCCCCTGCAACCAATTTTCCATTTTTCAGCATAAAGTAAAGAACAGGATCAAAACTGTTAGATGGCATTGTATTTTTAGATTGTTAAAGCAACAATATGTAACTTTTCCACCTATAGTATATGTCGTTTCAAAATCGATCTAAGAGCTCAACAGCTCTCAGCGGAGAGAATGTTGACTATCTAAGGTCCGCACAGCGGTCCTCTCGCTCAAAACTGGGGTATGTAACTTTTTAACCGCGTCCCGCGGTATCTCGCGAGAAGTAAGCACCGCTTTACGGCACTACTGCAGTCAACAGAGCTTACGCAATGAAGCGGCCAGTTAGTTAGCCCGTGTCTGTGCTGTTTGAAACAATGGCTGAGGCTAAGAGCAAAAGTACGGTGACTGATGAAGATCAGAAGAGAAAAAGTGAGCGTGACCGGACCAGAGGAAATATTGGACAGGCTTTTACACGTTGGAGAGAGCTTCAATAAACAGTGGGCTGCAAGTCCGACGCTGGGCTTGTAACTGGTGAGTAACTCGTTTCAAACTTTGTGTCTTGTTTCTTTGCATCATAGTTATAGAGTCGTTTCACCAAAAAACATTCAGTCTATGTCGACAGGTAAATGAAGTTATCATATAACGACCAGAATAGAAGAATAACGTTAGGGTCCTCTGATTTAGCTACGCTAGCATGCTAACCTTATCTGTCGGAGTTATTTGGGCAGACTTTGACTGATGCATGGCGAGATGTCGACCTGTTAGCGGTTGTTCGTATGCCAAGTCGGTCCATGTTAGCAGAAGTTCAGCCCGTAGCATGATAATACAAACAGTATATTGTTACGTTAGCTCCGGTTGCTACTTATCTGAGCAGCGCTAAGTGCAAACTTTCTCGCTGGTCAAAAGTTTCGCCCTCATGTTGCTATAGAAACTAACGTTACTATACTCTGCACAGCTGTATAAACTAACATACTGACTTCAAACTTTATTCCAGCTTTCTAAAGAGGAGCTCAGCATCGTCTCCAGCAAAGGACAAATGCAACCTCCATCCCTGCCAGAGTCCAGAGTCAGACCGCGACAGGTGTGTTTTCATGGAGTAACGTTAGCTAATAATATATATACATATACAGTTTTGAAAATATGAAACAACTCTAATACAAAATTATATTATTGTCCAAGGTTCTGAAGTTGCTGCAATAAAAATCAAGGAGCTGGAGTGTGAACGCCTTGAAAAAGACAAGACTACGACCAGTGATGAAAAGAGAGAATCTTCCTAGAAGACAGAGTCTGGTGCTGATGATGCACAGACACCACCCAGAGCTGAACTTTACTCACATTTCACAGGGACAAGCTGCTCCTAAACGTCCTACCTGCCTGTATCTACAGCTGTGCATCATCAGAGATCAGGTCCATCATAACGAAGCTCCAGGATGGTGTAGAACCCCCCCCAGGTCCATCTTAACAAAGCTCCAGGATGGTGTAGAACCCCCTCCCCCCTCAGGTCCATCATAACAAAGCTCCAGGATGGTGTAGACCCCCCCAAGCAGCTGAATGTGTAAATGAGTGCCAAAAAGAGCTTTCTGGCTCTCTGGTGTATGGTAAATGCAGGCTTGTTCATGGAAATCAAAAATCAAACATGTATCATTAAGTATTTATTAACAGTAAGCAATTACTTTACTGACTTTGAGGCTTATTTTGAGTCACTTTAATTTTTTTTTTTTTTTTTTTTTTTTTTTTTTTTTAATTTTATATACTTTATTAATCCCCTACGGGGAAATTATGGTTCGCACTCTGTTATTTTTGGACATGCTTCTCACACACACAGGCCTGAATCACACACATGCACAACGAGACCTGTGGACATGCATTAATGGAGAGATGTCAGAGTGCGGTGGCAGCCCCTTGGGAGGCGCCCCCTGAGCTGGTGGGGGTTCGGTGCCTTGCTCAAGGGCACCTCGACAGTGCTCGAGAAGTGGGCTGGCACCTCTCCAGCTACCAGACCAACTTCCATATTTTGGTCCGCATCGGGACTTGAACCGGCGACCCTCCGGTTCCCAACCCAAGTCCCTACGGACTGAGCTACTGCCGCCCCCTAAATCAGAGACCCTCCGGTTCCCAACCCAAGTCCCTACGGACTGAGCTACTGCCGCCCCCTAAATCAGCTACAGCCGTAAATTAATTAAAAAAATAAAAGAGACGCGCGGTCGAGTCCGCGTCCGCTCATCGGAGAACAACACGGAGAACATGACAGCTACTTTGTGGCTTATTCTGAGTCATTTTAGTCAGATACAGCCATAAAACTCTGGATTTCTCCATAATGAAGGCTGTCAGCGTTGTGTACCCGCGTGCTTGTGCTCGTGCATGAAGTGTACCGTGCCGAAGCACACCTCTCCGAAGTGTGCCAGGGCCAAGAACAGGGTGCGAAATACAGAGGGTCTTGCAAGGAGACACTCGGTGCGTTCAATGCGGCCGTCCAGACCGTTTGTAATTATTTCCGTGCAGCGTACTGTATCAGCGCTCAGTGCGTGTGCAGGCAACAAATTGGTGCATAAAAACTGATCAGAATGCAGGAAAATGAATGTTAGGGGTCCAAAATTTTCTGGGGAGATCCCCAGACGCCCCCTAACCTGGTGGTGAACACTATTAAAAAGTTCAGGCTCACGATTTTTTTTTTAACTTTAAGCCCTGAAGGGGGGCCCCCCCGATTGCCACCGGGTATTTCACACCCTGGCCAAGAAGTGTAGTGTGCCTGAGCACGGTACGGAGCGGTCACACTGGCCAAACGAACTGGACTTTAGGGTTGAAGCGTGCTTGGGCACCGTGTGTGACCGCGTAGTACACAGGAACACCGGTGTACAGAGCTGATGGAGGAAGAGAGATGGAGAAGTTTCTGACAGGAGTGAAAAGAAAAGGCGTCAGAGGCAAGAAAAGCAAGTGACGGTAACCGGCATCAGTGGCGGCGCCAGAATTGTTTTCTTGCTGGTGCTATGGGGTTACTCAACCTTTCATTGAGGTGCTCTGAGATTTCGGGTTCCCCATGCCAATAACCAGTTCAATTTCTACTGCAACGTTCGCGAGGACGCGACACACACGCATGCAACATTATGTGGTAACCACAAGGCTAGATATTCAGCCTTCAGAATATACGTTCACAAGCCTACCTCACCTCAGTGTCATTATCACCTGTATTAGCCATATTAGGTTCATCACACTCGCTGCGCTGACGGACCGCGGCACGCACAGATAAGGCCTATGTGTGAATTGGGGAAGAAGTGGAGCGAAGTAAGGTCAAAAGTTCAATGCGTGCTGCGCCCATTGGCCAAATCACCTGTGTTGGTTTTATGTTTATATTCTCCAATATGTTTGTTGTATTCATGTATTTATTCATTTTTCAAATTATAAATTATAGAATTCACATATTGAAAATTCTAAATAAACCCCACACATTTCTTGGGGGTGCTATGGCTATCCTAGGGGTAGCTACAGCGCCCCCTAGCCCCTCCCTGGCGCAGCCCATGACCGGCATAAACCTAATAAGACCAGGAAATACGACGCAATCTATTTTGATAATCAGGTGATTGTATGCTGGTGCTAGCAACTCATACAGTGGTTTGTACAGATAAACAAATATTATCAGGTGTTCAATAGTAGGCCTATTTCATTCCATTAAATATTCCTGCCGTTAACTCAAATTACTGCCCCAGAACACTAAAATTGACAGCTGATACTATCCTGATACTACCGCTAGCAAACGCTAACTAGCTAATGTTAGCTAATTAGCACTCACGGATGCTTGAATGATGAGGAATTTCTTGCCCTTCACTTCTCGACAGCAGCATTATTGACCCAGACCGATTAAAAATAAATAAAGCTGCCTGTATGTTTTTAGACTTTCATCCTACAGCGGTGTAAGGAGAGGGATTCTCCTCTAAATATCAGCAATATCACTGAAGTGACGTTCTGGTGTTACAGTTAAGAGTGACCATGTTAACTGATGACTTTCAGACATATGCGACTGAAAGTGTCCTAACAAATATCTCTTTGTTCAGCTTTTGTATCATCACAATGTCAAAATTACTTATCAGATACTCAGTCAAAAAGCAGATGCATGGAGTGCTGCATGGGTGTTGAAAATTATTTTTGTCCTTCTGGTGCTCTTCAGTGCGGGGATCCAACTAAGAAGCTTTTGAAAAAGTCTGAGGCACTCAGAGGGTTAAGTATAAAAAGCCTTTAATTCATCTGGGCTAAAGGTTCATAAAAACATGCCAACATGTTTCAGCTATATACGCCTTCATCAGGGCAGATACAAAATGGCCGCCAAGCTACTTCCTTTAAAGGTTTACAGCCAGTCACATGATCAGTAGCTGTCACATGGCTTAGCAAAAAGGGTGACACATTTAAACGAATAGTTAAACATCAAAATGTATACATGAAACCAAGGCAAATGAGAATCACAATATTTTAAAGTGACTAAATATACAAGCAAATTACTGTCAAAATTGCTGAAAAACAAAACCAAGACACCTAGAGGAAAGGAGAAAAGTCCAGTTCCCCATTTAGACCTAGTGGTGGGGGAAATAATCGATTCTAAGATGCATCACGATGCTTTGTTGAAAGATTCTGCATCGATGCAGGAAAGTCCATAATCGATTAACGCAATGGACTGGCCCACTTCCGGTTCCGGAGTTACTGCGCGTGCGCAGTGTTTGTTTACTCGAGATCGAAAATGGGAGAGCAGCTGCAGCCGAGAAAAGAAGTGAAACCACCGCCGGCTTTTCTTAAAGCTGATGTTTGGGAAAACTTTGGATTTTATGAGGTAGATGGTAAAAAAGAGCTTGACAAGACTTATGCAATTTGCAAAACGTGTTACTCTTCGATCAAGTATTTCGGAAACACCACCAATATGAGAAATCATATAGCCCGTTTCCACCCCGAGCTGATGTTAGGGAAAAAGAAAGTTGTGCCCATTGCTAACCAGAAAACTATTGAACAGGCACTTGTATCAAGGCTGGCACCGAACTCTGACAGGGCAAAAAAGATAACAAAATCTGTCGCAAGTTTTATTGCTAAGGATTTACGCCCTTACTCCGTCGTGGAAAACGAAGGCTTTCGTTTTCTCCTGCATACCCTGGATCCGAGGTACAATGTCCCGTCACGGCGATTCTTCACAGATACGGCCATACCAGAGCTTTACAGAGATACCAAAGCTAAGGTAACAGAGTCACTGAGAAGTGCTAGTCGAGTGGCAATAACCTGCGATTCTTGGACGTCCGTTGCGACAGACTCCTATGTAACGGTGACTGCTCATTATATTAGCGACGACTGGCAACTACAGTCACATGTGCTCCAAACAAGAGTTGTATATCAGAGCCACACGGGTGCCCATTTGGCGGAATTGTTGCAAGCTGTGGCGGAAGAATGGGAACTCACAACTAAAGATTTAGTGTTGGTGACAGACAACGCGTCCAACATGGTAGTTGCTGCTCAGATGGCTAAATTCCCCCATGTCAGATGCTTTGCCCACACGCTGAATTTAGCTTCTCAGCGTGCGCTCAAGCTGCCCAGCGTGTCAAGGCTACTGGGGAGGATCAGACGGATTACCACGTTCTTCCACCGTAGCACCAAAGCAAAGCATCACCTCGAGGAGAAGCAGAAGCTACTTGGTCTCCCATGTCATAAGCTGAAAACAGATGTTAGCACCAGATGGAACAGTGCATATGAGATGGTTGACAGGTTCTTAGAGCAACAACCTGCTATCTGTGCCACCTTGCTGTCTCCCGAGGTGAGAAGAGGAGAGTCTGACCTCTGCACTCTGAACGAAGCTGATGTATCAAATGCAGAGGATGCTGTTAAGGCCTTAAAACCGATGAAAGAGGCCACCACTCTGATGTCAGAAGAGAGCAACCCCACAGTGTGTCTGATCGCTCCTCTAAATGCCCAACTCATGCAGAACATGACTGACAGTATTGGAGAGTCACAAATGATCCGGGAGATTAAGCAGGCCGTCAAAGAGGATCTCAACAAGAGGTACAACACTCAGGAGGAGAAAAACATTCTTCACACAGCCTCTGCTCTGGACCCTCGTTTTAAGGAACTGCCGTTCCTTACAGAGGAGGAGAGACTGGAGACCTATAGAAGAATTACTGCTGAGGTTGTGTCACATGAGGTAATTTTATCATGCCAAAATGTATTTGAAAATGTCACTTTAAAAATGCAATATGTCACTATAATAATAATATACACAGTACATGGAGCTGAGAGTGATTAACAGTACAGTACAAAAGAGAAACAAATAGAATTATTTAATAATTAATTCATAATAATAATTCAATTCAGCATGATAGATTATAACAGTAATGATAGCCATATATTTCACAGTTCCACAAGGCTTTTGATATTCAATGCAGGAAGTACATTTTTGTGTGGTAAACTTAAATGTTATTCAAATGTGTATTGGATTGAGGATGAGTAACATTGGTCTGACTGTTGCATTAAGCTGGTCTTTCTTATTGTGTTTACCTACAGCAGAAAACAAGAGAAAAAGAGGATGATGAATCAGAGGGAGACAGAGTGAGGGGAGAAGAATCAGAAGATGCACCACTGCTGGAGAATACAGAGGAGCCAGGCCCTTCTGCTCCCAAAAAAAGGGCTTCATCTTTGCTTGTGAATCTGCTGGGGCAGACCTTCACTGAAGGTGCAGTTCAGCCTAAGACACCCTCTGCAAGAGCTGAGGCGGAAATGGAAAGGTACTGTAAAGCTCTACCCCTCTCTCTCTCTGAGGACCCTCTAAGCTGGTGGCGTGTCCATGAAGTGATGTTTCCTCTCCTGTCCAAGTTGTCCAAGAGATATTTGTGCATCCCGGGCACCAGTGTTTCTGCAGAACGAGTGTTCTCCACCGCAGGAGATGTAGTCACTGCACAGCGAAGCACACTGACTCCTCAGCATGTAGATCAGCTTGTGTTCTTACACAAGAATTTGGACATTCCAGCATTCACCCGCTGAATACAGTATTTGTCATGTTGCACTTCAAATGCATTGTCACAATTTCAATGTGGCATTATTATTTTACATGTTATGTTATACTTTTAGAGCTGCTACAGATTTTGATATGTGAGTAGTGTTATTTTGATAGTAAATATTTTGATATTTACTTATACAAAAACGGGTTCCTTTGGTTAACTGTTAGCTATAGTGTTAAAATAGCTGAGAGTGTGTAATGTGTATGTGTGTGAGTAGATAGAGGGAAAGAGGGAGGGGTGCTGTTGCCACATGTTGCACTGACAGCATAAGTATGCAATAGAATACAGCTGCTACAGAATTTTTATTTTTAAATATAAATCTGTTTTATTTTGATGTGACAAAATATATTGCACTACAAATATATATATTTTTTATTTATTTACATATTTTCATTTTTAAATACTATTTTTGAGTATGCTCTTGTTCAGTCTTAACAGGAGGACTTTGAAAAAGGATATTTTACTTTTGCAAAGGGGCAGCTGTTTGTGGGATTTATTTGTTAAAAAGATTTTGAATAAAAGGGTTTAAATTCACCTGATTGTTTGTATTGATGGGTAAAAATGAACGATGTATATAGATCCAAAATTGAGAAGCATCGTGATGCATCGAGAATCGTTTGATAATCGAATCGTGACTCTCTGAATCGTAATCGAATCGAATCGTGAGGTGACTGACGATTCCCACCCCTATTAATTAGACCTGGATATTGCATAGCTTTCAATGTATAAATCCAGAAGGACTCTCTTTGCAGGAGCTTTTTTAATCTGTCTCCACCCTGATTGAACTTGGTATATGATCAATACCTGCAATTTTTAAAGAGTTACAGCTGCCATGATAAGCATCTTTAAAATGTAAAGCCATTGGATATTGTGGATTTTGATAGGATTTTGATAGAAATGTAAATGTAAAAAAAAAAAAAAAAAACAAGGACCACAGGACTTAATGACTTCAGACCCGTCGCCCTGACCTCTGTGGTGATGAAGTCCTTTGAGCGCCTGGTGCTCTCACACCTCAAAGACATCACAGACCCCCTCCTGGACCCCCTTCAGTTCGCCTACAGAGCCAACAGGTCTGTTGACGACGCTGTCAACCTGGCACTCCACTCCATCCTCAAGCATCTGGACTCAGCAGGAACCTACGCCAGGATCCTGTTTGTGGATTTCAGCTCTGCTTTCAACACAATAATCCCGGCCCTGCTCCAGGACAAGCTCTCCCAGCTGAACGTGCCTGACTCCACCTGCAGGTGGATCACAGACTTCCTGTCTGACAGGAGACAGCAGGTGAGGCTGGGGAAGAATGTCTCGGACAGCAGGACCATCAGCACTGGCTCCCCTCAAGGCTGCGTTCTTTCTCCTCTGCTCTTCTCCCTGTACACTAACAGCTGCACCTCCAGTCACCAGTCTGTCAAGCTCCTCAAGTTCGCAGACGACACCACCCTCATTGGACTCATCTCTGGTGGGGACGAGTCTGCCTACAGGTGGGAGGCTGACCATCTGTTGACCTGGTGCAGTGAAAACAACCTAGAGCTTAACGCTCTGAAGACAGTGGAGATGCTTGTGGACTTCAGGAAAAACGCAGCCGCCCTCAGCCCCATCACCATCGGCGACTCCACGGTGTCTACTGTGGAGTCTTTCCGCTTCCTGGGGACCACCATCGCCCAGGACCTCAAGTGGGAGCTGAACATCACCTCCCTCATCAAGAAAGGACAGCAGAGGATGTACTTCCTGCGGCAGCTGAAGAAGTTCAACCTGCCAAAGACCATGATGGTGCACTTCTACACTGCCATCATCGAGTCCATCCTCTCTTCCTCCATCACAGTCTGGTACGCTACAGTCTGGTACGCTGCAGCCACAGCAAAAGACAAGTGCAGGCTGCAGCGCATCATCCGCTCTGCAGAGAAGGTGATTGGCTGCAATCTTCCATCTCGCCACGACCTGTACACCTCTAGGACCCTGAGGCGTGCAGGTAAGATTGTGGCCGACCCCTCTCACCCCGCACATGGACTGTTTGAGACTCTCCCCTCTGGCAAGAGGCTGCGGTCCATCAGGACCAAAACCTCTCGCCACAAGAACAGTTTCTTCCCCTCTGCTGTCAGCCTCATGAACAATGTCCCTGCCCTCCCCCCCCTCCTCCCACATAACACAGACTCTCATCAGCCCCACAGTCAGAAAACATCACAGTAATGTGAAGGCTGAAACTGTTTTTATGCGTTACATTAACGCTCACTGGACTTTACATTCTTTTCTCACATGCACTCCATTGCAGCCTGTAGATTTTGTTATTTTTTATTATTATTCTTTATTTTTTGACATTTTTTAAATTCTATTGTTTATATTGGTAAATTTCTTTTTTTTTTAATATTATTTAAGTTCTTGCTTTTTCTTGGCTGTTTTTCCCTGTTAACTGTTTTTTGTTTTTTGCACCAATACACCAAGACAAATTCCTTGTATGTGTAAATGTACTTGGCAATAAACACGATTCTGATTCTGATTCTGATTCTGATTCTGAAATGCCCAAGATATGAGTCAAAGATTTAAGAAAAGAGGATACCCACACAAGACTATTGATACAGCTTACAACAAAGCAAAATGTCTTCCTAGAGAACAGCTACTAGTCCAAAGGCAGAGTCAACAACAGCCTTCTAATCAAGTGTACTTTGTGACACAGTATAGCTGCAGAGCAAACCAAATCAAACAAATAATTAAAAGAAAATTGGGACATATTACAAAGTGACAGTTTTCTCAGAGAAGCTCTTCCAGATGCTCTAACCATCAGCTTCAGAAGAGCTCCGACCCTGAATGATAAACTGGTAAAAAGCTATTTCCCCCGTGTAACACAAAAAACCTGGTTGGGCAATAGAACAGGCGATCACAAGTGTGGTAATTGCAATCACTGTGATAACATGACGAATACCAGCTTTTTTACAGATGTAACATCAGGTCGTAAGTTCAACATTAAGTCATTCATAAATTGTAATACAAGACGTGATCTATAGACTTGAATGTCCTTGTGACTGTTTTTACATCGGCAGAACGAAACATAAACTGACGACAAGATTGGCAGAACACAAACATGCCATTAGAACTGGAAACCCTCAATATCCAATGGCTTTACATTTTAAAGATGCTCATCATGGCAGCTTTAACTCTAACTAATCTTTATTAGGAGTAATGTTTCTGGGCACCTGGCATATGTAAGTCTAGTATTTACTCTCTCTTTTACCTCTTTTTTTGGTCTCCACCAACTCCTGAAATATCCGGCTACCTAGCTGTAAATGTTCTACATTGTTCACCAGCTATTCTGTCTTTCTGGGTTTTTTTCCCCCCCAGCAAGTTCACTGATAAGAGCTGTCTGCTGTGACACGCTGTTAGAGATTTAAGGGTGCTGAAGTCACAGAATAGACAGCTTAACAATGAACTGGACTTCGCTATAAAGCTCCCTGACCCCTTTAACACTGTTACATCGTTTACTTACTGTCACTGATACATTGTTATGTAAGAATATTGATTATAGCTTGTAATATCATTTCAGGCAAGGTTGCCCTTGACTTTGTCTGCAGCTGTGCTCATGCAGAGAGGGACCTTCATTGTAATTCATGTTGATGACACTGACTGCATGATATCTCTTATTGCATTAAAAGCCGTAATTCCCCTGTTCGCCCTCCCTGCAGTATGTCTAACAAAATGTCTCTACATCTCAAGGACAGGAACCAGGAGACGCCTGCCTACTCCTCAAGGCTGTGGGGAGACAATTAATGCGAATAAAATCACAGAAACATCTATACCACTGCATACCTGAGGACCACAACAGGATTAGCATGACACAACAACCACTCATCCATTTAGCAGCACTGTCGTGTTGCTCTGTACCTGCTCTGAACGACCTCCATTCAAAACAAACACAACAGATCCCACAAGGCTGTGCATGTGATGTTGCATTGCAGTGATGCAGTCAGCGGAGCATTGGCAGAAAGATTCCCTGCAGGCTGAATAATTACAGTAATGTATGTTTTCATGTCAAGCACGACTGAAGAGCAGTGAATACAGGAAGGTTAGCTTAATGCATTGCTGACCTTGTGTTATACTGATCATTAACTACAACATGTCACTTTGTTTCTTAACATGATTTTGATTAAATAAACATGTATGATAGTAATGAGAGTTACTAACATAGCTTACAATTATGTACCTTTTTTTTTACATTAGTGTTATTTAAACCAAAACCATGATCTTCTCCTGAAGCCTAACCAAGTAGTTTTGGAGCCCAGATTTAACAAACTGCTTATTTGCTAAATGTGTCCTGTGCTCAGAGTGATTTCACATGAAATACTAAATGTTTGTCAGAATGTTTCTTTAACTGTGATGTCATCGTGCCCCACATTTTCTTTTTTGTAACCTAATGATTTTGGCGAGTTGGCTTTGAGAGCGTGGTGATGCAATGTATTTCAGTGTAAAGTATAATTCTTGCCTGCAAAAGCAACGCTTTTTGGTGTCCGTCAACATAATCACATTACATGCATATAGGACAGGTAGGGTGGCTTTCTGCTGGAAAGTTTTAACTTCACCAGGCAGCAACCTCCAGTGTTGAAAAATGAAGACAATGCAGGAGTGCAAAAAAACTGCAATTATTTGAGTGTACTCTGGAGGCTGGCTGCACCCGAAGTCACATACACAACCATTTAATAAAGCCAATTTTTACAGCAGAAATAAACATGTTTACAGCATGGTTAAAATCAAAAAAGGCGTTTAATCATAATAAGGGGCGTGGCTAAACTGACGAGTGACGGGCGTGAGCCGTGCTTGTCAGGAGAACAAAGCTCCACATCTTTGCCTCTTCCTATGTTGGCTGAGAGTTAGTTCGAGACAGTTTTTCCAATATGGCAACCTCCTCTGATGGTTTTCAAAACTCTCCTTTGGAAACAAATGGCTGACGTCACTCAGACTACGTCCATGTTTTATACAGTCTACGATCTTCAACCAGGAGATGATGATCATTTGTGGAACCAGAAACCAACGCTGAAGTACTGTTTTAACCAAAACCATGATATTTTTCTTACCATAACCAAGTAGTTAACAGTTTGGTGAAGTTGAGACACAAAAACTTGGTAAGAATAAGAAAAAAATATTGTTGTATTGTTTCGATTTTGTATTTCAAGGCAACTATAAAATAAAACCCAGAAAGCTAAGTCCTTGTATGAAGGTTTCGAACAATATGTCATTTAAACATTTCTGACTATAATGCTCTTAGTCTTGTCTGCAGTCACTGTAGCTTCATGGCTGTGTCGACAGTGATTCACTTTTGTGAAGACTATATTAACATTTTTTAAATTTGACTGCACAATCGTTTAAATTAGCAAAGAAAAGACTTTATACCAGACTGCTCCCCTTGAAAAACAATTTTAATGTCTTTCCTTCTAGTCTTTGTTTGAACTGTGTGTGTCTACATAAAGGTTGGATATATACATCTTCATTCAGTTTGACTTATACTTACTTATGCGTACTTATTATTTACACCTCGGCTTTAGCTGAACAGACAGCAGAGTTTCAGCTCCCAGAATCCGAATCTCACAGAAATAAACAGAAGCAGATCAATGTTCTCTCTGCAGAGCAAACATTGAAACCCCCACGAATTCATCTCTGCCCATTTTAAGTTTCTTGTGGCGAGGCAGATTTGGTTGATTCACATTTCTCTGCAGACAATCTCCAGTTTTAATATTCTGTCAGAGTTTCTAACAGGACACATAACTCTCTCCAGGGAGGGAGAGAAGACAGGAAGAGAGACACAACGTAGAAACAGAGAGAGTGAGAAGGAGAGAGAGATGGACGGGGGAGTGAGAGGTCTTAGAGGTGAACAAGACGAATGTACAGAAGTGTGACACGTCGAGGTGACAGCTCAGACAAGGTGAAACAGAGCGAACAGAGACAGTGACAGACTGGTGATGACGACTCAGATCTTGGACCAGGTTATGTTCAGAGTCACAGCTTTAAATCAGCTGTGAAGGGTCGACATTTCATTGATCTCCTGACCATGTTCTCCGTGGGCAGAATAGATCCTCAGCTGAGGTAACGTGTATATAGAAACTTTTAGAATCATAGCATGTACTCTTCATACTCTTTACCGCTCCCCTCGCCTGTCTGTAGGATATTGTTTTCTTTAGTTTGGTTTGTGGTAACGTCCTTATACATGTTGCAGTGATTTCAATATAGACAAAGGAGCCATTACGGAACACTACTCCTTCTTTGGCCACATCCAACTGTGTTGTGATTTAGAGGAAAACATCGAACATATCTGGACCTTAATGTCCTGAAAATGCTGGAAACTGTCTGGAGTTCATTTGTGAAAGGTGAAGGCGTGTTAATTATTTCAGGGCAGCAGATTGGAAATAATAACATTGGTGCTGGTATTTGTCATCTATCATTCTTGTTTAGTTTTGTTTTAATTTATTTCATTGTTTTGTAATTATTTCTGGTTTTATTTTGTCCCACACTTCCCTCTTGTTTTGCTGCATGTCCTGCCTCTGTGTGTTTTTCCACCTTGGATTATTGGTTTTTCTGCAGCCTTATGTTTTGTCTCTTTGTCAATTAACTGTATTTTGATAGTCTGCATCTGGGTTCTATCCCTTTGTCTCACAACCCTCACATGACAGTAGTCAAGACATCAAACATGTTATTAAGTTGTTTTCTTGACATGGTGTTCTCATCCAGTGTCAGCAAATACCCACATTTCTTGTCAAGTCTTCAGCGTCTCAGAGGCGTAAGAATGTACTGTTGTGTTTTATTCAGACAGGCTGTTTTATGCCTGTCAAATACATAGGGAACATCTGTATGGTTAAATGAAGGCAAAAATCTACATAGTTACAGTAAAGCCTGGCCTACACTAAAATATATAGAGGTTTTGAAAACGTTTGAGATCCCACACATGGTGACAAATCATGATGGATTTAACAGTTTTGTTCCTTTAGTGTGTGTTGTGCTCTTTTGGTCACACCGTTGCTCTCCACACATAACCATTCACCAACAACCAGAGTCCTGACTCTCAAAAGTGGAAATCTCACAGAATTTCTCAAGTTCAAATGCAACTGCAGAGTAAGGGCAGGACGAAATTGCGATAGTTTTTTAAATGAAATATCACAAAGATAGAAGTTGAACTATGAATAAAGACGTGGATACAACTTAAACATGGGCCGGACATGTTAGAGTTCAAGCACTGCGGTTGTTGTGCTTCCTTTTCCAGTGAGTTCACTTCCCCTTGGCTACCAATTTGTTCATGTGACAATTCACAGTGTGAATGCTCAGCTGTCTTGGGGTTCTTGGGGAAACCGTAGCTTAATAAGTTGTTTATTAACCTAATATTTGCAAGAGCACTGAAAAACAAGACTAGATGCTGTAAGGCGGACTAGTGAGAGAGTTCCCGGCGTGATGACGTTTAATGTCCCCGACAACCACTGTAGTCTCATTTAGCCACTTGTTAGCAACCGCCGTTTTTAGTACGCGTAAAAACTTTAAAATTCACAAGTTGAGGTCTTATCTAACGTAGTTTACCTCGTCTAACAAAATGCCAACATCTCTTAAGCTTGTGTTAACCACAGACCTTATTTCAGGCGTCTAATCACAAACCCATTCAAAATCCCCATTGACTCTTAGAGTTAGGAACCCATGGCGCTAAAATGCTAACTCACTTCCTGGTTTTAGGACTCATTCCTGTGGCAGTCTATTGCCTGTGTCCTGCATTGTTGTGTTAGCAGGCTAATGTTAGGGCTCTTTAGTTTGCTTGTAGCTTCACATTGCATGTAAATTTACACGGAATGACCGTGATCTAAAAACGCTTAGGCCTACATGACATTCAAATAAGCTGTGAGTAGGCTATGTTATTCTTCTTTTCTCTAGTCCTTGACTAAAACAGATTTTATACAAAAGGGGAGGAGTTGTCCGTCCCGTCTGTGTAAACATGATGTAAATACAGCACAGCTGGCAGGACTGGCGCTTTTCTCTCATTGTAGACAGTCAGGACTGAGAGAGACATTTACAGAGGATATACTTGATTTCTGCTGTATTTATGTGTAAATTGTCGCACATTTTTCCTTTAACACACCTCACATCACAGGAAAATCTGACAAGATCATCCTCAGAACCATTAAAAAAATCTGAATTTTGCACAGGATTGTCGGCTTAAAATCAGTCAGTTTATCTTCAAGTGTGTACCCACCTTGGGCAAAACATCATCAGGTAGGTTTTTATAGTTCACCCAGGTCTACAGGGTGCTTCACATTCCTAGGGGTTCCCCCCACAGGAAAAGGGTATCTGATGATAGATATTAAACATAACATAATAAGGATCATGTTCAATATTTATGATCTGAAATTTGAATACGGCCACAACATTTTTCCAGGCCCAAAATCGTCCTCATTATCTTCAGCTTTAAAAGTGAATTACAAGATTTTTACACTCACTTTACACGCTGGGCTCAATGTATAACAATACAATACAAGACCTTCAAAAATGCTCTCATGATAAAGAAACTTGATTTATTTCACTACATTTCTCTCGGGTCTTGTTTTTTTATAACATACCAGTAGGAGTAAAAAGACTTTTGTGAGTTGGATGAAATATAAATCTAAAGTGCTACAGTTCTTTTGAATACCATTACAGTCCCTTTGATGCTGCAAACCCAAAGTTGCACAGGAATAATCATAGCCGATGGTATGAATTTATATGTAAAGAAAATCCTCCAATAAGCACCTTGCAGTCACGGCAGCAGGAGTGTCATCCTGTGTGCAGCGAGGTTTGTGCATATTGATGGCTGAGTGCAGTTGGCGGAAATGGAAAATGAAATGGGAAATGAAATCTCCGTCCCGTGTTCGATCTGGTTTTCATGTTGGTACACGTTTAACCCATCACAGTAATAAAACGGAGGAACCTCTCCCGTGAATTTAAGAGCCATCCTTCTTACGTTACTTTGCTGCTGTGTTTGCTTTCAGGGATTTAGAGGCTTCTCAATAAAGGTCTCTGCCCTAATGCCTGTTGGTGTAAAAATAGCATCAGGTTTGGAGGTCTGTTTGCTGCTGAGCTATGAGTGAGCTGCTGGCTTTTCTGCTTCCTCCTGAATGAATAAACTGACGAGGAGGAGGAGGTGGAGGAGGAAGAAAAGTGAGTTTCTCACTAGACCAGCTCTATTTTGCTTGCAGTTAAATACTTTCTGTGTATGTGTGTGTTAGTGTGTGCAAAAAGCCCACAAAAGAAACGCTACCTTGCATAACAGTGACTTCTACATGTCTATGTGTGTAGAATTTGGGATTAGGAGGAAGCACAGGAACAGCTGAGCTTAATTTCTTGTCATCTTGTAAAGGGAAGCTTACAACAGCATTAGACTGACAGAATACCCAGAGACCACACAGGCACTGAGTCCGTCAGTCACCTCAGATAAACTGAAGAAGAGGTGATGTGACATTTTCAACATGTTGATGGTCACAGTAATCACAGTATCCATTGTTCATATGTAATATTGTCACTATCAGCATTGGTGATGGCAGTTTTTAAAAGGTTTCTACAGGATCCTGTCAAGTCTAAGAATGATGTCATAGTGATGTCATCAGGGTCATCCGAGCTCAGGCTTGGAGACAATAGGTCTGCAGATGTTCGGTCATGAATTCATTCAAATGGTAATGTAGTGATAGGATTAAATCAAAGGATGAAGTTATTATGATGCATCCTGAGGGAGACATGAAAAGCAATGTGTTTCATAATTTTAGAAATGTTCAGTCTGGATTGAGCAAATGACAAGGCCATCAAAGAACCACGGTGCTATAATTGAAAAGAAATGCTGCTGTCATGAAGAGAGCCGAATGAGATCATTGAAAAATAGACGATCAAAATCAAAATCATAAAAATTAGACCAATGCATTCATAATCTTCAAGTTGAACAAATTTAAGGGATATGAAGTATTTGAATTTACTGCATGAAGTGACCTCACAAGAAGAGAAAATAATAATCATGACGTGTCTTTATTGCAAATGAATTTCTAAAAACACCATTCTGCTCCTAAAAAATGAGAATATCACAAAAAGCTTGAAGATTTAAAGGGGGGGATTTGCTGCTTGGAAGATAGGCTTGTCATAAAACTAGACTTTCTATGCAGTAGAGAGAAGAAAAATGTTTTGAAATATCCAGAGACATTTCAGAAAAGGGCTGTGTCATTCCCTTCTGCTCAAAGGGTTCAAATACTTCAACACCCAGAATGCATTAGGCTTGTTGCCTTCAAAGGCCAATCCCAGGCCTTATGCTATAGGTCTCAACAGTGTGGTTACGGAAGTAAAAATCCCGTTCATTTTCTCCATAGCGGATTTGATTATAAGCCATAATGTCATAACCATCCAAGGTTGACTTACCACAAGCTACCCGAGTGTAAGACGATAGTATGCTCCTGTAGGAGACACAAGATCGTATGATGTCAACCTTGTTTTAAGAAAAACAAGAGTTATTCGAGATATCGGGGCAAAGAACTACACCACCCACGATCATTAGTGCCACAGAGACGTCTCTGATTGGTTGAGCTTGCTGTTACCATGGCAAAGTTTCCCGCCCCTCAGCGGCGTATGCAAACAGACAAGTTTCGCTAGCAGGCTAGCTAGTTAGTTAGCTAACACAAAAGGTACTAATAACCTTGTCATGCCGCAGTGAATGCAGTTTATATTTTCCACAACAGACACTACAAGATAGACCAACACTTGCATTAACAGTATAAACACGATAACAACGACTAAAGTTACTTTTAAGAAGAAACGATAATTTGCAATGGATTGTGGGATGGGTAGGTCCTTGACCCGAAAATGATGTACACAGTGTTGTACCTTTGCCTTTTTTTCCGTTTTTGAAAGCCGTTTTGGTGCTGAATCAAATGTACTATAGTCACGAGTACTGGGGTAGCTGATTGTCTTGGTTCCAGGCGCCAATCTGTTGATATACTGTAAGGATTTTGTGAAAAATCAAGGGAGGATTTGAATGAGGAAATTTACTTCCGGAACCAGAGCCACCGAAAAAGTGGGCGGTAACTGTTGAGCTCTATTGGATAGGCTTGACAAGAACGTCTGGTCGGTGATTAAAAGTAAATACAAACCAGGTTTCAATGTGACCTGTCAAAGAACGAAAAACTGCTTAGACAATGAATGCTTGTTAAAATGAAAAGTCCATGCACCAACATGAATCGGTTCGATCAGTGTACAGAAGCGAAGAGTCAACAAGATACGATGGTAATCTTTTTTTCTGTTTCCTTTAGAGGGTCCAGAACGTTGTTAGAAATGGTGCTTGTGCCCTTTCCTTTGTGAAGTCAGCAAATTCATCCAGAAGACATTTGGAAAATGTGAAATTCACTGCAGCATAACAACTCCAAATTCAGTTTTCATCGGTGCACAATTATAATTACCGCAGCAGCAACAACAGCTTACCGCGGTTTTAAAAGTGATCGTGTTAGCAACTTGCAGACAAATACATCTTTGGTTGTCGTAGTTGCTACCGATGAGTATTTTTGACATTATAATTTAAAAAAAAACTAAATAAAGAGGCATTGGTTAGGACCCTTTCTGCCTTCAACAGTTGTAACCACGACAATCAACACACACATTTTGCTGCAAGTCACCAGTTAACATGGTCACTCGTCGAACTGTAACACTGGCATATTGTTGCTTCGCCCTCTGCTGTAGCTGCCTATCACTCCTCTGCACTCTGTACTTCCTACACTGTATTCTGGCTCGTATAAGTAGCCCTGAATGTCTGACTCCAGCATTACAGCATTAACATCTTTTTACACATCCCCAGTAACACTGCTTTCTGCCATGTTTTTCCATCGTGTCTTCTCACCAGCTGATCTCAGATGTGATGTTTAGATTCTGGCTCCGGTTGTAGTTCAAAAGGCATCTGAAAACTCTGCTTTGCTGGTACATGAGCAGGGAGCTTTCCTTGTAGTTAACACTGTTCATTTACATGAAATATCAAAATTATAGTAAAACACAGCTGGTTGAATATCAATCAATATCAGCAGATTTCCTCTTTAACTTCTGGAGAGCTTTAAAATATATCTCCTCTTGTTTGATGTTATAGAACATTTACAAGACACTTGTTAATTATTATGTCAGGGTAAGTTTGTACAGAATGTAAGGATATTTACCATCACAATAATAACAACACACCTGAGATATTTCTAGGGAGAAAGTTTCAGCTCTTTTCGACATGGATGTGGTTAAAATGATGCAAATTACTGGAAGCAGGGAAAGGTCCTCCCACCTCTAAACTCTGATTGTCTGTGCATTTGATTTGTTGTTTGATGCTGACGTCAGTATATCGACGTCAAATCAGTGTTTCCGATTTGAAAATCTTTCCTCAAACAAAAAGACTTTAATCCTTTCAGTCTTTGTAATAAGTTGAAGGTTTTCTTAAAGGTTACTTTCATTAAGAGCCAAACTCATGTTCAGGGTAAGTCCACTCATTAACTTCCCAAGTCTTACTCCACATCACTGTTCTTACAGAAAGCTGGACTTAATCTGGATTAAAAACACTTATATTCACAAATGAGCTCCTCTGTGTATGCGGCTGCCTTTAACGTCCTGCTGGTAAACATCTTTGAAGTCACGCTTCAGACGAGGGGAAGGCCTCAGTGCAGCAGGACTTAAATGTTAGCAGCTTCATTAAGAGCTGTAATGAACGAGTCAGCTCTCTGTGAGAACAGGGAGGTGGGACCTTGGACAAGGAGAGCACCGGGCCTTCAACAGGAGCTGGAAATATAAATCTGCTTTCACATGCCTCTGAATATTAATGCGGTCTAATAATGAAACGACACGCTGGTCCCAGGGGAGCTGTAATTATGGATGCACAGGAAGCATAAAGGGTTTGAGTAAGAACAAGGCTATGCAATGAAAAAGAGTTTTATTGAACATATTTATCGAATAAAGTGTTTTACTGCTGTCATGAATCATTTATCCTCTTCCTATTGTAAGGAAACCAAGTGTCAGCTATCTGGTCTGGATTCATAGTTCCATGTGTTTATCTGAGGGCTCTAAGCTTCAGGAAAACAAGGTTTAACCTTTGGGATTCACTAACAGGAATGTCCTCCCAACAATCATCCAGATAGTGTTGCTAAATGGAGTTAGCAATTTGTTAAGTTAAGGACCACCAAGCTAAATGATTTATTGTGCTTTGAGAGTCCTTAAGGAAAATTACTACCACTTGTCTTCATGTGGCTATTTCAGTTGAAGTGAACCACTTAACAATGTGGAACAAAGAAACAGCTCCACATTTTCTCAACAGAGCTATCTTGGGTTGAATCACCTCAGATGACTCTGCCTCACCGAGGACCTGAGTCCTGGGTGATTGGATCACAGGTAGAAAGACTTCAGGTTCACTGAAGACCCTGTTTACAACTTGCAAATACATCCCTCCGGGGTGATTGGAAAGTGCACATTGCATTTGACTTTTGACAGATTTGAGGAAAAATGATGAGAAAGTGCCTGGACACCTGTAAAAGAGTTTCGACCCCCATCAGGCAGTTAATCATAGTCTGAATGGTCTATACCCCTCCAGGGTTTCACAGGCTTTTTCTGTTATTGTTGCAGCTGTGGCACACGTGTCTGTCTTCTGACATCACTTCCTGTCCATTTGTGTGTCTGCACGCCAAATAAAACTGACTAATACAAAAGAAATATGTTATTAAATACAATTTTTTCAACTACACTGCTGTCAATATGTGCAGGACATCACTTATTACTTTAATGGTCTTCTACGTGTTATTTCTGGTGCGGGGTTGGTATAAATGAATTGATAAGACACAGGAGGGATTACTATCTCACTGTACAAACAATCTTTGTTTTCAACGCTGACTTACATCAATAACAGAGCCTCTGTTTGTTGGAAAGTTATAAACAATCTCAGATTGGTAAAGACAAACAAGACACCAGGAAGTGTTTAAGTGTCTGGTTATAAATGATCTCAAGAAGACATGGAGGATTGGATTTTAATTATTATTGTAATTACCTTTGAGGCTGGATCATGTAGCTCATAAAAAAGAAATGATCACACCTGTACCGTGGCTTCATCTGGTTCATAGCATCTTGCAGCATTAAAGCCACAGTAATCGGTACTCTGATGTATATACAACATGGCAGAGCTAAGAGGGTCCATATTTTGAACATCAAATAAGGGAAAGTGGTGACATGCATGATGAAGTGTAAAGGGGTAAATTGCTTCATTGGTTAAGCTGCAGTGGTGGAACAAAATTGCAAGGTTGCAAAAAATGTATGAGGATTGGTTGAATTTGGTTAAATATGAGCAATCGCAGAATCATGACCTCCTGAAGGGACTGAGTAACGCAGCACCGTGAAGATACCAATGATTCATAACCAGGATCTATGTGTCCATCTTTACCTGTTACAATAAAGTCTGCAGTGGAGTCAAGAGAAACGTCAAGCTTCATGACCAAAGAAGTTTTAAGATGGCATCAACAGTTCTGTTGAGAAACACACTCCCTGTCTCTCACTCATCCACGTCATTGCTCCCTCTTTATGTCTGTCTCTCCCTTTATCTCTGTCTAATAAAGTTGAGCTACGTGTCTATTCGCATGAGGAGCAGGAGAGTGAGATCCGAACACAAGTGGTCACTATAGACACATTTTAGGTTTCATTACACCTGGATGCATGATAAAACACCAGGTGTAGTGTCCTTCCTTTCTTTCTCCTTCCTGCTCTTAAATACAGCCCACTATTGTCTTGATGGAAACATTTTATTAAAACCTCTTTGTGCCTAGACAATCATCCCTTTCCTCACATTCATTGTGCCACCATCGTCATCGAACCTTTAAAATCACACTGTTCTTGCATGGTCCTTTTTTATTCTTTTCAATACTGTCAGAAAACAAAACAGCAGCTCATTCTGTATACAAAAAAAACCCTGATTACCTGTTTGTCTGTAAATATTAATGGACGAAGCCTGAGTGACGTCAGCCATCTGTTACATCAGGGGGCTCCTGAGGCTCATCGGCAACAGTCGCCATGCTGGAAATGCTGTCTCAGCATGTCACCTGTCCTTAAGTTAACTTAACGACAGGCTGAGAGCTGGAGCTAAGGCGGGTTTTAAGCCGAACGGTTAGAACCCGCCCACCTGTCAATCATGTCAGCTATGCGCCTAACTATGGATAACGTATCGTTTTCAAAATCAAAACGAAAAAATCACCCCCCGTGTGTGCCAGTGATGACAATAACTAATCAGACCTATTTATTGTTTGTACCAGGATGTAAACATGTTTATTTCTGCTGTAAAAACTGCTTTTTTTCCTGTTGTGTGTATGTGACTTCTAGTGTTTGGAGCCAGCCTCAAGGGTTCACTTGCACACTGCAGGATTTCGCACTTCCGCATTGGCTTTATTTTTCAAGACCTGAGGTTGCCGCTTGGGTAAAAGCAGCTGTTCTGGTTGTTTTTCCCCTCCTGATGCATTGATTGAATAAAGTCTGGTATAGGCAGGTGAAACAGCCTCTTTATTTGCTCTTCAAATAGACGTTGCCCAAGGCCCAGCTTGCAGGAAAAAAAAAGCCCTATATCTGTTTGGAAATTGCTGTAAGAGTGTGTATTAGAGTCTGAATCAGGGAGAAAAGCGTGCAAGGTCAAGTAAAAAAAAAAAAACACATTACAAGGCATTATGTCTGCAGAAGAGTAACATTTCACTGCAGACCAAGGTGCGAAAAATTGACAATTATTATTCAATGTCAGTTTACTTCTCTAAAATATGACATTATGTTCTGTTAGGGCATTTGTTCAAATCAAAAAAGGGTTCTGTTGTCTTTATTTAAGAGTCTTTTTTCTTACACAGCCATAACAAATGACTATCATGTATTCTCCCCTTGAGACCTTCGCTGCATCTACTCTGTTCATTGTTTTTCCTCCCACACACTTTTTCCTCTCTCACATCATTTTTCTGTTGCTTCAACTAGAAGAGTCTCGATCTTATCGATGTAGACATTCAAGAAAATGCAGCAGGAAAAGAGGATTTCCTCCTACATAGGAGTTTGGGTATTTTAAACCTGGGTGTCTGGTTTAAACCTGGGTTATTACCAGTTGTTGGGGTCTAAATGGCCAAGAGGTACGAATAGTTTTGGTATTGCTCCAGTAGATTGCTTTGAGTTGTAACACAGGATGTAATGGCTGTATCATGATCCTTTGGCTCATATGTGTCTTAAGAAATTAGTAATAAAGTTCTTGTTTTGTTCACTGACCGGCTCAGATTGTTATTCTAAAGGCTCATTCATGCTTCCTTTATGTATGAAATTAGTAAGTACGTTTTAAATGTTATAACCAGCACTGAGCATATAATCCCATATGTCCTTTATGTTGGGATGGACATAAACAAAATGCATACACTAGAGGTGCATGGTCTTGAACGGACTTCACTTTTCCTTTCGCTGCCATCTGATCTCTGCCCAGCTGTTCTGTTGAAGTTGTGTGCCCTGTGCCTGGGCTAGCTAACATCATGTACTGTATATGTTTATAGTTCCTAACCAACTTGCAACTTATCTTTCCTCAAAAAGTTCGTAAACTCCGTCAGCTTCCAGAAAACATGCAGAAATACAGATAAAATGATCGCAGAATACGGGCAGAAGTACGTAGAGCATTACGCCTCGTTTTATATAGATGACTGGTGTCTGTAGATCTGTAAATATACGAATGATGCCTCCTACTGTCCACTGCAGGGAAGTACATTTCTGTACAGATGTGTAGAAACGTGATAGATTAGCTGAAGCCATGGGGGAGAGGTTAAGTATGTTCTGTTTATCAAAATGATAAAAATGGCTGTGTTTCATATGAGAACGGATACATCTATATTTAATAGCAGATAAACATTATTCAGATTAACAATGTGTTCAAATGCAGACCAGCGTCTCCCGCGTTCTGCCTGTAAACTAACCTGTCATAAACACAATCTGATGGTTAAAGGATGACAGTTTACACTGATAGCTGTTCTTCGTTAAGGACTTTCACCTCAACAAAAAGGGCTTATTTTTCAACCAATCAATGAATCAATCAACCTTTATTTACTCTTGAGAGATAAATAAGGTGCAAAGCTAATATCAAGTTAAACACAAACCTAATTAAAAATCAAAAAAGAGATAGATAACAGGCTAAAATCCCCAGACATATACTCCAGTGTTTATTATTAATTAAAAGGTCAAATAAAATAAGATGTTTAAGGAATCTTCTCTATTTTCTTTTTGTCAGTTTGATAATCTATCCTGACACTTTGTGGACGTATTCGTCCTTTTAGATTACTCTGCAACCAAAACAGTCCTTCTCTCCATTATTCATTTAGATCATAAAGTATGAAAAAAAAAGGTGCATGACAGGTTTTATCATCAACATTCCCAATAAAATGAAATCCTCACAGACAACAACTCCCTCTGAAGTTATATTGAAGGATCTGTAGATCCCAACAATACCAGAAGAACCAAACCAAGTTGTTTTTAACATCATAACTGCTGCCTCAGTCTTTTTATCCTTTCTTTGTTTTACCATTCTCTAAAGTCCACCTGATACCCTCACACATTTCCACCTGTAGTCACCTGACTCCCACCTCCACCTGTTCACCATGTGAGCCGCTCCCTAATTACCCTGTTGGTATTAATGCCGGCCAATCACAACCTGTTTCACAACAAATCGTAAATGTTGTTTTAAGCCTTTGTCTTCCTGCTTCTTGAACCTTGATCTGCTCCTGCCTGCCCTGCCAGCTTTTGTACTGCATCTTTTTTTTTCTCAAAAAATTACAGAATTGTTTCCGTCTGACCAGTTTTCTATTTGGGTCCTCCTTTCCGTTTCCCTTGCTGCTTGACATTTACAGGCTACTGTCCATAATGCTTTCTTTTCACAGAGTTTTGCCTCAAGGCGTGTTACCCTAATCTACATAATTTCAGAGATTGTTCCCCTTCTCGACTGGCCTGATGTGGTGAGCTGTAGCTTTGAGTGCCTTGAATGTATTCATTTCTTTCAAATTTGCATAAAATCTGCTAAAGAAAATGCAAACATGTTCATGTTTCCGTCCACTAATGTTGTGTGACTGTCTGATATAGTAGGCAATAAGGGGAAACTCTCTACAAAAGCCCAGAGATTGTCACAGGAAGAAACTTGCTGAAAATTCAGAAACACACACGCAAAAGACATAAGAGTGTGCTCAGAGCTGCACACAAATCTGATGTGTTAGTCTGCAGTGCAGTCTGTTTGCATTTTTGTAATTCCTTTAATTTAAAAAGCCACATTTCTCCCTTAAGTCCAAGTGTGGGCACGTGTGTGAGTGTGTGTGTGGCAAAGATGCACTTTGACATTAAAGAAAAGATATCAGTATCAACATATCGTAAGTTATGTCCATAACTATGGATCTATGAGACCGAACGAGGACCGTCACCACGGTCTTTACCGTGAATGAAGCCATCCTTCTACCTATCTACGAGACCAAAATATCAACAAAGTCATGTGACTGACCTTAGGGGGATAGCCCCGGATCATATAAGCATCCGGGTCAGTCATCACTTCCTCCTTGCCTGGAACGCCTCAGGCAGTTCCGAGCGACAAGAGATGGTGACGGTCCTCGTTCGGTCTCATAGATCCATAGTTATGGACATAACTTACGATCTATTTCGACCTCACTCAGACCGTCACCACGGTCTTTACCGTGGATGAGTTGTGGCAACAATGTCGCGAGGAACTTGTGATTCCCCCTCGTCATCTCTCTCAGCAGCCGAACTAAGAATAGTTGAGCCGATTGCTGCAGACGTGACATTGACTCTATAAAATCTTGCAAAAGTGCATGGAGTGCTCCATGATGCTGCTGCACATATATCACTGAGAGCAACACCCTTCAAAGCTGCCCATGAAGTTGCCATACTGCGTGTGGAGTGAGCCACCAGGCCCTCCGGGACGGGGAAACCCTGACCTAAATAGGCCTGGGAAATAGTCCCGACCAGCCAGTGGGACAGACGCTGCTTAGAAAGTGGGCGGCCCACGCCTCTAGTCCCATAACAAACAAACAGCTGCGTGTGTGCCTGCCGCAGTTGTTGTGTGCGATCGACATACACCCTCAAAGCTCTCACTGGACACAGTGTATGAAGAGCCACTCCTCCCTGGGAGGCCGGTTCCGGGCAGAACGCCTCCAATTCTATAACATTATTTACCGTCAAAGGACTCACCACCTTCGGAAGGAAGAATGGGTTCGGCCACATAGATACCCCTGCATTCTCAGGTTTCCACCTCAAGCACTCATGGCTCACAGACAGTGCATGTAGCTCACTTACCCTCTTGGCAGAACACATAGCTAAAAGAAAAGCCGTCTTGTGTGAAAGAAGCTTGAGGGAGGCCTGCTCCAGCGGTTCATAAGGAGCCATAGCCAGGGACCTCAGCACCAATGGAAGGTCCCATGATGGTGCCCGCAAACACCTGCTAGGGCGCAGACGGTTAGCACCTTTCAGAAATTGTGACACCATAGGGTTCTTCCCAACAGACAGACCCCCTACTGTTTCATGAAAGACTGAGATAGCCGCAGTGTAAACCCTCAATGTGCTAGCTGCTCTACCTGAATCCAGGAGGAACTGGAGGAAAAGGAGCACCGAAGCCAATGGGCAAGTAACAGGCTCCAGGTCCCTCTCATTGCACCATGATGAAAATAACTTCCATCTCTGCTGGTAATTATAGCGTGTGGAAGGTGCCCTGGCATTATTCATAGTCGCTATGACAGCCTCACTGAGGTTGTGAGAGATGGACTCAGGAGGGGCCAGGCCCACAACTGCAGGACAGTCGGGTTCGGATGCCAAATTTGTCCCGCTGCCTGAGAGAGGAGGTCTGCCCTGAGCGGCAGGGGCCAGGGTTTGCCGTGAACAAGTCGAAGGAGGGCCGGAAACCACTGTTTCCCCGGCCAACGGGGGGCTATTAACAAAACCCTGTAGCACCCCTGTGCCACCCTGTGCAGTACATGGGGGATAAGTGGAAGTGGAGGAAAAGCATACAGTAACCCCTTCGGCCACTCGTGAGACATTGCATCCAGGCCTAATGGCCCAATCGGATGACTCAGGGTGAACCACATCTGACAATGGGTCGTCTCTCTGGATGCAAAGAGATCGACCTGAGCTATGCCGAAGCGAGCCCACAAGCTGCTTACCACCAATGGGTGTAATCGCCACTCCCCCGGGAGCGGCCCCGACCTGGAGAGAAGATCCGCTGCCCTGTTCAGAATGCCTGGTATATAAACAGCCCTGAGCGAGGCCAGGCGCGGAAAGGCCCAAAGTAGGAGTCTCCGAGCCACATTGAGACAACGCAGAGACTTCGTGCCGCCCTGGTGATTTATGTGGTACACCGTGGCAGAATTGTCTGACCTCACTAACACATGTTTGCTGTGTATGAAAGGAAGGAGAGCTCTCAGGGACAGATACACTGCCCTCAGCTCCAACACATTGATGTGTTCGGTGTCCCATGGAGGCAGCCAAAGACCTCTCACCATTCTTCCCTCCCAGACTGCACCCCAGCCTGTGCGGGAGGCATCTGTGGACACTAGTGTCCGCCTGGAAGGAAGATGTCCCAAGGGGACTCCCTGTGTGAGCATCCTGCAGTCCCGCCATGGATGCAGAGCCTGCAAACATGAAGCGGTTACCCGGAGCCTCACATGCCTGTCCCTCTGTGGGTGGAGGTTCAGAGCATTCAGCCACCGCTGCAGGGGTCGAGCCTTGAGAAGACCCAGCGGAAGCACTACTACTGCTGCTGAGATTAACCCCAGCAGTCTCTGAAAGTGAACAAGTGCAAGGCGTTTGCCTGGACGAAAGCTGCGAAGGGTCCTCAGGATCCTGGCTACCCTCTGAGGGGTAAGACACGCCCTCATCGTGATGGAATTCAGGCACAATCCCAAGAAGATTGTCTCCTGTCGTGGCTCTATGTTGCTCTTCCTGAAGTTGACCTTGAAGCCAAGGGACTGAATGTGGGTCAACACAGCCTCTGTGTCCTGTATGACCCGGTTGCGGGACGGAGCACATATTAGCCAGTCGTCGAGGTATGGCATTATCTTTAGCCCTGCCCTCTGAAGTGGTGCCAGGGCAGCTGCTACCACCCTCGTGAAGACCCTCGGGGACAGGGAGAGGCCAAATGGGAGGACCTTGAACTCGTAAGCCTGCCCCCGAAAGGCGAAACGAAGAAACTTCCAATGGTCCCGACAAATAGGGACATGGAAATAAGCGTCCTTGAGGTCTATTGTAGTAAACCACTCCCCTGGTTCCACTGACTCTAGGATGTTTTTTGTATGTAGCATTTTGAAGGGCAGGACCTTCATGTAAACATTTAGGCGCCTGAGGTCTAGGATGGAACGAAGCCCTCCATCTTTTTTGGGAACCAGGAAATATGTTGAATAAAAGCCAGTGTGCTGTTCTCTCTGATTTACCTTGATTATAGCGTCCTTCTGCAGAAGAGTTGTAATCTCCTCTGCCAGAATGTTGGCCTGTTCTGGGTCCATGACTGATGTCATGTGGACCCTGGAAAAATGTGGGGGCCGCCGCCGAAATTGAAGTTTGTATCCCCTTGCAACTGTTGCCAATACCCAAGGGTCTGAAACAGTCCTCTCCCAGCTTTCCAGGCATAAGTGGGAGTGAACCCTGGCGGCGGCCCCAAAGATCCTATGCAGGACCCCCCCGGGTACCTGAACCTCTGGGGGGGCGCCTCCTTTGGAGTGCCCCTCTTGCTGCAAATCGGGGCTGAAAGGCCTGCTGCTGAGGCCTCCCGGTTGTATCACGGAAGCCTTGAGTGCCCAAGTCCTGCCGTTTGCCCCGAGTCCAGTACTCCTGAGGGCCCCAAGCAGGTTGATATGGGTGCCGCTGGCTTGTGGGGTATTGCCTGGCTCTCCCCTGGTGCCTGTATGCACGCTGTACACGTTCTCTTAAATTGAGAGTTTTTTCAGTCTTGTCCAACACACCCTGTGAATCAGAGTGAAACAGTCTACCCGACTCCACAGGCATGTTAGTAAGTTCCCTCCTAATGTTCTCTGGGAGGGTTGTCTGAGCCAGCCAGATCTGCCTCCGAGTCAACATAGCAGATGACATTGCTGCGCCAACGTCACGGGTGAGTTGGGAGTGAGTGGAAAGGGCAGCATCTATCAAATTCATGGTGTCCTGGTCACCTGTATTTGCTGTTCGTCTAATAGCAGCTAAGAGGATAGCAAGAGCATTTCCTGCACGGGCCGCACGAGCAGCTGAATTGTAAGTCCTGCAAACCAAACGGTCTGTCTTATCACACTCCCTTCGAGGGCACCGTGGGTCAGCTGTCACCCTTTCAGGGCCAAGAGAGGTTAAAGCTGCCATCTCCTTCTCTACTGGTGGTATGTCACCCAGTCCAGTTTCTAGGGAGTATTGAGCTTTAGCCAGCCTCCTGCAGCCTGCATTAAACTGAGGGGCGCTGCTAGGCGCATTCCAAGCCCTCTTCAGCATCTGGCAGTAATCTTCAGCTGCAGGGATAGTCGCTGGGGGACGGGGCTGTGAAACACCTGCCCAGACCCCCTCCAATGAGCTTGGGGCTTCCACTGGGGTTGCAAGCCCCACAATCTTAGCCGCACTCAACACCATAGAAATCACATCACTGGGACCAGGCTCCTCAGCACAGTCCTCCACAGATGCGGACTCCTCCTGGTGGGGTGAACTAAAAGAGTGCATCCCCTCAGCCTGCTCTGAGCGTCCCCCTTCCTCCAAGAGGGATCCCTGTGCATAAAGGGATATGGAATCCGGGTGAACAGCCAGTGGCTCCTGATATGCCGGCAGGTGTGCCTGGGAAGGCCCAGTTGAATGATCTGCATCAGATGGGGCCGCACCTTGAGAGCGAGCCTCAATCATTGCCACTCTGTCTGACAGACCACGAATGGCAGCCAAAATCTGTAATTGCGTGTCCTCTGGCCCCACAGCCTCCCCAGGAAGAGGGGCTGAACTATGCGGTGGTGGAGAGGTACACTTTGGGGGTCGTTTTTTACCACGCCCATGGGAATGCGCCCGCTTTTGACGCTTGTGAGAGCGGCGGTCAGTGTTACGCCCCCGTTCCCTACTAGGGGAAGGAGAAAGGGCTACTACAGCGTGGGGAGGATGACCTCCCAGCCCGGCTCTCCGGGCCCTCTCTCCCAGAGGTAACTCCACAGCTGCTGGGCATGGGCTCTCGACATCATCCAAAAGATGAGCCTTGCCCAAACATGAAGGACACTCTTGGTGCCCATCACGCGGGTCCATGGCTACCCCACAAAAGCGACAAGCCTGGGGGGCCATATTATGTTTAGGTCCACTTTTCTGACCTGCTATACGGGCAGCAAATTATAACCCTCTATGTACGCGGACGTACGAGGGGAAAAACAAAATAACCCACCTGCTGATCACAGAGGTTTAAGGAAACCAAGTACTCAACACAGGAACAATCACTTATTTATAAATAATGTCTGTGTCTTATTTATCTATAATTTTTACCCGTTTGAAATAACAACAATCACCACTCTTATACGCGAACGTATGAGGGAAAACACAAAACCTTAACTGCACCCTGCAGAAGGAACAATCGGTAACTTAAATACCCGCAAAAACGGTTTCACTATAAATTAATTGCCCATCGTTTACGCGAACGTAAGAGGGAAAAGAAAAAATCCCGAACAATCGAGCTATATGTAGCTTATTTGATCAAACTTAAATCGCCACTCATGCACGCGAACGTACGAGGGGAAAAGAAAAAACCCCGAACTGCACACAGCAGAGGGGACACTCAACTTGTGTAGCCAACTGACATTAATAGTATTCTTACTCACCCAAATGCCGCTTCTACAGGCTACGGTGAAAGAGCAACAGGTGAAAGCAAGTAGCCTACCTGGATGCAAACAAACAGCTGGGATTAATTGATTAAACATACGGCAGGGATACTCGTAAAGTACCCTGTCCGCTAACAACAAGCAGAAATTAACACAGACCAGCTAACAATCCTCAGGGACCAAGGCACCTGCACAACAATGTGACGGATTTGCTGGTTCTGATATTTCAAAACTTACCGGTCTCAGATGAGGCGAGAAAGGCAAAGAGGAAGTGATGACTGACCCGGATGCTTATATGATCCGGGGCTATCCCCCTAAGGTCAGTCACATGACTTTGTTGATATTTTGGTCTCGTAGATAGGTAGAAGGATGGCTTCATTCACGGTAAAGACCGTGGTGACGGTCTGAGTGAGGTCGAAATAGATCGTCTTTTATGTCAATATGCCTCAATATGAATCATTTTTTAGTAAGATACAATGCAGACGACATAGATTTGCATAGTCTCCATAGATGTACATAGACTTTATATAAGACTGGACATGGCCTCTCGGTTTTCAAAAGTAAAGCCAATGTGAAAGTTTCATCAAACCTGAATTCTTTCTAATAACCATTAAGTGGCAAATACAGCAGTAGACTTAGCCTGACTTTTTGAAACCGATTGGAAAAAGAAGCGACTTCCCACTTGATAAATGATCTCTGAAACATTTTTCTTATACATCTTTTATCTCAATCTCTAGTTTAAAGTCTTCTTCTTACAGCATGGTGATCATTTTGTGATGTGTGGTTCCATTTAGAGTCAAAAAGCCAATAATTCAGGCTTTAGGACTTACTGTCTACCGTGAAGACCAATTTGATCCGCCAATAAGGATAACGGGGCAATGATCACCTGAACCAAATATGGTCCTTTCTGAATAGGGATGTGCGATATTGACAAAGAAACAATATCTCAATATTTTGGAGGATTTCGCGAAAACGGTAACTGACAATATTTTGCAATCCTTAAAAATGTGTGACAAAAAATCCTTAAACTGTAAAAGTCTTCAGTTGCACTATCCCACTCTTTTTAATAGTAAATTCGATGTTTTGAATATCAATATGGAAAATACTGAAGAAAAACAGGTTTTATCTGTTAACTTAAAACTGTGTCATTCAAGTAAATATTATACGAATACTCTGAAATCACCAGAGCAAGTATTGAGATCAAACAGTGCAGGTTTGACTAAACCATTTCAAAGTGGCCTGCAGGATTGACTTTGTTAAATGTTTATTAGGAGAGCATTTTAAACTAGGCGAGGCAGATCTGTATCTTTGTTCAAAAGTAGTCAAAAAGAGTAGTTTGAAACCGTCTCTCTCGACTGCTTGAATTGGCATCATGTCTTTGCTAGGTAATTGTTGACAGTCTTTGTTATTTCTTGCCATCAGTTACATGTCTTGCTGAATAACTCTGCCAAAGTTTGCTGAGTGTGTTTTTCTTTTACCGGTACATTAGCTGGTGGGTCGTGGTCGACCGCTCACTCACAAAGCTTTTTATATTCTACATATTCTGTGCGGAGCTTATTTCACAGGTAGTGAAACAAATAGTTGTTGAGCTGTCTGATCACTGCCTTCAAAGGCAACCACTACAGTTACCGAAAAAGCCTGCAGATCGGCGTCTTTTGAGTCATATCAGTCTTTTTGGATCCAAACCACCTCCATGCGAGTGAGGAGGATCCACGTCTAGTAATTAAACTCTAACGACAATGATTCTGACGGTGTTTGTGTTGTGTTTCCTCGCACTGTTTGTCCACTCAGTTTTAACTTCAGCCATGCAGGCAGCTATGCTAGCTTGTTGTGATGCGTGAACACTGCGTGTGTTCTCCACGCGCATGCACAAAAGTCTGTCTACTCGGCTTGGTCGTATGCAGTGAATGTGTGAGGACTTTCAAGGAGTGTTTGATTGATTTTTGCAAAATGAGTGACATACTCAATACTGTCATTATTATATAATACACATTATTAAAACAACAATTGAGATATTAACTCAGACGATATATATATATATATATACTTCTGATTTCTAAAAAAATGTGTTGCTAAAGTGCTAAATAACAGGCTCAAAAGTGAATTCACCAGCCTGTTTGACGTCAAGGTTGTTACATTCAGTAATTTCGAAGAGTCTTTGGCAGATAACATTACTTGGGTGTCATCACAGAGTCAGTCCAGCAGAGGGCCCTCTGACCCCACATTTACCAAACCTCAGCACTGTCTGCAGCACATGTAGCAGATTGCACAGCTGAGCAGATTCTTGCTCTACAATTTGTTTGCTTTTTGTAATGATGGTAAATATTCTAAACTAATATAGTCATTTTGCAAAGCAGCCTCCAACCCATGACCAGTCCAATCAGTGCTAAATCCTTAAGGTCTCGTTTGATTTTATATTGTGAATTCATTATATTGGCCACCATATCTGTGATTTGTGTACTCTAAATTCTTCATTAGTATAAGTATTAAGAATTCAATTGTGTTTTCCCTTTTACATATAGCTAATTAAGAAACTGCATTACAGAGAGTGTAATTACTGTACAGGTTTACTGTAAAAGTTAAGACTTAAATCTCATGAAGAACCCCAGCTGTCTGTGACATAAAATTTTTAACCTCTTTCTTCTGTTAAAAAAAAAGCAAAATGACTTCTTTCAGTCTGGTCTGAATATTTGAGTTCATCCTGGGACGCTGTGCCAGAGCATTAAGCCACAGTCAAGTGAAGTAGAAGAATTAATAAAAAGAAAGTAAAGCTGATCTTCTAACAGGACCTGAGGCCCTGCAGAGGGAGCAGCGCTGTCACTAACTATACTGTTGTCTTGTGCAGCAGCAGAGCATGTTTCTGCATACATGTTCTCTGTGCCTGAAGCATTCAGAGTACATGTGGATCACAGTCTGCAAGAAACACAAACAGCCTGCACACATGAGCTGCCTCATACCACTGTTACTGACTCTTCTTCTCTGGTGGAGGTAAAACAACAGGTTTTTTAGGAGGTGTTAAAGAGATGTCCGTTCACACTCACGCGCTCACACACGCATAACATCCTACCTTCACCGCGTCTATGTGAGTGACATTGTCAAACAGCAGGTCGTTCACGGTCACTATCTGGTCCCCGACCCTCAGCCCCTCTCTCTCGGCCGACGACCCGGGCTCCACCAGGGACACATAGATCCCCACGCCATGCTCTGACCCCCCGCGGATGCTGAAGCCCAGACCCTCGTGGCTCCTGGAGCGCATGAGAGTGACCTGGCGCAATTCTCCAAAAGGACTCTCGAAGAACTGCGGGGCCATGGAGGCCGACAGCTCCGCGCCGCCGCTGAAGCCGTCCTGACAGCCTGGGGTGAGCGGCTGCTCATGGACAGAGCTGACATATTCTTGCAGAGTTGGGTCGCCCTCGTCCCCGTACCCCTCCGCGCTGCCGTTACTGGGGATCAGGTCCGTCTTCAGGTAGAGTCCCTCCGAGGTGTACTGGTCGAAGAGAAGCTGGTCGGACCTCGGGATGACCAGGCGCAGCATTGGTAGTAGCTGGCGTTTACCAGGCGTGTTCAGAATCACTTTGAGAGTTTGGACCAGATCGTAGACGTTGCGCTTGGCGTGGTACACATTGAGGCAGTGGATGAACTGCTCTCTCTCCAGGTCGCTCAGCAGCAGGTTCAGAGCGTTGTGGAGCCGCCGGACGTTCGCCGAGAGCGCACGGCCGCCCGAGCCGGCCGAGGTCACCGATGTGTTGAGCGAAACGCGCTCCAGATCAGCGCTCATCCTACAACATAACGGGGACTCAGAGCCTCAGACAGACCGGAGGACGGAGCGAGCATCTGTTAAAGCGCTGTTCGAGTCGATCCTCCCGTTTAAAACAGACTGTGAAGCAGCTCAGCGCGCATCGGGCAGCTTCAACAGGTGACCGGAGATCTACGCGCGTAACGGCGAGGATGTGTCAGCCCCAAACACATCATCTCCTCACTCGGTGCTCGCATTCCTCTTTCTCTGAATACAATTAAATCATGTCTGTGAAACTACCTTTTATTCCACACTAAAGCTGCTACTTCCTTCACTCGGACGTGCCTCTGGGATCCACAGATTATCTGAAACCCGACACATGAAATCCTTGGACAGCTCTCGCTCTCTCTCCCTCGTTATCAATGAAAATGTAACACCTGACCTTCTCTGTGTTTGTTCTGCCCACAGAACAAACTCCGGAGTCAGTCCGCTGTCAGACGGAGCCTCCTCTGTGCGCAAGTGTCAGCAGCGCTGAATTGGATGCTCTCCGTGTAGGAAATGACGCAGATGTGTGTGTGTGTGTGTGTGTGTGTGTGTGTGTGTGTGTGTGTGTGTGTGTGTGTGTGTGTGGGCGCGCGCGCGTGTGCGTGTGTGTGTGTGTGTGTGTGTGTGTGTGTGTGTTGCTTAGATACTGACAGCACTACTCACCCTTATTTAAATGATTATTTTTGGCAATCCATTAGCTGATGTCATACACTGTTGAGTAAAAGCAGGAATAGCTCCACTTTTAACTACAACTGCACAAAGTGATAAAAAATGACGGCTTTTATTTCACAATTTCAGCTACAAAAACAGGCGAAACTCTGCTGCAGATAACTGTGAATGATCTTTAAAACTTAAAAGCTGGAGTGCATTGCTCTGAGTTGATCCTGGCGAGGTGTCGGTCAGTTCACGTGGACACACGGATGAGATGTGTGCCTGTCAGCCTTTAAGCTGATCATGCTGCATTAAATGCCTCCCTGACACTCCTTGTCATAACTGGAGCCTGAGGCTATTTTTAAACGGCTATTTCTAGAAGCTCAGAGTTGTCTTCCTCCTCTGACAGTAAATATCTCCCTCACTCTGTTTGTCTGTATGTCTGTCTGTCTCACTCACATAAAGAGAGACCGCAGGAAAACATTTCTGCCACAGCGGAGTGCAGCTGTGGAGCAGAGGTGGCACAGCTGGGCCTCCAACCCGGGGTGGTGTTTTGACAATGCTGTTTAACACAAAAATCACAGAATAGACTGTAAACTCAGACATATTAAAATGGTCCCCTTTAGGCTCCTGTAACTGACCCTGCTCCCACGCACTGTCTTCTATTAACTGGCCGGTTTGATGGATTGTTATAAATATGTGTATAAATGCAAATAAAAAGCTGCATACATGTACACATCCCAAGAAATGTTTAACTTCTGCTTCATGCACACACCCAAACACACACACAAGAATTTGTAGATGACAGTACCTATATTTTTATATACAAAGCAATACTTCGAAAACTTCCAGATTGCCTCTGACCTTTTTTATTTCAGTCCTAGTTATTACCATTTGCAATCCTCAAATTGCTCTTCACAGTACCCCCCGAGCGCTGACAGATCTGGGGAAAACTGCCTTTTCTTATAGAGCGCTGTCAGCACGGAATAATCTTCAAAAAGAGCTCAAATTAGACAAACTGATATAACACTGAACTGAAGAGCATCATAAAGAAGGCGGTGACAGAGGCATGTGGTGGTTTTTTCATGAAAGGCCACTTGTGTATTTGAGTTCCTTTTTTAGATAGTTTTGATGGTCCCATGTTGTGTTGTTTACTGAAGTTCATTTTGTTTCTATCATTGGGATTTTGCCATGTTGCTTTATGTTGTTGTTTAATGTGATTGTGTTTGGCGTCTGCCTTGGCAAGGTCTCTTTTGGTGAAACAAAAGTAAGATGAAAATAAAATGTTTAAAGAAAATAGAGCGTAAAACATTAAGCACATTTTTTAAAAATTTGCAAAATAAACATTTAAAAGGGATCAGAGGACAACCTGTGACAATTCTTCCTGAGGAGGGGCAGGAAGGTGACCGAATTTAATAGTAATAAATTCAAAAGTTATTTAAAAAAACAAAAAACGTAATGGTCACTAATTATGCTCATTTTCAACAACTTTCTTAGGGAAGTTTCTTGTTCTAAATCCACTCTGATCCTGTATTTGATCATGTCTATAAACCCCTCTATTTCAGCGGTTTCTGTGTCTGTAGCTTTAAATGCTAATTAGCTTTGTTAGGCCACACCCCTCTGGAAGGGCTTGGATGGTTCTGGTTTTCTTGCACCAAGCCAGATTGTTGAAGGTGAGAAGGCAGATTCAGAGGGCAGAACAAACAGCTAGCTGTGGGAGTGTCACCCACCTGGGGGAGGGGTTACTGCCCTTTGTGATGTCATGAAGGGAAAATCTCCAAACAGCCTGTTTTTCTGAAAGCACACATTTTCTGAAAAGTGGAGCAGGCAAAAGACGGAGAGGATGGACTTTTCTCATAATTGGGGTTTGTAGACAGAGAAGAGACATATTAGTGTTAGAAAACATGGTAAAGAGTATTTTGCATAATATGTGACCTTTAAAACAACACATTTCCATGCTACAGTGCTGTCAGCTGTATATATGAAATGATCAACAAATCTCTCCAATCTTTAAATGGTTTTATAAGATTGAATTTCAACCTGTCCTGTATTTGTTGGGATACAGTATATCTCACTCTGGAACAAAATGTTGGACTGACAGGTGTAAGAAGACTGTGACATTAATATTAATTGTTGCTGACAGATCCTGATTTACAAAAGTAAAAAGTGCAGTGTGACTTTGTAGGCAGGAAAAAGAAAACTAAACTTACAGGATGAAAATGTGTTTTTAAGCAAGGAATGCAAACGTCTAACTCAAACAAGTATGCACGTCCTATTTTTGAATATTTAAGTCGTTGTGGGAGTGTTATTAGTTTTGGAGGTGTTGCATTATAAATGTTGTTAGTGGTGGGGGGCACATTAATGCCTGTCAGATAACTGAGGGTGGTTGCAATCTTAAAGAGAACATATTTAAGCTCTTTTCTGCTCACAGCTTCTTTTTTCGCGCCTACACTTTGTAAAAGGATCCTTAAGGCCGATCACTTGACGTCCCGTTTCTTTTCGTTTATAGTTTTAATTATTATAGTGATGATAAAAACAAAGGAACACAAAGAAACAAAGAAACACAAGGTGTAAAAAAACAAAACAAAAAAAAAACATTAACATTTTAAGTAAAAGCACAATCAGACAGAAAAGAAAAGAAAAGAAGACAAGACAGTCATTCCTAAACTTTTTCTGCAGGGACTGCCCTGCTGGGGAGTGCCCAGAGGGGAGGCCAGGGGTGACATGCCTCCTCCCCCCCCTCCCCCGCCCCCGTTTTTAAATCTGATTGGTCACCACAACGGCCACCCCAAAATCTAAATCTATGATAGGCTATTTGCCTAATCAGAGGTGGGACTTAAGTACAAATCAACTATTCTGGCTGTTGTCATCATTCTTTAGTACTTTTCAACTACATTGCTCTTTCTATAAAAACTTCAAAGCAGAAACTCACGCACACTGTCTAACTTGTAATGCACCTACTGTAATTGCTTATTAATGTCATTTTGCAAGTTATACAGGGTACAAGAGTTTTTCATTTTCTAAGTTCTTAAAATTGTGACTGCACATACATCTTTGATTATGAGTCCCTAAAGAATCAAGCTAAGAACATTTACATGTTGCCAAAGAATATATCATTTGTTGGGATAGACAAGGTAATACAAATTAAATTCATATGCGTGCGTGTGCCCACAAACCTCATGGGGTGCAACTGTGAGTCTGTCACTCTTAATTCATTTGCAATGTCCCGCTTTGATCTGTGTTTTGTGTTGATTGAGGCAACTACAGAAAAACCTCTCTGTCACACTGTTAGGATGTTGCAATAAGAAAGGAGTGTTGCTCTTTTCATTAACCACCATGTACAGGTGAAGCTGAGGGAGAGATATCACTGGTAATTTTTTCTTGTCTTTGTTTAAGTAGATGTGAAGTCTGGTGTAGATACATTGTTAGCTTCACATCTACCTGGAAGTCCTCTCACAAAATGTGCCATGCTTTGCTGGTAAAGTGGTGCGCATTGGAATTAAAAATTAAATACTAAACAATTAACTAAAATATACTAGCTTTACATAAGACAATAGTGCAGTGGTGAGGAATGAAGAGATGCTGAAATAAACAGGATGATAAATGATGTAACAGGTGGGTCAATTTACAAAAGCTACTGTCGACAGACTTCACAATATTTAAATGAAAAACAGTGCGCAGCACAGGTTCACCATGTGTTCATTCTACAAATCCACCGACTGAGAACAGAGCACAATGCAGACGTCTGTGCTCTTCATACTATGTAACTACACTTACACAGTAAATGAAAGCATTACATTACTGGACAGAAAAACAGAATTAGGATCCTACTGGAACTGTGAGGCGTCGGGCCAAGCTGCTGTATTTGACGAGCCGGGATGGAGAAAGAGACTGTGCACTGACTTATACAATGTGCTACCGAAGGGATCAAGACATTTCTGAACATATATTCAACTTGTTCATAACAGGATATACATAGGGACATTTGGATGTATAGTCCTGAAGGTAAAAATAAAAAAAAACTCAAATCTGAAACATGCTTTCTTGGAGTTATGGCGCTCCAGTTGATGGTATGATTAATAACATTAAACCTATTATTATGTATAATAAATAGCTTCCAATAGGGTTGAAAAATACAGCAACATTTGCAGTGAAACAATTAAAGATGAGTCTTCTGTCAGACACTTTGTTATACAGTTTACAGCACAAAGAGAGATCTTTGGCTGGATTAAAACATTGTGGGCAATGATCCGTAAAATCTTTAATGGTGAAATCAGTTTTTCCAGGATATGTGCATGTTGATTTATAAGGTATTCACTTTCCCCAGATAAGCCCCAAGTAAGATAGTTCGATCAGTTTAGTTGATATATTAAGTTAATTCCATTACAATATGCAGTGTTTCATATTGTAGGATAAATTAATACATTTGCTGTGATTGAAGTTTTTACCCATAATGCTCACAAAGCTGCCAAAAAGCAACATTTCCTTTTTCTTGATGAATTAAAATGGCCGACTGGAATAAGGCAGAACAAGGGCAGAGAGCTTAATGAGCATTCACTTCCCACTTAATTCACTTGGCTCTCTCTCAGCTTCCTCTGGGCTCTATAGATTCATCCACCGCCTTGAACTCTTTATAACCCTAAGTAATAAATGTCCCCCTCTCTACACAGACCTCCCACAGAAAGTGAAGCTCTCACTCTTGAAGACAGAGTTGGATCAAACAGAACAGAGTTTAAGTACACGGTTTAGTTTGAACTTTCTGTAAATGGAGTGGAGGGGGGGATTTGGGTTTAATCTTGAGGGAACTTTAATCCACTCCCTCTCTAGTAGATCCACCTGATGGTCTTCTTATACAACAGTTCACATGACTCAATCAGAGAGATTAAGTAAACAAACTTCAGGAAACACGGAGGCGGATCTCGAAACATTGTCTTCAACAATCACTGCATGGCACAAGTGAAAAACGTGTGCAAAAGTGCGAAGTTGGAAATGCTCAAATTATGCAATGGAAATCACATGAATCGTCAAATTATTAAAGTAAATCTGTGCTGCCGAAGGCCATCAGCATTGATTTCCCCCCATATTCAGGTAATGGTTAAGCCAAAGTCTATAAAAAAAAAAAACATTGTTAAAGTTGATTTCTTGTCTCATCTTGCTAACAGGCCTGACAAATTGAGAATTTCTAATATTCACAAATTCTACATTTGTAATAATGTCCATATTTTCGCATCTTTTTGACCCGTTTACTGCAATTCACAGAACACACTTTATTCTGTGGGTCTCACAGCTTAAGTGAGATGGTTTCAGCTGAACTGTGACTCTAAAAGAGGACATTGGAAGAGCTACAGATAATGAAGAGGGCGCTTACAGACAATAATCTACTGCAGTCTGTTGAAGAAGCAAACTGCAGTAAGTTTGAATGTTCTAGTTAAGAGAGAATATATTGGGACTATTCTTGAGTTTTTTAACCTGTAATGAAACATCACACAGCTCCAGCTAACATCAGTCCAGAAGAAGCCCCTGGACTGGGTAATAAAAAGCTTCCACTCGGACGAGACGGATGGACACACAGACAGGTGCTCTGCAGTTGAAATATATTGTAGGTAGATGGTGTCCATCCGAGACTAAAATGTGGTTGTTGTCATGAACCCAAACATTAAGCAACAATGTGTAACTTTTCCACCTTAAAAACAGTATTAAAGTTGATCTTATTGTACAATGACTTTCAACAGGGAGAATATCGTCTATCTCATGACCACAGCGCAGTCCGATCACCTGTTTTTAGCACTATGTAACTTTGGCCACGATCCTCAAGTTAGCTGTATAACTTTACAAGACATACGTTTGTACATGTAAGCCTTACAAACTGATCTAGCATGTAACAAATTACCCTCTCCAATGTAGCCATTTAGCCATCATGGCAACAGTTGAATACGCATACACATACTCCACATGCAAACAGCTTGCAAACAACGCGCTGTAGACGAGATATGCAAAGTCATATTTGCCCAAAATTTTGTAATTTTACTGTACCTTTTCAGTCGCCATGGTTTTTTGGCTTCTTACAATGGATTTGTCAACAAATGCACGCTGTCTGTATTGGTTGACCCCTTGGGGAAAAAAGGTGGACAGAAATTGCTGCGGCCCCTAAATTCAGAGAATAATGATTGGCTTTAATATTTCCGGTTACAACTGGGGATCTAAAGGAGTGAAATCCTCATTGAGGAATGGGATATCCCCGGTGATTGTGTGTTTTGGGGCATTCTTGCTCTCTCCACAACTCCACGAGTTTCTCCTCTTTTTCTACCATTCAGGAGAACCGCATGTTCCTGCACCTCCTTACCATGTATGGAGTATGGAGCTTCCTGATTGGTTCACCTCTCCTATTGGTTGTTGACAACGGTCACATCATTGATTATCATATTTTGCATTAGACCTGAGATAATAAACATGGTTGATTTGATTGTAACACAGAGATGAGAAAAATATTCTCTCTTAAAACAGCTTAGATTGAGGTTTATGACCCCTTACACCAAAAACCGAGATCCCTGAAGCGCACCCCAACTCCAGAAAACTCTCAAGATTTTATTCCGACTCTGGAAATGTGTCTGTGACTTTGAAATTGGTTGAAAAGTCATTAGGTGTAAGACCAGCACTACATACTTTTGAGAGATCAAATCCAACTTGACTTATTATGTTTTTCCCTGGTAACTGATACACTGCTCAGTTATTCAGTAGTTTAAGCCACAATTTATGGGATCCAACATTAAAATCAACTTGAAAATGTGTGAAAATGTGTGATGAAACTTGTGACCCGAGCAGATTGTCCAGCGAAATCTGGTCTAAACATAAACATTGAATCATCTCCAAATAGTCTGAGAAAAAAAGGTTAGTTGTGGAACCAGCACTGAGCGTCTGTTCAAACGTAGCCATTGAAATTTTGACAACTTCTTTTCAACTGAAAAATGCTCACTGTGATGTCAAATCAGAAAATGAGGACCAATTGTACTGTTACTTTCAGCTTTGGGTTAGTTATTTTGTGCATGCGTTGGTGGGAACTAAACAAGAGCTACAAGGTTGAGTGAAACTTAGACTTTTATTCATCAGGTGGACATGAACAATACACAAAATGTATGGTAGAGTTTAGAAATGTCTTTAGCAACATGAAGAGTTGATGTCCATGGAGTTTTTAACCAGGCCTGCTTCAAAGCTTTACAGACGGAGACGTCTGCCTGCATGTCCATCACAATGTTAGAACTGAACAGGCACACCTGCTATTGCACAGGCTACCATGACATTTAATACAGGGTTCTTAATCACGAGGAAATTAATTAAACCAATTCTTGAGATTCTTTGTATTCACTCATACTTACTGTAGTGAAACCAAGAAAAAAAAAATCTGTCTGTTGGCTTGGTTTATGTCTACATGCAAACCTAAGGACATCATGCTGCTTCAGCTACACGATGTGTTTCTAATGCACTACACTAAGAATTGTTGTTGGTTCAATATGATGTCACTGTAATCGTGGCTTTGGACTTTCTCTGTTTTAGATTAGAAACCAAAGTATTTCTACAAACCTGTTTTAAGAAGTTCTGTGTTAACATTTTCAATCTTAGGTTTGTACATCATTTCTGCTTTTGAATAGACATTTAATTGATGGAAATAATAAAAGGATTTCATGCTCACATGGCTGAATCTTCATCACAAACTAAAGAGAAAGCACTGCAGGCTGGTTCCTCTGTGCACAGAGAACAGTGGATTGTTGACTGACTGTTTTCTCTGTATGTAAAGTTAATAACTCCCACTGTATTCATCCTCTCTGTGAGCAGCTCGGGCAGGGGCAGGTGGGTGTTGATTCTGTGCGCTCAGAGAGCAGAGCGATAATTAGAGGCCTCTGTTTCATAAGCCATTTGAATGGAGCTTTCAGCGCCTCCGGTGCCTCCACCTTACTGTTTTTTTACATCCATCATTTGTGACGACAGCTAAAAGCACCTGACATTTCCCTCCCCGGCAATTAATGCCCAAGCCGGTGAACTTCCCACAGTTCTGAGAGAGTCAAGGTCTCCCGTCCAACTCTGCTTAACATACAGACACAAGGACTGCTATCTTTAGCCCGCCACCCAGACACAGTGAGGAGGATGTGAAAGGGGCCTGAATGCATGATGTATTAGCAACACTCAGTCAGCTGTAGGAAGTGGCAATCAGAATCTGTGGCATTTAGTATAATAAAGAGGGGCAACTAATAATTATCATGCCAGATATCTATAGGTGAAAATGGTATATTTACAATGATTAGTTGGATAACAAAGCAGAAAACATGACACCTCAAGGACTCTGACGACTTTGGTCTATGCCCATTCTACAACTTTGTCTTGTATTGATTTATTGCATGAAAACTGTTTGGATATCTTGCTATTAGATGATATGAAATGCTCTCCTGATAGCAGTGGCTCAATGGATTGCAAACACATGGACATTATATGTCAGTAAGCAGACACAAAGCCATTGTAACTCCAGGTTTTTAAATCAGCAGCTTGATCCATCTCTATCAAAGCTGTACAGGCTTAAAAATGGAGGAAGCACAGAGCCAGTTTGGTTCCCAGCACTGGGTTGCACCAGCTTCAAGTTCAAACGTAGCTTCATTTCTCATTTAATAAGGGAGTTTACACTCTGCTAACATTTAAGGTGTTGCACCAGCTGAGATAGTTCCGACGTAGTCTCACCTGATTGGTCACATGAAGCTCCATTACTCTCTAATAGTTAAAAGGAACCTTATATGTGTTACAGCCGAACACCGACAGCTTAATTAGAACCTAACTTGATTCAATGTATGGTTCGGTGTGAACTCATAACTTAGAACTCATACAGAAGTGCTGCAACAGGCCAGTTTTTCTCTGCTATGCTTTTTTCAATTTATATTTGATAAGCCAAAAACCTTCTAGACCTGTATAAAAAATATGATAACTGAAAAAGAAAACTTTCACAAATTGGAACATGACATCCTACACATGCCACCTGCACCTGTCTACCTGTACATGACCGTCTTTAGACCAGAGAAAATCCAAAAGAGCTCTGATTTATTCTCATAAGACCATGAAGTCTTCCTGCACTCAGATATCTCTGAGTTTCCAAGACCCTGGTGAGTGTCTTTGAATAACTGTCTCTCATGAAGCTGTGAAGCTTGGTAGTTCCTGTCCGTCTGCTCCTCTGTGCCCAGTTTGTCCCAGCTCGGTCTCTTCAGACTGTGACTTCAAAGCTGCTGTGGTCTCTGTGGATGTCGTCACCGCTGCCCTCCTCATTAGGATACAGATTAATAGCTGTGCAGTGTCCTCTGTAGGCTTTTATGAATGTATAAACCTTCAGTTCCTTCCAATGTCCCTATTTCACTTCATTTGAAATCCATTTGATATGTGCTTCAACAAAAAAAGCTCTTAAACAATACTCTTAAAAACACTAACCTTTCAGTGGGGCTCTTCGCCACATTTACAGATATTGATTATTGTATATTTGTTGGCACTTTTCATATAAGGGTCCTGGTACTCGGCTTTGGTCTTCTTATCTTCTCTCCATATTGTTTATATGGAACATTTCCAATTTGGCTCATATGCAATATATGGTGTTTGTGGTTGTCATTTGTATATATCCTGTCTCTGTTGAAATGTTGACTATACTCTGTTCTTATTGTTTTAAAACGCAGCTAAATGTACGAAGAAATCCAGTCCAAGGCAAATGACCCTACCAGGAAAATAAAGTGTGTCATATCCTGTCGTATTATATCATATCGTCTTATACTGTATATTATTGTTTCATATCTTATTGTATTGTATCATGTTGTATGATATTGTATCGTAATGATTTTTAACAAATTGTAAGGCATGTTATCATTAGAACCCCACCGATTAATCAGCCAGCCGATAATAGCGGCCGATATTAGTATACCAAGTGACTATCGGTCAATTTGATCACAGATATGCGCCGATATTACTAGATTTAATCACCAGTCAAAGAGCACTACATTTGAGTTTCATTGTATTACACCAGCGGTTCTCTTTCTGGCTGTCACCAGCAGAGGGCGCTATATGGATTACAACAAGCATCATCACTCTCAAGAGTGTCAAGCAGTGATGCACGAACATACGCAATTACTTTCCAGTTGAGTGACCATCTTGTCTTCATTATATATCGTTTCCTCAACTGTTTGATAACCGCATTTGAGGGATCAACGCAACAAATGTGTATATCTCTATTTATCTCTACAGATCGACTATAGATCTGAAAAAGATATCGGCCAATATATCGGTATCAGATTTTCTTTCCTCGTCAACATCGATATCAAAAATCCAATATTGGTCGGGCCCTAGTTATAATATTGTATCGTATCACATAGTGATAAATGGTATATGATACCGTAGTGCAGGCCTATTCAAATAGCGGCCCGCGGGCCACATGTGGCCCAGAAGCAACCCCTGAGTGGCCCGGCCAGTGGCCCAACCAGAGAAGACAAAAAAAATGGGAAAAACGTGTTCCTACAGTACTTTACATCGTGAATGCAACGCTATAAGTAGCCTAGCAACACTCAACCCAGAATTCAGCGCGTTGTGAAAACGCGTCTACTAATGCTAACGTTAGAAGTAGTAGCCACATAATACAACCTGTAAAACATATCTTTCTCGACCCTGAAACGCTAAATTAAAAATGAAAACCGTCGGTTTAACCCTGCCTGGACTGACAAATACCTGTTTATTTTGCCGCCAAATGCAAGCGCCAAACCGATGTGTTTACTTTGCAATGAGTGCATTGCAATGTTTAAAGATTATAATGTTCGGAGGCACTACTTTGAGAAACACCGGACTTTCCAAACAAATTTTCCCGAGGGATCACAGGAGAGGGCTGCAAAAGTGCAAAGTTTGATTGCTTCTTACAACCGGAGCTGTACTACGATGGTGCGGTCATGCACAGCCCAAGAGAGAGCTACAGCAGCGTCCCTCTATGTGTCCTGGATCTATAAAATGTATCATTAACTGTTGCTTACCAGCCACTGAAAAAGTCTGTCCCAGCTAAATTTCTTAGTTTTAAAATCTGGCCCAACTGAATTTGTAATTGAATAGCCCTGCCGTAGTGTATCATATTGTATCATGTTGAAATGAATCCGATCATATTATACCGTAGCGTATCGTATCATATCGTGTTGTACCTTATCTTACTGTCTCGTATCATATCATATAGTATAGTATCGTATCATATTGAATCATAGGGTAGTGTATTGTATGGCATCATATTGAAGTGCTGTACTCCATTTCATATCATATTGCAGTATATCATCATATCATTTCTTAATGTGTATCGTACTGTATAGCGTATCTTATGCCGTTTTCACATATGTACTCCGGATAATATCCGAATAATTAGGAAAGGACTGCATCGGAGATTCTCCCAACCTGGCTGTTCAGATATGCTCCTCACAGCTGGAGACTATCCCTGTCAGACGGGAGGGGGTGTAGGGGGCCTCCTGAGGTAAGACGTGACGTAAAAAAACAACACGGAAGTAGCGGACGAAGCAACAGAGTCCGCTACACGACGCTATAATGAGAATATTTGCCTTTATATCAATGTTATGTGTAGTCCAAAGGAATGACAACATCCACAAAAGAGCAGAGAACAACATACTGACGAACAGAAAACATGATGCAGCCGTTAAATTACGTGCACGGAGATCGCAGTGGTCCCGTGCAGACACTCTATGCACCGTGCAGCAGTCACAGTATAGAAACATCACTCCCACTCCTATTGGCTCGAGGTGAATTGTCCGGAGAATATCCTGCTGCGTTCTCACATCAGCCCACTCAGACTTGCTGCGGAAGAAATACTAGGGGTCTGGCAGGAGAAACTCCGGGTGAAGTCCGAGCGAAAAATATGACTGTATGCGTTCACATATACATACTTTTTCAGGAGATTTCTGCAAGTGTGAAAACGATAATAGTGAAGCCTAGTGTTATGTTGCATCTTCCTGTATGTTCTTGGAGAAAGCTTTAAATCAATTGCTGTTACACCATCAAATTTCCCAAACAGTTTTTATCAACTAGTGCATACACAAGATCATTTTTCACTTAACTACTGTACCAAAAAGTAAACCACTACTTCACTACTACCTCATCACTGAAATCGTCATTACATTCTTTTAATTCAGCTAAGGACACACAGAGGTTGAAGAACAGATTTCAGCATCAGGATACTGTACAAAATTGTTCCCTGTGGCACTACAGTGCAACTGCAACTAACTTTAACAATCTTTGTAAACCTGAAAATAATATTAGAAGATCATAAAGTTGACACCATTGGATAAAAACATCATGACGTTTAATAATGTCAGTATAAACTCTCGTTTGAATATTAGGAGGCAGGAATATAACTAACAGGAAAAGAAGCACGGCAGGTTTAATATAAACATACTCTTCAGTAGCATAGATATTCTCTGAGTCACTGTAGCAGCATTACAGTGATAACAAACGAGAAAGATAAAGCACGATAGAGTGAATCCTGAGTTCACTGTTTGTCCCTATGGAGGTGTTACTTGGTTGTAAACAGGCACCGTCACAGGTTAACAGGTTTATCAGAGATGACTGCTCTCCAGGCTCTCGGCGATGTTCTCCCTGTAGGCGAAGCAGCTGGGGAAGATGCCGATGTTTCCTGCACAGTGTCCCTCTAACCACTCCTCATTAACTACCAGAGAGAGAGACACATAAAGAGAGAGACATAAAGAGGGAGTGAGACTCACACACTGAGCCGAGGAGGACTCGGTGTGAAAACAAAAGTGCCTTAAAGAGACGAGAACACTCTTTATGTTGACTCTGAGGTCGACCTGCAGGCCTTACCGTCACCCAGGATGTCGATGGTGTCTCCCTCGCTGAACTCCAGGTCCTCCGGGCCTTGGGCATTATAGTCATACAGCGCCACCATCTGGTACAGGATGGAACGGTTGGCCAGGGGGTCTTCTGTCTGAAGTATTAAAACAAAAGGGGGAAATGTGAGCATCATAGCCTTTCATTAGATAAGTTGATACAAGGTTTGATCTCTAAGCATCAGTGCGGGATTGTGTAAAGTTTCTTGGGATAGGATAAGAGTTGCTGAACTTGATAGAATCGTCTTTTTTACCCTCCACTTGACTTAAACCACAATTAATCAGCCCAGCATGTAAAAAAAAACATCAATCATGCATCTGAACAGTTTATTCTATCATAAGTAACCAAATAAGTGAGTTCAAGACACCAAACAAGTAACATTTTCTTGCCCCATTGGCAGATTATTTTGGTTGTTACAAGCAATTCATGCCTGATTTGAACCTTTGTACTTCAATATGAGCTTACACCATTGAACTTTGTCGTCCCTCAACCAACGCCGCCCTCATTCATGCACGGCCTGCTCCAACCTACACCTCAGTGGCAAGGAAGTGTGCACAACAGGAACGCAAGGAATACAAAGAAGTCCTTCCTGCATATTATCCCATATGCTCTTTTGTAAAGTGTACTGTCTTAGTCGTTTTTGTTTTGTTTTTTGGTTGTTTTTCCTTGTTAAAGCGTCTTTGAGTATCTAGAAAAGCACTCTATAAGACCAATTTATTATTATTATTATTATTATTGTTATTATTCAAGATAACACTTGTTGTAAATTGGTGCTATACAAATAATGATTGATTGATTGACTGTATGAAACATGTAATAATTACATTACTTTTACATTAGTTATGAAGACATTGTTCTAGTGTATAATGATGGAAATTAGTTATTTTTGGGCTTTTTGGGCCTTTACTGGAAAGATAGGACAGTGGATAGAGTTAGAAATTGGGGAGAGAGAGGGTGGGGAACGACATGCGGGAAAGGAGCCACAGGACGGATCAGAACCCGGGCCACCCGCTTAGGGGACCACAGCCTCTGTACAAAGGGTGCTGCACTAACCACTAGGCTACCGGCGCCCTGGAAATTAGTATTTTTAACAAAAAGTAAGAATATTCTGAAGACAGAAATATTTGAATGATGATTGTTTTGATATATTTGCCTGTTTCTTCTAACAGAAATAATATAGGCCATTCAGTGTGTTGCCCTTGTCATCGAGGGTAAAAGTAGTTTAATTTAATTCTCACAGGCAGTCAAAAACAACCCCCCACCGGACACATCCTTGCACCTAATGTGTGATCTCATGCCCTGACATGTATGCAGTGTTGACCTCACCTGGCACCACAGAGTGGCCCTGCCGGCCTCAGCCACCTCCTGCATGGTGCGGCCCGGGTCCTCCCCACCCAGAGGTATGAGCGCCCGGGAGCCGTGCAGTTTATGCCTGATGTGAATAAAAGAGAGAGGGAGGGGAAGAGGGGGAATGGATTGGAAATTGAGGGCAACTCGGGGGCAAAAATTGGACGGCAGAGAACAGAAGAAACGGATGATTACAAGTGTTAAAAAAAGGATGTGATGCGTGTTATTTGTTGTTATCAGCTCCTGTTTTTATTCTGACAGCCTGACAAATGAACTGGTCCTGCTGTTATTAATCCTTAGATGTGTCTTTCAATAAATCTGTGGTGTGTATCTCATCATGAAGCCTTTGCGGTCTTAATCTGTTGTTTATTTGCTGCATTCATTGACTTATCTCGTGTGCAGCTGCAGCCTCAGTGTTCTTTTTCTCACATCAGATATTAGGCCCACAGGGTGGAGTGGACAAAGAAAAGCATATTTTTAGAACTGCAGCATCACTTGTTGAAATTCAGGGAGACAGAAGTGGGTTGGCAGGCCTGCGGTTACCTGAGGCGCAGCTGAGAAGCTGGCTGTCCCAATTTCTGCGCAATTCTCTCCTTCAGTTCGCTGTACGGTGTGTCCAGAGGGACAGACAGAGCCACAGTGTATGTGTAATGGACTTTCACCACCACAGATCCCCCCTCTGCGTCCTGAGCTGAGTCTGCATGCTGGGCACAGAAAGCACAAGAAAAAGCACATTTTAAAAAGAATGCAAACAAAGTTTTCAAACATAATTTTTATCTGTTACAGTCAGTTAGTTAAGATGGTTTTTAAACTTAGTAGACCTCTGAATCATCAGTGAGACAACAACCAGAAACATGCAGGGAACAGATAATCCACCAGGGGACAGAGAGCGTGCCCCACAGACATCACATCAAAAATGATCAGTGGCACAAATTAGATTTTTTTATTGATAATTTTTTGCCAAAACTGAAAAAAAGAAAAAGAAAGAAAACATTTAAAATGTACTAATAGTAAGAATATTTACTGGATTGAGGCAACATAATGAACTGAATTATGTGTGTGTATCGAATCTGATCCAGCAGGTATTTAAAGTGATTTTGTCCATTTTTATTTTGTGTACTTCTGCACGTGAAAGTAAACTAATTAATGACTTAAACATCACAATTTGAAACATTCAGGGTGCAAACTGGGACATTTATGGCCGATATTGTTTTTTATATGCAGTCCATTGTAACAGCATTATAAACGAGTTAATAAGATAAGGCTCACTGTTAAAGGGGCTATATGTAACTTTCAAAAATACTGTGTTTGTAGCGATACCGCATGGCCGTCAGGCGAACTGCACCAGTAACCTGTTGCTCGTACGTACACAAACAAGCATCAACATCGCCCCTGAAACACTGGATATTTACTGGCATAATGTTTACAGAGGAGGTAAGTGGTCATACACATGTGAGAGTCTGTGAAGGAGTCTGTGTGTCTCATTCTCCATCCTACAAACGACAGTCTCAGCAGGCACTGCCTGAGACCGGGAGTGTTTGATGAGTTTGTCCGCATGTGAGAGCTCCTAGGACGGATATAAGTGTGTGGAAAGCGGCCTCTGGCTGTGCAGGTGAAGACCGGGAGTGTGTGATGAGTTTGTAGTGTGTACTGTTGATTTCTGTAAGCGGAGCGGAGTGAGGAGGACGTTGAGAACGCAAATAAAATGACACTGCCTGGAGCTTTTGCGGAGAAATCGGACCCGGGCAAATTGTATACAGGCAACACAGATAGACAGTGAACATCTACTTTTTCACATCAGTTAAACGTTCGCTTATTAGTTGGCGATAAAAAACGATTTATACATATACATATATATGTAACTAGCTATATATAAATCATTAAGTCGTTAGGCAGTTCGCCTGACGGCCATGCGGTATCGCTACAAACACAGTATTTTTGAAAGTCACATATAGCCCCTTTAAGTGTCTAGATAACAATCTATAATCTATATGACAGGTGTGGACTGTCCACCAGGCGACTTCTTAATTAAGTCCAGGTCAGTGTCCAAATTGGGGCCACTAGCAAAATAAAAGCCTAGCAAGGGCAGTGCAGCAGTTTTATATTCATGAAATCACGTGAACATGCTAATGTTGCCTGAAAGGGAGAGCTAGCAAAAGTTGTATTTATAAAGTCTGTCTTTGTCACCTTCAGCTTGGACTGTCACACCTGCACACAGGTGCTTCTACTTAACGCATTAATTTCTCCAGAAATGTCTCTGCTTCTTTCTCTATTCCATGTTCTCTGTGTACCCTGGCTCTTCTTCATGCAGCCTCTGATTTCTGTGTTGTAAAAAGGATTCAGTTCCCTTTACCGCAGTGCCATGTAGGAGAAACATTGTACAAATATTTGTTCACCTTCAGTTTGATGTGACACTGAGGCCATCGTCAAGCTGAGGAAACCGAGAATTCATCCTCTGCAGGAAATAAATCCCTTTCTGTCAGTCCTGTCATCCTGTGTCATTTTTATCAGTCTTTTATTGAGTCTCCTGAGTTTGTCTTTTATCTGCTGTTTTCACAGCCTCATTGCAAAAACTCAGAAAAGCTTTTCTGAGTGTTTCTTCCCCTCTGCAGTAAGACTTCTGAATACTCTGCAGGTTCTCTTTCCTGATTGATCGCTTCATTTTGTTGTGCATTTATTTATAATTCTATTTAGGAGTATTTTATATTTACTTTTCTTTAATGTTTTTTTTCTGAGTTTAGTGTTCAAGTAATCAAAGTGAGATTCAAAGTGTTGTTTGGTTGATTGATTTTTCTCCTGTTCTGCACACCTGACTGCAGAGTGTTTTGAATTCACCATTTTCACGTTGACAATGGGGGACTGGGTATTAGATGTTACCTTTTAATGTGTTTCAATCATAACAGTACATTTGTTTATCGGTGCTCGAAGTCTTTAGAAAAGTTTTGCACGATCCCAACCCTGACGGTCAATCATAAATCTTTGCATGTTGAGCCTTCCCAGTGTTTTGTCCTGAGTGTATCTATACATTTGTTCCTGCCTGATGATCCCCGAGTTAAGTCTCGAACATCTAAGACTTAACGTAGTTTGATTTAGAGTGCTAAAAGTCACTTTGTACAGAGCATGTCTAAATGCTTTGGAGGTCCCAACTATACAGTATATTTGCACTCTTACTCAGGTCATTGAAGGTAGATTTGTTTCACAGCCAGCGAGATACTGACATCCATTATGTCACACAAATCAGATGTCACAAGAAACAAATCATTAGAGAGAAGGGAAAATGTTTAAAACGTACTAATTATAAAAAAACTAAAACAATATATGAAAATGGAAAAAGTGCTCAAGGTTCCACCGATCAGGGCATATAAGAAATATCAACCAATAAAACAAATAAAGAACCTCCTGAATTAAGCTAGGGTAAAACTACGTTTTGGACTTAGATGATCAATTTAATAAATATGTATGTGCAAGTATCGCATAACAGCTTGTTCAGTTCAGTCAGGCAGCAGGAACAAAGTATATTTATGTACCGCTTTGTTCTGCACCTTGGGACTGAAAACCTCCGTCCAGAGGGAAGACGCTGAAAATCCCTGAGCAAAGGGTCGGAATCATTGTTATTGTTTTACCATACATGATCTACAGTAGCGGACTGTAAAGCAAACTTAATCTGGAAAACAATGTTACCGGTTTATTTTGTGGTTGCAAGTTTGAAAAAAAGAGCTCATTTTCAGATACTCCAAGAAATGACATCAGAACGACTCTATGTGAGAATGGATTACACTAAAGTGTTTAGAGTTTGTCACATGTCCACTGTGGTGGATAACATCACTGTGAGTTTAAAAGGTGTCTTCCTCTTTGTGTCTTATACAGGAAAAAAACAAGCTCGATGAGATCAAAATACCTCGACAGTTGTTGCCTGGAGGTTTCAAGAAGAGCAAAACAGCAGACATTTCATGTGCGAGCAAATATAATGGAGCTAAATCCAGCTCTACACATAGAAAACACATTGAATGAAAATGACGTGATAGCTCGCACGAAAACAGTTTTTGTTAAAAAAAAGTTACATTTTGATGTCAATCAATTCAATTACAGAAAAAAAGTTACGCACAATTTAATAAAAAGCTGATCAGTCATCAATTTCTCAAAACGTAAAATCAATACTCGGAAATTCTGACACTTATCCTGCTCCTTACTTCATGTTGCAGAAATATTATTACCTACAATGGTCTTCTAAATTAGAAGAATGTATGGGATATTCCTGAGCCACATGGTATTTGTGACCTTATGACCTTTCTCTGAAATTTCTGCTACTCACACTCTGCTAATAAACTCTCAACAGCACGTTGTGGTTTTAGCTTGTGGAAATAAAATGGGCTTTAGATGCCGTGACAATCAAAGACTTCGCCAACTTGTAACTGCAGTAGAGCATTTAATATTCAGGTCTGTTTGTGCTGCTGCTTGTTTTAGCATCTTAGCTAAACTTGTTCCCTGCTGTGCTGAGATGTGTCTGGCTGCCGTAGTACTTTCACTTTTTCTACATTTGCAGACATTTGGAAAGCTTTCTTTCAGTCACAATTCAAAAAGTCCACATGATTTGATGTCTGAGGTCCAGAACTGTAAATCACTTTGGAGATTGTTTTCTCTGTGTTAAACACCTAGCTAACTAGAGAGCCACCTACTGCTAATTTCATTCTCACAAAAAGGTAAAAGGTCAACGTAAGAGTCTTACACGATTAAAGAGCCCAAGCACATTATGCAGAACAAGCTATGAGAACAAGCAGCAAAGCCTCAGTAAACCAGTTTATAATGTAACAATTGGGCTATCTTGTTACACTTTGCCAAATCCAGGGCTCACAGGGCGATGCACTCGGATCTGTTAATCTTTACACCCCTAATGAACACCACTACTTCTCCTTTAAAGTGTAGATATAATCTCACTGTGCAAGCTGCTGTTCTGTTTGCCTACAGCAGAGTGATTCTCAGCCTCTTTGGTTTTCATGGTATCAGTAGTCACAGCAAACATGCAGTCTGTGGGAATACCAGGACACGCCTGCAAGAGCTGTCACACTGCCAGCCTCCTGACAGCACTATAGACAAATGATATCACTGGTATAATCTACCCCCAGTCAAAAATATGTAACTTAATTTTCAAAATGTCATTTTTTCTTCTTCTCCACATCTATCTGGCAACCCCAAGGAATGATCTCGTGCCCCCCTGAGGTAGAGAATCAGTGGCCTTCAGGTTAAAGACAGAAAAAAATGAAATTTTTCATGTTCCAAGTTTTAGTGGAGACCTGACCATTAATGGCTACCCCTCACGCTCCAATTGTTTCCTCTCTTTCCATTAATTTAACATCATCATAAAGGCAAAAAGACCTACAATAGAATCTTATAAGAACAAAGAAAAACATGTTCAGATAGAAATAACAAAAAAGACACCAACACTATAACAGAAAGATCAAACAAATCAAATACGTTTGAAATCTGCCTGTGGTCTGATGGAAATAATTCTGCACACATGCATCAATAAACTGGAAAATATTTATATTGTGCAAACTGATTTTCTCTTCTGCAGATGTGCATTCAGAATTAACAGTGATGTGGTATTGCATTATAAAACAAGTCTTAATGCTGGACTTAATTGACTGAAAATAAGTGAGTCACAGGATGTGTAAAATTCATTGTGGCTCTAAAACAATATTTATTTCCGCTCAGAGGAGGCAGACTCCCTCCGCCTCCTCTGAGCGTCACCGTGACTTAATCGGGACACATCAGCGTTCCCCGGCTAACTTCAACCTCACAAAGCAGTTTCTTCACATGTCCGCACATCCCTCTATATTTAGATCAGGTGAGAAGAGACAGAGAGTGTTTGTGTGTGTTTGTAGTGTGTGAAGGAGAAGAACTTTGATGTGATTTCAGATGAATCAGGCTGTACCTGGTTGCTGGCTGCGTTGGCTGTGTACCTGGGAGGCTCGGAGGCTGGCAGCGGTGCGTGGGTGGCGGTGATGTAGGATGGAGGTGGAGTGTCTGTGGAAATAAAGTGTATACTGCAAGGAAAACACAGAACAGGTACAGTCTGAGAACATGCAGTACAAATGGAAGCAGAGACGAGAAGTTCTCTCCGATTCCATCATGAAGCTGCAGATTTGATTTCACCCCTGCAGCTATAATGGCAGAAGTGCATTAAAAAAAAATACTCACATGTCTGTTTGTATATTGAAACAGTTTCTACTTGCTGGAAATATTCCCCCTGTTCTGACTTACTGACACGTTCTTACATGGCAAAAAGCTGCCAGAATATTAAGAAAGTTATCCTGCTGCTGGCGTTGCTTCTCTGACTTAAAGAAAACGAAACCAAAACAAACTGCTGTTTGGCGACACCTCCGCTATTCTGAAGCCTCCGCTCTCCTCCAGCGACACAACTCCAACCCCTCTCCACTCGCGTTCTCACGAAGGAGTTATGAATTAGAATGCACCATAATTAAGCACCATTAAGCGCAAGTGGCGGACAAAATTGTCCTTTACTCGAGCTGCAACTGCATGTGTCCTGCGTTGTTGTGTTAGCAGGCTAATGTTAGCACACTTATAGGTTATCTCATAGCTTCATATTATACATAAATGGACACAGAATGACCGTGATCTAAAGACACTTACATAACATCCAAATAAGCAGCGAGAAGGCTATGTTCTTCTTCTTTTCTCTAGTCCTTGACCCGTCCATGTAAACACGGCTCAGACAACAATACAGCTGACGGGACTCGAGCTTCTCACTCATTGTAGACAGTCATGATTCAGAGAGACAATAATAGAAGATGTACTTTCTTCTGCTGTATTTGTCATGACTGGAAACAGGAGGAGGAGGAACCAAATGCAGAACAAAAAATGATTTATTTTCTTAACCAGAAAGGCAAAACAAAAACTTACTTAAATAATAAATCCAAAAGGGAACACAAAGGTAGCCACGAGGAATCACTGATAAGACGACTGGCCAGAGCGACATACGACATGGACATACAACAATGAACTGACAACACGAGGGAAGGAACACTGTTTTTGTTTTCATGCTGGTGCTCAAGGGCGAGATCTACTGGATCAAAAAGTCGCACATATTCTTCCTTTAAGGTCAAAAATAACATTACATTTAAACGTTGCATTGTGGGATTGTAAGCAGAAAGGTGTGTGCATGTGAGCTTTCTTGGGGGTAATATAAAACTTATAAACAACCTCTGGAAAACTCTTGAAAGAGTACAAATACATAATGTGATAGTTGAGAGTCTCAATAAGGTTCCCACAAAAGCAGAGAGAATAAAATCCAAGATAATACAAACAGCTAGTTTGGATAATTCAAGTCTTATAATTTCTCTGCACACCATAACAGTGTATGACAGTCAGCATAGTGCAGCTTTATATGTTTGAGTCGCCTACTGAGTATGAGAGGAAAAAGCAGGAGACATCTGGAATTTGTTCATTTCAACTGGTCTCTTAACGGTGAGTCACAAAATGCTTTCCTCTCCATATCACTTCTTCTTCAGAATATAATTAACGTATGCATGCAATGCAAGCTGTTGGTGCCACCCTTGTTTTTATCTCAAAGCTGTTTCAAGCTGATAGCTCTGTACGTTAAATTTGTGCAAAATTAGGCCTATCACGTGATTCAACTCCCCTGACCACACAAAACACCCGCATCCAAAGAAATGAATCATTTATGAGTGGAACTAAACTCCTGCACAGCTGCAAAAAAGACAATCAAAACTCAACAGCCTCAGCCCTCTATATTTATCCCTCCATGACGTCTCTCAACATGCTGGTGTAAATACTGGCTGACGTGTGGCTATTCTTAATATACAGTAAGTCTGTGTAAATGATTGCCTGAATGTCGTCATACCACAGTCCACCATAGTTTTCTGTCCTGAGCGTTCTTCTTCATTCTGCAACCACAGCTTACATTTCCTACCAGCAGCAGATAGATATCTGAGCATAAACACGGAAAAGTTCAAACCCATTATCAAGTAATTGTTCGAAGCTTGATCCAAACCATGACCTGGACGACTGAGAACTTACACAGACAACAAGTACTTGTTGAGAACTTCAATGATAACGCACAGACCTGAAGTTAAAATCAAATCTTAATAAAACTCTAAACTACAAACTGTTTGTGGATTTTGGGTTTTAGACAGCTTTAAAAATATATTGTCAACATTAATTTTATCTATAAAAATCAGGGGGAAAAATGACTAGTCCCAGGGGTAAAATTCAAGATGGATGATTTATTATAAAAAATATGAACTTTATCTGTAAATATTAACTGTGTATGCAAAAATAATTCATTTCAGTAAGGAAATGTCCAGAAGACAGTCCAGAAAGCTGTCCATAGAGCCGAGACAAATCACCTTGTTTTTGTCAACGTATCAAATGTATACAGTTAACAAAGCTAAATGTAGCATCATTGTCCTTTAATTTAACTGCACAAAATGAAAACACCTGTTTGTGAGTGCAGCTTCCTTTGTCTACTAGTTTATCTTTAATCAATGTTCAAACTTGATTCTGACATCTTTCTCTTTGTGTCCTGCTGCACAAAATAAAGGCATTAAGCACCTAAAACTATCAGCAATCTACTTATTCAAGCTTTTCTCTCTTTGAATAGATTCAATGCATCAACAACTTGAATGCTAGGTACATCCAAACCAAACACAACCTTCTAGTACAGATATATTGTCAGTGCCAGACAGGCAGTACACATCACAGATATTACTGTGACCCTGAAATGATCCGTTATGAAAGAGACGTGCTCACAGGAGCAGATCAGAGGGAAGAAGGTGGAGAGGTCTTCCTCTTTTAAAGCAACAAGATTTCAGAGAAAGTAGTAGACGGAGAGGACCAGGAGGAGTGTGATGCATTTTTACCTCGAGGAGGAGCTGCAGAGCTGGGCTGGGCCTTTGGGCGAGTGGGTGGTTTCAGTCCAGGCGGGAGAGGGATCCCACTGGGAACTTTCTGTAACTGAAGGCACAAAACGAAGGTTAGTCCAACAGCAATTTATTTCAATGGTGAAAAATCATTGCAATTTCCTCCCAGCATGAACCTTACTGTATGTAGCTGAAAGGAGCACAGTGACCCTTTTTTAGAGAATGTCTGTATTTTCCCTAACACTGCAGCTTTTCCTGCAGGTCCTCAGGGGTAAAGCAGAGATAAAGCTCTGCTCAGCATCTGAACAACCTTTAATGTGCTGCTATTACACCTCCCAACTGAAGTCCTGCCTGTGTTTTCTCTTGAGACGAGCCCAAAAAGTCTTTCAAGGCATCATAACGTGAAACAGAACATGAGAAAAATACACTACCTTTTCCCTTTTGCCTTTGGAGGACTTGACATCTGCAGGTTCAAGCAGGGACACTGGCAGAAGTCCTCTCTGAAAAAAAGAAGATCAGACACCGAATGATGACAAACATTGATTTAAGATAATAATTTAGTTACAAGCCAACAGGGTTGTACAAGAAGATGTATTAGCATCGTCAAATATCTGTTTAATAGATCTGTGAGTGATCAGTTTGTAATTTACACATCGAGCTGTTCAAAAGCATCGTGATCATTCGTATGGAGTCCTATCAAGCTCTCTTTTAAGCCTGGTTTGGTCTCCACCCTCTGCAGAGAAAGCTATATCTGGTCTCTAAATGCTCCACTATGTTTATCATTATCTGTCATCTGATCCCCAGCAGGCGAAACAAAAGTAGGAAATAATGACTTTATATAAACAGCTCTGTTACGTGCAGTAGTTTGTGTGTTTTGTGTTTGTTTCTCCCTCTCTCTCTCCTGTTGCTCTGCAGGTTGGACCCTACTTCAGCTGGTGATTGAGCTCAACTAGCAATCAAAAGGTCGTCAGCATAAAAAGCAGGAGAGAGGCGAAAGAAGTGGCCAGTGGGTTATGCAGTGATCGAGTAGAAGCTGAGCTGATCTTACTTCTTCAGTGGAAGAAGGGTGTTGTCTGACGGGAGGCCATAGTTTCTCTTGTTAATCAGTATTTGGCTTCTCTTTAGCTGTTTTTTGAAAGAAGCTTGTTTTCGTTCAATTGTGTAGCCACTTAAAGTTGTTAATAAATAAATAAGGTGTTACTTTTTCTAAATTCCCCGTCTTTTTTCTTCATTTCTGATTTAAAATTTGTATTGTAACTCCCCTCATCTCCATCTGGGGCAATGTAACAAGCTCCTCTAAAAACAGAGTTTGTAGAGTGACAGAGAAAAGGATTCTTATGGCCACACAAAAACAGAAACCAGAACAATAAGTCCAAACATAAGCCAGAAAAACATTTAGGTACAGATCAGATAGAGCAAGAAGACAACAGATGCTGAATCACAGAGAGGAAATGAGAGGACGGAAAAGACGACGGTAAAATAAATGAAATCAAAACAATATAAGAATGTTATAAATACATAGGAACATTTCTCAGGAATAACAAACACACACTCTATCGATAAAGATTTCCACTGCACGTTCGGCTCATTACAGATTCAGCCTCTCTCTCCTCACCTGTCCATCATAAATGACGGTCACCATCCCGTCCCTGTCCTCCTCTGCGAATAAAAACACCGTGGCCCCTCCTGGCACAGTCAGCTGTCCGGGGCCCCGAGCCATGTAAGGAGTCCGCAGACGCATGTACCGAGAATCCCTGAAATGAAGCATTTGAAGGTTTTGTCTCCTCTCTACAGCTCAGGATAATACTTTCACTGTGCAACAGCTGATACTCACTGAGATCCGTCCACTTTGGGTTCATAGAAACCAGGTTTCTGAAGGAGAAGAAAATCACAGTTACAGTTACTGAAGGGACTAAGTGATAACTCTGTTGTTTATTATTCATGCTGACACTGTGGTCATTCTTACCTGCACCCTTAAAGGTTCAAAGCCTCCAAAGTCATCATTGGGAATCATGGAGGAAATCACCTGAAAGCAGAAAATGTATAACTTCAGATTCTATTTCACTTCTATGTAAAAACATGTCTTACTTCAATGTTGCATAATATTAATCAAGCAATTTGTGCGTGATTAAAATGAATTAAATCTTTTTCAAGCAGAAAGTAGTTCATCAATGTTCTGGGGCAGTCATTTTTCCATCAAGTTAACACAATATTTATGGCAGGATTAAGAGAAGTCAGTTCTTGTGTTTGCTCACAGTGACAGCAGAGCAGCTATTAGCATTAACCCACAATCTCCTCCTCTCTGGGTTTTCTTGCTCAGATGGGATTCTGTAGAGGTACAACTACAGTGTGTCCTCCTCAGTTTGTGTATCTAACTGGACAACAGCTGTCTTTCATAAAAAAAATAAAAAAAATACGAGGGGGCGCCGGTATCCTATTGATTAGTGCATGCACCCCATGTTCGTTCTAAGTCCTCCAAGCGGGCGGCCAGGGTTCGAATCCGACCCGTGGCTCCTTTCCCACATGTCATTCCCCACTGTCCCTGATTTCTGACTCTATCCACTGTCCTATCTCTAAATAAAGGCATACAAAGCCCAAAACAATTAAAATAAAAACTAGTTAAAAAACATAGGTGGCAACTGAGAACGGTAACTTCTCTGTAGTACAGGCTAGAGCAGTAGAAAGTCTTTCCTGCCAGGTGGGCATTGACATCATATATGAATATCCTGCATTACACAGGAAATCTCTAAGGGACTATGGTTAGTTCAAATGTAAAGCTTGGACTGCTAAATCATGTCTGTTGATTTTATTTGAACTAAAACCCAAATCACATTCAGGTTGAAGCAAGCTGCCGAGCCTAGCAGCCTACAGGTCCAGCACACATTGTGTTGCTCTGATTGTTTGTAGCCTCCGGACACATTTTGGCTTTTTGAACCCATTAACTGAGAGGTTACAGACTCAGTTACATTTTCAATTTGCCCAAATGCCCATCTGTTCTGGCTGGACCCGCTTGTTGATATACAGTTTATTCTGAATGATGTGGCTCGATCAGCTGCATTTATCAGACCTGTCTACGAGAGAAATGCAGCTAGTAGAATATCACAAACGAATAGTTTACCATTTTTAAATCTTTTCCCTCACTGAATACAACTGCACATTTCCTTGAGAGTTCCCCGAAAGCAGGAGTAATCTGAAATGGGGTCTCTGAGTAAAACAACAAATGTTGTGTTCCTAATGACTCGTCTTCCTGCCCCGATAAAGCAGAAAAGAACCAGCTTCCTCTGTGTTAGAGAGTAAATATGGGCATCAAATAGAATCAAATAATTAAGTTTAGACACCCAACAGCTAAGAGCACAAAGAGATCATGTGACTTCAAATATTGATCTTAATTTACTTTGGTGGATTCTTTCTCCCAGCATGACAGAAGCATCTTACCATCCACCTACTGTCTAACAAGCATTGATGATGGGGTCGCTCTACCTTTGCTTTGCCCAGGAAGTCTCTTTGCTGCAGCTGCTCCACTTCCTGTTTCCTGGGACGAAACACCACCCCCTCCGGCACCAGGAGAGGAGCCAGGACCTCCTCCCTCTGAGAAGAAAAACAGAGCACAAAGACATGTAATTACTTTTTTTCCCCCCAAGTTTAAAATCACTGATGTAAGTCAGAAAACCATCAATAAATTGTCAAAATAATAGTACAGTAAGAACAGCCATTAAAGAGAAATACATTGAAATGTCAGCACTGGACTTCAGAGTCAGCACTGACCTGGACAATCTGTCTGTCTTTCTTTGTTTTCTGTTTCATTACATGTACAGTAGCTCTAGGAAAAGTTGGATCACAAATTCAATATTCTGAATGCTGTTTTTTATTGTCCATCCTCATGTTGCATGCACTTCTCCATGCATGCTCACCGTGTCATCAGCTGTTCTCATCACCTGGTCACATCTATCAAATAGCTCTGCTCCACTCCCTCATTGTTAGCCTTTCATGCCTTGCTGGTGGCTTTTAAAAAAAGGATTTCTCTTCCTCAGGGAAATGTATGCCATCTTTACCTGTGCCTCTCCAACTCCCCATAAATACCCAGTCTTTGCAGTTTATCAATCTTCATACTACTCGACAACTTCCCGACAAGACTGACAAACTCTGTAAATGTGAGTCGTTTGAAAGAAGTGCCTTCCCTGAGGCTATTCTGCAGTTTGAATGTGTTCTTGAGTTCATTGTTGATTTGTTATCTAAAGGTTGTGTCAAATGTTGTCTGTCCTGTTTATTAGGAGTTCATACTTTTTCTAACGACATTTGGCAGTGTGAACTGGATTATGAATGAGATGAGCATAAATATAACCTGGTACCTCATCACTCCTGAGATCAACACTCCTGCTGGCTGTGACTTTTGATCATACGCAGCAGACATTCCTGCTGCAGCATGAACTACACAACCTGCACTCACTTCAAATGACACAAAATTTAGCAGAATACACTTTACCATGTTTATCTAACACTAATATGTGTCTCTAGCCTGTCTACAAACCCCACAATTATGAGAAAAGTCTATCCTCTCCGTCTTTTCCCTGCTCCACTTTTCAAAAAATGTGTGCTCAAACAGACCATTTGGAGATTTTCCCTTCATGACATCACAAAGGGCAGTAACCCTTCCCCCAGGTGGGTGACACTCCCACAGCTAGGTGTTTGTTCTGACCTCTGAGTCTGCCTCAAACAATTGGGCATAGTGCAAGAAAGCCAAAGCCACCTAAGCCCTTTCAAACAGGGGCGTGGTCAGACACAGCTCATTTTCATTTAAAGCTACAGACACAGAAACAGCCTGTTCTGAGCAGGGCTGAAATAGAGGTGTTTATAGGCATGCTCAAATACAGGATCAGAGTGGAATTATAACAAGAAACCTACAAACATGTTTTGGGGAGCTCTGATACTTATTTAAACTGGTTGAAAAGGAGGATAATATGTGACCTTTAAACGGGTTCATTGTCCTTAATTATGACTGATAATGGCACACAGATGATGATCCACTATTTCCAGGACTAAAGTTTCCATTTCATTGCATCTTAAAGGAAGTGAAGATGGCGCACACTTTCCTCATCTAGTAGAATAATCTACCTCTCCTTGTCGAGGCAACATGGCAGTAACAAGCAGCTCTACATAGAAATGCAACATAAACAGTTCAAGAGCAGTTGACTTTGGAAATTTGTCACCACAGTCACTCACCATGATGCTGTCCAGAGCCCCCTCTATGTTCCCCCCCTCGACCTCCCCCTCTCTCCTGGGATGCTGACAGCAGCACCTCCCTCGCCTGCTCCCACTGGCTCATCCGACAGTAGACAGCTGCGGCATTATACAACACCTAGGGGACGCATCACATTTAGAAATTTCAGTAGCAGCACATTAATATTCATCCACTTTTACTGCATGTGTCAACAATCACTTTTACATCATCATTTACCACAGAAAACTGTTGCTGGTGTGCAGGAACAAGTACCACAGATTGAATCATCATTTAGCTAAGGATTTTGTCTTTCCAAACTCTCTTTTTGGTTTTGGAACAAAAACTCCCCATGCACTGAGTTTTTAAGACACTGGAGGATGAAGCTATCAGCTAACACTTGTCAGCTCCAAAAGGTAGAAATCAGCAGAGCAACATGCCTGTGAATAAGATGCTTCTCTTCAAGCTGTGATTTAAACAGCCAGAGACCTGTGCCAGTTTCACTAGTTTGAAGAAAAACAGACTCAGACATGATTTGCAGAATTAATTATTTTCAAGATTCATGGAAACATTTGAGTGCTTTATTTGTCAAATGCACACGTACGATGTACTCTCTAAGAAATAAGGTTTTCAAATGATTTGTCCCTGAAGAGCAATGTTCTACCCACAGCTATGTATTTGCCTCAGAGGAAGTCTTTGTTGAACTGAGGTTCATGAAGGTTTCCGTGTCAGACTAAAGGCAGCAGCAAGGATACAGTGTAGAACCCTCACAGGACTACGGGGTTATTGTAGGTGAAACTCTTATTAAAAGACAAGTTTTAGAGCATCCTAGACAGGTTCTAGATGATACACTTGAAATGTAAAAGATTTCTATAGACTTTTTCACATATTCACTCCAGAAAGTTCCACCTCACAGCAGGAGCCTTTCCCTGTCAGACGAGTGAGGGGTCTCAGGAGGCAAGATTAACGCAGAAATGGCAGATGGAGCAACAGAGTATGATGCGGTGATTAAAATGTCTGCCTTTCTATCAATGCTATACGTGTTATTCAAAACACCCACTGTATCAACAAAAGAGTGAAGACGAACATACTACAGAAAACATAATTAAGCTGTTTCATTGCGTGCATCAAGATTGCTTCATTTGCAGGATATCCAAAATCATCACCCCCTCCTCATTTACATGAGGACATTTTACTGGAAAACTGTCAGGAAAAACTCTGAGTAAAGTCGTGCATGGGGAAAAATTGGGCCATTTGCGTTCTCACATTCAGCTTTGACAGCTGAATTGCAAAGATGCAAGAAACTTTCCAGGGATGGTTTGAAAGCGATAAAACACTTGAACCAGGGTTCAGTTTGCCATCACTTTAACATTTTTCTGAGAGCGATCTTCCTGGACTCTGAAAGCACATAAGAGAACCTTTATCGGCAGAGTTAATGGATGTAAAAGTAATCAGATTCACCGCAGACAACAGGAGCTTTGACATTACTGCAGTGCAGCGCTACAGGCTACAAGCTACAGGCTACATTTGACTCATTTCATTGTGCTTAAAATAACACAAAGATGCTTTACGACAATCACAAGTATTTTGCAAATTAGCAACCATTGTTTTATCCCTTCATTATCATCATCATCGGTATCTTCATGCATGCTTGAGTACAGCTCATGTAATTCACTCTACAACCAGTGTAGAAATCATGAAGTTTACTTATGAAATCAGCAACAACAAAAAATCAAATCCGAATCATTGAAGGCATGACTTCATTTTTAACGATGCTAAGAGTTCAACAAAAGAAGATCCCACTGATGGTCATGTTAACGTTGAAACCCTGGCTTGAAGTGCATCACACTCTTTACACCGTAGCTTCGCTCTTTCTGTCTGCAGGTGCATCGTGTCTAGGAGGCTGCAATGTGTCTTATCTGTGTGTCAGAAATATGTGCTGTTGTGTAACCTCGTCTTCGCCTGCATCAATAGGGCTTTGTATGCTCCCAGGTGTGTGTGACATTACAACCACACAATGGAGGTGATGATGATTCAGCTCGGTACGCTCTGTTTTCATTCCACATCACTGACAGAGCTCACTGGATCTGATTTCCTTTTCATCTGGTCAGAAGAAGCAGGTTGAAGGCTGCCGTTTACCTTTCTCCATGCAGGTGTGTGAAGCACCCTGTATGTGTGTGTGGGTGTGTGTGTGTGTATGTTAGGCTGAATGTCAGACCTGCCAGCTGAACAGTTTGAATCGTAGTCCCAGCTGTCTGTAGTCGATGACAATGTTTCCTCTCATGTGTTTCTGTGCCCAGATACAATCCGACAGAGCCTCTTCCAACCTGCACACACAGACAAACAGAGAGTTACCGTCAGTTATAGATGGCAAATGTTTTCAAACATGAATTCAGCACCTGAAGCTCTGTACAAACGCAGGACATTGTGATTTTCAGGCCCAGAAACTTCCTGGAGTTTCAAATGATTACTCGCATACTACGCAGTGATGAAAAGTCTCCAGGAAGTGAAGGTCAAGACCAGACACGGTCTTCACTCAACCTCCCCCTTTGGTTTTTGGATGGATACAATAAATATGTCATGCTCTGGGGATGGATCTTTCCTTTACAATACTATCTGATTTGAAACTAGATTCATGGGCTACGATCATATTCACTGACAATCCATTTGAATAAAGAACGATTTCATCCGATTCATCCAAAGCAAATTGATGATGGAATCCCAAGGACTTTTTTTTTACTTAATGGGACTGAGGAAAAAAAAAGACTCCATATTCAGAAAAAGTGTGAGAATCCTCTCAGAGAGCGTCTCATTTAAAATATTCTAGCAATGAGTCGTAACTTTAGAAACATCTAAGAGCAACTCTGAGACACATTTTTTCAGAAGCTGTGATTGGTGGATCCAAAAAATGGAGAACAAAAAAAGAGCTCTCTTAAACTTGTTACACACTTGATGATTTTAACAACATGAGACCACAGACATAAAGACAGTTTCAAACACTTTTTTAACATCATAATCATCCAAACGCACGCACTAGATGACTTGGCAACTGTTGTTTTATAGTAACGATTTTACAGACACGAGATCTCAAAGAAACCTGCGTGATTAAACGTGACTTTAGAAGAAGAACAAATATGGAGAACAATCGATGTCGTCAGCTGGCTGACCTCCATGCGTTGTTTAGTAGCGAAAAACAGGAAACGAAAAAAAAAAACAATAGTCGTTCAATCCTGGCTGAGAAGACATTTAGGCGTGGCTTTATATCATCATGTTTTGCAACATCCAGTTGGTGACGCTTGCTCATCTGCTTGCTCTCATTGGCTTGTAAATATCAAGCATTCTGATATTTACGATTTGAGAAAGGGTAGACTCAGACTCAATTGGGAGCAGTCAAAAATTGGATTGACAATACACTTGAGGATTATTTGGACAAGTAATTGGTTGTGACGAGGAGAAGGAAGAAGGACAGTGAAATCCATCGGGCCCAATCATAGACTCTATGAGACATTGTGTAATTATGAACACTATGAAATGAACATCTCTGTTGGATAAATTGTAGGCTGTCCTTTGACAGTATAGCCTTCAAAATGTTTGAAAACACATGTCCAACTTGTGAAGCAGCCTCTTCACATGCTGAACAGCTCTTAGTTTTCTCCTCAGCTTGAGAAACTCTTCAGCCTCTTAAAAGTCCTCCTCACTACTCCCAACAGTTTTTACAAGAGCCACCTCTTAAAAACTTAATTGCATAACTTGAATGACACGTTTTGGTTATCTTTGATTGCATGTATGAATGCAAAACCAAGATATTTCAACTTTTTTTTAAATAATTTAGTCTTGGATGTTGGGCTGTGGTTCAGTTATGTATTTAGTTTGCAGCTGTATTGAAGGCAGTAACATACAGGTGCAGCTGTGTGTTGGAGTGAAACTTCAGTAACTCATCAGACTTCTTGCCTTGCTTTTTTTTCTTCACACTGGCTGGCGCTTTGACACACACTAGTGAACACCACGACAATCTGCTTGCATGATTTTTTTTAAATCAAACATCTAAGAAAACGGAGAAGGGAAAAATCTCCTGGAAAGAGAAACATTAAAAAATATATAAATATTTTCTTATTTCTATCTCTGTTTCCCTTGTCCAGTCTTGGATATATTATTAAAATTACAACCATTCTCTACATAAGCTACTGCGTAAGAATCCTGCTTGTTTCCCATGTAGTGACACTAGGCTCTCTTTACTGAACATTAGCTGTCTTATAGTCCACTAATATTACAGGATATGGTTTTCAATCATATCTCAGTATTCTCTATGGTCAGTTGGGTTAATGACACAGCCCTCTGCAACACTGACATCGTCTCTCATTGTGCCACAATAGTTTCATTGTTAGTCTTTAATGTAAGTGGTGTATCTGTCGTCTTACCTGTCAACCTGCATCATCACGGCTGCTCTCTGGAAGAAACCGACAGCCAGACGTTGATCCTTGGCAATGGTGAGGTCTAAAGCCTGGACACCGCAGAGACGAGGAGACAGGTTCAAGTTGGACACAAACAGATGAAAGCCTTTCTATGTGCTTTTTTTAGTCATTATAATTGTAAATTCTTATGCTTGACCAGCTGACCTCAAGTAATTTACATCAGTTGATTATCGTACTCCTGCTAAAATGACTCATATTTTTACCATTATTATTAGCGGCATTGTTGCCATACATCTGTATAATCTGTTATTGTTTCTCTATTTGTTTGACTCTGTCCCTCTCTGTCTTTCTCTCACAGTCGCAGCAGATGGCTGTTCAACACGAGTCTGGTTCTGCTCGAGGTTTCTGCCTGTTAAGAGGACGTTTTTTTATTGCCCACTATAACTTTGCTAAATGTTACTAAATGCTGTGCTCATGGTGGATTAATGTTGGTTCTTTGTTAACAATAAAACAAAGAGTACCAGCTAGACCTGCTCTTGAGTGTCTTGAGATTTTTAATATCTCTGGCTGCTTCAACTTTTACAATCCAAGAAGAATCCCCTATAGCCCCCGCCTTCACTAATAGGAAATAGATCATTCATCGACTAAAGTGACCACCATATTGGCTTTTAAATCATAGACTTCCCTTACAATCCCCCCCTTCGAACCCCTTTACACACTCGTCTCACAGACCTTCATGGCCAGTTCCAGCTCTCCCAGAGCCAGGTGAGCTGATGCAGCATTAAACAGAGTGCGAGATGAGGGTTCACTGATCTGATCCAGTTTAGCCAGAGATCCTTCCCAGTCCTTGGCGTCCACCGCCTGCACCGCCTCGTCCCACAGCCGCAGTAACTCTGTGTACAGCATCCTGCAGACAGAGACAGGAGGACAGTAAGATAAGGTGGAATGACCGGTGTAGCGGTAAGGATATATAGGTTACACAGGGGGTGTCCAGGATTTCTGGGCCACATGAAAAGATAATACATCTGGCCCATCCACAGCCTCAGCCAACCCTGTAATATTTCTATAACCACACTTCTATTACACAAATGACCCAATAATATTTAAATCAAGGCCGTCAAAATGTTCTTCCTTCAGTATACTTTTCAATTGTGTTAAAACAATAAAATCTCTTCTCTATAAACAGGCACCAACGGTCTGAAAGGTGACGATAATGAGTTTATAAAACTGCAGGCAAACACGTGCACACTGTCTTAACTATATACACGTTGGCAACGTTTAGGTACCCAATATCAGGTGCCTTAGACTTTTTCTTTTTTGTGGTGGTATCAAAACAAGTATTGATGTCATTTGATTTATACTAGTTTCATATAGAAGTTTAACATTCTTGTAATGGATTGCTTTAAAAAACTCAAACTTTATGTTTTACCCTGAAAAACCCTCTAAGAGTTTAAATCAAACCATAACAATGAATTAAACTTATATGAAGTGATATGAACCCTTTTTGGCATTTGATTATTTTTTAAGCATCTTATAGGCTTTTACAGTTGATTTTCATTTCGCTAGTTTAACCTTTACTATGAGAGTTATGACTTACAGAGAAACAAATCCAAACAAATGTAAATAAAACAAATAAAAAACTAAAAACTACAAATCCCACTGTTGCATCCAACAAAGTGCTCTGTGGATGGAAAGTATAGCAGCAACTGGAGTTACGAGAGCATCAAATCAACTGAAGAGACAGCACACAATGTGTACGAGTCTGTATAGCAGGCTGAGTTTCCGCTGGTCCTGGGTCAGACAACAGTCCTAAAGCAACATTGATTTTAAACAGACAAAGCATGTTTATTTCAAACTAAAACAATAGCTACTCAACATAAGCACATCCCTCTGCTGATTTTCTTTTCTTCCCCCTGGCCCATTTCGACAAATAATAAAACGTTTGCCGGTGGACTAGTGGTTAGTTCTTGCATCCCATGCACAGAGGATGTAGTCCTCAAAGTGGACAGCCCAGGTTCAAATCTGACCTGTGGCTCCTTTCCAGCATGTCATTCCCCACTCTCTCTCTCTACTTCGGACTCTATTCACTCTCATGTGTCTCTAATAAAGGCATACTAAGCCCCAAAATAAAATAAAAATATATGTATAAAAGTTAAGGAAGAGGAAAACTTTGCAGTGCTCAGATGTTAATCAGGAACAGTCTGTGTATTTTTCCTGGAATACTTCCTTGTATTGTGACCAGCCCTTCACTGCACATGTCGCTCAGTTCACTTCATAGAAAGCTGAATAATTATCAGAGAAACATTATAAAAACCTCTACTGTCAGACTTCTTACCTGTTGCTCCTGAGTGGAAATCAGGTGAGATATCAGTGTGTGTCCGCTCTGCCTCCGTGCCGCCTGTCCTGCGCTCTGAGACGACAGGGAAGTGAGGCTGAGAGAAAACCAGCCTCCTCCTGAGTCTCCACCCTGCTGCCACAAGGAAGTCCTCCATCCACATTCCCCAGAAATCACCCACACCTGTCAACAAGAATGATTACAACACACACACACACACAGGCACACACACACATGAGTCACACAGGGTTTATTTAAACCTGTTTGACCTGATAACCCCACCGAGATAGATCATATCTCCTCGTTAGAATAGATTTCAACATGAGTTATTCCAGCAGAGGTTGTGTGTGGGATTTTTCTGCATTCATTCACATCATCACTGTGTCACGTCGACTATGAATAGGAGCAAACAGATGAATTGTGCAGGTGGGAGGTGAAGAACTGTCCAGGTAACTGCTATCCTAAACACAATTCACTATGACTCTTGTATTGTTATAAAAGGTTTCTGTAGTAAGTCTCATAATAATGAGTCATTTGATAATGATTTCACTCTGTATGAAGCTGTAGTCAATCTCTTAGGTTTATATAATAGGATATCTGAGAAGATTAGAATCTTTTTAAAGTGACCTCACTTTACAAGGAACATGTCAGAGAAGGAAGTCCAGAGAAAAACGCCCAGTTGCCAGTAGAAGAACATAAAGTAATGTGGTTGGTTTGGCATAAAAATAATAAAGTTAACAAACAAGGAAATCCTGTAACTAAAGCTGTGCTTTGGAGTTGTTGTTGCAGCATTTTAGCATGCACAGTGGGACTCCACGTATCATAAAAAACAATGCATGATGTCGAAATGTAGGACAGTCCAAATAGTACATTTTATTTTATTACTTAGTTATTTCATTTTATTGAATAATGAGTAAATGTTGGTTGTTTTCCCAAGATCTTCACTCACTTATCTCAGTATCTTTGGATAACCACGCTGGTTTTCTGGTGATAACTTCATTTTCAGTCTGTTTTTTTCAAGATCTCGGTATCGCACCAAAACAGCATTGTTTTTCCTCTCTTGAGATAACGGTATAAAATTGTGATCTCAAGAAAACAACCGTCAAATTGCTTGCTATCAAGGGAAAATTGAGTAAAATAAAATGTATGGATATATGTCCGCTGCGGGCCCCCATAGCAGGAGTGGATTAACGCACGGGCCTACCGGGCCCAGCCCCAGGGGCCCAATATTTCATAATCCGTCTTTGCCCCATAGTGTTGTACTTTATTGTTTATGAATCTGTGGTGGTGAGCAATGCCTTGCTCTCCTGTTTGGGGTGGTCTGCAAGTTGCAGGTTGTAGACTTTCACCACCATTTCTTCACCTGCTGTTCAGGTTCAGAGGAGTAAAGTAACCAGAAATACTCAACAGAGCAACACAAGCAGTCATTCCTGCCTGTGGCGGTCAGACTTTCAACAACTCCTGGCCCCACGGGGAGTCGCACACTCCTTTAAGCTCGGCCTTTAGACTTATTCCATCCCCGTCAGCAGCTACGACTCATCATTTATTACCGACATTTTCGGACTTTAAAGACTACTTTAAAGTTTATAAAGATTATACTAATAATCTTTAAAGGGCGTTTTCTCAAAATGAGGTTTCCGTACACTGTGGAGGAGAAATATCAAGTAACACCTACATAAACTATTCATTACATATTCTTCCTGTCTATACTTTGTGTTTGATTAGGGAGGAGTTCTGTTGATATGTTTTCAATAGCTTGATATTTTATTTTATACCAACAACATGGTGAACAGATTTTTTGATGACTCTAAATCGTATTTTCTAATGTATGGGATGATATAGAAACACAGTCCCTTCTTTAATGTTGTCTTTCTGTGTTGTGTCAACATAATGAAACAGTCATTTTTAATCTGGCTTCATCCAGTTTTCAAATGTTGTGTTTATCATATGATGGTACATTTTATGAAGAAAGGCCTCATTTGCATATATAAACATCAAATCTCAAAAGCTTGTAATACATTTTTTCTTTGGTATGATGTCACTAATCCACTGGAGAAGTTTCATAGTGATAGCTATTAATTGAAAATGTTCTCCTATTCTACTCAGTGTACTGAGAGTGTTGGGCCTTTAATCTCGAAAAAAAATATGTTCCTCTCCATCTACGGCGGTAGACTTTTAGTATATGTATATATTTTTTGGGCTAGATTGACTGGCCTATTAATACTCCCAGCTGCTTGCCGTTGTAAGAAAAAAGATACGAGACGCACCTGAACGCAGCACAGATGAAAACATAAGTCATGCGTCACGTGCGATTAACGCATGCGCAGAAGAGTCCGCCGTAGTCACTCCAACTGTGTTGCAGTTTTTGCAACGTAATCTTGAAACATGAGTAAGATAGTAATTGTTTTCAAGGTGTTAGTGACCCTGCTGTTTGTGGATGTGCTACACGGGCTTCCGTACAGTCATTTCCAGGTAACGCTCTTTAATTGTAACCTTTGACACTGTGTTTCTGAGTCTGAGAGCTTTTCGGATCAAACTTCCTTCGTATGTCTCGTGCTATTCTTCTCGTGATTGACACACCTGGCAGCAGATGACTTAGATATTGTAACGCCTCGTGAATGACAGAATAATTCCGTTAAATATTGAGTATGGTGTTTATTCATTGCAGTCAAAGAAGCAGCATGGAGAGAAGAGAGAACCGCACATCACGGAGCTGTTCTTCACGCAGACTCTGGATCACTTCAACTTCAACAGCATGGGCAACGGGACCTTCAATCAGCGATACCTCCTCATAGGTCAAACCAGTTATTCAAACCCTTATTAAACTTTGACAATAAAGGAGCAAATGCCTCATCTTTCTCTGTTTGTCCTCCCTTTTTATCTAGATAATTTCTGGAAGAAAGGCTATGGTCCTATTTTCTTCTACACCGGCAATGAAGGAGACATCTGGGAGTTTGCACTTAACTCTGGATTCATCACAGAGTTGGCTGCTCAGCAGAGAGCCTTAGTTATATTTGCTGAACATGTAAGAGGACACCAGTACAAATCCGCACCCCCATATTTGATTGGACGTTTTGCTTATCGTGCACTTTTGACTGAGTAAAGTTTACAGATCATGTGACAAAAAGGGAACTAGAGGGTTAAAGTTTGACTCAGATTGTCAGCTGATTGTTCTCAACATCTTCATTCCTTCTTTGACAAGGCACAGCGAGTTTCAGCAGCAGTCATCTGAACCAAACAAAACAACATGTACTCAGCTTTAATAACTGTGAAAAACCTATCTGTGTGACAGATAGTTGTGTGTCTACGACATCATCTGTGTCGCTTTTTAAAGCAAATGTAAATGTATAAATATATTTGGGGATTTTATTGATTTTTCACTTCAGTCAGAAAGTTGAGAAATGTTCATCAGGATTTCCAAAAGCCAGAAGATGCATCGACAAATCGCATCTTTTTTTTTTGACACCAACATTAAAAATCCGATAGTTTTCATTATTAAACAACAATAAGCAACAAATCCAAACATAAGAAGCTGAACCCAGCAGATGTTTGACATCTGGGCTTTTTTTATTATCAATGTATTTTACATGGACAGGGTTAGTTAGAAATGTTTAGTCAGAAATACAAAAACCTTTTGAATGCAGATTTTATAATTGAATATAAAAAGCTGATGTTTTTATGAGCTTGTGTGACCAGAAAAGTAGTTTTAGAGTCAAAAACAGATTCCCATAATACAGACGACCACTTCCTGCGTAAAACTGAAGCTTTGACATTTCTCATGTTTTTTCTCTCTCAACAAGCTTTTGTCTCTCCCCCTTCTCTCAGAGGTTTTACGGCAAATCTCAGCCGTTCGGCAAAGACTCGTTCCTCATCCCTCAGATCGGCCTGCTGACGGTGGAGCAGGCGCTCGCCGACTACGCGGTCATGATCACCGAGCTGAGACAGCAGCTGGGAGCCACTGAGTGTCCAGTCATCGTATTTGGGGGCAGGTACGATCCAACCGTTCTAAATGTGGTAGCTTATTGAGTCACTTTACCTTTTTAGTTTTTATGCATGCTTGAAAAATGATCACACTATAAATGATTAAACAACTAGTGAACAGGTTTCAATTCTCCACCTCTTAAACTCTTCTACAGGGCAACTTTACGAAGAAATCACATAAATGAGTCAGTCAATTAGAGTTCATCTGTAACGCACTTTCTAACTAGGAAATGCAACACAGAGTTCTTCTCACTGAATGCCAGCAACCCCTACACAAACACGCAACACACGCGCACACACACACACACAAACACAAACACACACACAGGAACACACACACAGAGGAGCACGCACACACACGCACGCAAACACACACACACACACACACACACACACACACACACACACACACAGGAACACGCGCAAAAACACAAAACATTAAGGGCACGGATGACTACGTTTGTAATAAAAACCCAAATACAGGAAGAACTATGATAAATATTGCAGATTTACAGCCAGAGAGAGATTTAAATACCCTAATTTGATATCCACCTGCAGAGACCAAGAAATAAAACACAATAAAATACTAAATATGTGGACAGATTAAAAATTGAACCTCAATTAAAAGCTTGGCTGAAAGGTCAAATGAAAAGAAGCTCTATTTAGGGGCAGACTAAAAGTTCAATTCTAACACCTGTCAGGGACTGTTTCCAAAAATATAAGACAACTACTGACTTCTTCCATCAAATATATCTTGTATTAATTATGTTTTATTGGAAGACTTCCTCTCTGTTTTTTCATTTTTTCAGATATTCTCCCTCTTTTTCCCCCAGAGACCTTCTAACCTGAAAACACGTTACCACAGCAGACGGTTACTTTACATCATTTGATGCTCTTAGTAGTTTAACAGGATGATTGATTGATTGTGTTTCTGTATAAACACTTTACTCTTCTATAAAAGTCTCATGACTGCAGTCATGCACACCATTAATCTGCCTTTCTTTCATGAAGTCCTGCAGTTCCTCTAATCTCACTGCTTGTAAAAGAGATTATAATAATAATATCCCAAAATACCTCACTTAATGTGCCAACTGGCCTTTTGTTCTACACGTCCCTGTTTATATTTCTATAGTTAATTTATTTACAACATGGGTTTATGGCTACGTGGATTTAACGCGCTGTTTGTTTGTTCTTGACTAAATGCAACAATCAGTCACTTTCACACCACATGTCACATCCAGCCGTTCACACACTGATGGCAGTTATGAAGAAAACAGTGTTGTTAGAAAATGATGCAAATACAAACACATTCAATGTTTTTCATTAATTTGAGATTAAATTGTCATATTTCTGTAAATCCCACATAAAAACACTGCAGTATGATTTCAGTCTAATAAACATCGCTTCAGTTCTCCTTTCTACAAACTTCTATAATCACCTGCAGATTTATTTATTCTGAGTATCTTACTGACAAGTTACTTTGGTTTCAGATTATGGTCTATAGTTTGGCAAACTGGCACTGACCCAGTTGTTGATCAAACATATGAATCCTTAGTCAAACGTTGTATTTGGTGTAATCTCTCCCTGCAGTTATGGTGGGATGCTGTCGGTCTACATGAGACTGAAGTATCCAAACATCGTGACTGGAGCTCTGGCTGCCAGCGCCCCCATCCTGTCCACTGCGGGGATGGGAGACCCCACACAGTTCTTCACAGATGTTACAACTGTGAGTCATTCAGACTGAATAGTGGACTGTTGTCTTGTTGTCCGACCTCCGCGTTGATGGTGGTGGAGACGTACGGTCTTTGACATAACGTCCCGTGTTTCCTTGGCAACCATTAACATTTCGTTTCTGTCGTGACGGCCGCCACAACAAGCTCTTCTTAACCCATTTGTGTTCCTCTTTAAAGAACTGTTGAGACATTTTTAAATTGTATTCTCATTTTTCAGGTTTCTGTAATGTGTCACTTGTTTTCTTTTTTAATCTTGTACTATCACATCAGCTTTTGTTATGTTTGCTTTTGGCAGCTTGGTGAAAAGATGTTTGATTTCTGAAATCTAAAAACTTCAAATGTGTTTCTCTTTTCAAAGGATTTCGAGAAAGTTGCTCCTGAATGCACAAACGCCGTGAGAAATGCTTTCCATGAACTCAAAGAATTAGCAGATAACAGAGGTGAATCTGTGGGAAGCTATCATTTCATTTACATGATACAGAGGATCAGAATGAATGTTTTAAAAACATTATTGGATGACATGAACCTTAAAAACCTTGTTTGACATTAAAAAGCAATGAAACTTTTCATAGTTTGCATATGAAACAGACACCTAGTGTTTAAACCTGATCAGAGAGATGTACTTTAAACCTTCTCCTGTTTGTGTTTGTGTTCAGTTTTCAGTCACATCCAGTCTGAGTTCATGCTCTGTAAGGCTCCGACGTCTGAACAGGACATCCGACAGCTCTACCTGCTGCTGAGGAATGCCTTCACCATGATGGCCATGCTCGATTACCCCTACAGCACCTACTTCATGGGCAAGATGCCGGCCAACCCCGTCAAGGTGAGTCACTTGTTCTGAAAAAAGACTAAAAAGAGAACACAAACTTCTACATTCAAACAACCAACTCTGAACAGTGTGCAATCAAATCTACCCTGGTCTCAATCCTTCACCAAACCAATACGAGAGATCCTTACAAGAAGTTATGACCTCATGTTCAACATCAAAAATCCCCCTTTAGTATCATCATCAGCTTATATTCAGGTAAAACAGGATGATGATGACACAAATATAAACCCTGCATTGCTTGTAATAAGTAAAAATATCTGCCAATGAGGACGCTCAGGCCTAGTCCACATGTAGGCGGGTATTTTTTTAAATGGAGGTTTTCCTCCTCCGTCTAAAAACATAATCCCATCTACACACGATGAGTTCTTAAAAACATCTCTGTCCACCTGAAAACGCAAATCGCACTATAACGGCTGTCGGCACGCCAAGTCAAACCATGTCCTTGACCTGCGAACATTTTCTCGCCATTTCTCTGCAATGACCATTTCATTTACAAAGTTGTCCATTCAGGCGTCTCTGCTCGTCAACATAGTGGGAGAGCGTCTGTGTATGTACAGTATGTGTAAGCATGTAAAAAGTCCAGTTAGCAACGTTATCACCAGCACTAGTTTGGTTTCGTCTGCTATCGCACTAATCTCATGTAAACAAAAAGTGACAGCATCGAACAAAGACGCCAAACGGAGGAGAAACCGGCGCATAGTGTGATGTTACAAACTCAAAACTCTGTTTTCCCCGTCTACTTGTAAAAACCTTAAATAGAGTTTCTGAAAATCTTCACCCTTCAAGGAGTTTTGGTGTGGACCAGGCGTTAGCGTAACAATCTGAACGTGTCAGTGACAATAAAAAAAAAAGAGTGGAGATACTTTGTTCAGACGTACAGACTCTCTTTCCAGCTCAGAGAGTTACTGAAGCCCAAAACGTAGATAGATTGTAGATCAAACTCATCAAATCAAATGTTGGTCCCTGCAGCAGCGTCACGCACAATAACACGAGAACACAACGGTTAATATGATGAATACTGAAGTTCCCCCTGGGATTAATGAAGTCTTTCTGATTCTGATGCTAAACTTTGATGCAGCTTTAAAATAAATCTATGAACATCAGCAGGAGTGTTCAGAGAAGTTAAAATGCATTGATAGAAAACATACTTATAATAATGAGTATAAACATGTAAATAATGATGAGAGTGATGTTGTGTTTGTGTTTCAGGTGGCCTGTGAAACCATGCTGAGAGGACCTGACCTGCTGGCTAACCTGAGGAACACTGCAGGTACACAAACACAAACACTGGATGCTGTTAGCTACAGATTAGAACCGTTCTCATCATGCCACTTATTTTCTGACAGGTTGTTTTATGTCTCATATTACATGAAGAGACGCTCTTCAGTGGTTGAGCAGATGCAGTTCACGTCAGCAGACACCAGAGGGCAGCAGTCAGCTTTAGCCATTAGCTCAGTCAAACACAAACCTGTGTTTGACTGAGCCAATCAAGAGCCACTGTACAATTAGACCGTCATTACAAAGGTTAATAATGATCAAGTCAGGGCACTTTGTTTAGAACATTTGAAAACATTACTCGAGCCGAAGTGCTTTAAAGTTGACCTATTATGCTGATCCCATTTTAATACCTGAAGGATGGTTCAGATATTTATTAACAAGCTACTGAATTTAACCACCACTGTGCCAACAATGTCAGTTAGTCATTAGTCATATTCACGAGAAGTGAGTACTAACTGGATCAAATCGTGAGCCAGCATCAGGAAATGAAATAATGGGGTTGTAATCGTGTATTAATGACCGATATAAAACCATATACATTAAATCCATGTTTTCTGATATACTTATAAGTGTACCTGTTTCCTGATAGACATAGACTGATCTGACATGGTGTCATCACATAGTGTGTCCAGCAGAGGGCGCTCTTACTACATAGTTTATAATCCCTCAGCACTGTCTCGGAGCATCACAGCTGAGCAGACGCTGGTCCACACTATACATTTTAAACTTAAACCTATTGAAGAAGGCATCTTCTTGAATACCTTCCACAGTCATGTTGATGAGAGGCTGGTGCATAATCCAAACTCAAAGGTTTTTATTCATCTAAATAATTGACTATATTGGCTGCCATACTGATAATCAATAAAATGTCTGTACCAGCTTGTAAAGAGTACCAAACCAGCCAGCTCTAATCCTGATCCACTGATATCATAATAATGAAAGTCTGTCCTTCAGGGATCGTGTACAACACCACCGGGACGCTGACCTGTCTTGACCTTTACGGGCTGTTTATGGAGTGTGCTGATCCCACCGGCTGTGGTCTGGGCTACGACAGCCTGGCCTGGGACTACCAGGTACTCCAACAGCACAGAATAAAGTATATGTATGACATTTGACTATAATGTCCGTATGTGATCATTACAGGGCGGTATAAGGTAAGTGAGGTTTTTTAAACCTGGGCCCTTTATGGCTGACAGGAACAAATAGTTTAAGAATTGTTTCAGTATATTTAAAGCTGCAAAACATCCTACAGCCGATAATATCTGCATCATGATCTTTCAGGCTAGATTCACCCAATCAAAGTTTGTCTGTGTCATCTGATTTTGAAACTAAAAAGAGATTGCATTTCTGAATATTTCTACACTGAAATGATGTGTCTGAATGTTTTGCCCTGTTGTGTTTGCAGGCGTGCACAGAGATCAGCATGTGCTATGAGAGCAACAATGTGACCGACATGTTTCCTCCTCTGAGCTTCAGTGAGAGTGACCGCGAGCATTACTGCTTCAAACGCTGGGGTGTGCTCCCCCGACCGAACTGGCTCAAGACCCAATTCTTTGGTGACGGTGAGCACTGACACATCTCTTTTAAAATAGCCAGTTAAACCAGTCAGCCACACAAAAGTTAAGTGAGAGCTTCAGACGGAGAGTTTCAGAAGTGAAGCCAAAACCAAAGTGCCGTTCACTGCATTATTTTTAATGACCAGCAGGGGGCCATTTCACTCTCTGCAGAAAGTAGTGTACAAGAAAATCGGTTTACTTCTCAGTTTATTCACTCCCTCAGTAAATGTTTTTCCTGATGAGTTTATGTTCTCAATCTCTAGTTTCAAGTCTTCTTCAATACATCCTCTCAGTACGCAGCCTCTTTTTATGACCCCTTGAACCCTGTGTGTTGCTCTGTGATTTTAGGTGGTCATAACCTGTAAATTAGAAGTGGATGAAGACACCATATTGTTAACCATCTGTTTAGGGAAAGTAAGCTTAGGTTTAGTATTTTTTAATGTTCCAACCTTCACCTATGGTCATGAGCTGTGTGTAGTGACCGAAAGAATGAGATCACAGATACAAGCAGTCGAAATGAGTTTCCTCCGAAGGGTGTCAGGGCTCAGGCGTAGAGACAGGGGGAGGAGCTCGGACACCTGGAGGGAGCTCTGAGTGGAGTCGCTGCTCCTTCACAATGAAAGGAGCCAGTCGAGGTTTTAGAGGAGGTGACAGAGATATTCTCGGTTATCTGAACTTTCAGAGTTTTCAGTTACCTGAGTATTCACACTTTGTTTCTCATGACTCTCCTCTTGTCTTCAGAACTCTCCTCAACCAGCAACATCATTTTCTCCAATGGAAACCTGGACCCGTGGGCCAACGGAGGGGTAAGCGATCACACAGAGTAACCTCTCAGTAAACTGTGAAGTGTCTGTTTTCAGTCTGACTCATTCAGATCTCTGCTGCTCAGGTGCGTCAGTCCCTCAGCCCTTCACTCGTAGCTCTCAACATCTCTGGAGGAGCTCATCACCTGGATCTGAGGTACAGCATGGCTCACCTTCATTGTGTGTTTTTTTAACACTCCAAAGAATTCATAACATTTCTCTTTTTATGCTTTCCAGAGGGTCGAATGATGCAGATCCAGTGTCGGTAATCATCGCTCGCAGGACTGAAGCGAACCTGATCGCACAGTGGGTGGACAACGAGAGGGTCCGATTAAGAAAATCACCATAAAACACATTTTGTGTCAGGACTTCCTTTAGAAAACAAACACATTTATCTCTTGTCAAATCAAAAGTAAATTCTCAGATTATTATGGCAGATTCATTTGGCTGTGGCTTTTACAGAACGATCATCCTGGAGACAGAAAAGTTAGAGAACCTTATTTCACTAACAGTAAAGATCTGGCTCCCTGTCTCAGTGTTTGCCCGTCAGTGAAGAAGGAGCCGCTCACTGCTGAGGGAAATCAAAACTTATCGCTGACAGCTCCAGGACGATCCTTTTGGCTGAAACATAATTCTTTAACATCCGAGGTACTTAGCTTGTTTCAAGAGAACGACACCCGAACATTTTCACATCGCACTCCCAGAACACAAAGAGTGTCAGAATCTATTCCAACAGGAAGCTGGATCAGTAAATCTGTAACGATCTCGATTGGTCAATGATTATTCTATAGTGGTGAAAATTGTTGCTGCTTAACTTTCTTGAAGTCTTTGTAACAACATGTCTGAGATGACTGCAGAGCGTCTTTGTTTTATTGCTCAATGATCGACACAAGAGTTTCTTCTCCCTGTTTGATAAAATCTCTTTTTATTTGTTTTTGTTTTTTTTTACAAAATAAAGCCAATCCAGCGTTTATTATACACCATGTGACGTAAACAATTCATTGTATGTTCTCAAAAGATTGAAATTAAAAAAAAGGAAAACACTGAACCGTACTGCACCGTCCGCTGACCCCAATGTGATCTGTGTATTTCTAAACATTTACCACATCCCCGTAATGCTCTGACCGAGAGCTGCAAACTTTATTTACAGGAAATCTGAAGCATCATTTGAACACATTAGTCCTTAAGACACTGCAGCACATTCTCAAATGTTCTCTCTTTGCATTCACAAATGTTTTCATGACGAGTAAGAGATCACCTGTGACCCAAAAGATGACAGAAAAATGGCAGTGTGTTTCCATAGTGACATTTAAGCCTTAAAAAACTAAATCAGAACCCATCATCCAGTAAACAGATGAACACTACACCGTCTGATCTAAGTTAAACCTTTCACGCTTCATTAGAGATGTGAAAACGTGCATACAGGAACAGCTGTGGTCTTAAGGAGGTTTGAGAGTCACTTCATTTTTGAGTGCATTTAGATGATGCCACCTTAAAGGCAGGGTTGGTCATTTTCTCCAGATACACTTTTTAAGATTTTGGTTGATATTGTCTTCAGGTCCTGACAGACATTAACAACTCATGTGCTCTGAAAAAGGAATGAAGAAAATCCGTCACCTGTAGCAGTTGTTAGCCTGTAAAAACTTCCACCAATGTCTGCCACCAGGTACCAATCTGATGAACCAATCACGCCTCCCTGTCTCCCTGCTCGTTCTCTACCTCTTGCGTGCCCTAGCCCAAACTCAAAGCGCGTCACCGATGACAGAGTTTATACTGTGAGTTTGTCGTTGACCGTTGTGAGTAGTAAAATAGTCACGTTTTTTACATGTATTATGATCAAGTTTAGTGTTTACATACCGCTGAATGAGACATGAGACGACGTAGTTTCTACACAATACAAGCGATGAGCTGAGGTCCACTTCTGGAGCAGCAGCGCTCGTGCATGTAAGTGAGGGGCGTGGCTTTTGAGGGAGCACAGAGGGGAGGGGGTGTGAGAAAAACATTGTTTATGTTGTATGTGGTTCCTTGTTTGAAATGTTTGACCAAGTGAATGTGTACATTTGGGAACATGTTTTCTGTCTGAAACTGCCTGTAGGCCAGTCTTATAATAATATCAGTATTTATAATAATGTGTTAAATCCAGAGCAGTGGAGAGGTGAGGGTCGCTGCAGTTGTTTGGAAAAGAATAAGCGCTGACACATCAAATAGAAATGAATATTATACTGAAGAGTTTTTAAAAACTGGCATTTCAGGTGTCAGCCAAAAACAAAACAATAAACTTCAAAGAGCTCATCTTCACCAGCTTTGATATCAAGTAGATCAGACACGACTTCATAAAGTCAAAGTTAGTCTTTTCTGTATATTTTCAAGAGTTGATCCAACATGCCTCGTGTTTTTATCGCTTTGTTTACGAGGACTTTGTCATTAAAGATCATTCCGAGACACTGAGGGAACTTTCTCTGCCAGATTCAGAAAATGATGTTGGCGAGTGATTTCCTCCTGCACGCAGAGCGATAAGAACTTTGACTACTATCTCTGTAGATAGAGAAGATTATTAGAGTATCAGGTATGAAGAAACACGAGGAGGAGCTTTCTTGGAATTGTGCACATCTACAAAAAATGGTCATAGTCTGTAAAAAAGAAGTGGAGAATAAGGTTGATGTTATAAAATAAAATGCTGGGAATAAGTTCAAATGTTTAGATTGAAGTTCAAATTTAGGAAATGAGTTTAATCATGGAGAATCTGGTCAAACCGAAGACAGGGAAGTTAAAATGAAGAGAAATGGGCAGCAGAAAGTGGAACTGACGGTCAAGAATCAAAATCTAATGTAAAGAAAAAAGTCAACATTTCCAGAACGAGCTTTACGTTTAAGGAAAAAGATTCAAACAGAAGTATGTTGATATTTAGGTCAACTATTTAGAATTAAGCCTCTGATTAGTTTGTTTCCCTTATTCCCTACAACTGATAGTTCAACTTTATTCTACAAATGTCCTCTTCATTCTTGTTCTAAAAAGTATTTAAGAATTCCTGGTTTGGCCCTGAACCTCTCTCTGTGTATATAATCGTATTCCCCTCTATCAGACTGGTTAGTGTGGGCCGTTCGTCAGGCTGCAGTGAGAACACTGACCCAGCTCTGTTTTCTCAATGTGCTGAAGGTTGATTTGACTGCAGTAGTCAAATTTCCTTCAGTGAGGGGCGTGGCTTTTGAGGGAGCACAGAGGGGAGGGGGTGGGTGTAGACGGAGCACTGAGGGAATGCTACTTTCAAAATCATGCTAGTTTTTGAAAATGACCAACCCTGCCTTTAAATGCACTTCTTATTGAGCCCTCATGAACAGCAAGGGAAATAAATCTCTGCATGTCTGTGTGCAGCCTCCGACTCTGTACTCAATGACTTTTATCCCAAAATAAAAACCACACAACTGAAACTGTTATGAAAATCACTGAAATGTTTCCTTTTAATTTAGTTTTTGGCTTTGGAAAAATGGCTTTTAAATTGATTAAATCCCAAACGAAATCAAAGAGCGGGTCGATTCGATTCTCAGAGTCTTTGGCTCGGGAAGATGCTAAAATACATCCGTGGAGGGATCCCACAGAGCCCTTGTACGCAGGATTTTAAACACACACACTGGTAGAGATTGGTGTTACGTAAAGCTAAGGCTTGTTTTGAAGGACTGCTATAAATATATCGATCATTTTTTCATCATTTACTGGAAAAATAGTCTTCCGCAGTGATCCCGATGGCCTTGTACTGTATCAATGTGTGCACATGTAAAAACAGCTCGAGTGGATGGAGAGGGGACAGTTTACGGTTGTCTTTTGAAAGTTGTCTGAAGCAACAGTAAAGGCACGAGTGAGACAACACTAAGGAATAAAATATTTACAAGTTTGGTCTCATTAAATTCATAAAGTTCATCCAATCAACGACTTTAAGTAAACTCATATTTACAGGAATGACTGCAGCCGCTCCGAAGCTGCTGCTACTACAGGAAACTACGCCAAATGCACGAGGAGAGCTGAAGATAGCTGCAATTATACCTTTGAAATATACACTACAAACCAATATATTACGCTAAATCAATATTCTTATTCATTTGTCTCACTTAGAAGAAACACAAATGTACGCTACACCTTACCGAGGAGAACCACAAAAGAAGAACGAAGCTGAACATTCAGAGAAAAGAGCGACGACGCTCCGCAGAAACAACTACAAAGCTTCACAGTTTAGAAGAAAATCTGCTGCCTGGCAACCAAAGTGACGAGCCCCAGGCAAGTACTCAAGGATGCTGCGTTCAGGTCAGATGGGAATTGACAGCTTTGAAAGTCCAATGTAAGTCTTTTAGAGCTTGTGAGAGACATTTCAAACCCCACAGCTTACATCTGCATCATTTAAAACAACATTCACTTCTTTTATAAATGTGATGCATTCATTGCTACAAAAATGCACCCAGCTATCAGCACATGGAGGGGAAGAAAGGTGCCCGTGTGACGCTAATGCTGTTCACCACGTACTCATGCGTAGCTCCTGGCAGAGTGCACCTCCAATAAAGTGTGAGAAAAACATTGTTTATGTTGTATGTGGTTCCTTGTTTGAAATGTTTGACCAAGTGAATGTGTACATTTGGGAACATGTTTTCTGTCTGAAACTGCCTGTAGGCCAGTCTTATAATAATATCAGTATTTATAATAATGTGTTAAATCCAGAGCAGTGGAGAGGTGAGGGTCGCTGCAGTTGTTTGGAAAAGAATAAGCGCTGACACATCAAATAGAAATGAATATTATACTGAAGAGTTTTTAAAAACTGGCATTTCAGGTGTAAGCCAAAAACAAAACAATAAACTTCAAAGAGCTCATCTTCACCAGCTTTGATATCAAGTAGATCAGACACGACTTCATAAAGTCAAAGTTAGTCTTTTCTGTATATTTTCAAGAGTTGATCCAACATGCCTCGTGTTTTTATCGCTTTGTTTACGAGGACTTTGTCATTAAAGATCATTCCGAGACACTGAGGGAACTTTCTCTGCCAGATTCAGAAAATGATGTTGGCGAGTGATTTCCTCCTGCACGCAGAGCCATAAGAACTTTGACTACTATCTCTGTAGATAGAGAAGATTATTAGAGTATCAGGTATGAAGAAACACGAGGAGGAGCTTTCTTGGAATTGTGCACATCTACAAAAAATGGTCATAGTCTGTAAAAAAGAAGTGGAGAATAAGGTTGATGTTATAAAATAAAATGCTGGGAATAAGTTCAAATGTTTAGATTGAAGTTCAAATTTAGGAAATGAGTTTAATCATGGAGAATCTGGTCAAACCGAAGACAGGGAAGTTAAAATGAAGAGAAATGGGCAGCAGAAAGTGGAACTGACGGTCAAGAATCAAAATCTAATGTAAAGAAAAAAGTCAACATTTCCAGAACGAGCTTTACGTTTAAGGAAAAAGATTCAAACAGAAGTATGTTGATATTTAGGTCAACTATTTAGAATTAAGCCTCTGATTAGTTTGTTTCCCTTATTCCCTACAACTGATAGTTCAACTTTATTCTACAAATGTCCTCTTCATTCTTGTTCTAAAAAGTATTTAAGAATTCCTGGTTTGGCCCTGAACCTCTCTCTGTGTATATAATCGTATTCCCCTCTATCAGACTGGTTAGTGTGGGCCGTTCGTCAGGCTGCAGTGAGAACACTGACCCAGCTCTGTTTTCTCAATGTGCTGAAGGTTGATTTGACTGCAGTAGTCAAATTTTCTTTAAGACATGAACGCAGCGTGAAGGAACAGCGAAACATCTCACTCCCTGAACAGCGTCACTAAGCGTGTCGCCCCAAACCCCAACCCCCCCTTCACAACTAGATACAGACTGTCCTTCATTCTGCTGCTTCAGAAACCATTTCCAATGTAATAACAAGAATAAGAGGCAGGAGTTAAAAAGAGAGAACAGGAGTTGGAAGTCGTTTTTTCGGCATAGAAATGGTCACATCTGTAAGAAACACGACGGTAACTGAACTGAAGCAGAGCTTTATGAGAAGCTTTGAACTAAAATGTATGGGTCCAACCCGACACTCCTCCTCGTCATCACGTGGTTAAGACATCTTCGATTAAAGTCACAATCAGGTTTTTGTTGAATGCTGATTAGCTGTCAAGACGACCAAAAGCGAACTCACTACGAGGTCCACAACCGGTCTGTTAACTAAACACGGCTCAGCCACTGACTGAACTAGGCTTTAGTGGCTCAAGTGGGGGTTTCTTTTTTATGGCTGTTAGCACATAGAAAACATTTGATTGATCAGTAAAAAGGAGGCTTTCTCCTGCTGTGGTCTGCGTCTGTCATGTTTTGACAACATCCTGTCACTGAGACAGAAGACGTAGGAATCACCTTGTTATCAGACCGTCCCTGAGATGTCTGTGATGTGTTTATGTGCAGATACTTGACTTTGTGTGTATGTGTGGGTGTACTCATGTGTGTGTGTGTGTCACGCAGTGGAAGGCCATATAGGCAGGGGATGAGCTTCCGTGTTGAAGACATACTGGTCCAGGCTGATGAGGTCTGGATCGTCAGAGAGAAGCAGGTACAGGTATTTCAGCGTCTCTCCCAGGAAGAAGCTCTCCATCTTGTCTCGAGGACTCGTGTAGTCCGGGTCTCGCACGTTATTGATGGAGGTGTAGCCGCCAGAAGAAACCTGAGAGGAAAAATACACACATTCACAGAGACTTTTTTTTTACTCATTTGCATATAAACATTGAAAAGGAGTTATTATTTGACCCTGACTCAAAAAAGAAGCTTTTTTAAACACTGGATCGGAGCTGCAAACAAATATTCACCGGTACCACCCTTTCTCTACTTTATTTGATACCCATCATGTGGATCTGTGATGTCCTACATCATACCTGTCATCTGTTGATTAACGACCATTTCTCCTAAATCAAGTGCTCACTACTTTAACAGGTGCCAGTTGAGATGTTGAGAATAAAGTTTAAATGTCAGTGATGAGGTCTGCACGGTGGTGCAGTGAGGAAGTTCCTGGTTCGAATCCCTGTCGGACAGGAGCCTCTCTGGGGAGTTTGCATGTTCTTCCAGAGCAGAGTGTGGGTCCTCTCCGTGTCCTCTGGCCTTCTCCCACAGTCCAAAGATGTGCTTGTTAGGTCAATTTGTGACAATAAAATTGTAGATGTGATTGTGACTGGTTGTCTGTCTCTATATGTCTCAGCACTGTGATCGACTGCCAAACAGTCCAGGGTGTAACCGGCCTCTCGCCCAATGACAGCTGGGAATCGGCTCAAGCCCCCCGCGACCCCGAACGGTGAAAGCGGTATAGATAAAGGATGGATGGATGGATGTCAGTAATGAAGTTAAAAATGTTGGGAATGAAGTTGAAACTTTGATATTAAGGTTGGAAGGTTAAGAAGAAAGTCAGATTGTCCACGATAAACTTAAAATGTCAGGAATGACATGAAAACGTTTGACTGTATGGATTGTATTGGTTATTGTATTGTATACCCCCCCCCCCCCCCCCCTCCCCTAAATCTGTCTTATAAAATGATGGTATGCGGGTATCTTTTGACTCTCGATCTATCAACACTTTCACTGACCTTAGTGTACTTGTTAAAGTTTTGGAGGATCTCCCAGCCCCAGTCTCGGTACTTGTGGTCCCCGGTGAACCTGTACAGGTAGAAGAGACTCTCCACCGTCTCTGGTCGCAGGAGGTTGTGTCTGTCTGCAAGCTGTCACAGAAAACACAGAGGAGGCCGAACACTACTTTACCAGCCATGACTAAGACTTCACAGAGTAGTTCTACTACACAAATCTATCCCTGAAAATCAGAGAGAACAATAACAAGTGTGGGTGATGTTTATTTTCTTTCCCCGGGATCTAGGAAACAGCCTCAAGATGAAGCAAAATATGTTTGTAAGAACGACATTCAATGAGAACTATGTATAATTAGAGGAGCAGCACTGTCTACCTTTACGTCGATGTCTCTGTTGCTTCCTTCATGCATGTTGAAGTGGACGATCTCTGGACTGAGGCCCGTCTCCATCTGGACGTACATCTGGTTGCACGCCTCCATCAGCTGTTTGGCCAGATCCATGTGATCAGCAGGCAGGCCGTGATGAGCACCAAGGGCCAAAGTGCCCGGTAGGAAGCACACCAGGTGGTCCTGCAACAAATTCAGGTGTGTTAACGGACATACCCGATATCGACGGGGTAATAAACATTACTAGTTCATACATGAAGGAGTTCATTACAATAGTTTCCTCTCTGCAGTCTTCCCAATGAGTCCGTTGAGTTAGTTGATTTAAGTGCAAGTGCTGGGTCCGAGCTTAAAAGAAACCAATGATGTCATTATATGTGTGTCTGACGTGTGTGTGTGGCCTGGATGAACATAATTAGCAAACAGCTTAGCTTTGATTGTTTGATGGTGTTGTGGTTATCTGTGCTCAGGTAGTGTTGAAGGCTGTTTATGATTCATGAATGAATTTGTAAGTTTTAGTGACCCTCGTGGAAACACACGCAGAGACAGCCTCCCTCAGAAATCATTCAATTAGTTTACATTTTCTGCCATCATTGCACAGACTTACAACAAACTTTCAACATGAATTTATTTTGACACTGTTATTACCGGGCCTCGTAAAGAACGGACTCAGAAACACTTGGTAATTTAAATTATTTTGCATGTAAGGCTGAAAAAAGAGCATCCAGAACTCGTACTAAATCAGCTGCATAAACCTTGATTTTTTTTATTTTATTTTTTTATTACTGACCATTTTAGGGCTGAACTGTCCATGTGAGAGCTCTCCAACAAAGGTGAGACCATTCGGAGAAGACTTCTGCAACAGGTTCTTCTTCACACCTTCGATAGCCTGCAGATAATCCTCCAAGAACCTTCAAAACACACACACACACACACACACACACACACACACACAATGTGACACACGGTTGTTGCATATCACACCTTCATTGTGTTTTAAGGATTTCATCAAAGATGCTCAAAATCTGCAGTGCCTTTATTTAATCTGTAACATTAAAGACCTACCCCTTATTCTAACAACAACAACTATACTTGGAAGGTTAGTTCATTATTCTGTGTGTCTTATAAATCTGCAACACTGACTATGAGGACACACTGAATCTTCTTCTTGTCAGTCGTACACCAGCATGGAGAACCTTTCAGGTTACATTGGAAACTTTCTTTCTCTGGCTTGGTTATGAAAACACACTTTTTAATCTTTAATTATGGACTGTTGATTTGATTAAAGTGGACACTGACATGCAAAGATGAACTAAATGGGTATTTGTTTCTCCAGGAAAAAGGAAGAAAAAGACAAAACAGATGCAGTGTGTAGACACCGTGTCACTACTACTGAGGAATTCTTCAGCTTGTCCAATCAAGGACAAACGTTTCCTACGAACATACACAAAGATAGTGTGTATGGTGTTTCTCTTCTCAGAGCAGACACACAGGAGTAGATTTCTGTAAGTCTTAAGTAGGCCAAAACCCAGAAGGGACGCAACAACACACTTTACACAAATCATTCAGACACTCAAAGCTGCTTAATGTAAGCCTGTGCCCTCCAGTGTGTCTGCTGGGGATCGGTGTTCCACTTTATTAATCTTTCAGCCGCCCCACTGACACAGCCAGAGACACCCAAAGCTGCCAGATTAAATAAGCTCCTGATTTAACACCGTGCACTGATATGAGTGTTGCAGTCAAAGTTGGTTAGTTATATTTGAAACATGTGGTAGAGATACACCCAGAGCTACGTCATTCACTTCATCAGAGGATTCATAGAACTGAAATGAACTTTAGAAGAAAAAATAATTTTACTTATTTTGGTCTAAGTGCTGATTGTGTACTCATGTGTCGTTCCAGTTTCTGAGTATTTTCATTTTCACTATGTTTTACATTGTGTGTAACATAACCAGTGCTGCCTCTCCCTAAATGCAGAACACACGCTGTGTGTAGGTCTTCATCATCAGTGAGGGACTTCATGTTTGGCAGATGTTTTCTTCCTACTCATCAGGCTGGTAAGGTAATGACTGTCCACTGGTTCCCACACAGACTTTACCTATGAGCGTCACACCTAGGTAGCCCACATTGATGGTCACTATATGAATTTATTTCAGAGACACAACGCGGTCCGCGATGGATTAATTAGTGCGGACCCTCTGTGTGCTCTGCCCCTCCTGCTCCAGCTCACTGTGCTGAGACACACTCTTACTTCATCTTTCCTGGAAATGCACTCCGCTCCTGGTAAATGTTAACTAATGCCGTTGTTGAAGAAGTGTAGTTGTTTGTACACGATGTAACTCTGCTGATGTAAAAACAGATATAACGAATAAAAGCGTGTGTTTTCAGGTGGTTTATAGAAACTTGCAGCTGATGATCGAAGTCACCTGCAGACACACAGGGTGATGGAGAGACAGAGGAAGGGCACACTGGTGTGTGTATGAAGAGAGGAGAGGTAGGTGTGTGTGTGTGTGTGTGTGTGTGTGTGTGTGTGTGTGTGTGAAAGTTATTCAGTGTGTTCAACTGAACATACTGAATAACATTTTTTTCCCTCAATATTTAGAACATGTGGTAAATTCAAAGTATTTATTTTGCCTGTTGCAACAAGAAACAAACCTCGAGGATCATCCTAATTTATGCTTTACTTGTTAATTTACAGTCAAAGTTGCTTTCAAAGACATGAAGCTCTGGACATGTCAGCTAATGTGCTACTTGATGAACTGAAAAAGGAAGCCTTCGTTTATCTCTGCATAAAGGCTCTGTAGCTACATTTATACAAATGAAGTCCAAGTTTAATGTGCAGAAGTTGATTTGATGGTATGGTCCTTGAAGGCTTACATGTAGTGTAATAGATTCATGTAAAGTGAGTTCTGTGTCTCAGTCTGACTCACTGGTTCTCCTGCTTGCCCCCCTGGATCCACTGTTTCAGCAGGTATTCATAGTAGCTGTCTGCTCGCGCTCCCAGTGTGTAGATGCCCTGATGGGTAAAGTGTCCGCTGTTTGTGTTGATGAACATGGGCACCAGACCGTCCAGCTTTCCGTCCAGTTTGTGGACCTGGTTACTGACTTCGGCCACCGCAGCCTGGAAAACCAAAGACGGGTCAGATGAGTGAAGCTGTGTGACTTTTATTGAAAGACTCAGAGTAACTAGAAAGTAAAAACAATCCTCATTTTAAATGTCGAAGCAACACCCATGCCTCCCGACTAAATGAAACTAATTAACCCTCTGCAATAAAGATTTAAAAGTTCCTTTGCAAACTATCTGACCTTTCACCTTCATTCCTTTAGTGTCACAAAAGCCATTTGCTCTGGGGCTGAAGTTATTAAACAGATGTTAATACTGCGAGAACGATCACTTGAAATATATTAACTGTGCTTCAGAATATATTTAGCTCTACACCAAGCTGGTCAGCAACAAAACATTGTCCTTTCCCCCCTTGGCCCGGTTCTTTTGGAAATGTGCGAACAACACAGCAATCTCTCTGGTGCGGAACAAAAACAAGGGAGGTGTCAGACACTTACATTAACAAGCTGAAGCTGTCCGAGAACTTTTGAAACTGATCAGGAAATTACAACAAAGGATTTCAGTTCCTCATCTGGCTGTCCCCTGTGGTCTAAATGAAACATCTGTGCTGTGCTTTGGTCAAAATATAACATGAATCAAGCACCAGAGGAGGTTTGTGACCCTGTATAAACCAGCTCTCTCAGAGCGTCCGTTTTGGTGTGTGTGTCTCTTAAAATGCAATGAGCCCCCCTTGAGTTTTCCCGGTACACATCACTCCTTCGCTAGCAAGAATAAAAATGGCATGTGCAAAAGTTTTGCTCTAGGCTGGAGGTGGAGTCCATGGGTGGAGATACCAGGGGAGGGGATTTTTTTTACCAGAATCCCACTGTGATGTCACAAGTTGAGAACATTTAAAACGGAGCATTTTTCTCGGTGTTGTAAGACTTATGCAGACCACAAAGAAAGGACTGGATGGATTTATTTCACATTTTGTGGGTCGATAGACACTCAGGTTACCAAAATAAATGTTCAAAAACACTGAAAAAGTGGATTTTTTATAATACGTCCCCTTTAAATTAGCTGCAGACACGGTGAGAGTGAACAGAGTAAAGTCGAACCGACTGTTTGACCGGATCACGTGTGTTTCCAACTCAGTCCGTACGGATCAATTATGTGTTGTTGCACTAAAAGTAAAAAGGTACGCGTGGTGTGTGTGCGTGCGTTTTTGCAGTAATGTACTGTATGTTGGTGTGTCTCAGCGTGCTCCCCAGTGCTCACAGTCATGACAGCAGAGAGAGGAGCAGGGAACAGTAGCTGCAGCTACATCAAACGTGCGCGCCTGCACTCTCTCTCTCCCGCGCTCTCTTTCTCGCTCTCTAGTGCGCAAATAAATTTTATGAATGAATGAAAAGTTATGTTAAAACAGGTCGGAAATATACTTGGGCGGTATCGTCTATGTGGGAAACACTGAAGTCAGATTCTTTGACTAAATGTTGATAGCTCACAGGTGTTGTCTCTGCTCACATTTATCAAACACAACAGACATTTTATATAAACAATTCTGAGGAAATGTCAGTAGATTTAATGCACACAAAAATATATATATATTTTATTTTTATTTTTTAATGCTGATGCAAATTCAGTCATCTAGGCTGCAGTGCTTACACCAACATTGGATCACTAACATCATGTGTTATGTTCCTTTAATCAAACATATAGTTTAACTACACACGGCGGGTTCTGGACTTGAGCTTCCAGACTTAGGACTTGTTTTTTTAAGGGGAATCCTCGCGGCTATGTGAGCACATACTATGTAACAGCAAATACTGAGTTTCAAATGTGACCCATCACTCGTGACCCACAAACTTATCAGCATGTAGTTATCCCAATGTCTGCTGCAAGGCAACAAAAGCATCGGCTAATATCAGACCTAATAAGAATCAAAACCAAACAAGAGAAAGCTAGTGCCCTCAGTGTTCACCAAAAGTTGGCGACATTAGCAGCACACTGAGGCCACACTGTACGCTAATGATGAAAAAAATGCAGGAAAGATAAAAAACTGCACATGTGAAGGTGTATCGTCAGTGCTTTTACAAGTAGCATGAGGCTACAGGTACAGCTCTTTGAAAAGTGTGGTTGTAAATCTGTGTGTGTGTGTTACCTGGTACTGTGGTTCCTGTGTGAGGCGGCTGAGCTCTCTGAACTCCAGCTGGATGCTCGTGACCTCGGCCACTGTGCTGTCTGAGGTCCAGCGAGGCGGGTGGGCTGTGCCTTTCCCAATGTTCACATCAGAGTAGGGGATCTTGGACGGGGTGTTGAAGGCCGGCATCAGTCTGGAGCCGATGTCTTTCTGCAGTTGAAGACCGAAGGTTACCGAGATGAAAACCTCGATTTTAATTATCACACATGACTTGACTTTAAAAATATAAGGGGTGCTGTTGAGCTTTTCCATCAGTAGTGAGACACCTTGAGTTGAGTTTGCAGCACATACGATTTTTTTTATAAGTTAGTGACGCACCAGGATATAGAAGAAGGTTGTACATAGTGTAAAAAAGGGACTGAACACAGTACTTTGAATCATTTCTGTTACCGTACTTGCGCTGAGCTAACGAAATGACAGCTAACTGTTAACTGTAGTGAATGTATCTTGTTACAGCGTGCAATTTGAATTCCACCAGAACCTGCTGGCATTTTCAAGATTAAACGTTTCCGTGCATGATATTCAATGCATGATTCAATGGACAAACCTTGAAGGTCAATATGCCAATTTTAACTATTCCTATTGTCTAAAAGGTCCTTTAACATGAAATAGGCTTAATTGTAATTTGATCTGTAAGCCCTTAGAAAATGTGTTTGAAATTCAACTTGATACGGTGAATTTGCTTCTTCCAAAAAATGGTTCCAGAAATGGTTCTTTTGTTCTTATCTGTGATTTAAACGTGGATTTTTTCTCAGTCAGCTGCTTTATCTGGGGGAAAAACAGAGGCCATCTGTAGGTAGTGAGTTTACTACGTCCTTCTGGATTTATAAGAATCAAAAAATGCTAAAAATCGTTCCAAATAAAATCACAGTATCTGGATTTGTCAGTGAGCATACACAAGAATGTATATTGCTGCCATTCAGTGTCATTTTTTTTGTCTTGGTTGTCTTCCAGCAGGTTGTGTTGCGCTGTCCTATGTCTTTTTATTTGTTGTGTTTTTGTCCACTGCTGTAAATCAAATTTCCCTTCCAGTGAACAAAAACGGTCTGAACTGAACTGACTGCTTTCATTCTTCCATTAAGGTCATATATGTTGACTCACAGCTTTTTCTAGGAACACCATGTCTCCAGTCAGATTGTAGGTGCTCAGCAGGCCTCCCAGGATGCGGATGGTGCTTTCAAACAGGTTAACATCTACGTTCTTGTTGAATGTGAGCTCTGTAGCCACCCAAGTCTTTGCTTCTTCAAATTCTGGAAAACAACATGAGAAAATGTTCAGAGCTTAAACAGAATCATTTATAAATGAACAAACTAATCTCAAAGTGTTTCATCAATCAAACTGCTTTGAGAGAAGATTGTGTTGGAGGTTAAGATCATTATGAACAGAGAGTTACAGAGAGAGAAAGTAGGTCTGTGGTTGGATGCCTAGCTCATCCTGTCCCCATGTTAAACCTGATTATTGATCCAGGTCGAGCATATTAAACTAATAGCCTAATCTGCACTAGAATAAAATGAAAGCTATGCTCCGACTTTGTAAGATATCTGCTCTACGACCAAAATCCTTCTGCTCACATTCTCTGGAAAGATCATGACTTGGAAAACTTGAAGTGTACTGAAGGCGTGTATTTCAGCCTTTTTTTCTGAAATCACATTCTTTTTTTTTTTTACAGAATTGACGTTATCAAGACTTAAACATTTAACACTATATAGTTTGGTGGTTGGTGCATGTGCCCCATGTACGGAGGTTATCGTCCTCCAAGTGCATGGCCAAGCTCGAAACCAATCTGTGGCTCCTTTCCTGCATGTCACTTCCCACTATCTCTCTCTTATATCCATTTCTGACTCTATCCACTGTCCTTTGTCTTAAATAAAAGACGTAAAAAGACAAAAAAGAAACCTCTAAAAACACAACATAAAGAGTCCAATAACAGGTGTACCTTCTTTAAGCCCCATGATCCACATGGTATCCAGGGAGTCGATAAGCGTCAGACCCAGGCCGAACCACTCGCTGTAGGACTTGGAGAGAGGCCTGAGCTCGTCATGGCCCCAAGCAAAGTCTTTATAACCCTTCCATGCATGTCTGAAAGCGTCGCGCACCCCCTCCAGCCTGCTAGCATCTGGCACACACAAAACACACAAGAGGACAAATGAATATGTTACAAGTCTACTCAGTGATTCAAGATTTGAATGGTCCACTTATTCAAACACAACTCTAAAGTGAATACCCAAACATGGTCAACTCTCTAATAATCTATGAACTATTATATTATTAATAAAAAGACAGTGGGAGATGAAACAACAGATACCCGTCTCATTTGTTGATTGGGCCTTCTTGTTGGCTGGTGACGCCTCCTTATTGTCTCCATCTTTAGCTCCTTCTGTGCCCTGCTCAGTGTCAATCACGGCCCCACGCCAGCTAGAGGGAGATAACATATAAATACAAATGTATACAGCATGGTTAAAATAATGTTGATTTCACACTCCAAGTCTCACCTGATGACTCCCTCCTCCTCTTCTTTCCCGGCTCTCTTGATCTCAGCTGCCTTCTCCCTGAGCCCTGTATCTGAAGAGTTCTCTTTCCTCTGCAGACGATTGTGAAGAACAGGCGGACCTCTCTTATTGGGTAATTTCTTCTGCAGCAAACAATGAGATAAACTAAAAAAAACATTTACATCTTTATTTCCTGTATGTAAGTTATGAACAGAGAACCAGGATAATGGTACACACACATTCTTAATCTGATGACTCATTTTAGCTATCGGTCTTTTTCAGCGCTCATCAAAGTGTGAGGTGCACCTCCCCATGAGGGCGCCAGAGGACTTCATGGGGGGAGACAGCGTGAGAAAAATTAAACCATACAAAAAGCATCTGGGCTAGTGCTGAAAGTTAATGTTTTAATGAACTACAGACAGAAAAGAGATTCTGGATGGATTAGAAAAAGGGTCAACACAGTAAGTATGACTTTTGGACGTCTGTGGAGACTGAGGGGGGGGGATTTACTAGGAATAGATTGTGACCACTAAAAGCACCATGAACTGCTCATCAATTGCCCCCACTATCTGCTGCATTTCAAGGTCCAATCACTACGCATTGACTTTGGTTTAAAAATGAATGACTACTCTGATTGATTGATTCTGTTGTTGTACAATCTGACGTATTAACTCAAGTTGTTTTTATGTAGTTGTTGAGTTTGGAAAAGGGGAAATCCCTAAAAAGTATCCCTGCAATCATAAATGCTAGTTCTGGATCAGCGTATAGACTGTAACCTGTCGTCATGTCAAAGCTCAAGCTCAACATGGATGAGGACAAAAACAGGTGTGTTTTTTTATCTCATTGTAGATGTGTTACTTCAAACAATGTAATATCCCACATCTCCTCCACATCTGTATCCACATCTCACTGTTGTTAGGAAAGCCATTTAACCCATTAAGACCTGATGAGACGCAAGCGTGCTTCTACCTTTAAGACCTGATGAGACGTCTACGTCGCATAAGGCCATGAACATGAGTGCAAAGGAAATTTTAATTTACAGTTAAAGCCAACAGGTTTAAGCTTTCCAATGTTTTATTTTTATGTCTCTATCTGATACAGAGACAAAGATTTTAGTAAACATTGAAATTCTGTGCAGCTTTTCTAATAACCCTCAGGTTTTGGGAGGTTGATTTCAAACGTTACTTGAGTTTCAGAGGGCGTTTTTTTAGGCGTCCTTAGGTCTAAATGGGTTAAAGTGGTGGTTAGGCTTCAAATAACAAACAAAAGCCATTCACGTCACGACTTATCTCCATCTGAGACTTCGAATATCTGCACTCCTCAGCAGGCAGCCTTGGATGTTTTTGTTGTTTCTGCGGTGAAGTTACAGGATTCTCACTCTTTTCAAGACATCATTTTCCAGGACTTTTCCAGGACATTCATTATCAAACTCTTACGACAATGTCCGACGCACATTTGAGACCAGCAGTCCGTGCCAGAGTTGAATCACGGAGTTAGAACCTTAAAACCTATCGCCAAACAAGCGAGCTAGAACGTCAACTTCAGCAACTGAACTAAACATGCTAACCAATATAGCTGTTTAAAACAAGACGGGAAAAAGCTACGTTAATCAAAACACCTCGAATGAATAAAAAGGCAACCAGCAGTAACTCATGTTTTTACAAGTGATTGATATGACCACTACAGTTGTCATGTTACCTTCTTGTCATCCAGCCTGCAGGTGCTACTGAGGGATGTGGCTTGTTTACAGCGTGTAACCTAGTGTCCACAAACTATCGCACTATTTTGTGACCCTTATCCCAAGTTTGCCCTTTTCAGACAATAATGTGTTTGGGGAACTCTGATGTGAAATTAGGATCATTATTAAATCATTTTCCAGGACATTTTGCTTTTCCTCTCATTGTCCATGTGTTTTCCATGACTGGAGAACAGGTCAGCATACTATAAGTTAGCAATGTTTACGCCTTATCACACCACTCTGGTATTTTAGAGCTCCATTTCTCTTTAAACTCTGAACTCTTTGTCATAGCCACTGGAAGGGACGGACATCTTCTCCAGGCTTCTGATGTAACTAACACTGAGGAATGAAGAACGTCAGGTCAAGACTTCCTACCAGCCTACCTACTAACCTAAGAAGAACAGAGTTGGTGTTGAGCTGCAGGTATACATGCAGATATCTGTTCATTGACATTGAATAAAGCTCAATATTCCAAAGATAGCCATCGATGGATGGGATTGCATAGATTGCGTTCCACACGGACAGTTTCCCTGCATGCAGCTAAAGCCCACTGAAATACATGATACTAGGACTGCATACAGAAACTAAAACACTGATACCACCATCTGCTCCTACAGGTTCAGCATTTGTAAGCAGAATCTGTAAATAGAGATAAGAGCCCCTATACAGAGACTTCTGGAAACACTTCTGACCTCCTTTTAGTTTGAAAAGTCAGAGGTTGAGTTTTAGATGTATAGCGGCTGTACCAAATGCTCCTGTACAGACAGCTACATTTGCTCGCAAACTAGGTCTCATCAGTCATTACGTCGTTCTCACAGCCGCTTTATGCAACCCACTTCTACATCAGAAGAAAAAACCAACAGCCTCTGCCTTGGCTAGCAGACGTTAACTTAACATGAATATCTATTCACAGGTCCTACCACATCTTGTCTTTTCTAGCTTCTGCTGTTCAGCTAAATTCTGCATTTTCAAATGCTAATACTGCCTACATGCACCTTTGTCTGAATGGAGATTTGTCTCCTTTTGAAACATCTTTATTAATGAGAACATAGTGAGTGGTGTTGAAGAGGCCTTTAACACCAGCTCTGATCAATACAAATAGTTCTCTCACTACTTTCTTATAGGATGGAGATTATCATGATCCGTCGATCTAAATTAACATTGAAACTAGAGACGCACCGATTGGGAAAATCAGGGCCGATAACGATGTTTGAAATAACAACTTAGCTGATTCAGATGTTTGTTTCATGACTTCTGTTGGCGTTAGACACCCACAATGACATATTTTCTCTCAAGTTTGACAATAAAATTGAGTCAGAGTTTGTCCAACAGGTGACTTCATCTGGCCAGTTAAAACCTCTTCTCTGAATCTGGAGTTAGGTGTACTAGATTCCAGCATTAAATTGATTTGGCACAACAAATAAACATTGGCTACTGACATCAGTTCATGTCACATTATTTGTTGCTGATGTCAGCAGAGCCAATATCGGCCGATACCGATGTTCAACCGATGCATCCCAAATTGAAACTGAATGCAAAACGGACTTAAAGGTAAAGCAACATTTTCAGCACCTTCCTAAATGAATTAAAGATTCATAATTATGAATTAAGGCTCTCCAACGCCTTCAGAAACTCAATCATACCAAAGAAGAGAAGTAGAGATATAGAAACCTGAGAGGTTTGTTCTGGCAGTGGTGGTCGTGGCGGTTCAACAGGTTCAGGCAGCACATGAGGGATGACGGGCCTCAGGACGCTGTTACTGTCTGTGTACTGCTCTCCATCTGTAAGGCCTTAACACACACAAAGACGTTCAGTATGAAAGTGTTGAAGTAACATAGTTAAAGGATGGCTGACACGCCAAATGATCACTGAAAAGACAAAAATAAAACACTCATTATTCTGTGTGCATTGATCAGCTCCCAGGAGGCTCTGACAGCACGCCTGTGACTCACACTAATGGGTTTTCATAGACACAGACAGTATGGGAGCCTTACTTCTGAGGTGTTCAGTAAAAGTAGGATAGGAAGCAATTCCACAAATAAACAGAAGGACGAGGAGGAAGAGGATGAGGCTCCGCTGCAGCCTGGACAGCTGCTTCCATTTCTGTAGGCACACAGAAGAGAGGAGGAGGAGGTCGATAAATACACACTTCTATCCCAACAGACCAATACCCCAGGTAACAACAAATACATCTGGGAGATGTTTTTGACATTTCTACTTAAAAACAAACAATACATTTTAAAAAAGCATGATATTTATGCATGTTAGAGGTAACTGAACACCTTTTCCTGTAACACCAAATGTTTATACCTTCCTGGTCAAATGTGAGGCTTACTGACACAAACAAGGTGTGGTAGGAGTTGTCCTTCTTGATCTAAAGAAAGTTAGTGATACTGGGCCTCATTCACTAAAGCTCTCTTAAGAATTTCTTATATTTGTTCCTGAGAGAAAACCTGCGTTGGATTCATGACGTGTTCTTAAACAGCGGAGATGTTCTCACCTGTGTTCTTAAATAGATGAATGCCATGTCCTCGTAAACTAGAAGCTTTGCATGTTTGTTCTAGTTAGCTTAGATAATGGCCCTTTAATGCCCATATAAGGGCACGAGACTGCAGGGCTGAGTGCACACAGCACACACCTAGAGATTGAGCTGGGTTAAAGAAAGATGTAGACAGAAGTCAGCAATGCCCGAGTTCAAATCTTTAAATTGGATAAAGAAGTTCTAAAGTGGATGTAGTGCTGCTCGAGATGAAACCCAAACAGGCTGATTCAATTACCTGATATTTAGTAGAGTCAGTAATGGATACATAATAATCACTACGAACAGATAAATCAGATTATATCACTACTTCAGACAGCGCTGTCATCAGAAACGACGTACATCACGTTTAAATCAGAAAAGGATGCACTCCAGATGAAGTCAAAATAATTAAATATGAAGAAACACTCAACAGAAAGACACTGGCAGATCGCATATCTCATCTACAGCAATACAATTTGACGCAGTGTCATGTGTACATCGTAGGAACAACTATAGTTAAGGCCTGAAGAAGCATTTCAGATGAGAAGCTGAAAGTCTTCTTCAACCATGTGTACTTTCATTTTTTGGATTAAGCTTTAAACCGGTGTTGAGTTTTACTACAGTATAAAAGAGAAGAGGACAAATGTATTCATCATAACAGCAGTATCTTTTTGTCTAAAGATATGTTTGCAAAGACTTGCACTGCAAAAATTGGGACACCAGAGCACTGTCCTTATCCTTATCAGGGATTAGCAGGGCAGGAAATGAAAGGGCTGTGAGAAAAAAGGAAAGAAAGAAAGGGAAACGTCTTTGTGAGCAGATCATCGATGCCACTGACTCACCCTCCAGCAGGACTGCCTCCTCCAGTTCTTACTGTTATTGTAACCTCCACTTCCTTTTTCAGCAAAGCTTATAGAAACATAGTCCTGTCGAGATGGTGGGTGCATGTCTGTAGATCAGCCCTTAAAGGAAGAGACATGTTATACAGTTGTGTGAACGAGTGAGTGACGAGCTGGATGGAGTGATCAGGGGGCTCATTTATAAACTGTGCGTACAGCCAAACGGGGCCTGAAACTGGCGTACGCCACCCTGCAAAGTTCGTGATCTATAGAAACAAAACTGATGATAAAATGTGCGCACAGATAAGCAAACTCTGCTCCAGGCGTACGTACAGTTTGGAGGTTAATTAGCGACACAGTGAGGTGGTGAACTGAAGCCTGCAGAATGTATATTGATGCTTCTCATCGTTATTTTCTTACTACACTATCAAACTTTACTGACAGAGAGACGTCATGTAGTAAACCGTTTTCCATCATTTACTTTCAATATGAAAGCTATAAACCAGACTGTATACTAACATGATCGCTGATGTAGAAATCCTAACCAGCACAAAAGCCATGTCATTTTTGTTTCCAAAACAACAACCAAATGGAAATATTAAAGTAAACACTCTTCTTATATACAGTCTATGGTCACACCTCCAAGCAGACTAGAAGGTCAGGAGGCAGCTAGCGTGTGAGCCCAGCTGGTAAATAGAGGTGTGGTTGTGATACTGTGACAAAAACAATAACGTGTCCGATGTGAAAGAGGAAGGTTTTTCACCACTCAGCCTCAGAGTCCAAAATGAAGTTTCATTTTCTTCACCTGCCTTTGTGGCATACAAGTGAACATTTATACAGGCAGGTTGGTGTTACTGTCTGCCAACTCTGAACTCAATATACGTGTTAGCACCATAGATTGACTGTAAATATTAAGGTGTTAACACTGAGTCGCAGATACTTGACAGGATACATATCTAATGTATGACCTAAATGTCTTACCTCTCAGATCAACGCCTCTTTACACTTTATTAATATAAGAATAACAAACAGTGCTTAACAAATGTATTAGACCACCACTTATGCCACAACTGCCCTAAATTAACAGCTTTGGGTTCATATACCAATAAAACAATGAGCCCAAGCATCCTTCAAAGCTGTGCAGAGACTATTTGAGAAGAGAAAAAGGAATCTGGAGGACTGGAACTGATGGACTGGACGAGTCAAAGTCCAGATTTGAATCCTATTGAACACATTTGGGATTTAGTAGATTCAAAGATTGATCGCACAAAAGTTTCATCCAACGCAAGTCTGTGGGAACATCTAGAAACTATTTGGAGCTCAATAACAAAAGAGACTTTCGAAAAGTTCATAAAAACAATGCCAGCAAGAATGCAAGCTGTTATCAAGGCCAAAGGAGGCCTTCAAAATATTATGTTTTTTGGTTATTATGTGTGAAAAAGGACTATTTAGTTGTTTCAGTTTGTTATTTGCCAAATAAATAACAATAACATTTTTAGTTTTCAACAAGTTTTTGAAAGATTTCTAAAATACTTATGTGTTCTCGTTTTCATGACAGGTGGTCTAATACATTTGTTAATCACTGTATGTTGGTGGTCTGAAATCTTCCCCTGCCTCAGTCAGAAACTATTCCAGGTTCCAGATGCTGGATTAATACCCTGGATCCGTTTTAGCTCACAAAACTGGTTTTCAGGACCAAGAGGACTGAGAGTCATGATCATAAACTGAAAACATTAACGTGATGATACGTACTTTTCTTATTGTAACTTGTAATTCACAACACACCTCATGCTGAGTAACATAAGTGACATGACGGCTGGATGTTAGCACAGTTAGCTGTGTAGCTGTCACCACATCTGCAAACATCAGTAATAATCAACAGGCTGATGTGTAGTCAATGGTGTTAGCCTCACTGTAACTTAATGTTGATATACAAAGCTCATACAGATGTTATACGTCTAATTTTAGGTATAACACATAATTGACACGAACAGCGTATTGACGATACCTTACCTTAACACAAGAGGTAACCTCTGGAGTAGTCCCGCTCTAGCGACTACTTCACTTTCGCCTCCCCGGCTCGAAGTGACGTTTTGGCGGATTCACAGGACCACTGTAGGCCGAGGCATGGCTTGAGGCCTAAACACAACCGATAAGGCGGGTGTTAAATCTTGCACTTTATAATAACCCGACAGCAAGAACAGTTTTAAAAATAAAAAAACGATACTTGTTTAACTGCATTTAAAGAAAAATATAACGTAAAAACAGAAATGTTTAATTACGTTACCTTGTAAAGTATCCACTGTTAACGTCAGATGTGCAACCAGTTCACCACCGGGAGGAGAACAGCAGCCTGCCGCTATCTCAGCGTAAATGAAACAGCCTCGGGGGTCTCTCCATGCTTAAAACAACAACACCGTTACCGAGGACCACGCGGTCGGTACTGCTCGTTTATTGAGTGTTGTGTAGAAAATAAAAATGTGCTAAATGTAATCCACTTGTAGCTTACAGCGGGCTGTGATGATGCTGGCTGACAACAACGTATGGGTTTCAGATGGACCTATGCTGCCTTCAGGGACTTCCTAGAAATATCGTTCGCTTCGTTTTCCGCAAGGTGTAAGCTACAGGACTGGCTTTATCCAAAGGTTTCTCAACTAGAAAAAGTATCTCTAGAGGACATCTCTACAAACTTGTTATGAACAGTAAGAAGAATGATTTCTTGGGGAACATTATTATCTTTGGAAAATGTTGTATACATACATACATAGACATGATGGTAAATCTCAGGTTCTGTGTGTGTGTGTGTGTGTGTGTGTGTGTGTGTGTGTGTGTGTGTGTGTGTGTGTGTGTGTGTATACAGTATATTTATAAATGAAATGCAATGAAACTTTTCAGTATTATAGAAGAATAAAAATGGAAATAAAAAAATATTTTTAAATTCAATTTTGTAATCATTAATTTATTTGTCTATCCTTTTATTCTTCCTGTTTTGAATATGCACCTTCGCTTTTCTATGTGTATTTTGGGAGATGTCAGTGCAATGTTGTATGTTTATGCATTCTAGATTTAAAAAAAATCTTTTTAAATACTGCTTCTTTTAAATACTTTGCCCATGTGGTGACATGGATATGTTTTGGGGGTAATTGACGGATTTATGCTTTCTATTTATATTACACAAATAGTGAATGTGTGTCAATATTTATTTTGTATCTACTTGTGAAATGTTGGCTTTAATTTAAACGAGATAAAGGCATTATAAACACAATAAACGTTTTTTTTTTTTACAATGTTCTTTGTATTTTTTTGTGAGTAATTAAATAAACCTGCAGAAGATGATGGTTTAATATTACAGAGGACAGAGTAAATGAAAAGAGGGGTTGCATGTTTACACTCCCTTTGTGAATGAATATGCAACACAATCCATTTCATTCATGAATATAACATTTAATTACAGAAACATACAGTTTAAGCATGGGTAGCTCATTGTATCTCTGCAGCATACCTTTGGAGTCTTGCAGGATTATGTACAACTATAACAGCAGAATCCCTTCATGTGGTTAAAGCTGCACTGTGATAGGCTAAACATATTGCATATCAGATAATTATCAGTCACATGTGGTCCCACTCAGTTCTACAGAACTCTTTTAGAGCACTGTTTTGGTTTTCTGTCATGCAACTCTTTCCTCCAATTTTCATGCAGCGGTTTGAATCCAAAATCTCACCGCATGCTACCTGCCTCGTGTCAAACAGCAGACAGACACAGTACGAGACCAGCTGGAAAACATAGTAAAGCAACAATCTGAATGCATTCATCTTAAGTCAAAGGTAGATCGTTACTTCCCCACAACATACTATGGAGCTTCCTGGTGGCCTACAAACCAAAACAACTATTGCACCTTTAATTTCTGTGCAGCATTACTGAAATGAGAAATATTGAGAATCAAAAAAGAAACCTGAAATCAGAACAAATCAACATAAATAAAGAAGCTTAAAAAATAGAAAGTCAACAGAAAACAGCTTGTGACAAAAGATGGATGAACATGGAGATGATGGGGTCAATATCTAGAAAAGCCACCTGATGTATTTATAATGACCTGAATTACATTTAACGGCTCAGAAAGGAGACAATTTGTGAAAAATCATGATCAGAAACCATTGAATCGTCAATCACAAGCAGTCAACAATCTGGACTCTTATTATGAACCTGATTGAATGATGACAAACATGTCACTGATAAAGTGTGTGTTAACGTAACTAACATTGTTCACAATTCTTCAAAAAGAAACTGAATGTGACAGAATATAAATATGAATGAACGGCTACATTTACTGTTCTTTCTAGTCTACAGGATCATGTTGAATATAGAGTCATGTAAGGTATGTTAAGACGGTTCATTTCAGATTTTACAATAATGAACAACAAAATGTTCACAGAAATAAAATACATGTACATACTTCGATCATATTGCTGATGAGCTCAAAATTCCCAGCAGTTCTACGTATATGAGATGAGGCAGAGCGAGCACTGTAAACATTCAACTTCATCTTTTTTTCAATATTTTGAGAGACTTATTCCCTTAGTTTCAAAGTTAGCTTTTTTAGCATTGAGATTCATTACCATGAGGTAGGTATTGAAGAGACCATCTTGATATTTAACATGATATAAGAACTTTGTAAACTAGAGCTCAACTGATAGAGGATTTTAAAAACCCTCATCAGTTTTAGATACTTCATTGGCCAGTGCAGCCGACACATTCTTAAACTGGAATGAAATTAGACCTTTTCTGTGTGGATTGTACAGTATAAGGATACACTGAAATCTGCTCCCTGAAGAAATCATTGAATATTAATATTAAAATTAGAAACTGTCTGCTCAGCTGTGATGCTCTGTAGTATGTGCTGCAGACGGTGCTGGGAACAAATTATGAAGTGCTATCTCTTTCCACTTGACAAAATGATGACACCATTTCTCAACCACACCAAGTATTGTTAAAGCATTATATGTTCTGTAAAAGAAGTTTTGAATGCTTGGAGCATATTGGAAGATATGTTCTTTGATCAAAAATATCTGTGTAAGACTGAAGTCACCAGCAGACAGATACACGCCCGTCCTGTCTTGTTCCCTTGATTCATGGTTTGGTTTTGTGTCTTTTCAAAACAAAAATGCTCCTATCAGATTGTCATGTTGGCGAGGAAGTTTACATGTGAGTCTCAACATAACCTGTCAGATCTTTATCCTTTACAGCTGCAGCGTAAGCAGAACTCCATTCTCCATCACCGTTCTCATCCTTTACATTTTGAGCTTCAGCTTCTTCTCTCGTCGGTTTGTTGCTCCCAAAGGGAGAACAAAACGCTACAGAAACACCTTCGTACCTGCAGCCATAGCAGCACTTCACAAAGCTGACACAAGATGATGCACTTTAACTATGAAATATCATTTTAACCTTTGAGTGGATGTCTTTATAAGCACTTTGTAATAACTTGATTTAATCAATAATGTTTGTTTTATTGTATTTTGTCTGGACTTTCTTTGAACAGTGAATTGTGTTTTGCTGTAATCTGTTGTTTTATCTTTGGAATGCTAAATCTCGCCCCATGTAGGGAGTCTGTAGTCCTCCAAGGTTCCCCTGGCCCTGGTTTGAGTCCGACCTGCGGCTCCTTTCCCGCATGTCATCCACATCTCCCTCTCCCCAATGTCCTACTCTTTCCACTAACCTTTCCAAATAGAGGAAGAAAAGCCAAAAAAACATCTCTAAAAAAGCCAAGCTGAGTGAGTGCTCTCTGGGTGAGGAAAGACGTCATAGTTACGCTTTTTCTAAAAATGACCCAAACCTTAAGGCTACTACACAGCCACCATTAACTCAGATACTAACAGCTAACTTATTTCAGGTTTTCTAACTCCAATACAGGTATAAAACAGATTTGGTTGTTTTGGATGGAGCTAGCATCTGTGTGAATAAAAGCAACATTCAGAGCACTCGGCGTATTTGCTAAGCGATGTCAGCCAAGTTCTTTCCAAGAAATAGTGTTCTGACAGCCCGGAGTTCAGACCTCCGTTACACCTGTGTTTACCTGCATGCACAAGCAGGGCACTTGCAAAATCAATACATGTTCAAAGTCATGTGGTACTTGTGTTTAGATTTAGCTTGTAGCACCATGTGTTTTCACTAGGAAACTATGTTCCAGACAAAAATGCATCTGAATTAGATTTAAAAAAAGACAATGAATGTTGAGCATTTATATAAATAAGCAGGGTGTTACAACACAAAAACAAAATGTACAAAATATGTCGAATGTCAAGAGCTTCAGATTCTAAATATCCCTGGTCTCAAAAGTGGGCAAGCCAACATTCAGTCTGTGCGGAGAAAGAAGTTCAGGAAGGGAACGTTTTTCTCTGGGAGGATCTTCAGCTCACCGTGTGTCTTTCTGAAGCAAGAATTTGCACTGAGAGCCATAGAATAGCTCAAGTCCAGCTGGTCAGTACACTCGCAAAACATTTGGCATCTAAAAAAATGATGCCATTCTAAATAGGACAGTACAAAAGTGCCAGAAATAGATTTGTGTAGCTGCAGACTACCACACAGATGCAATCCTCCACAGGACACAGAGGGCACTCCTAGCTGAAGCATGCTGGTCCTACGGTGAAGCCAAACTCCTGAGTAATGTCTTTGTTTCCAAACACTGCCAGGTCCCTGAGAGGCAGCAGCTGGAGATCTTCACTTTCAAATAGAAAAACTGTTTCCTGGGCTCCTGAATCCAGCTGCTCTGACTGCTGAGGAAAAGAAAGTGGTGAGAATCATCAGGAAAAAAATGGGTGTGTCTTTTTTCTTTTATTTCTTTTATTGTGTTTATTTGAGGTTTCACTTATTTAAAGCTCGTAATTATCCTGTGAAATATCTCATTGGCACAAAATGATGCCCATATGATTCATACACAGAAAATATCTTAAAGACTTTGGTGATGCTCTGACCTGTTCTCTTGTGCCAATATTTACCTTATGAGCTAAATGTAAACACAAAAACTGGAAGGAGTGGCATTAAAGTGCAAAATGTCGAGGAATTTGTCCAGTAAAGTGGCTCAGACGATAGCAGTGAAAAGTTTTAACTTTATTTACAAACATTTTTTTTTTCAGCGTCTTTTTTCAATTGTTTTCAACGCGGAGAGAGCGTTTGGAGCAGCAGGCAGTCACCCGGACAAAAAGCGCAGCACCCAGTGTCTTCTCTCCGAGGGCTCTGACTTTTTTGTGTGGCTGCTTCAAGCGCTCGAGTTTAAAATCTTGAAACTTTTCAGAAAGGCGCTGTTGACGCCACCGGCGATCTTTTCAAAATATAAGATAGTCCCCGGTAGTTTTGCCTCCTACATATCGTGTCTTGCACCCACATCCTCTTTGCTCTTAGTCTTCTGGGGTAAAAATGATCTCAAATATAAAACATACAGAAAAACGCAACGGAGCAGTGTCGCTCAGACAGCGGCCGTTGTCAACACACTGTTGTCATAGAGACAGGAAAGCTGGCTGTGCTTTTATTCTCAGCATACTAACGCTTCATGCAAACACTCCCCAGCGCACAACCAGCGCTTTTCTGCCCAGAAAAAACACTAGGTGGACACAGGAAATAATACTTTCAGTGTTTTTAATTAAAGCTTTTGTATTTGTAACGTCACTTTTCAATGTCTCTTTAGATTTTAAATAATCATTTTACATATTAAGTAAGAATTATCGTTCCTAGTTGCACAAGAAAATATCTAAACTTACTCTCATATAACGTTTTAACGGGACCATACATTTGAGGCATGACAAAAAATATCCTCCGTGTGGTGGGTGTTTTATTGCTTTGCTCTACTTTTTCTGCAGTGATTTGAATAATTATAGTTACATAATAAAATATAATAATAAAGACGGATATGAACTAATGGAGATTGTGCTGAAGGAGAATTTACAGCAAACAGATCAACAGCAAATGAAAACAGAAGCAGAAGAGAAAACAGAGAAGCATCAAACTAAATTATTATTATCAAATGAAGTTACAAAGGCCAGAAATAGACCTGATTCTCTCTGCATTTAAAGTGTTTTTTTTTTATTTACATAATGGGTTATTTAGTGCTGACAATAACAGTTTTGTTGATGCACAGAACGGCTGCAGAAGTTGAAAAGTGTAAGGGGTGAAAAACAAGGTTTAAAGGAGCAATATGTAACACTGACACCTAGCATTTAAAATGGGTACTGCAGTCCAAATTCCAAACATTAGACAGAGCTGTCTCCCCCCACGCCCTCCTCCCTAGAGTCAATGTGCACGCAGGTTTTCATGTTGCGGACACTTCAGTGTTTAGCCAGCTCTGCATCAGTCTTGAAACCTTTCTGTGTTCTAACCTCTCTCCACTTTTCCAAAAGCATCTCCAATGTTTATCCTAGTTTCACCACATATTATTGGTATTAACACATTTAATCAATCACTGGAACTTACTACACAGTCTTGCAGCGCCCCCAGGTAACTCTGCCTCCGTGTGTCGGCCAGGTACTTGACTTCCCTCTCTCCGCCGCTCTGTCTACTTCCTGGCTGACAGGAGTAAGTGATGGTCTGAGAGGAGAATCTGCTGTTCAGACGCAGAAATCTCATCTGCACCACATCTGCTCCTCCTGGATACTCGAACTGGAAAGAGGAAGTGTGAACCTCAGATGTCATTCAAGAGAAAGAGAGTAGTGAATCGTTCTCAAACAATCGAAGGAAATATATGGATCAGAAACTCACCTGGAAGCCGTCTTCTACTCTGCTCAGCCAGTGAAATGACATGTTGGTGCCAGAATCCTTCAGCCATGCTTTCACTGGAACCTGTGGATGGTGACATGTGGAAGTATAAATGATACAGGGTCCAGGAGAGGACATTTTAGGGGGAATGTATGCCATAAAAGGAAACCGAAGATCTCCATGATGCCTGCACCTGTAACCCCATTTCTCTTTGATACTTCCCAAATTATTGTATGCCCGTCTTCACTGACTGTGTAGTGGAACTGAGAGAATAGTGGCTCTTAAACGCCTCAAAATCCTGCAGCATAGAGTGCAGAAGATTTGTTGCATATTGAGGGGAAAGCATGGACTGGATAGAAGAAGTGGATGTATCCAAAGTGATGTCACCCAGTGGTTTTGCGATCCACTGCTGTTAAGCCATGTACTGTACTGTATTTGGCATGTCCCTATCTTCTGTTTTGGCACCACAGTTGACCATATTGATTAAACTTGTTTAAATCCAATCTTACTATTTTTAAATTGTAAAGCAACTGGGGTGTTCTTTTCCATCACTGTGACTGTAGGGAGACGCTAGGGAGGCTAATCTATGGTGAGCCTAAAGGGACAAAAAAAGCATACGTTTAATTTGATCCAGTAGATGTCGCCCTTGGGCACCAGCATGAAACCAAAACCAAAACTGTTTGACAACACCTCCACCACACTGAATACTCCGCTCTCCTATAGCGACACACCTCCAACCCCTCTCCCCTCGCGCTTGCACAAAGGAGTTATCAAATTGGAACGCACCATAACTAAGCACTAAGCGCAAGAGGCGGACAAAATTGTCCTTGTCTCGTGCTGCATTGTTGTGTTAGCAGGCTAATGGTAGCGCTCTTTATTTAGCTCGTAGCTTCACATTGCTTGTAAATTTCCACGGAAAGACCATGATCTAAAAATGCTTACGTGACATTCAAATAAGCAGTGAGTACAGTAAATTATTCTTCTTTTCTCTAGTCCCTCACTTAAACAACTTTTATGGACCGTCTCATCCATGTAAACACGGTGTAGATATGGCTCAGACAACATCGTCGCCAGCGCAACTCTCGGTCACACTGATTGTAGACAGTCATGACTCAGAGAGATGTTTACACACGATATACTGGATTTCTGCTGTATTTATGTGTAATGCCGCACATTCTGCCTTTAATCACAACGCGATTAATGCGTTTATGCTGCCAGCCCTACTTTATTCATTACTTTCTTTATGATAAAACAGACACACACGATAGACATAAACACCCATCAGTATTACACAACATGACAGGACACAGTCTTACTTTCAAGTGACATTAATATAAATACTTTTAACAAACTCCTGGTAAGACAGTCAACAGGAATATTTCCCAAAGCATCTGTTTCTCTGCAGGAGAGGAGGGGGCAAAAGTGGAAGGGACACTGCGATAGGATGATGACATAAGACCACATAGAAACTTCTGACAGCTTGTTATTTGTTCTTAAAGGCTCTGACACACCAAGCAGACGGCAAAGAACTAGTGGCCACGAAGGCCGCCTGTGGCGTCGCCTCACGTAGCCTTCTGTCTTGGCCAAAAAGTTGCACTAGAACACACCGCAAAGACTACAGTCGACCGCCAACCACCACGTACGTTCTGCACATACGTGAGGCGGCGGTAGTCAGTTGTTATGATATGAGAAGAACATTTCCACAGCGGCGTCATGCACCATTCGTATCATAGGTAGCCTACTAATCGAGAGTAATGTCTGACAAAAAGTTGAAAATGGCACTGGTGTTGTCAGCTCTTGGTCTTTTAGTGAAAAAAGAAAAGAAGAGGCGGAGGCGACAAATAGAGAGAAACCGCACTAAATGGATGAAAGCATAGATAGACTACTACAGCGGCAAGCTCAAGGGGGCTTTCCCGAATCTGCGTCGAGAGCATAGATTGTAAATATTACGAGAACTGTAGATAAATTAAACCTCCGAACAGTCAATCAGAGAGATTCCTCTCACCTACCGCCGACACCAAAAAAAGGCGGACGGGGGGCGACAGGTAGCGACGGAGCTGGACACACCGCAAAAACTAGGACGACAACCGCTCACCGAAGGTCCAAATAGGACCGACGGCCGACGGTCTCCTTGGTGTCTCAGGGCCTTAAGAGAGCATAACATTATAATACACTGAAAGACACTGATGCAGTGTCATTGAAGTAAGTTCACCTGAGGCTGGAGAGGAGACAGACAGGTCTTTGGCTCTGCTGTGAAGTCACAGAAAACCTGGAAAGCATCAGCTGGACTTCCCAGGTTAGGATCAATGAAATACATCCCTGAAAGAAGATATTAAAACATTCTTCAGCACAAACAGCAAACATGTGATCGTGTTACTTTGTATGACCTGTTGCATTCTGACCTATATATTCAGATAAAAACATGAAGGATTATTCACAAGAAGCACTAGTTCATTCTTGTTTTACAATAAAGAAAACAAATACATGGAGTGCTTTACATGCAATAGACAGAATATCCTTGTTATTATACAAAGCATCAGACCCCATATCTGACTCACCGTTAGTGGAGTTAGGGTGGGCGAGCCACAGCTCCAGACAGGTAGCCGCTGGGTGTTCTTTGCTGCCATCTGGAGGGTCTATGAACCAGCGCAGGTCTCTCTGTAGGGAGTCCAATAAAGTCTGGACCAGGAGGTAGTTGGGCTTGTCAGACATGAACATCAGCTCCTTAAATATGAATTGCAAAAAGTGGGATGTTCAATATGCATAAGATGATGCATTGGTATTTTAAAGGTCAAGATTGGTTAACTTGCTGTTAAGAAAACGACTCAAAAGCAGTTCGGTCACATCTCACTCGACCCTGATCTTTATGAGCGTGCCATGTTACAGTTCTGATAACAAAAGAACCCCTTTGAACGACATCAGACACAACAATACAGTACAATACAGTAACTGCATGAGAGAAACTAGAAAGTTTCTCCATGCATTAAAGTACCCCTAAATAAAGAAGTTAATTGTGCAAATGAAATCACAATACAGTGGTGCAATCCATTTTTTCATTTACTTTAGTAAGTGGGAAAATAGCTTCTTTTTTTGCCTTTTTGGATTTTCTATGTACCGAACCACACCAATAAACACTCGCCTGTTTTTACTGCGTCCTCCGTTTTCATCATAATTTCTTGTGCTGTTTTATCAATGTTCTTTTTAGAGCTCAACCAATAGTCCCTTTAAGAGTGTGAAAAGAACCATAATCTACAACATTTTTGTATACTCATCTCCATTGCAATGATTTCAAACTGATATGACTCAGCAAAAAAAGAAAGACTGGTTTAAAAAAAACGTCATTAAATATTGTCAACCAGTTATAGTGCTATGTGCAATCCGCTTTGCTGCGACGCTCTGTTTCATGTAGGGATCGTAAACTGAGCAGTCAGAGTATGCCCTGCTGGACAGATAGCTGACAACGACTTTTCAAGGTTAACCCCTTCTCCTTATATCTTGGCTCTGATACACATTGCATCCGTAACGGTGTAATATTGGTGTCCTAGTGTGTGAATTCAGATTGCATTGCAGCGGGAGATTCACATACACAAACACTTAGGCATGCACACACACAGCGCTGTTCCACCTTGCTGGCTCAGCCGTTACACATTGCCAGCTCGTTCCCCCCATTACACCTCTGTCACTACCTCTGATGACGGATCAGGAACATTGCAAAACCCTCCTCCCTCCGTATTATTCACATTACAGGCGAGGTGCAACAGGGCATACGTATCCTGCCTTCAAAGGGCAGTCTGTGGGCGCTAACAGTTAAAAGTCACACTCACCTTCATCTGAGCCAGAGTGAGGTTTAGGGAGGTTCCTGGTGGTCCAGGTCTGCCTGGTGGACCCTGAAAAACAGATTTGTATTTATGAATACAGAAACCCTTAATGTGCCGTTGATGCTTTTCTGTTACTCAGATCAGCAAAACTCTTCAACTTTAAAAAAAGAAAAAATGACATTCCATAACTCAGCTAAATAACTTGAATTGCATGCTTGATGCCTTATACTCACAGGTACCCCTCTCACTCCAGCAGGGCCCGCTAGTCCTGTAAATCCCTTCAGCCCCTAGTGATCACAAAAAGCATTCATTTAGAGATACTTCGACCTTTGAGGATATAACCCCAAACATCGGACTTTGGATGTACTCACCTTCTGTCCAAACAATCCCTACAAAGAGAAAAGCAGAGGAGCAGACATTAAGATTGATTCCTTCAAACTTTAGAGCTACAATTATTGTTGGCCAAAATGTCACAGACTACAGTTGACTTACAGGTAGTCCAGGAAGGCCGGTAGCGCCTCTTCTACCTGGCCGACCGATATCTCCCTAAGAAACAGTTAAAACAAGGGTGTTATTATTGAGGTATAAAACAGGTAACACCATATCATAACATAATTAAATATGGAAAATCAGATTGGAAAAAGTAGAATTGTTTGGAGTTTGTATTTTCGTGTGAAGAGAATGAGATGAATCATTTAATCGGCTTCTGTTTGAGGTCCTGTTCATTTTTTAAGCCCAGAGTTACTTCACCTGCTCTCCCTTTTGAGCTGCTCCTCCTGGATGTCCAACAGCGCCTTGCAATCCCTGAAACAATATGATAACCGGCATCAAGTGGTTATCTCTACTGTTAAGGAAGCTAGCATTGAATACTGTACAGATACATGAGCTCACCTTTAAGCCTTCTCCACCAAAAGGTCCAGGTGGTCCCATAGCACCTGGTTCTCCCTGCATGGTGTCAAACACAGAGTGAAGTACAGAATACAATAAGCCCAGTTGTAAAATGTTGGCGTGTTATTGATCTTTGTTCTGTAAAACAGAAAAAGAAATCAATGAATTCTGTCGACTCACCTTAAAGCCTGGTCGACCCATGTCACCTTTTATCCCACGTAAACCAGCTTCACCCTTTTGTGAAAGATTGTTAGGAAAAAAAAGAGTCTTAAAAAGTTGTTTTAACTGAACAGTTTCCTTTTATTCAAATTAAGTCACGTCAAATGTATGTGTATAAAGCCCATTTAAACTCTTTATCCCCTCAGCTATCTTAGCTAACCTTAACTGATGAACTGTATGGACTGTTACTGTACACTCAGGTAGCCTATCAGGTCCATCCATTGTATGTATCTATTTATCTAAAATATATCTGGTGATGTATTTATTGATTTCAAGTGTATTTCTAGCTCTGACTTTTCATTTGGCGACCTGTTCGTCTGTTCAATGGTTGTTTCTGTCATGTCAGTGTAATGGTCTGAATGCTGCTGTGACTGCGTTTGTTTCCTTTGTATTGTCTTGGTTTCTTTAAATGACTCTGCAGGCTGTGAAACTTAACTGCCCTTCTGGGATTAATAAAGTCGTCTGAATCTGAAATCAACAAACATTGACCAAAGTGCTGTATATCAAAGGGAGACAAAACACTGAGATATAAACTCAATAGAAGACAAAGATCAGCCGCAGACACAGTAATACACAAATTATAAATAAAATAAGATATGAGAATAACATATTTAAGAACAATTAAGAGCTACATTAAACCATAAAAGTATGATATTAAATTACTTTCTGAACAATATAGAATAATGCTGCGTTCCAGTTGAACTGGGAAGTGGGAAATCCCGAGTTCCCAGTGTGTCAACTGGAACGCCCCCTGAAGTCGTATTTACAAGTCGGAAACTCGGAGAAGTCGGAGTAGCCCGAGTTAAAATCCAACATGGCTGCTACGTGCCTCAACCGTAACGTTAAAGCTGTAACTATAGTGTTTATTAGCCGCTTGTTCCTCTTTTTGTGTGATTAAATCAATCACACTGATAGTATCGTGCAAGTTGTATCTGTGGACATGTTGTCATTTTATTTTCGTGCACAAACTATCACGTAGTGTGTTGTTATCGTTCGGTATAAGCTAACAAAACAAAGGTACTCCTGCAGGTGTCCATGTTGCTTTTCCGACTTGCAACTGGAACACGCTCAACTCGGGTGTGACGTCATTCCCAGCTCCGACTTCCCAGTTCCGAGGTAACTGGAACGCAGCATATATAATTACTAAGAAGGGTCATGGTTTATTACATTTAAAGGCCATCAAGAAGAGATGAGCCTTCACCAGTGACTTGAAAAAGTCGCGGCACGGGGAAGATCTTTTTATGGATGGGAAGCCACCGCAAAGGCTCAGAGACGCAGCACACTGTGCTGAGTGTTTATTATCTCAACAGAAACACTGTGTGTACATTCAAGACATTTAAGAGACAATCAGACCAAACAGGGACAGTCAGCACTACCTCCTGTCTTTCCGACACTGGTTTAGATCAGTCATACTGGTAAATGTTTATACGGTTATGAAACCAGACAGTGACGCTCTCAGCAGAGGCAGTGTCAGTCAGTGTGGATGAAGGAGAGATGGACAAACATCTATGAGAAGTCTGACTGTTACCTAGGTAACTGCTGAGTCCCTCTCCTTAGCCCTGTCTGACCCATCAACACAACCCTGCATACTATGGAATCAGATGTATGTCAAATCTCAAGAGAGGAAGCAAACATACCCACAAGCAAATTATATTGTTTCACACATAGAATACAACCATCAGCTGCTCAGCTAAGTGACACCACGCGATTGCAAACACACTAGTTTGACAAGCAGGGGGATCCACAATTTTCCAATGAATACCTTATAAACAATCAATTGAAATTGAAAGAAATGAAAGAAGATGAAGAAGTTGGATTACATATAATGACTAAGACACAGCAAAAGAATGAGCGACACACAGTTGTTTTAAAAATATGATGATGTTAAAAGTAACATACGTATGTGCCGTGTCTCCCTGGAGGACCAAACGCACCCACATCTCCCATCTTCCCCTGCAGAGCCAGAGGAAGGTCAGACATTGTTTTCATGTACTACTTTCACTAACCTCTACTCATTTTAAGATTTGAGTTCAAACTGAGTCTGTCAGCATCAACTGACCTTTTCTCCTTGTCTTCCTCTGATGCCTCTGTTTCCAGCTTTACCTCTTTTTCCCTTTTAAAAACAAACAATAATGTTATAAAAAGTGAACATATTCGACATGGTCAGATATCTAGTGTGTCCTCCTACCCTCTTCCCAGAGCGTCCATCCTTCCCTGGACGTCCGCCTTTCCCGTCTCCTCCCTGAAATGTTATTATTCAGAAGTGTTCATTTTCATCATATTTCATGAGCTTCCCATTGTTATTATTAACATGACATTTTAAGACAAAGCCTTGTTTCACCAAACCTCCTGTTAAAGTTTACATGGTAAATTGGAAGCTTGATCAAAAAGTAACTGGACTGGTTTAAGATCTTGAAGACGTTTCACCTCTCCTCCGAAAGGCTTCTTCAATTCTAAACTAGGCTGAAATCCACCAGTAAGTTTAGAAATGAAGAAGCCTTTCGGAGTAGAGATGAAACGTCTTCAAGATCTTCAACTAAGTCCAGTTGTCTTTGGATCAATCTTTGAATTTCCCAGGACCTGGATTACTGAGAACCTAAACAGAACATATGGTTTACAAGTCCGTTTAACTTGTAAACCACTCGCAGATTCATCGTTTTTAACTGATCAGAAGGCTCTTTATCAGAGGCCTTTCAACAAATGTCAGTGAAAGAGATGAATGTGTGCAAAGGTGTAGTTAGGGCCGTGTGAACATGTGTTTAAAATGCATCTTTCCACCATTCACCTTTGTCTTTATGATTCATTTATTTGTATCTCCCAATATTTTGTAATTATTTCCAGGTTATTTTTGCATTGAGCTCCTTCCAAAAATAGATAACTTTTTTTCAAAATGATGCCGAAAACACAAGATTTCATTATTTAAAAAAAACTCTCTTATTCCCGATTACAGGCGCGCAATGGAGTTTTAAACTAACATGACTCAGACTAGAGGAAACTGGTGGACAAAAGCAAACTGTAGGTTGTTGAAAAATATGCAGAAAGAGTGGTTTGAGCTGACCTTTTGACCTTTTTCTCCATTTCGTCCATCTGACCCAGCTCTACCTTTTGGGCCCTGAAGGCAACACAGGTGAACGTTTGAAGTCTTTTGTAAGAGAGAGGCTCAGGGTACAACTCATGTTAATGATCTTTGACAGAGGTTGTACTAACCTGAGCTCCTGGAAGTCCAATAGGACCCTGAAGTCCAATCTCACCCATGACGCCCTGAAGAATGATAAACAAAACTGGTATTGTGGGTATTGTATGCTAATGTCAGTGTACTGCAACCAGTGACCACCATTTCTTTGAACCCTTTTGCTTTGAAGAACTTGTAAAATTGAATGAGTCTGTTAGCGGCAGCCAATAAATGGACAAGGGCTTGTATAGCGCTTTTTCAATCTTCTCCTTTTATACATTTATTTCCTTCATTTTTTTCATGAAACTTGCATCAGTCAGCCGTCTTTGTTTGAATTTTCCAAAGGTTCCTGGTCTTACCTCTGGTCCTGGTAATCCTGGCGGTCCTTTAATTCCTGGTAGGCCATCAGGACCCTACAAACACACACATGGACAATAACCATCAGCCATTCGTTTTTAATTAATAGTTATGTCTTCAAACCAAAACTCAGTGAAAGTGGTTCTTTGCGCAGAGGTTATATCTCAGATTCTTTTTCGATGAATAATGGAGAAAAACTCAAACTCTTACCGCCTCTCCTGGCTCCCCTTCCTGCCCAGATTCTCCTCTCAGCCCCTCAGGTCCAGGAAAGCCCTTTGGACCAGGATCTCCTGCTTTTCCTCTGGCCTCTGTAGAGCCCTGGAGAATTAAAATATAGTATAAGCAGTTATGTTGAGTCATTCTTTTCTAAAATGAGTGCAAATCATTTCAGTACAAAGGATGAGGTTAACTAAGTTGGTCATTTAGTCTTTTTGGAGAAATCAAAGAAAGTAAATGTTTAAGGTAGATTGAAAATAGAGAGGGGAAAGACTACATTCATTTTAAACTTTATTCATTTTCAGGGCATACAACTGGTGAAAAGGAAAAAAAAACGTCCACATGGCAAGACCCAGTATGGACGAAAACTGTATTTGACAAGCCACCATTACTGCGGTGGCGTCTTCGTACCACATCTAAGAGTTTGAATGAGAGCTGTCATGAGAAGTGAACAATTTCTTAATTTTAACATTCATTTCTGCTTGTTCTGAGTAAAAATAATAACATTTGATATTACATGTGTGACTTGAAAGCAACCAGTCAGCGTGGATTCGACATCCATTAGTGTTGCCACAGAATCACACTCTTCAGCTGTCCTATCCAACAAAGGCAAAAAGGCCCAAAGAACCTTTAACTAATACGGTCAAATATGTCATCAAGTTTTCTCCAGGTGTTTCCTGTATAACTTGATAACAAGAGTCGTCAAGAAAGGATGACCGACAAATTATTACGGCCAGCGCTGACACATAAAAACAGTCTAGGTAAATCACTGATATGCAACATTGTACTGGTTTGTGATTCTGTATTGAACTCCACTTACCACAGGTCCAGGCTTTCCTGTGTCACCTTTCCCACCACGGCTTCCTTCCACCCCCTGCAATTAGACAGAGCACTTAAAACAGAGTCATTCAGCCAACACAAGTGTAACATTGGCCGTTGCATCACCTCTAAGGTGTTCATCCTGTACTGTACCTTAGGACCTGAAGTTCCCGACTCCCCATTCAAACCAGCAGGACCTTTGTCTCCCTGTAGAGAGGACATGCCCAGTTTGTCAAAAAGTTACCATACATGTTCATATACATTTTCTTAAAGGTCAAATATTGTACAAAATACACTTCACCATGTTTTACACTAATATGTGTCCCTATGTGGTCTAAAAACCCCCCAATTATGAGAAAAGTCCGTCCTCTCTCTCCGTCTTTTACCTGCTCCACTTTTCAGAAAGTGTGTGCTCAAACAGGCCGTTTTTTGTTTTGTTTTTTCCCTTTATGACATCACAAAGGGCAGTAACCCTTCCCCCAGGTGTGTGACACTCCCACAGCTAGGTGTTTGTTCTGACCTCTGAGTCTGCCTTCTCACCTTAAACAATTGGGCATGGTGCAAGAAAGCCCAAGCCACCCAAGCCCTTCCAGAGAGGGGTGTGGTCAGACAGCTCATTTACATTTAAAGCTACAGACACAGAAACAGCCTGTTCTGAGCAGGGCTGAAATAGAGAGGTTTATAGGCATGATTGAATACAGGATCAGAGTGGATTTAGAACAAGACACTTCACAGACATGTTTGGGGAGCTCTTTAAACTTAAAGAGAATAATAGGTGACTTTTAAGAGTTGAGAGTTTTTTTCCACAAATTAACTCTAAGATTCTTGACCCAATTCCAGGCTTTGAAAAAGCGAAATCCCTACCTTCTGTCCCGGTGGCCCATCAGGTCCTGGAATCCCCAAACTACCTGGAAAACCCTGAAAAATAAAGCACATGAATAAATAATCAACAGTAAGTAGAGAGCATTGAGTCCAACTGAAACCACCTTTAGTCCTCCATTTATGCATTAAACATGAACACCACCTGGGGATTTAAATGCATCACTGATAGTTTATTATTATTATTAACAGGAAGAAAAAAAAGTGTCTATTGAGAAATGTTTTCTCATGTTGAAGTTTGTGTTTGATTGACAGCAGCTGACAGGCTGAGCTGCGGGGGGGGGGGCATGAGAATAAGAAAATAAACACGCACAGTAGCCATGAGCTGACCGCAGGTTGTTAGCGTTAAAAAGCAAGGACCAGGCAGGACGTTTAATGTGCTTCAGCTTCACAGCAAATTAGACTTAAAGACTAAAAACTCATCTCCAAAGAAATAAAGTTTGTTTAGTAACTGGCTCAACAAGAGAAGTCGAAACACGTTTCATGTTTACACATAATATCATTAGCAGATTTATGGTGCCGTCATGAACTGAAGTATGTTCAAAAAAGGCTACAATTTTATTTTCAGAGCAGACATTTACAGATTTAGTGTAATGCAATATAACTTCAATCATGTCAAAATAAAATACATTTCTTAAGAGAATAACTTACCCGTAGTCCTAACAAGCCTGATGGTCCAACGTTCCCCCTCAGACCTGCTGGACCCTGAAAATAAAAATCCAAGGTGATTCACATCAAAGAAACAAAACCCTTTTTCAATGTAAATTCTGCCACAGAGTTCATGAAACACTGTCTCCAGGGCCCAGCTTTTTTTCAAAGGTTTCATCTGAATGATCTGCATTTGGAAATTCCGATATTTTAAAGAGAACTGGATAGGATCAACCTGATCCAGATCAAGAAGAGTGACTTCATATGACATACTTAATCCACATACTGTAGGGCGCTTCAATCCACACAAACTGATCGTCCTCACACTAACTTCAGATTCAATATGTTATGCCTGATATTGATCCTATTTGGTGAAATATTTTTGAGAATAAAATCCCTCATTTTTTCAAAACCTTAGAGTCTACCTAATGTATCAATTATGAGTGTAGCAATTCATCAACTCAAACACTTAAAACATTTTCTTAGTATCAACCTTGTTGTAAAAATGTTGCTTCATTTGAACATTGTTCTTGTAATACAGTCTGAATCCAGCCCTCAGGATAATCCAGCCCTTTTTTTAAAAGTTTATTTTTGCCTTCGAATCCAGGTCGCTGCTTGGAGGACTACAACCTCTGTACATACCATATTTCAATGGTTCTAAGTAATCTAACTGATCGAACTGTGGTTGAGTAGTTTTTGGGGGAGACGGGCGTGGGCTGTTGGGGGCTTTTTGGAGGGATGCTGCCATAGAATGGGAAAAACGGTTTAAGGCCAATTTACCATGAAGCCTGCGTATCCCTTTTCTCCTTGTGACCCTCTTGGTCCTTGTTTTCCTGGAACTCCAGGAGGTCCCTCTGATCCAGACGGGCCTAGATTTCCCAAATCTCCCTGTGAGAACAATGACGACATTTACAGACTTCACTCCTACAATGACTGACAGGTTAAGCTGTCTATAAACTACAAACAAGTGAAACCAATAGATGAAGGGATGTTTACATGGATGATAGATGGAGAATGACAGATAGAGAAATAGATTGATGGCAAGAGCCTCAAACAAAAGTTGTATCAATAAAATTCTACATATGTTCACAGTAAAAATGTAAGATAAAAATAACCTTTGCTCCTTTAGCACCTGGATCCCCAGGAACACCCAGTTCTCCACCGACCCCCTACACAAAGACACAGAATGACAGACAGAAAGTAACGAGCAGATCAACTGGCTGAATCGTGCTCAGTGAAGTTAAAGCTGCAAAATTACTCTGTTTTTTATTGACAGCAAATGAATTAGTAACTATTTCAAATACTGATGTATTGTTAAAGTAAAACAAATGACACCTGTTGAAGTCACACTGAGCTGTAGGATATGTGAGAGACAATTTTCACCGTTTACTAAAATGTTGTAGACTACACAAATCAACAAAATGATCAACTGGATGCATCAAGAACTATATTGTGGTAAATTTCAGCCCTAGAAAATATGGTGGAGTAGAATAGCAGCACATCTAACCTCTTTGCCCCTCTGCCCAGGCTCACCCTGCAGCCCCTGGGAGCCCTGAGGTCCTGGCTCTCCTTTTGGTCCTGATCGCCCTGGTTGTCCTTGTGGGCCTGGAGCACCCTGTAACAGGGGAATATGATGTTGGACAGCTACCAGACTTTGGCTGCTGTGGTTGTGTGAGCTGCTTAATCTGTTGCTGAATGTATTTTCAATACTAAAGAAACGTTCACAGCCTGTAAATGGTCACATCTCATGTTTGTTTTTCCACTTTGAAGGTCCTGTTTCTTAGTACAAACCTCACATGGCTGACCTTCGATTGGCTGAGTGCTTTTAGGTGGAACATGTAATATGATCCAGGACGTCCAGCTGGTTATTGTGTTCAAATGCTCATCAGATACCAAAACACTGGATTGCTACAGCAGCTGCCCACTAAGCATGAGACTGGCACTTTGATCCCCAGCTCGTGTGTTGTGTGAATGTGATAGTTTACTTAAGAAAGATTCGCATCATACTGACTGCCCGTTGCCATCTTGGTTTTAGGTAGCCAGAAGTGACCATAATGGTTGACAGGTCACCATGGAAGCAACTTTGGTAACCAGAGGTACGTCACACCCCAGAACATACCCTGCCTTAAATACTATTTTACTTAAACTGGAACCATAATTAACAATAATGAACATCATGTTGTACTGAAAAGAGTTGAAATAGTGATGAACCACAGCACTGTCTTTTAGCAGAGTAGAGGATCACACATCTCACGGTTCGGATTGGATCGTTTTTTGGATTAGTCCAAATATTCAGAATATAACTCTCCTGCTGCTCCGCTAGCCACGACTCTGACTGTGCATTTTAACGGCACTACTAACTGCCTGCTGACTTGAGGTCTGTAGAAACTTTAATTTCTTTTAAAAACTTTGCTTTTTTCTTTCGTGCTTTTTGCTGCTAGTTTATCTTTGTATGTGTGCGTTGTGGCGACCTATCCCGTGCTGCTTGTTTGTTTTTCTGTTACAGGTTCCGGTCAAGGCGGGGTTGCAATCAGGGGATGAGCTACACCTTGGCCTGGTGTAGTCCTCATCCATATAATCCTGTTCTCAGAAAAGACGTTCACTATCATCTTGGGTACTTCTCACTTCACTTAATTGCATCGAGTGTCCTCCAAGTTGCCTCCTCCACTTGCGTCTTAGTCCCTCCCACCAGAGATGCATGGAGGAAACGAAGCAGAGGAGAGAGGAACGAGGAGATCTGTTTGAAGAGACATGAGACGTCCTTTCCTCTACAGCGTCACGTGAAGCGACGTCTGTTTGTGATGATGACATCAGCTGATCACGTTCAGCTGTCAGTCGTCTTTAACAGCTGTTTATGTTTGCACAAACACACACCGTATTATTTCTATCAAATACACACAGTAACAGTGTTCAGTCTGTGTACTTTACCACATGAAGAACAACCTGCAGTCTGATAATAACCAAAAGGACAATTTCTACTGACTAAAAGATTTCATACTGAATTGATGAATTTATTATTTGTATTAGTTTGGACTTATAATTGGACAATGCACTCTGTATTTTATAAACACAGATATTTATGTCTCAGGAATACTGAAAATGATTGATGAGGTTGTAAATGATAGAAACTTTCTGAAGGTAAATAAGTGTGAATGTAAAAGGTGTTTGTGAGTGGCAGACTCCCTCTGCATCAGACTGTCATTCTCATCATCATCACACATTCAAACAGTCTGAGGGATCATGAACATGAAGGCATCATTTCTGAACACTTCTTATTAACACACTGTTTGTTTGACAGTGAAAACTCATCAAATGTGGGGAGTGATCGGCCTACACTCTGATTGATTTATAGAACTGATGCTTCATATTTGGTTGTTAATCTTCATGTCAGACACTTTTTAATCCCAGCTCATCACAGACTCTTTACAAACTGACACATGATCTGTTTAAATGTCCGTCGCTCCGTTTAGATGTCTTTTTAATGTCCGTCTTTTCTCCGGTATTAAACATGTCTGATCCGCTGCAACGTCCAATCAATGAATGATATTCGATAAGGGGGCGTGTCTGTCAGTAAAAAGACTTCCGTAAAGCCAGCTCTCGTGTCTCCTCGGCCATCGCTCCTCGGATCTCCCTCCTCTCTCCTCGATCCTCTCTCCTCCTTTCAGTGTAAGAGCTTTGGGACGATCCTTAACATGGCGGGTCTAAAACTACTTCCGGTTCGGCCGAGGAGCGAGGACCGAGGAGATAGCAAATAAGAGAACTGAGAAGTACCCCTTGTTCTCACACCCCGTGTGAACATCGCGGCCCGGCTGTTTAATTGAGTTCCACCATGTATTTGATCATATTGTATATGAGTTTGGTGTTATAATGGTACACCTTTTCTTCGACTCCTGTTTTTGTTGCAGTTTGTACAGTTGATGTGTGGTCCTGTGTGTGCTCTAGTAGGAACAGGTGTATATGTGTATGTGTTGTATGAAATGGTGCAGAGTCCTTTTATTATTAGTTATTAAAATTCATGAATCTTATTAATGTTTCACATCTTCATCTTTCTTCGCCATATTCTACACACATTGCTCGAGTCCCCAGGGGGATTCTAGGGTCTGTTGGGGCCCGAGGGAAACATTCTTTGGGGGCCCCTCCATCCAGCGTTCATTATTATTTTCCTCTTTCTTTTTTCACTCCCGGACGGAAAATTCCTCTTCAATAAACCTTTATTAACACATTTTGGTTTTCACTGCGCAATTAGCAGGGCATTGACAGTGACTGCTGTCAGATGGGGACTCCTTAGGGAGGATTCCTACTGTCATTGCAAAATTAGCACATTTTGAGGAATTGCTGTGGTTAAAAGTTTTTCAGCCGTTGGGGGCCCCTTGTTGGTCTGGGGCCCTAAGCAGTTGCCTGCCTGCAGCACCTCTGCCCATCCCAAAACAATAATGCGAGCAGTTAGATGAACCTGAGCTCCTTTTTATTTAGAGAGTGTTTTTAAAAATCTGATTACAACAGTCTGTTTTATAAAAAGCGGCATCATTTGAAAAACAGTATTTGTTACCTCCATCAAGAAACGATGCACAAAGACTCACAACAGTAAGGCTCTCAAAGATATACTTGTTTATCTGCTATATGCATTAAAGAACACAACCTGTTGAGACCGAGCGGGCTCTTCATCAGGTGCCAGAGCCCGAGTCTCTGTGCATCATATCTAGTGATTTTTTACGTCTCAGCACCTAAATAAGGGATGTGCATGTGTTTGCTGACTTTTTCTTGCCTCCATCAAGGACCTCAACTTTACAAACAAAACATTTGAATTTTTCTGTGAATTACTGAAATTTACAACTTTACTATAATATATAAAATTTGCTTTTTTCTTCTATGAGCTTTCAAAATGTTGATCACGTGACCTACATACACCGTTCATATAACAGTGTGGGTGTGAGTGTGTGTGTGTGTGTGTGTGTGCGTGTCGGTGCACCTGCAGCGTGTGTTGTGTGGGTCAAATAAAACAACAAACGGGGAGCATGTGTTTAGGGACTTTATCTTTAGTAATTTGACCGAACGCAGCACTCAGTAACTAAGTTTGTTTGGCTTACAGTTTACAGCAGACTGTGAAATTACTAACATTAAGTTTCTGAAAGTTGTCACACGCAGCCACCAGCTGATACATGCATGATTACTGCAGACACAGTTAGATGGAACAGAAAAAAAGTCGAAGCACTGTTTGAAACAAAGTAACCACACATTGAAATATCAATCTAATGTGACAAACCTGATCGCCTTTTGTCCCTGGAGTCCCTTCTTCCCCCGCTTGACCTGGAGCCCCCTAACATGACAAACAGAGTCAAACTTACCATAGCATGCATTTAGTAGTCTTTTCACATATGCACTCCTGAACATTTCTAGAGAATTTAGGAGGACTGTGTCATGATTTGGTCTGTTTTAGTTTGTAGTTCAGAGTTTAGAGTTCTTTATATGGTTTTAGTTCTCATTCTTCTCTGGTGTTGTTTCCCTTGTGTCTTATCTTGATGTTTCCTAGTTTGGGTTCAAGTGTTGTCTTATTTAGTAATTTCTGATCTTGGTGTTTCCCTTGTGTGTTTTCTAGTTTAATATTTTGTAACTTCGTATCCTAGTGTTTCGTTACGTTCCAGTCATATTCTTGAGTTCTGTGTCTTCAGTGTTTCATGATTTAGTTTGTAGTCTCCTCAGTGTTTCTTGTATGTTACTCCTGCCTGTTTCCCTCTTGTCTTGATTGCCCTGATTGTCCTCACCTGTGTCTTGTTAGTCTCACCTGTGTTTGATTACCCCTGTGTCTATTTAGTCTCTGTGTTCCTTCCCTCGTGTTGTCAGTTCATTGTTGTATTTCAGTGTAAAGTAAGTCCTGTCAGTTATCAGTCTCCCTCTGTGTTTTTTACCCTCAGTGTTTTTTTCAGTTTGAAGAGTTTTCATAGGATGTTTGTTTTGCCTTGTGCCTTTTGAGTTTAAATAAATCATTTTTTTCGTAATTCTGCACTTGGGTCCTCCTCCTGTTTCGACTCAAGACAGACTGCCCCTGAAATCCCCTTGATTTGGTTGTTCACACATGCATCCTGCAGCAGGAGACTATGACTATCCCCGACGGGCGGGACGGGGGACGGGGGGTTTAATGAGGCAAGACACGACGTAAAAAAAACAACGTGGAAGGGGAGGAGGAAGCAACAGAGTCCGCTATACGAGGCTATAATGAGAATATTTGCCTTTATATAAATACTATGTGTAGTTCAATAAAACCACGATAACAACAAAAGAGTGGAGAAGAACATACTCGTAAACAGGAAACAGAATGCAGCCTTTTAATTTTGTGCACATATATTGTACCGGCCGTGTGCATACAGTCTTTGGTCATGCACTGATCGGAATACACGTCAACGCCCCCCTCCCACTCGCTTGAGGTTGATTCTCCTGATAATATCCTGCTGCCTTCTCACTTCAGCTCACTCGGACATCATAAGGGAAATCATACTAGGGGGCTGGCTGAAGAAACTCTGGATGAAGTCAGAGTGAAAACTTTGGCTGTCAGGAGTCTTTCAGGAGTTTTGTGCAAGTGTGAACAAGGCTAATGGGTTAATAGTAAAGTTCTTCAATAATATGTACCAGAAACCGTGTCGATAATATGGTGATGTTTAGTTTGTTATATGATGTCTGATTGGTGTTGTGTGACCAGTGAGTGAACTGACCTGCTGCCCGTCTAGACCTGCAGAACCAACATCACCAACCGGACCCTTTGCTCCCTAAAAATGAAAAACGTAATGTATTTACGTCTCTTAGGTTGGTGAAAGATTCTTTCCAAACATGGACTCATTTCAGCATATAAAGGTTAATGGTTGATGGTGTTTCATACTAATGATAAACTTGTTTAAGGTTGAAAACCATGTTAGAGTCAGTTACCTGCGCTCCTTTCTCTCCGGTCTGACCCATCGCTCCAGTGATCCCTGCTGGTCCCTGATCACAAAGGAAATATTGATCTTGCATCAAACATATGAAAGTTCAATATGATAACATACACATGGTTTAATAGGAGTAGTATTACAGAGTTTTATATCAATATGAAAGGGAGAGAAAGGTGAAGAGTACCCACTCACTGGAAACCCTCTTGGTGCAGGTGACCCCAATGGCCCCGTAGGCCCCTGACTCCCTGGAGGACCGGGACTTCCTGTGCCTCCCACTGGTCCTGGTTTACCTTGAGGGCCCTGAAGCCGTTAAGAACAGCAAATTAAAAAACTATGCACACTACTTTTAATTACATTTACAGAGACCACAGTTCAATCAGAGTGATGTTTCCTACCGGACAGAATAAGTATGTTGTTTTTGTAATACATCGATAAAGGTTGCATGCTCCTTACGTAACTCTGATCTAAGTAGCTTCTAACAAATGTGTTTTACTAAATGTAGGTCATTTCTATTTAGTGTCGTAGTTCACTGATGGATTCATGGAGCCAACTGTCCAAACCCCTGCAGCACTGATCTGTAAAATCATCAAGGTTTCAAGGTAAACACTCATGACCAAATATCTGACAAATAAAAAGCACATTTTCCTTTCATGCATAAAATCCCAATAGGTTCTTTGACTATTTAATGGCCTGTGTGTTCTGCCTCTTTTGTTTTCCTGTTTTCCTGCAAACAATCAACGCAGACTAAAATGCGACTTGCCAATACTTGTTTGTAATCGCAACCCTACCAACCTCTGCCTACAGATGTTGCCTTCATGTGCAGGTTACAGTTTATAGTGAAGAAATCCAAAACAAGATCCGCACACCGAGAAGCTCCCGCTTGAAGGATTTTATTGATCAGTGATGTTTTGAGCCAACATGCTCTACCTTAGACTTGAGAAGTCAAGTCCAGAGAAGTCTTGTCAAGTCTGAGGAAGCGCATGTTGGCCGTGAAACGTCACTGATCAATAAATCCTTCAAGCAGGAGCTTCTCGGTGTGCGGATCTTGTTTTTTTTTTTTTGATCCAGCACCCACTGAGGGATGTGCTCATCTTTTCTTTTTTTTGAATACAGTTTAAAGTGAGACAAAGTCTGAAACAAACCAAAAAATCACTAAGATCCACTCACTGGAAGTCCCTGAACGCCTTTAGGTCCAAACTCTCCTTGACGGCCCTGAAGTGAAGAGTTTAAAAAACAACAACATTATGTTAAGTTTGTACTGCAGTCATATTTCAAAGTAAGTATTGTCTCTTTTGTACCTGTGGTCCTGGAGGCCCTCTTTCACCAGGAGGACCCTGAAGACCCTGAAAAGATAATGTTCCAATACAGTCAGCAACCAGGATCAATGAATATATAAACACTGTGCGACTGAATGGACATCAACCAGATGCTAAATACATACAGTACGTTTCAGCAAATATACTCACTGGAGGTCCACGCTTCCCTGGGACACCAGGACGGCCTCTGACACCAGCAGCTCCCTGCACAACAGTCAACAAAACACACTGCTTTTACAGTTCACAATGAATAGAGCGATTACTAAGGACAAGAAGTTTACTGCTGTGTAGCTGTACCTTTATAATATTATAATTCCTATGAAGCTGCAAATATTTGACAGTCGTCCAAAAAGATGGAAAATAAAGGTTAAGTTTGGGGTTTTCTGAAAGATGAAGTCGAATGTGAAAGTGTGATAATGTGCTGATGATACAGAAGTATATGCACATGGCAAAACAAGCGATGCTCTGTTTCACATTCATTAATCTGATGTCACTGACATGCTAATATATGAAAGCTTCTGCTCAGTGTGTTGGTTTTGATTTTGATGTATTTGTATATTTACTCGTCATGTTGTACAGGTTAATAAAGTTAGCTAATTCTTAATCTGGTCTTACCCTTTGTCCCATGTGGCCTGGTCTCCCGGTCAGACCCACTGCTCCTGGGTAACCCTGTGAAGAAGTTCAGGTTCAGTTTTTTTAGCCCACATATTTTGAATGTGGTTCTGGGTCACATTTTAAAATCAAAACAACATTACAATTAAAATCAATACAGCTTGAACCTGATCTGTTTTGTTTCGATTCCATAAAACAAGGTGTAAACGCACATCACATACTGTAGGTGCAGGGCAGTGCAACAACAGCAGGCTGAGGAGGAAGATATGTTCGCACACTATGATTGATTGATTGCTCTAAGGCCACCATTTTTTCCCCCGTCCATCACAATCATCACGTTTCAACCAGAGGTCTTCTTCTGCTTAAACTTTTCAACTAAAGGAGGGGGGCCACACCCATATATATACATTTCAACACCAATAGACTGATAGGCTCTATGATGGCAGGTGTGGTCAAACACTCAAAATCTCCCATAGTGAAACACATCTATTATTTAAAGGAAGAAGGTGCGATATTTTATAATACAGCAGAAATCAAGTCTATCCTGTTTAAATGTTTCTCTGAGTCATGACTGTCTACAATGAGTGACAAGACAGAGTCCCTCCAGCTGTACTGTTGTCAGAGCCGTGTTTACATCATGTTTACATGGACGGGACGGCCTTGTGTATAAAGCTGTTTCAGTCAAGGACTAGAGAATAGAAGAAGAACATACTCACTGCTTATTTGGATGTCACGTAAATGTCTTCAGATCACAAAGTAATAGTTTACTCAACACAGACAGCATGCAGACTCAATACGACCAGTTTTCCAATATGCTGTTAATGCATACTACTTACCACAGTTCAATGCACAAAGGACATAAAGGAGCTGCTCAGAGTAAGCAATAAAGTATAACAGCTCCACTTGAAGAGTTCATACTGGTCACTTACATACATGCCCACGGGTCCCTGGGGGCCCATCAACCCTGGTTTCCCTGTGAAGCCCTGAAGAGTGACATGAAAATAATTAATTTATACATTCATCATAAAACCTGAAAACCACTAAAAAAACAATTTCAACCTTTGCTGTATGCATATTTTTTTACAAGGTTGTAAGAGTGAAACCAGCCCATAACTAAGTGAAAAGAAGGAGGCAATATTCCCTACAATTAAACAACAACAATTACATGTAATCATGAGTGGACTGAAAATGATCATGTCTTTATGAACAAAAAAGTGTACTCTACTAACTTTCTCCCCAGCTGGTCCAGGGATCCCGTCCTGACGTGGCTTTCCTCGAGGACCCTGTTAAAGTCAGAAAATAACTCATCCAGTATGTTTCAAAGCATCTGGTTTGTTAAGGAATACAGTGAAAGAGAGGTGTATACCCACCAGAGCTCCTGGGGAACCTGCCTGCCCTGCAGCACCAGCCACACCTACAAAGCCCTGCAGAGACCACAGAGCCTCAGTTAGCATTAATGATTAGCAACAGGATTTCTTTGGTTCATGATGACAGTGCTCCTCCTCTATACTCATATACAAAACATGATACAATAACATTTCAATAAGCCAAACTGAAAAAGGGTCAATTAATGCCCTCAAACACAGTTAAGTACAAAAAGGCAAACAGATGCACAGCAGGAAAAGTGGACTTTTTTTAAATGCTGTTAAACGCTGAAACTCAATAGTTAATTGTGATCAATCAATTTTTTATGGCATTAAATTCTATTATTATTGTTCCAAAACAGTTTTGTGCAAAACCTGCTTTTACTTATATACTGTCTTAAGCTAAGGGTACTTCACTTCCTGTTTGATACAAACCTGCTTTAGAAAATAAAGCACTTCTGGTGGATCGAAGGTTACGACATTAATTAACAAAGGAACGCTGTGATTTTTTATTAATATGGCCTACATTTACATGAAAGTTGTTTTTTAGCTCGGTTTTTCTTGGAATGAGGTCAATAACACGGTACAAACGACCTAGCTTCAGTGCTGGCACCCAACCTGGTCTCTTCTTAAAGGAGCTGAGCTGACCGGCATCTTGTTTGGCTAACATACTTACTATGGACAAGTACCTCATACAACCCCACTTCAAAAATACAGAACCAGTACAATTCTGTGAAACTAAAGTTTTGCAAAGAAAATGATGAAAGAATTGTCTTCATGTCCTGATGTATAAAGATGAAATAGATTTATCCAAACAGTCTCAAAGCTCTGACTGTGGCAGAGCGCCGATAGCCTAGCAGTTATGACACGCGCCCCATGTATGCAGGCTATAGTGCTCATCGCAGCCGCTGTGGGTTTGACTCCGACCTCGGCCCTTTGCTGTTTATCATCCCCCACGCTCTCCTCCCAACACTTCCTGCCTCTCTTCAGCTGTCCTATTTAATGAATCACCAAAACATAAATACATTTAAAGCTCTAACTGTGACAAAAGGTGCTTCTACAAAGTACTGACCGGAAAGTGATAAATACTTGTGAAAAAGGAGTTCTCTGTTATTAAAAGTTAAACCAATGAGTAGAAATGATTTTTGATTAGACATTGTTTTTGTTAATAACAGGAAATAAAAGCACATAAATTGTTTTTTGTTTTAAGAATATAAAAGGTTTTAGGGATGAATTAATTATTGGCACTACATGTCCAACGTCAACACGTCTCAGGATCTAAAAAGGTATTACTGGTGAATGGATAAAGTAACATATGTACAGTCAACAGTATGCAGACAAGGATTCAAAGGGAGCAACTAACTGATTCTCAATCTATCTGTCTGTCTTGCTGCTTTTAAAGCTACTGATTGCAAACTTCTATTACTGTCCGCCACACGCTTGTTACAGTGTCAGATTTACAAAGATCATGATGCGTTTACCTTCCACAAAGAAGTCACTCACTGAAACTACTAAACATCAAGCTGCCCTGTAAAGACCTAACGGGGGGGAAGTCAGATTGTATCTCATTTACGAGCCTGTAAACAAGTTCAACAACAGTCTGAAGTCTGCCCACAGGCTGAATGTGACAAAGACATCATGTTGTAATCAGTTCACCTCTCTCTCTCACACGCACGCAGGCACGCAGGCACACACACACACACACACACACACACACGATGACAGTTTGTGTGCTTTCATTGTTTTCAATTTGACCACAATACATTCTTAATAACCCCTTCCTGTCTCCTCAGCAGCAGGTTTAAATAGTGTTGTAGTACTCGAAATGGGTCTTGGTCTCAAGACCACTTTTTGAATGTCTCGGCCTGCCTCATAATTGAAAGCATTTTTACTTGGTCTTGCCTTGGTCTCAGACGGGGCGGACTCCGGATTTTAAATCAAGACCAGTCGACCACTGACAGCCTATTGTTCCTCTTTATTACTGTGATTAGAAGGAAAACGCCCCCTTTTTAAAAGAACAAATAACTTCACTTCATTCATAATTTGATTATTATCCACCGGTTACAGCCACAACCTTCCCAGTGTTACGGTCTAAGTGAGGGACACGCCCCCTGCACACGATTTTTCATTGATATTTATGGTCTTGGTCTTGACTCAGTCTCGATCCCTAAATGTCTTGGTCTTGTCTTGGTCTCTGAGCATTTAGGTCTCGGGTATGTCTTAGTCTCGGTTAGTGTGGTCTTGACTACAGCACTAGGTTTAAATACTCACTCTGTCTCCTTCAGGTCCAGGAAAGCCAACAGAACCAGGGACACCCTGCACATAAAGACACATCACCTTACAAATAAATCACTTTGTTAAAGGCTCAACGGTGAAATGGAGCTGGTTTAATGTAAAGAATGCAAAAAAAAAAAGCATTCAAATGAAATGAAAATGTATAAATTGGGAACCTGTGTACCAGGCTTTCCTTCAGCTCCCTCAATCCCAACTCTGCCTCTAAAACCCTGAAACAATACAAACAAACAAACACACATGGTTAACAGCTTAAAGGTTAATATTAGACATTTGAATGTTTGTTTGTTGTTTTCGTGGTCTTACTGGCAGGCCAGGAGGACCAAACAGGCCTGGGACTCCAGTCAGACCCTGTGAATGTAGATGGAAAGACAATAAATAAATCCTGCTCTTAATGAAGTCATAGATCTGATTGATCTGTCATTATATATTCATCAGGGGGAAAGTTACCCTCCGTCCTTTGAGTCCTGAGTTCCCGTTTGGTCCTTGCATCCCTCTGTCGCCCTGAAAGGTAAATAATAACACACTTTGCTTTATGACATATAAGAAGAGCTTTAATAAAAGTAACACGTTTAGTTCTGGAAATAGCCATTACACTAACATCGTTATCATCCTGTTTCACTAACAGGAGCAGTAGTACAGATCATCTGAGAAATATATGACACATACAGCTCTGTTTATTAGCTTGACTTCAGTGGGTAGCAATAAAAGCCTCTGACCTTTGACCCCTGTTTCCCCACAGCTCCCTGAAGACCAGCCTCCCCATCTTCACCCTGAGGACACACAACAGAGAAACTCATCAGAGATAAGGCACCTTATAATAAAAATAATAATACATTTTATTTGTAATGCACTTTATATTTTTTTGGAAAAAATCTCAAAGTGCTACAGAGATTAAAAATGAAATAAGTCATCAGAATAAATATTTGGAATAAAGACAAGAAAGGAAACTAAGGATACTAAAACAAACACCAGCACAAGGCTCTGTTAAACAGGTGGGTTTTTAGAGTCCACAGGTTTTTAGAGTCATACAAACACACTTTGAAGGTGTGAATGAATAAAATGTGATGATGAATATTCTGAAGATTTCTTTCTTTCAAATACAACCCAGTTTGAGTTTTAGTTAAGTGTTGTATTTGTGTGTCTTTTTAATTCTTCCACTTTTCACAAACATTTTAAAGTTTGCACAGTATATTTTACATTTGTTTTGAACTATTGTCACATGCAAGTTGTTGTATGTAATCATAGTCCTGCAGTTAAAGGAGCAATCTGTAAGATATCTCCTGGATTAAATGATAAACTGAGTTTACTATATTATCAAACATTAAGGAAACCTGCTGTTAAAGTGCTGGCTTCTCTGACAACAACACAGCAGCCAGTTTGTCCTCCTTCTAAGTTTAGATTCTTGTCCTGAATGATCTGGATTTCTTTGGACCTGAGAAGGAAGCCAGTTTTAAGGCACCCCCACACGGATGTTTTGGAAGGCCATCGATTTGCCAGGCAAACGACAAACCAACAGGTGTCACAGCTGATTGAAGCGGGCAAACAAAGTGGTTCAGATAGAACTGATTCTACACGACATCAAAAGCCTCAGCATGTTTCTAATAAGCTCCACAACAAGAAACGTGGTAAATCTAGGATAAATAATGGAGATGCTTTTGAAAAATGAAGGGAGGTTAGAACGCAGAAAGGTTAAAGGTTAAAGTACAGAAACTCCCCTTTAAGGAAAGGTTTCATTGGGCCATCAAATCTTTGTTTTTATTCTACCAAATAAACAATGATGATGAAGATGATGCATGTGCAGTGTGTGGAAGTTATTTTAAACCAAAACACTGATGACGTAGCGGTAGTGATCTGTACCTCTTTTCCTTTGGGCCCAGGTTGACCTCTCACCCCTGGAGGACCTGTGCTGCCACGTTCCCCCCTCTCCCCCTGATGACCTGCGATCCCTGCAGCACCTGGAGGGCCCTGAGGGAAAGAGAAGGTCAGATGTTGAGTGCTAGTTAAGGGGGGGGGTAAAGGGAAGTCTGACATTAGGGGGGACTAGCAATAACCTCGATAAAGGACGGATAGATAAAATGTCTCCTTTGTTTACTGTCATTACATCAAGAAAATATGAAACATGCACTTTCTAATGTTCATTTTACATTAAAATTACTGAAATTACAAAAAAAAGTCGGAGGGAATTATTTGCAGCTTGACCTCAAACAGATGAAGCTGTTTCTTTAACGTTAATCACCATTCACATCTTCCTCTTACTTTGTCTCCTTTGGGTCCCGCCTCTCCTTTGTCACCATCCAGTCCTCTGAAGCCCTGAAGATCAACAATCAAACCACATCATTTGGTTTTGTTTACGAGGATGCTGACACAAGTTTATACTCACCTTGTTTTAAATGTAATTCAGTTTAAGTGTACCTTTATTCACCTTAATACTCAACAAAACACAGGCTTAATGTGTACAGGGTGTGCGGGACATGAGGACACTATTCATCAAAACTATGGCTACATTCACTCTGCAGCTGAAACGTGACGCCATAATGATTTTTTTGCACGGCTGTGACTCAGATCAGATTTTTTTTAATGACAGTTGGAACAGCGCAAATCACAAAAAAATCTGATCTTTTCAAAACAGATTTGGGCCTCTTTCATATGTGGTCTTAAATCAGATACAGGTTGCATCTTTTGAAGTGCGACCTCGGTCTGAACAGGCAGGTCGGTGTGCACAACACTTTGACATCACTTTTGAGCTACAATCTTCACAGCTCTGCGCTGACAGGATGGACAGGGGCGGGAATCACTCATACTTAATGAAAATGAAGGAGGTAGTCAGTGGAGGGACAGGGAGATGTTAGACCTTCGCAGAATCTGAAGGTGGCAGTTTTTTCAAGAAAAATTTGAGGGGGCGATCTGTGTTTGAAAGCATTTTAAAAGTGATGTGCGATCGTGTCCACAGAAGAACATCACTGCAGTGTCAATGAAAAGAGTAGAGCTTTAAAACCAGGTTTAGAGACGCTAAAGACTCGGACCAATGTAGTGGTCATAGTCAGATCACCAGCCTGTTTTACAATGAACTTGACATATTCTGGGTGATGAACCCAGCCTTCAGAGGTGCTTGATAGCTTTGTCATAGGAGGCGAAGATGAGAATGAATCTCCAGAGAGTGGGCCCAGTTCTGCTGGCAGCCATCATCATTATTGACTTTGAAACAGGTAGGTTGACAAGCTGCCTCTCAGCTAATTATAGAGCAGATCACTTTTCCTTCACTCTAATGTCAGTCAGACAAGACTTCCTAATCCGATTAAGAGCAACACTGTGCTGCATGTGACGTCTTTGTTGTTGATCTTTTGCTAATGTTGGTCAGTTCACAAAGGAAGGAAACTCATAGAGGCCACATCTGGAGAGTAACGAGTAAAAAAACAGATCTAAGCACTAAATCTGCAATGTGAACGTAGTCTTTGTGTCTGTCAGATTGCTTTTGGGGGGCGTTCTGTCCTTTGTGTTAATCAATATAACTTTTATAATCACAGGAGTTCATCCTCAATGTTAATGTTGACATGTAATTGTAAACAGAAGACAATGCTGCTTACAGTTCCTCCAGGAATTCCTTTAGGACCAGGACTCCCAGTCGGACCCTAAAAGAGCAAACAGGACAAAGAGAAATTCTTAAATGTGAGCCAGAATGTATCAGAACCATAACAGACTGTCTGACAACATACGATCCATGTTCACTGCTGTAAGAATTCAAATTCTGGCAACTGTCATGAGCTATTTTTATTTCAAGTGGTGAACAAAGATGTCTAAGAAGTCTACGTCAGGTCATGAGTCTTTCAAGTTGTTTCCTGTCAATCAATACTTGTCAGTGTGGAGTCTCAGATATGGGTAAGCACATAACAAGTGAATCTTTAGTGTTGAGTCGCCGTAGAGAGACCTAGGTCTAAGGTTGTCCACATATTTGATACTTTGATTCTTTTCTATTTCACATGTCTTAAAGTGACACAATCTCCATTATTTTAATGATCAACGGTATTGAAAAGTAAGCTTTAAAAAACGGCAGATCTGAGGTTATATTCTTAACCCAAAGCTGCAGAGAGCAAAAAAGAGAGCGCAGTGGTGGTTCATTCAAAATCACAGGTCGGTAATACTGATGTTCCTTAAGTTCTTTTGGCGTCCCATAAAAATACAAAAGTTACACTGATGTCTCTCACAAACACACAGAGAGCAGAGGAGGTGACAGTGGATGTGACAGGAGCGTACATTTTTTTCTAATAGGATCAGCAAGAAATGACCTAATATGACTGCCTAAGACTTGTGTTATTGTTGCCGTGGTATAGAAACAGGTGCCGGTATTGTTTGAAATTCTGGTATTGTGACAATCCTACCGAGGTCCAGTCTCTAGGTCATGTTAAGTCTCAAGTCAGAGAAGTCCTTTGAGCAAGGTGAAACAAGTCTTGTTAATTTTTTTTAGATAAATCAATACAAGTCAGAGTCAAATTCTCTATGAAGCTGAAACTACAGACTGCATTCAAAAATCACGAGTTAAAAAATATCCATCCCCTCTAACAATCTCTGAGGAGACGATTATTAGACAGGAATAAAAAATGTGTCTGATCCCTCTGTTATAGGATTCAGTGTTCTCCAGGACCAGTCTGAACCACTATAAACATTCATTTCTGCCTCTTCCCATCAAAAATATGACAAACATGTTGTGCAATATGTCAGTAAATTGATACTGTAAGAAGGGGTTTATCTGTAATTGAATATTGTGAGTATTGTTACATGTCATGTACTTTAAAGGACATGTGTTATTCTTATTCTTTGTGGAACTAGGACTTGGAAATTGAAGTAAATCTTATCTTATTAAATCTCAGATAGAAAAAAGCTAAATATCAATTCAAGTATTCAAGTAAAGGGGGCAGCAGTAGCTTCAGTCCGTAGGGACTTGGGTTGGGAACGGGAGGGTCGCTGGTTCAAGTCCCGATGCGGACCAAAAAAATATGGAAGTTGGTCTGGTAGCTGGAGAGGTGCCAGACCACTTCTCGAGCACTGCCAAGGTGCCCTTGAGCAAGGTACTGAACCCCCACCAGCTCAGGGGGCGCCTCCTGTGGGCTGCCAACGCACTCTGACATCTCTCCATTAATGCATGTCCACAGGTAGTGTTTGTGATAACTAGAATTTCCTAGAAATTTCCTAGAATTTCCCCTCAGGGATTAATAAAGTATATTAAATAAATGAAAAAATGTAAATAAGTATTAACACACTGGTCCAGTCTCAAATCTGTCTCAAGCCAAGTTGAGCCATTAGAGACAGTTGAGACAAGTACAGAACAGGTCTTCTGCTTATCCATCATGTCTGACTTACAAAAACAACATATTTTGGAACCTTTTTTCTGTGATATGTGTAGTGATCTCAGCAAAACTCCACCCAAACAGTCCATGCAAAATCTCATAATTAAATATTTGATATCTGAGGTAATGCAAGGGCCACTGTCCTTTTCCTTCTTCTTGGAATAGTCCATGTTAAAACTTGAGACCTGAAGGTTTTTTCTCTAAAGGTCACATATTATGCAAAATACACTTAACCATGTTTTCCTAACACTAATATGTCCCTAGCTCATTTACAAACACCCCAATTATGAGAAAAGTTCATCATCTCAGTCTTCCGCCTGCTCCACTTTTCAGAAAATGTGTGCTCAAACAGGCCGTTTGGAGATTTTCCCTTCATGACATCACAAAGGGCAGTAGCCCCTCCCCCAGGTGGGTGACACTCCCACAGCTAGGAGTTTGTTCTGCCCTCTGAGTCTGCCTTCTCAACCATAAACAAAAGGGCATGGTGCGAGAAAGCCAGAGCCACTGAGGCCCTTCCAGAGAGGGGCGTGGTCAGACACAGTTCACCTACATTTAAAGCTACAGACACAGAAACAGCCTGTTCTGAGCAGGGCTGAAATAGAGGGGTTTATAGACATGATCAAATACAGGATCAGAGTGGATCTAGAACGAGAAACTTCACAGACATGTTTTGAGGAGTTCTGAGAACTATTTAAACTTTTCGAAAAGAAGTATAATATGTGACCTTTAAACTTTGGAGAAATTGTAGCTTTAAGTGAGTGAAGAGATATGTCAGTTAAGTCTCCAAGTCAAAGTATTTTAGTTAAGAAACTGAAAATGATAACACAAGACATTAGACATAATATCATAGATATTAAAGCCATATTTGTTTTACCGTGGTCCCTTCCCTGCCAGGGTTTCCTTTTACTCCCATTGGTCCAGTTTCACCCTGATAGAGAGAAAAAAAAACTCAGTATCTGTAAAAACTGTTTTTATCAGCAAAGACGTTTAACACTCACCATGTCCCCTTTCTGACCAGGAGGGGAGTCATTGCCTGGTGGACCCTAAAGAAAATGAAAAACAATCAATAATACATTAACACATTTTATAATAACATGACGTATGCTAAGGCCAAGTTGCATTTTCCCCAAAACAATAGAAACACTACGCAAAACTGCAATCAACTAAATACTGAATACAACCGAGAGGCACTGGTACCTAATTATTACATTTAGACACAGCACGCTGATATTCAGTAAGAGGCTGTTTTCCCAGAGGAACTGGTTGAATTGTCACAAAGTTGTGTCCTATAACATGTTGATCCATCTCCTGACACTTTTCTTAACTTTCATTTCTCTGCAGTTCAAATGTAGAAGAGTTTGTCTTCTGTACATAGTAAAAGTTATTTAAAGTTTTTGGGACACAGAAGGGAGTGTCAAATACCTATGTTCATATTCGATATGCACAACATGAAGAGCTGCAACGTGTCCCTGCAAACACTGTCAACAGATCAAGACTCTATGTCAGCAGAGAGCCGGCTGAGCACACACTGTGGTCGACACATTACACAGAAAGACTCACAGATAACATAATCAGCCCTCCCTGTTTCATCATCATAACAGACACTCGTGTTAATATTAGACTGACCAGTCTGTTACCATACTTAGCTGTTACTGTTACAGTCATACTACACATAGTTACATTACTGACAGTGTAGCTGTAAATCTGTGTTATTCATCATTGTTCCGTCTCTTTCTGTCTGCATCTCCCTCTATCCTCTCTCAACCCAACACAGTGTAAGCTGTTCAACATGAGTCTGGTCCTGCTCGAGGTTTCTGCCTCTTAAAGGAAGTTTTCTTGTTGCCACTGTAACTTTGCTAAATGTTGCTTAGTGCTGTGCTCATGATGGATTCATGTTGGGTCTTTGTAGATAATATAACAAAGAGTAAAGGTCTTTTGTCTGCTCTTCTTGTAAAGCATCTTGAGATAACATTTGTTAAGAATTGGCGCTGTACAAATAAAGACTGATTAATTGATTGACTGACCTAACCTAAAAGACCGTAGGTGAAAAACCCAAATACAAATTATTGATTATTGTGCATGTGTATTTTAATGTCTCTCTGTGACTTCTCCTTTTAGCTCGTTTATGATGAGCACTTCAAAATCAATTTGTTTAATCTAACAATCGATCCTCTTTGTTTATTTACCTGACTTCCCGGAGGTCCAGGTAAGCCCATCTCTCCTCTTAGTCCTGACGGTCCCTGTGAGAGATGCATTAGACCCGGCTGAGTTTACATCTTTATAGCAGTGAAGTCTAGCTGCTGATCTTAAAGACATACCTGAGGGCCTCTGCGACCTCTTGGACCAGTTGGACCTTGATCTCCCTGTAAACAACAGAGAGACTACACTGTAGACAATCTTACTTAAAGGAAAGGTTTCACTAACTTCAAAGTGTTCATGACTTCACCTCAGACCCGTTCAGTCCAGGTGGTCCTATCCCTCCCGTGGCCCCCGGTGCACCCTACAACATTCAGACTGAAAATGAGTGTTTATCTTGTCATCTCAAAATCACCAAAACTATCCACTTTTCTGAGGTAAATAGAAACAATACTGTTTGCTCACCTCGCGTCCTGGAGGACCTCTCATACCATCATCACCAGCATCTCCCTGATTATAAAGGTCAAATAAAATCAGTGAGATATTTAAGTGAGGAGAATAGAAACAGAATCAGAGTGGTGCATTGAAGTGAAACAGGTGTTATACCTTTGGCCCTGGAAGTCCAGGAAGACCCTTTAAGCCTCTTTTACCCACCGCACCCTGAACACAACAAAGGACAGTCAACTTATACATTATATTTGCTACATTTTTGAAAAATAAATACGCAAAATACTTATTTTGACTGGTTAACACAACAGCAAATAAAAGAAGACAAAACAACAAACCGTATGATTCAAAGGAAGACATCATAAAATGACAGATTGATCGATTGAAAAGTCAAACACATTTTTCAAAGGAGTAAATCAATGCAGTGTTCTTGAAATAGTCTTAACTGGTTGTCACACTTACAGGAGGCCCAACGGGTCCATCTTCTCCTGGTTCTCCTTTAGACCCCTGAATAGCACACAAACAAATACAGAAACAATCCAATTATTTCATTATATGTCGATCCAATGCACCATATTTATTAGTAGGAAATTCTGGAACTAATACTGTGTAGACAAAGTAGGTGAAGATGTGTTAATAGGTGCAACAGGTTTTGAAAGGTTTGCTAACTGCAGACTATTTTTGACCACTAGAAGGGGGTATAGCACACTGCTTTTGCATCTGCAGCTCACATAAAGAAAAAGAGGATCACAGCAGAAGACAGTCACAAAAATACTTTTCCATACTGACCTTTTCCCCTGCTCCCCCTCTGTCTCCCTCTGGTCCAGGCTCGCCTGTGAAGCCCTGCAGGTCAGGACACAGAGAAAGCTAAACTTTACAGCAACAGCAGTACATCAGTATATTCACAGAGCAGGTCATCACAGCCTGTTGGCCAATGAGCAGGGCCTTGATGAAAATATTTGCTGCTAACTGACTGGTTTAACTCCAGGTTTAATGCATACTCTGAAGTACTCCAGTTAGAAAGTAAAGAGGGGAACAAATGTCTTCATCCAACAGAACGAGCTCCACAGGTGCAGTGAGGTGATGCAGTGACCGATAATCCAAATACGAGTGCAGTTACACTAATACACTGGACTGTATCTGAAGTGTTTTATTTTCTTATAGCTCGTTATTCTTACTCTTATTCATTATACTGTTTTGTGTTAACAATTATGTTGTTGTGTCTTACTGCTACGCCTGACAAAAGAAAACATATCAGTGAAAATGGTAAATGGACTTGAGCTTGTATAACACTTTTCTATTCTTCTGACTGCTCAAAGCGCTTTTACATCACTGTATCATTACCAGTATCATCATGTCACATCAAAAGTTACTTGTTTGTTAACACGTTAGTAATACATTGACAGCTGAAAAAATGTTGAATAATTTCTGTATTTTTTATTTTAAAGGTCACATGCTCCTTGTTAACTAGTTTCAATGATTCACAGAGTTCCCCTTTAAACCCCTCTATTTCAGCCCTGCTCACAACAGGCTGTTTCTGTGTCTGTAGCTTTAAATGTAAATGACCTGTGTCTGACCACGCCCCTCTAGAAGGGCAATTGTTAACGGTGAGAAGGTAGAACAAACACCTAGCTGTGGGAGTGTCACCCACCTAAGGGGAGGGGTTACTGCCCTTTGTGATGTCATGAAGGGAATATCTTCAAACGGCCTGTTTGAGCACACAATTTCTCATAATTGGAGGGTTTGTAGACAGGGTATGGGCACATATTAATGTTATTTGCCTTTACTCAACAGTTGAAGCTGTAAAAAGAAATGAAATGTGCTAAAACAGAGGGAATAACATGCATCAAAGGGCCCAGGGCTGGATCACAGGCACGTGGGGTCAAGGACTCAGCCCCTTTATATGAAGCAAGCAGGGTGAGCTATTGCAATTATCTCTGAAATGTTGTTTTTCATCTGTCAAAACTGGTGAAAAAGTACAACAGCCACTCATGTTCCCCATGTGTTTGTAGTTGTAATACTAAGATTACAACACTACTTCAGATTAGAACTGTTAGCATTCATGTTTTTTTGCCAGGTGAGTTATAACCTCTACATGTCCTGAACGAAGAAAAACATTACAGTTGTGTTAGATAACTGTCTGACAAATTAGAAAAGAAAAAGAGATTTTTTCCCGCCTGTTTGAAGTCATCTCAGAGATAGAAAATAGATGAACACGTCTCATTCTCCTCACATGTCTCTAAATGCTTCTGTAACAGTAAGCTTACATTTAGTTCTGGTAAAATCCCAAAGGTATGGAAGGCAGCTCAAGTTGTTCCTTTACATAAAGGTGGTGACCCCAGTGACCTAAATAATTATCGCCCTATATCAAAATTATGCTGCTTAGCCAAAATCCTTGAATCTTTAGTTAACTCTCAGTTAAGGACCTTCTTGGGGGCCAACAACATATTACAAACTCAGCAGTCAGGTTTCAGAGCAGGGCATAGCACAATCACAGCAGCAACACTTGTAATAAACAATATTGTTAATCATCTTGATAACCGTCAACATTGTGCTGCTATCTTTATCGATTTATCCAAAGCCTTTGATACTGTCGACCACAGCATTTTAATAAATAAGCTATCTTCAATAGGATTTGATGAGCTCTCTGTTAACTGGTTTCATGATTATCTCTCAGGGAGAACTCAAGCTGTTACTGCTGAAGGTATCAGATCAAGCTCTCTTGAAATTAGCAAAGGTGTCTCACAAGGGTCTATTTTAGGTCCACTTTTATTTTCTTTGTATATAAATAACATGGTGCTCTCTTCCACACATTGTGATGTACATTTTTATGCAGACGACACAATCCTGTATGCCACCAGCTCCTCTCGTGAATTAGCTATTAAAACTTTGCAGTCAGCTTTTGATGCCTTTCAGATAGCTCTCATTAATCACAAGCTTATCTTAAATTCTGATAAAACAAAATGTGTTTTATTTTCAAGGTCCTATGTGAGCAATGATCCGATTTGTATTCACACGCTTCAGGGTTTCCAAATTGAGACGGTGGAATCCTATAAATACCTAGGGATCTGGCTGGACAATAGGCTCTCTTTCCGCACCCATGTGGAACAACTGTCTAAAAAGATAAGAATAAAAATGGGATTCTTATACAGAAACAAATCCTGCTTCTCCACTGCCAGTAGGAAAACCATTGTGCAATCTACAATTATGTCTGTTTTTGATTATGGTGACATTCTATACATGCATGCCTCTCCCACCACCTTGAAACCCCTTGATGCTGTGTATCATTGTGCATTGAGGTTTGTGACTGGCTGCAAAGCTCTGACACATCACTGTACCTTGTACACAAAGGCTGGTTGGCCCTCTCTGGCTGTGCGGAGGCACACCCATTGGCTCACATTTATTTATAAATCTATTCTTGGTCTACTCCCCTCCTATCTATGCACTCTAATTTCACGCAACATCGGTAGCTATAGCCTACGCTCGTCTGACCTGTTATTGCTATCTGTACCTAAGGTCCGCACAGAATTAGGTAAGATGGCCTTTGGGTACTCTGCCCCCTCTTCCTGGAACACACTACAGGCCGATTTGCGGCTGAGAGATCTGGTCACTCTAGTGGAATTTAAAGCTATGCTGAAAGACCACGAATCTAAATCAATCGGGAGTTGTCTATGTTAATAGCCTTGCATTGGACTCTTGACTTGACTTTTAATGTGCTTGTATGATATTGTTGTGTGTATTGGCCATACTTGTGTTTTGATGTCTGTTTTTTCAATGTTTTTATTATTGCCACTGATGTACCCAGGTCTCTCTTGAAAAAGAGATTACAAAATCTCAATGAGACTACCTGGTAAAATAAAGGTAAAATAAATAAATAAAATAAAAAAGCTCACCTGCTCAGAAAGGTGATCTCTAAAGGACAGGACTTGTTCAAGCTTTAAAACATATATCTTTTTCGCAGTGTTATTAGGGAGGAGAAATTAAAGATGGCTTGATCTTATTTTATTTAAGGAGGCGATGTCTATAAAAATACCTGTGAGTGTGTAGACTACATGTTTGTCTCAATGCTCATTGGTTACTTGATTGGTCTGAACTCACCTCATCACCTTTCTCTCCTGGTGGAGCCGCCTCACCTTTAAAACCTCTGGGACCCTGAGAGGAGGAACAAGTTTAAACACATAACACAGGCTAATCAACATCAAAGTCCTGAGTAAAGAATTCTCAGGGTGAGTGCTGGTATCTTCACCTTCAGTCCAGGTAAACCTGGTGGCCCTGGACGACCGTCCAATCCTCGACTTCCATTCCTGCCCCACCGCCCAGGGTTCCCAGGGAGACCCTTTGGTCCAGGATAGCCCTAAAACACAGACACACACAATCACATAATCTGAGGTCAGCATGTATAATGCAGCCACTGATGTTTCAGAAAAGATTAGATCAAAGTGTACCATGTCTCCTGTCTCTCCTGGTGTCCCTCTGCTCCCTGCATCTCCAGGAACACCCTGAAACAAGAACACATTTTAATAAAATAAACTCATTTCAAAACTATGACAAGATAAAATAGGATCCAACATGAGAAAGTCAAAAAAGAGGACAGCTGAAAAAGTGAGCCTAATGTAAGCAAGATGAAGTGAAACTCACTGGATGTCCAGGTTTGCCCATTTCACCCAGAAATCCAGGAGGGCCAGGTGTCACCTTCAGAGCAGAGGCAACATGGATGACTGACTTATACTGATGAAGTGTCACAGAACAGAACGAAATGTTGAGATACTCACCGGCCAGCCAACTCTGAGCATCTGATACACGGAGGATCTCTGAAAAAGTAAGCACATCACAATCAGAACTGAATATAATTTATGTGAAAGGTAAAGCTCTTATCAAACAATAAATATGGTTAATGAAACTCACCAGGGAAGTAGAAATAGAGTCTTTTTTACATCTTCATGTCAAGTAGTATATGTAGACTGCTTGAGTTTTTTGTTTTTTTAAAGTCAAATAAAGTTCAGCTGAGGCTGAAGGCAAAGTCGTTCATTTATACTATAACTTCTTGAACTTCTTCAATCAAAATGAAGTCTAGCTGGTAACATATCTCAATAAGGAATGATGATTTAATTGATGTCATTCGGTAAGATAAAGACATTTGTACTGGTAATATGTACCAGCCTGTCACTTAGTAGAGAAAGCTTCCCTCATCGCCCCACCACAAAGCGTCAGAGTTTTTACACAGAAGAGATCTTCATTTTAGAAAGAATGAGACACTTAAAGAAAAACAGGGAGCTCATGATGCACTTATGTGGCCAAAATATATAACAAGAGGTCAAAATGCTCCAGCAACACTTGTAGCATGAAGATCAACTTTATTAACAAATTAGATCAAAGCGTTTCACATTGTGGCCTTCATCAGGGTCATCGAGAAACAGATTGCAAACATAGTTTAAATAGGGTAGGTACAAAATTGAGAAAAAAGTACAAAAATGTACAAAAATGTAAAAAAGGAAAAGACAACCAATCAAATACATCCATATATATGTATATCTCAGCCATTAAGGCACATGCAAAAGTGGGCTGGTTAGTGTTGTTGTACATATGTGGATGTATTTGATTGGTTGTCTGTACCTTTTTGAATTTAGTTACATTTTTTATATGTTGATTATCTTGTTTTCATGATCGTGGGGAGCTAAAATAGTAAATTAATTGCCCAGCACTAACCTGCCTATTCAAGATCTGAAACATGGCACCACGCCTGCTGGAAACTCTGAGTTCACATGTAGAGCTCACACTATAAAGTGCTGCAGAGTAAAAATGAGCTCCAAAGACATTCATTCAAGCAGTACAGCTGAGAGTGAGTGAGTATATTTGCTACATTAACACAGGCGGTGGGTTTATCGCTCACTCTTTATGTCTTGTTAGTTGTTACTTGAGGTTATAGACGGAGCCAAAAGACCTCAGAGTGTGTAACAAAGTGTTAAAAGCTCCACTCAGAGCATCTCATAGTGCTCTGATGGTTGTTGAGTGATGCAGCACAAAGCTCTCTGTCACTGCATGTAACTCCAGCACACAGGAGTCCTTCTGGTTCATTACACCACCCAGCTCTGCTGCTCCCGCACATATTTGTCTTGGCTGCGGAGCAGCAGCGGGGGTACGAGTGGAGGCCTGCCAATCCTGTCAGGGTGAAGCTAAGGCTTGGCAGGGAGGCCTGGACCTCCCTAAAGTCTCTGTGTGTCTCTGTGGACGAGCAGTCAGAGCCTTCAGTGTGCTCTGACACAGCACACACACTGAGGCCTTTCACAGCCAGCCTGACCCGCTCGTAGAGCCGGTCAACTCAGAGCACAGGGCCTGACCCAGGACTGAGGTCTGGATGAGCTCCAGTTACAATGCCTGCTGATCCTTCAGCTCTCATTACTGTCTGAGAGAGCACAGAGAGAGAGCTGTGGGCGTTTAAATACACTGTGGACACACTGGGAGAGGATTACTCAGCCCTGCCTGAAATAGAAGCCAACTTCTCCCTATGTGATCGCCATCTTTATAAACTCACTATATGAGCATGTCACTGAGTGAACTATGACTTTGATGTGAGTCTCATATGTTCAGCTCTTTATTTAAACCCTTGAGGATGAAACTGATAAGTTACATCTTGGATCTTTTTTAGGTCATGCAGCTCAGTTTATTGTTTGAATTTTGACCAGCTGCACTTACCGTAGTTGTGCATGCATGTTTTTCTTCTGTGCAGTGACAAATTATTACTGATATTTTAAGTGCATTGATTCACCTTAACCTACAATTACACTGCTTGAGATTATTGTGATAACTGAATGTCCCACCAGTTGTGTGTTATGCTCATTCATTTGCATTCATACGCCGCTGACAAAGCAGCGGGAGCAATTTGGGGTTCGGTGTCTTGCCCAAGGACACCTCGGACATGTAGCTAAATGAGATGGGGATCGAACACCCAACCTTGTGGTTGAGAAACAACCGACTCTAGCAACTGAGCCACAGCCGCCGAAAACAAGCGGGTATACTCTTAAATTTTCCCCAAATGTTTTTTTTCAGTGTCCCGTCCAGCAGAGGGTAAATATTGGCCATCAGTCCATGGTGTGAATCAGAGGAGATTTAGATGTGGGTATACCCTATACAGTATATACTCCATATACCCACCCTGTACTACAACACTGGTGATGTCACCACGTCCGAGATATAACTAATTCTTACTAATTACAAATCCATCTTTACTAATGGAAGTAATGACCCAACCACCTCAACTACTCTAGATGATGTGCAGCAGTAATTTGGGTATATTTATTTTAGGAAGAGGAGGTCGACAAATAAGAAATACAGGACTGTCATCAACAGTATGATCACCAAGGTCTTCATTTCCAGCTCTTTCTACCAAACGTGTTCATATGGAGCCACCCAGAGAAAAGGGAAAACCTGGAGAGGCTTCAAACTAATCCTGCTTTCATGTTATGTGCTATAGGAATAAATAGAATAGAACCACTTGGAGAGTCAGTCAACACTTTAAACAATGACTCCAAAGTTGACGTTTTATTATGCAGAAACATGGCAGACAAAATGTTGGGTTGAAAGTAAGACATTTACATATCATTCACTTTTTCTCTCTCGTGTCATCTACAGACTAGTATTAGGTTGTAACCATTAGTTCACTTTGAGGGTCGAGATGAGAAGGAAAACACTTTTAATTGTATTTAATTATGTCTGAATCACAGACCAGAACCAGCTGAAGAAAGTGTTGTTCAAAAGCTTTGAGCAATACAATTCAACACATCTTCTTTATGTCAATAGTTGTTTCCACATGAAGACTTAAAGCAGATGAACTCACTAAAGTTCGTACCCTGTTTTTCACTAAAGTCTAACGATTGACTTTCCAAATCCAGGAAATCTGAGAAGCGCATGAATGCAGCGCAGCCTTTGATAACATCTGTCCCTGTATATAAAAGCATTAGATGTCATTTGTGATGGGTAATATGTAATAGAAGTCACAGACTGCATTACCATGCACTGATCAAAAACTACTGTGTTGTTCATTCTCTGTGTGCAAAGAAGAAAGTATCCCAGCGTACTGTATGCTATCATGCTTTTAATGTGTCTGTAATCCACGTAGCCTAAAGCCTAGATGGCATTAGCATCTATTTTGGCATGACTGAAACACGTGTAACTGTAGGTACTGTATACTCTAAACTTGAACTGTGCTTTTTTGTTTCTCTTCTTATTCCTGCACAGGTAATGTTCATTTTCTTGGTATCGGTCTAATGTTTTAATTGTAGAGGTTAATTTTGATCTGTGTAGGGGTTTCTTTAAATCATTGTTTGGGTTAATATACAAATAGGGGAGGGGGGAAAGCAGGTGTTATATAACAAATCATGTCATGTGTGTCGTGTAGGCTGCTACTGGGTGCTTTGAATTTCCCTCGTGATCAATAAAGTTGTCTTTCTATTTATCTAACAGAGTTGTCATGATAACAGAATTTTAAAGTTGGATACGATGCTCGTTAAAAACGAAGAATTTTGGTATCTGTCTCGTTACCATGGCAACAAAAATGAAGTACTAGACACCCAATATTAGAAACTTTGTTGTTTCAATTATCAAAAATTAAAAGCAAAAACGTTGCCAGTGCCACCATGTTTGTCAAAGTTAATCAGTTTGTAGGAGTTTGCTTGTAATTTGTGATAGATTCATTCCTCTTATAGCTAAAGGAGGAGGCGTTGTTTGTTTTTTATGTTCAGCCGTTTTCAATACTATCGTTCATTAAAACGAGAATTTATTGTTTAAGGACACTTGATATTGAAAAGTATCAAAGTATCAAATTATGGACATCCTTCTCACAAGACGCCCAGAGGGCAAGTCAGGATGTTGTTGAGCGTCCTGCCAAGTCAGAAACCACACTTTGTTCCCCACTGGGACCTCTTCCCCGGGGTTTGATGTGAGGGCAGGTCGAAAACTAGGGTCCTAAATTCAACTCTCAAAACAAAATGTATAGAAAGTGTCCTCCATCAAGACAACTTAAAGAAGTCTTTACTGTTTGTTTTTACAAAGATGAATCACTCAATAAGACAAACGGATGTTCAACGAGGATTATTTCCGTTCACCACAAAAGTTCACAAAATAATGGAATTAATGTGTTGGGTCTACAAAGACACTTCACATTCAACTTTGTCAAGAAGATTTCAGATAAACTTTGCAAGAATTTGATGCACATGGGTTCATTTTTTTTTATATATTAAAAAGAATTGTGTTACAATTTTTGCCAGAAAGTGAAAATATGACAGCTGGGTAGTAGATGATTATCAGTACTCCTAAACCTTCAGTAGCTGACACACATCATGTTTGTGAAAACTCGCTCTGTCATTAGTAAGAGTGTTTTAAATGTGTTTGCTTCCTCATCTTGGTCTGAGCTACAGATTTGCGTTAAACTACATTTTATAGTTTAAGACTTTACAAACCAGGATTAAGGACCATGTGACCGCTGTCTGCTTGTCTTACTAGTGACGGGTGCACCAGCTACGTGATTAGTCTCACAAATACACCACTTCCATTTTTCGCCTGCCTGCTGCCGAATAACAAAGTCAGGTTGGTCCAGTAGAGTGTTACTTCTTACCACATCTAGTTCAAATACCGTAAAACGAGACTAGTCTTGACTTCAGACAATGACCTGGCAGTGGCTCGTCAGGGACGATTCAAGAATCTCAACTTTACATCAAACATTTATTTCTTTAATCATTGATTGGTGAAAGTGCTACTTAAACCCGCCTCCTTGAGGTGATTGACAGTTATCTACATCAGAAAGCTGGGTCATTGACGCTGTACAGAGACAAACATGCTCGTCAAACTAGCTGACGACAGATCATTTTCTGTCTTAGGAGTCGACGATGAAATCAAGTCTGGTATATTTAGAAAACACTCATGACGCAGCTGGAAAGTGTTCGTGAACACGAGGTCAAACAGCAGGTGTGTCTCCGGCCTCAGTGTGACACTTTGTGCTGCTGTCTTTGCCTCCCTTGTAAATGTTTTATCTTAGTATTCCTGATAAAATAAAGGTTAACTAAATAACTTAAACACCTTAACTTTCTAGTGAGTGCCACTCGACCTCAGTCTTTAATAAAACTACGGTAATAACTTTGCGTGACAACTACATAAATAATTCTGGGTGAACATGGTGGCTGGTCAGTATATTTTAGACTATGTATCATTAAACACCCGTTTATACTCAGATGACATGACTCATGATTCATAATGATTGTTTAGAGTGTAAAAATGAAGCTCCTATGTGAGAATAAAATAAAAATAAAAACATGCTGCTGCCACTAAGGCAGCAACATCAATCAGTATGTTGGTTATGTGTGTCCAGTGGTCTATACCAACTTATACAGAAACGTTATAAACTGAACACGGGGGGGTTTGTGGTATTAAGACAGGGTGACATTAGCAGTTATAGGAATAGACAGAGTGGTGAGGACATTCAGGACGTTGGTCTGAGAAGACCTCGAGGGGACAACTGAGCTACAAAATAACAGAGAGTCCATATACAGCAGGGTTCACAGCAGCTCAGACTGGTTCTTGTCTGGGTGTCTGTATTTAAATTTACCCTGAAAGCGGTCCAGTCCTCCTCAGAGTTTCTCCACAGATAGAGGGTGGGGAGTCCTGGAGGTCCTGTGGGCCCTGGATCCCCTCTCCTCCCATCCAGACCTGGGAGACCTTGAATGCCCTGGAAGAGACAACATAAAAGGATGATCAGGAATTAAAACAACATGCAGAATGAGTGGAAAAATGACTGAAAAGACACAGAGCTTTCAAAGTAAAATGGTGTAACAAGCAGAGTTCTTGAACAACAAAATAAATGAATCCACAGGTGTGCTCTCCCATGTTATCTGTTATCTAGCTTGTTTTGTTTTTTAACAGTCATTCAAAGCTGACGAAGACCATTTCCTTGAAAATACCAGAAAATATATCCGTTAAGTCTAGACAGATTCACACCAACGTTATCAGGTTGATTAGGATACACCTCAGATAGATCTGAACCATCTTAAATCTTTTTAGATATGGAGTGACAGGGACAGTTTTTAGAGGGCATGTAACTCTTAGAGTCTACTGCCTCTGCGCACGCTGCTGTGGTTTTGCCCCGTTGACAGCACGATAGGCTGTCTCTGAAGCCGCATACTTTCAAACTATTCATACTAAATATGACACAAGGCTGTGCAAGTAGTTTCAATTACGATTTTGGCTTCCCACGATCATGAAAACAAGATAATCGAGATTAAATGATTATTGTGCTGCATGCCTTGCATACCCTACTGGTACCGCTTCTGAAGCGTAGCGCAGTGGAACACAGCCCCAAGCAGCTTGATTCACAGACTCATAATATCACGGGAGAACTACAGGATCACATGGGAATAAAGAGAACAACATACACTAATACTACTTAAGGTTACTGTGCCTTTACAAAGTTGATTTGATGTTCATTTGGAACCTTGTGCCACTGGTTTTGATAAAGTGATTGGATAAACAATTGGAAGGATGTACATGGTGTTATATTTTGATGATCAGACGCTCTAATGCGTTCCTCTGTCTGACTTCCTGTCCAGGTCATTCATTCTGTTCAGCTTGATGTGTAATGGAAGCAGCTCCGTCAGCAAATTTGGGTGAGGCAGTAGCTGATTTTATATGGACTCGGGTTGGGAACTGTAGGTGGCCGGCTCAAGTCCCATTGCGGACCAAGTCTGGAAATTGGGTCTGGTAGCTGAAGAGGTACGAGTTCACCTGCTCAGCACTGTCGAAGTGCTCTTGATCAAGGCATCAAATACCCAACCGCTCAGGTTCTCTTTCGGGCACAGCCCCTCACTCTGATGTCGACCATTAGTGCAAGAACAAAGGATCCTGTTTGTGTATGTGTGTGTATCCCTGGTCCTTGTCTGTGTAGTAGCATGTCCAATAACAGAGTGAAGAAACTGATTTACCCTTGAGTATTAATAAAGCTAATCTTCTACTCCTTCTATATAGGTTTGTTGTGTATTTCTAGAAGAGCAGAGCAGGGTGGGACACCTCTGAGACGTGTCCTGTGGAAACACGAGGACTGACTAGAGCGGGCGCAAACACCTCCAGAGGGCGCACGCAGACGGAAAGTGAATCCTGTGGAATCAAGGCTTTACTCAGAGAAGACAGTTTGGGCTGTTTTAAAAATGATGTGATTGTGTTGTTGGTGCAGCAGATCGTTCTCTGCAGGATGAAAGTTAAATAAGTGTTACTGGCTTTAAGAAATTCTAATCTGTTGAGACTCTGAAGTGAGCAATAAAGAGCAGAATGTGAGATTATTCAGCATCTGTAGAGAACAGACAGGTTTACTGAGTAAGCAGGTAACTCAGTATACTGAGTAACATCAAACTTGGGATCTGGTCTCACGATAATATTTTTCAAACCCGTTAATCAGTTAGCATGTCTTTTCATCCAATCATGTTTCCATTAGGGTTATGTTAAAAACCAAAGAGTACACACTTTCACATGCACTTCTTACCTTGTCGCCTTTGAATCCCATGAAGCCTTCCCTCCCAGCACATCCCTGTAAGACATGGCATTGAGATATTTTAGCCTCATGTATACAAGTTGTGGTCTGCACCCTGCCATTACCTGCGGTGTGATCATCTGAAAAAGAAAAGGTCACTGTTGTCTATCCAGGACATTATTAATGCAATGTGTTTCAAGCTATCTCTCAACCCTGCAATTTTACGAGCCGAGTAAAAACCAGAATGAGTCAACCTCTCTTCGGTTGATGCAACCACACTGTTTGTAGAGAATAACCAAAAACCTCTACTTACCAATATAATACAGGCCTTTTATAGAGCGGCCATTGAGGAATTACATAAACTACTGGAGGGAAACTTTCTGTGTTGAGAGAAGATATTTTGGTATCACCAGAAACAAGAGCTCTGTTTGTTGGATATGTTTCCTCAAGTGAACTCGGATGTTTCCTTCGAGGAAATTGAAGGAAATTAAGTTTTTTCTTTTTTTAAAGCAGGCTCAATTATTCTTATGTTAGGGTCTAAATGACTATTAGGAAAGTCAAGTTTTGGGTTTGCTGCAGGAAATCGATCAAGTCTGCCACTTGTGACATGGAAAGAGACACTGTGTCTTTTTCCACTGACAGGATCAGATAGTTATTGTAAGTGGCTGACACAAATACATAAAGGATCCCTTCGTAAAAACATACTTTTGTTGAGGTAAGAATATTAACATTATACCAGAAACAGCTCTTACATCGATCTTTTTAAAGCCACCAGACTCCATTCACACAAATGTTATTTACCTTTCAGAAAACAGGAGCTGCTGATCTACAGCGGGTCATTTTTATTTTGTTACTGTGTACCTTTGGTGTTTAATTTTACATCCAACACAACTTGAGTAACACAAAATTACACAATCAAACTAATCATCAGGTCTGATGACCTACCATCGGTAAGTCTGCTGCACACTGATGGAGCTGTCCTTATTGTGTTATTGTGTTCATGTTTGTCACATCTGTTATGGTTGTAATGTTGTGCGTTATGATTGAAGTGTTATATTGACTGCTGTCCTGTTTATTAGTGTTATGTTGATTTAAGTGTAAGCTGTCACAGTCACTGTAGAAGATGTTGTACGCTGCAGCTGATGGGGATTCTAATCAACTAAATAAAATCTAACTAATCTGTTGAGGCAGAGGTGGACCACACACAAATGATGTGCTTGTGTTTTTTTTTTTACATCTGTACATTTTGCATGTTGTATTTTTTATGCATGTATGTTTGTTGCATGTGGACCCCAGGAAGAGTAGCTGCTGCATGTGTAGCAGCTTATTGGGATGCGAATAAAGGAATAAAGACACTCGTGTTCTGAGGCAAAGTTACTATTTTGTCAATCTGGTCAGGTGTCTCTGAAGTGAGCATCCTAATGGTTGTTTCTGATTTAAAAAAAATCCTAAAGTGTAGCTCTTTATGAATATTTTCTGTATCAATGTCCTGCTGCATAAATTACTCACTAGAGCCCTTCAACTTACTTAATCTTCCTCTGAAAAGGATCCCCAACAAACGCCCAACTTAACACCTCTCTGAGTAAGGCTTGCTAAAAGAAAAATCAGTATCCAGCTCTTTCAGGAAATTACTTGACCTTTTCAAAGTTTAAGTTTGGGGCTGTATAGATGTAAAGATAGGCACCAGTCTCCTCCTCTGAGATTATAGCTATGTCCATTTTCCGGGGCAGCATCTTTCAGGGTGCACGTTTGAAGACCAATTATGTCACAGCTGCGTTAAAGGCTGACTTATTTCGAGCCCCCTCTAGGAGCGTGCTCCTTTCCCTGGCCAATGAAGGATCAATCTGGGCCTTCTGGGCCCAACATATTTCGAGATTTATTACACAGCACTTCAAACTAAGTAAGTCATTGGTTTGAATTCAATCGAATAGCTGCCAATACTAATGTTAAAAACCTTGGCCTAAAACTTTAAATTCTCTTTAGAATAATAGGTTACGTCACGTGACGTTTGCTAGGTTAGCTAGATCTGGTGCAGTTGTTTTGGATGCTAGGAGACAAGGGCGTTTTTTTGAAGTAACAAAAGGTTAAAGCGGGGACTGTTGGTGACACAAACGGGGAATCCTCCATAGACAAAAAGACAAGATAAGATATGAAGGCTGGTTTCTGAATGGGAACATGGATATTATCTTGTATTTCTGATATTTATCCCAGAACAATTTGTATTCAGGTTTCTTAATGTTTAGAAAGACATGCTTACTCTTCTTCCCTTTGCTCCTCTTGGACCAGGAAGACCTTTGTGGATTCTGTAGATTTTCTGGTCCAATCCGTAGACGATGTTTCCTGTCCCTGTGACAGGTTCAGATGATAGTGACTCCCTGTGCTGCAGACTGAGATCCTGCCCTTCAACCTTGTTGCTTAAAAGTGTGTTTGTGCCAACATCTTGAACAGATTCCATCAACATTATCATGTTCTCCTTCGTCAGGGAAGTAACATTGTTCAGTTTCACCTCAGACATTTGTGTCTCTGAATCCGGTGAGGTGAAGTCCACTACAGTATATAAAGCTGTGTCTGCAGCATTTCTTTGGATGGTATTTTCTTCTAATGTTTTGATGCTTGTAGACGAGTCGATGTCGTGAAATCTTCTGTCTTCATTTTTAATGGCCGACAGGATGTGAGCTTCCTCAACAAGTATAAAACCACGCTCAGCAGGATCTCGGTGGGTGGAGTCCTGAGGGTTTCTCTCCGACAGGTGAGCCTGAGAGGAGAGACAGAGGAAAACTGTAATAAACAAAGAAGCATCTTAAACGGCATCACATGTTCAATTCTGGAAATAAAACAACAAAAAGGATTATGCTGAGGACGAGTCCACAGAACAGCTCGTGCATTAAATCAAGTATAATGAGTTATCGTGTTAAATGCATTGTTGAGTAAACAGTCAATCACCATTGGGTCAATATACTCTGTGTTAAAAGGGAGGGTGTGGTAGTGGCTTGGTCGAGCTGTGCCAGAGTTGGCACAGGTGAGATCTGCTGGCTGATTGCGCTCATTCTTCTCTCTCTGCAGAAGCAAGCTGTGGCTGGGCAGACACACGCACGCACGCACGCACGCACGCACGCACGCACGCACGCACGCACGCACACACACACACACACACACACACACACACACACACACACACGAGCCTGAGCAGCAGGCTGTTCTCCTCACTTGGGAGCACTTTCAGTTGGGACTTTTGATAAAAGAGAACTGAATAAGCTCTGGAAACACCGGGCAAGTTACATGAAGATTTGTTTATGTAGCTCGATAATCTGCGTGTGTGCGTGCAAAATAAAAGAGTCTAAATACCAAGTTGATGTATCCGTGTGCATCTGTTGTGCTGAAATTGAACCTAGTAGCAGTCAACTGCTACAGAGGGAAAGAAACAAAAAAGTATCGCAGCATTCATTTTCTCAGGAGAGAAATTGAAACAGAATCCAGATTAAAGACCCTGTCTGTGGAGAGGACACATGTTCTAACAGTTTTTACCAACAAAGAAACACAAACACTACCAGCATTCATTGAAAACAAATACTTTTTTTTTATTGCAGCTTAATTCCCTATTTTGGACAAGTCTTAGCACCGTTTGATGAATAGAAAGCAGAGTAGAATGTAAAGCAGCGTTGTTAGGTCAAAACTTTTCAACATAAATATTGAAACATTTCGAGTATTTGGTGAAATTTGTCATTACACTAAAATCTTTAAAAACGCTGCATTTAGTTAAAGGTACACTTTGTAGTTTTGGAAGAGAAATGTGAAAGTTGGAGAAATGTACAGATTCTTTGGTATATGTTCATAAATTTATACACAAACTGTCCTCAGAGGAACATTTGGTCCCTGTAACTGTTTGAAGATAAAATGCTACACTAGAAGTTATGGTGGGGGGCCGCATCAGTGATACCGTAACTCTCCTGGTAGCTTTTTAGATCCAAACAGTGTTCAGGGACCCATTTTTTCTTTGAATAAAGTTTGTGTATTCAGTTCAGAAAATATAGCATAGAATTGTTTCACTTCTCCAATTTTCAAATTTCAACACCAAAACTCCATAGTGCACCTTTAAACGTATACATGCATTGATCAATATGCATTCATATGAATATATAACCACGGCAATAGACAAATAATCATGATGTCGATTTTTGATGATATTTTCTTACGATTCCAAATGGAGATCATCTTATCGGCTGGCTCAGTTAGTGTTTATTTTGCCACTAGATGGCAGTGTTGTAATCTCCAACATAAACACAAAGGAATCATTTAGCACATGTTGCATACCAAAGGACTATAAACACTTATATCAGTCGAGAGTCATGAAGGCCTAAATTAATGAGTAAATGGTTTTCCAGTGATTACAAGTACATTTCAGTTAAGTCATTTTATCGAGATCTTTAGAAATAAACTGGTTATCATGGGAAAACCAGCGTTGAAAACTCAGGATAACGATATCAATGATTTAAGATCTCGAGAAAACAACTGACAATGACTTGCTATAATGGGAGTAATATAAAAAGTGTGGATGTTTGTTGAAGACTTCTGTAAACTTAAGCAAAAGATGGAATTGAATAAGCCCTTTCAGGCTCGACAGAGGATAAACCCTTTGGACACTGCATGCACATGTGCTGTTAAAAGTCAATAATCTGGCAGCTGCATGACTTTTGAAGTAGGTCACTGATACAAGTCTGGAGCTGATAGACTTCAAAGACCATCTGATGCAGAAATGAGAAAGACAGCGGTGCTCAGCTGAGAGGCATGAAGAGAAGGCTGAATACAGACACAGTACAGGCACAAATTCCCCGTATTCACCGTCACACAATGCTCCTTTATCCTGCACAAGCTGCCATTATTACTGCAGCTCTCCCAGCCTGCAGACATTTGATCGTTCTGCACCTGAGCCTGTTTGTGCAGCTAATCTTCCCAACACGGCCCATCACTCTGACAGACTGAGACCACTGTGCTGAGAATCAAAAGCAATGTGAAGCTCAAAGCTCACAGACCCTACACAGTGCTTTTATAGAGATTACATACAGCGACATATGATCACACTTGCTTTACACTTTATATATTTTCATTAGATGAGAGAAAAATCAGCAATGAGGGAAAAAATAAATAAATCAAAGCTTAAGTGACAAACGCTGCAGTTCCTCCACTGTCCACTTGAGGCTAGCTCTAAAATTGAGTTAATCCCCATTTTGCCCATTGTTAACATGACCGACCTTACAGCAGAAATGAACATGTTTACAGCCTGGTACAAGAAACTGATTTGGTCTCTATCGGTCATTTCTCTTTCATGCTAATTGTAGAGAGAGTTGGGATTTTCAAATAACTCACCTGTTTTAACTTTCTAAACGCTTCATGTTGCACATAATTACGGGTTTGTTTAATGTGGTCACGTCTTGCACAAAATACACCACAGTGACAACTTCACTTTGCTTTGGAGCACATATCTCCAATGGCTTTGAAATACGTTGCCTGACGTCATTGTATCTAGATCCAATTAAATGCAGTTTATGGTAGGGACTAGGAATCACCAGAATGAAAAGTCAGTTAAAGAACGATTAAATATGTTGGCCCTTAATGCCGGTCAAATGTTGTGCTCAAACTGTAACGCAGCCACCCACCACTAGTTGGGGCTTTAGCCAGCCATAGACTGGCTGTACAGTAGCACCAGCTCTACTGGCCGAATGTAAACGAGCACAGTAAACTGATAGCATTTCACAGAGCAGTGGGGGTTTGGCAGTACTTTGATCTAGAAAATGGAGATAAAGTTGCATGTAGGCTGTGTCAGGTTAAACTGAGCAATGTGTATCCACATTCAGTCCAGGCATGTGGACCAAAGGCTAGAGGTGCTAGCACTGCTAACATTAGCAAACACAGTTGAGAGCATTCACCCACAGATGCTGTGATCCCAAGTTTAGCCTTGTTAAAATAAATTGTGCTCAATTTTGACATTCTTCTAAGTGTTTTCTTAACTTTAGTCTAGTTGGTTAGTCTGAATATAAAACATCTGTTTAACTGACTGGGAGATTATTTATAGAAACATCCCTAGTTTATGGTAGTAATGCAAGTGATCAACATTTGTACAGGTCTAATCAAAGGCACTATTCATCATTTTCTTCATATAATTACTATTGCATTATGGCAACAGAAATGTAGGACCAGCCTTTTTGGAGTTTGATCCATTAAACCATTTAGAGCATGCCTGTTTGGTTTAATTTGCATGATCTGGTGTGAAGGTTTCCAGTTGAACTGGTGTGAAGGTCTAACCACTAGACCCTGATTCCTGTGTTTTGCAGTGCCCTATGACATTATTAGTGCTCAAAGACTTGCAGAATACTCCTGAAAAGCTCCAGATATTTGCAGGAGGAGCTGTATGTGTGAACGCAAACAGACACATTTTTCACTGTGACTCTACACAGAGTTTCTCCTGCCAGCCCCCTAGTATTTTTTTTTCACAGCAAGTCCGAGTGATCTAATGTGAGAACGCAGCAGGACATAATCCTGAGAATTCACCTCGAGCCAGTTGGAGAGGGTGGTGACGCATACTGTATACCCTGTGACTGGAGTCAGTACAGTGACTGTACGCACACGACCGGTATGATCTCCACGCACATAATAAGACAGCTGTATTACGTTTTCTGTTCGTCAGTATGTTGTTCTCCGCTATTTTGTTGATATTGTGATTCCGTTGAACTACATATAGCATTGTATAAAGGCAAATATTCTCATTATAGCATCAGATAGCGCACTCTATTCCTTCTTCTGCCACTTCTGTTTTTTTACATTACGTCTTTCCCGTCTGACAGAGATAGTCTCCCGCTGTGAGGAGCATATGTGAACAGGCAGGTCAGGAGAATATCTGGAGCAGTCCTCCTGAAATGATCTAGATATTTTCAAGCCCATATAAGATCATGTTAGCAACTGGTGGCTGGTTGGTAGATCGTAAGTGTTAAATAGGAAGAAGAGGAACTTAGAGAAAACATGTTTTTGAATATTGTTTCTTTGCGTGGACAAGATGACTTACTCTTAAGTTCTGAAGGCAAAGTCGATCTTTGGCTGATTATAATTCCATCTTCACTACATTATTTTACTGGCATGTTCTTTTACAACAGTGGTGAGCAGAAGGCTGCTCTCTTAAAAGAAAAACTGCACTAAAAGATTTTTAGCACTCGCAATCATTTTTAGTACATATCGGTCAGGCACCAATGCAGATATTGAAGAAAATATTGTAAACTACAGAGTGCCCTCTGCTGGACATTATATGATGACACAATTTGTTGATCACTCTTAGTATTGTTTTCCACATGAAACGTTCTATAAAATAAGTTTCACACTAGTGCATTTTGTAAAACAAATACTGCAATATTGTTGTATCTGTGCCAGGCCCTTATTGGCTTAGTAATATTGAGTAATATTATCCTTTATCTTACAGTCAAATGTTTACTTGTGGTGATGAGAAGTGAATGCAACAACTATCATTATCTCTCGTAAATCACAGAGAATACCACATGTATGTAAAAAACAAGTTCAATTGAAGACAACTTAAATGAGGTCTGAGTAATGATAAATCTAAGTAAGGAAGTATGCTGCTGGATAAACATATCCTCTCGTCTGGGTCTACACATGAAGGATGGTTTTGTGGAGACACCATGTGGAGGGTTTTCTGGAGGAGGGTTTTTTCACAGCGCTGCGTGTAGACAGCTCAGAGGGAGGTCAGCTGGGAGGTCAAGAGGGGTATTAACATCTGAAGTCTACGAGTTACCCTCACATTGTTATTTTGCCTGGACGGAGAATTTCCGGCTCCAAAGTTTTCACTTCAGCTTACATGCTCTCGCTCTGGTCGCTCTGTGCGTGCAGTTTAAGATCATCAGAGAACATCTGATCAGAGCACAAAAAAAATATGCACATATGATTGAACATATGTGCTGGCAGAAAGCAATGTGCTTCATATGGATTGATTTAATCAGGCTTCACTGAATACAGTGCGCTTACAGGTTTACAGTTGGCCAGAGATGCTAAATCAACCCATCATCATAGAAAGAACAAGAGAGTAACTTTTGATACATGATGGAGTACAAGGTTCACAACATAACCCCAGCAAACTGTCTTTTTCAAACTCATCATATACCTCTTACAATCTGTCTACCCCCATACTGTACATACCTGATCTGTCTGCTGCCCATCCACAGTTAGTCCCATGTTGAGAGGGTCCTGCAGCCAAAGGCAGCCCAGCACGCAGGTTAACATAATCCACATGTCTACAGCATGTCCTCACTGCAGCTGTGCTCGTGTCAAACAGAGTCCACGGCCCATATGCAGCCCTCTGGTCCTGTGAGAGCAGGAGCTGCAGGCTTTCCCCTCCTCCAGCTGGACCTCACAGAGCCACACCCAGGACTCTGAAGACATACACACCACACAGCGCGCTACCACACCCCAAACATCCCAGTCAGCCCGAAAGGAGGGCGGGTGCTTATCTCCTGTGTGGAGAGGAAGTCTCCTGTCACATCAAAGGCTGGTGATGTAGTGTTATCTCCATAGAAGGATTTTAAAATCCTGCTGGCGCCTTTCCATTAAATTTACAATCAAATAATCCATGGCTGACAGCAGGATCAGAAGGTCTACTGGTCATGGTAAATTGGACAAAACTCAACAGAATGGCATCAAAATGTCTTCTAAGAATACTGTGCCACAAAGTCATTCATGTGAGAAATCATAATACGAAACATCTAATAAGTATATCAAATAATTCAACTCTCTGTACGTCTGCTTCTCTTAGTTACATGTTTACTGACATTTGTAATCAGTGTTACAGGCGTTCACTGCCCCCCAGGTTGGTGAATGACTGCAGGGGGGAATGTCAGGGGACTCACGATGTGATACGCGTTACATCGCTCACGATTATGATCATATCAAGAACAGCGATTCTGGGATACTTGATAAATGCATGGACACAAGACAATCATATCACCATGCATCACAGTATCGGATAGACTGAAGAATACAAAATACCACCTTAAAAAGGAAATGTGCAGGATTAATGTTTTCAATCACTGTGACGTGTGTCAGTTTCTCCTCTTATCGTGCTCTTATCTTTCTTTTCTTCACTGTCTGACATTATGCAGCCGTATACCCTCGTTCAGGTCATATCGCCAGCGTGAGGAGTCAAGAAGTAGTGACGCTGTGAGTCAAATTGGCAAGACATCTTTTTTAGAGCGCCATAATTCTTAAGGTTTATTTTTGGCCTTTTTGTGCCTTTATTATTGAGAGATAGGACGGCTGGTAGAGTCGGAAATCGGCGAGAGAGAGTGGGAAGTGACATGCAGGAGAGGAGCCACAGGTCGGATCTCGACCAGGGCCGCCAGCCCCGAAGACCACAGACTCCATACATGGGGTGCACACACTAACCACTCGGCTACTGGCGCCCCGCCATAATAATTTTTAACTAAAATATTGATAACGCCCCAGTGATATGATAATTGTACCACACGTGTCCGGAGAACAATATATTGCCAAATCAATATTTTGTCTCAGTTGCCTATATTTATGCCAATATTAAAAGTTTAATGCCATCTATGTGTAAATTATATTCCCCCTTTTTAATATTTATTTATTGCCTTTCATAGATAGGACAGCTGATAGAGTATGAAACAGGGGAGATAGAGAGGGGAATGACATGCGGGAGGGAGCCACAGGTCGGACTTGAACCTGGGCGTCCGACTTAGAGGGCTAAACCCTTCTGAATGGGGCGTGACCTAACCGCTAGGCCATCTACGCTCCATATATTCCCCCTTTTTAATGAAGAAACTACAGTATATTCCTGGTCCGTCCCACTTTACCACATAAATCCACTTCATGAAACATCAACCCTGTGACGATGTGTTGCTGATGGTTGAATTCGTTCCACTGCAGCAGATCTGAAGTTTGTTGCACCTGAAGCAAGTTTTAAACTGAAGTGCACGACAATTGGTTTACAAAGAAAGGACTTAGGCTGAAAAATGTATGATTGCTTTACACCTGCATGTCTTTTTCATATTTTATATATCGCTGGAACAAAGACTTCAAGGTAGAGCCTGACTGATGTCTGCAACACTGATAAGAAAACGCACTTATAGAATATAATTTGCAGAGAACACTGTTTTGTCTTTAAAAAGGATTCATCGTAAAGTTTGTCTCATAGACATGGAGGATATCTGTCTGCATGGTTTACTATATTCTCAGTTCTGTCTGCAGCTCATGTAGCAGATTGTTGCCCGATCTATAAGTGGTTAACTTTAGTTAATGCTATATTTTCTTTTCTAAAGTTATGAAATGTCAATTATCATAAAGGCTGAAAATCTAAATCTTCCACCATTTAGCTATGAATGTTGCCCCTCTTAAATCAGTACGAGTATCTAACCTGATTAATATCATCAGTGAGCTCTACTCCATACTCTTTTTGATGCAACTGTTATCAAGTAGCCGGGATATCTGAATGTCTGATGTCAGCTGAACAGTTTCCTTTCAGGAGGTTTCCACATGCTAGCTTGTGTCAGAAAGAATTAGATAATTTCCCATAGCAATTTATTGTCAGAGTGATTACAAGTGGTCTCATAAAACCACATCAACACTCTGATGATCTCACTGTGGGGAGCTTGATTTATGTACAAGCACTACAGAGGAGACCTACAGCAGCCTCAATCAAACACAGTGAGTAGGGGGATCGTCAGAGGGGTTTAATGGTGGTCACAACATCCGCTTTACAGTTGGAGCGAGGGGACCACATTAAGACTGAATGAGGTCTTTCATAACTCTGCTATATATTGTGTTAAAGAGTGAAATCCCTCAGCAAATAAACAGCTTCAAGTCCCATCACAAAATAAACACAGTGGAACTATGATGGAGCCAACAGATCTATAGGATAACTCTGTGCACCCAGCCATGCTAAGTCCTCTGTACATATATATGACACATGTGGTTTCGATTAGAACACAGGATCAGGGTGTGATTGGTTTTCTCAGGGACGGAGTACACTGGGTGTGAAAGGACACTTTGGCTGCTTACATCAGACTGTATGTGTTGCTAACATGGTTGTCTTGTTTGTTGTCTCGCGTTCTGTATTCAGCTAAAGTTGGTTTCACTAAATTACAGGCCACAGGGTTAATCTGAGGTCTGAGATGATACAGCATGCGCTGCCAATTGAACAGAGCACAGACATCTTGGAAATGGTACAAACACAAAACATCAGCTCCACTCTAAACCTGAACTTTGAAGTTGATTACCTCAAGCAGCTGGCTCAGAGTCACAGACAAAACACCGCTCACGTTCTCACAGATCTGCAGTGTATGTGTTGAGTTTTTGAAATCTTCCTGCTCTGCATTTATTTGGCTGCCGTCACATTGGAGGCCTGCAGGGTTCATTCTGAAGGTGAACCGTTAGCAGTACAGAGAAATAATTGAACCATAATTATGGAAGCAGAAATGATTATACAGTACTGTCTGTTGTTCAGAATTATGGAGGATATGACCTTTGTAATCACCATTTTCATGAGACTGTGAGAACATCTTTCCATTTCTAAAGAGAGGATGATTTTGATTTTTGAAAATGAAGATTAAGATGGTAAATGGACTTGAGCTTATATAGCGCTTTTCTAGTCTTCTGACTACTCAAAGCGCTTTTACACCGCAGGTCACACCTACTGTACACATTCACACCCATTCACACACTGATGGTAGAGGTTGCTTTGTAAAGTGTCCATCAGAAGTAACTAATCCCATTCATACACATTCATACGCCGCTGACGAAGCAGTGGGAGCAACTTGGGGTTAAGTGTCTTGCCCAAGGACACATTCCCTGCAGAGTAAAGTAGCCCCTTCATCGGTCATGTTGCTGCAGGATTTGGGGATCGAACCCCCGACCTTCCGATTGAGAGGCGACAACTCTACCAACTGAGCCACAGCCGCCCAGATAGACCTGCACTATACCAAAAGGAGCTGGGATAAATTCTGTCATAAAGATTAACAGGACAGCCTCAAAAGAAGAGTGAAGTGAGTCCAGGTGGATCCACCTTCTTGTTAAAGACTGGATTGGAGCTTCTCGTCTTTGAAAACGGTGTAAAAAAAGAGTTGAGCTGTTTGCAACCTCTTTGACAGACCCTGTCTAATGTCTCCACATCTCTGCTGTGATGGCAGAACATTCACTGACAGAGGGCTGCAGATGAGTGCAAACGATGAGGATCTGTTGCATGCCTGTTTCAAACAGGCACTAGTCAGCAAACCTGAGCAATAACGTAATTAAACCCAGAGTGTAGAACCCAGTGCATTAGGAAACATCATAACCTGCAGCTCTGCTGACTTCACACCAAGCCTCAACCTCTGGTGTTGGAAAATAAAAGCCACTTTGGAAGTGCAAATTCCTGCAGTTCGTCAAGTGTCCACTTGAGTCTGGCTGCAGAAGCACCGGAAGTCACATACACACACATTCAAAAAAATCCTGTTTTTACAACAGAAATAAACATGTTTACAGCTCAAGTCTCGACACGCACACACTATACGGGGGGTGACTTTATTCATAACTCATCAGTTTTGATTTTATGAAGGATAAGCGTTATTCACAATAAGGCGCCTAGCTGACCCGATTGACAGGCAGGCATCGTGTAACGGTTTGTCAGGAGGCTTAAAACCCGCCTCAGCTCCAGCTCTCAATCTGTCGTTAGATTCACTGAAAGTTAGGATGAGTCAGCATTTCCAGCATGGAGACCGCCATCGATGGGACTCCAAAGCCACCTGCAGTAACAGATGGGTGACTTCACTCAGGCTTTGTCCATTAATATTTACAGTCTACCCTTCACGAGTCCTCGTTCAACACTGGCTCTGTGATCCCAAAGAACAACAACTCATGCTGCTCAGTTGAACAGAAGGAACCGGGATAATTCCGTTTTTAGTCTCCATGAGCGTATATCTGTCTGCAGCACAGACTGTAGTGTCACAGAGCATCAGTAACTCATACAAAGCATCAAGTAATAATACAAACAATAATAGTTAATAGGTATTGGCACACACCTGCTGGGAAAATGTTCACATAGAGCATGCTCAGAACTTCAGCCAGGGTACAAACAATCCAGGTGTTGCAGGATACGTTGGAGTTGAAAAACTGATGGGACTAAACAAATATTTTGTCACGTTGCCCCTGATACGACAGCTCTAATCTTATGGCCTATTACAAACAGAACACAAACAGTGGTTGACTCGACATGAATGACTTGTGTAAACAGTGATGCCCTTGTTCAGCAGCATTGCATGGTGTGCCTGTTAACACTGGCATTTGCATTCCCAGTGTACATGACTATGTGACATCAAAGTTTCACGGGGAGGCGGTGGAGAGGGTCTCGAGTTCTAAATTCCTGGGTGTGCACATCGCTGAGGACCTGACCTGGAGCCTGAACACCTCCTGCATCATCAAGAGAGCCCAGCAGAGACTGTTCTTCCTGAGGACCCTGAGACGCAACAGAAACTTCCCCAGAAACTGCTGATCAGCTTTATACCGTTGCACAGTAGAGAGTATCCTTACCTATTGTTTTTCTGTGTGGTACTCCAGCTGCACTGCTGCAGACAAAAAAGATCTGCAGCGGGTTGTGAAGACGGCTGAGAGGACTATCGGCTCCCCTCTCCCAAACCTGAACGACATCCACTCGAGCCGTCTCCTCACACGGGCCACAAACATCCCGCAGGACCCCTCACACCCCGGTAAGCCCCTCTTCACCACCCTCCCCTCAGGTAGACTGAGAACCCCCTAACACACGAACAAACAAGCTGCGGAACAGCTTTTTCCCAAGAGCTGTGGACATGCTACAAACACACACACAGATAGAACTCACCCCCGGACTCAGTACAAATTACTGTTGTGTTTTAACCTCATTGCTCCTTATATTTTTATTTTTAGAGTATTTATTACATTTTTTTACACTTGTACAGGTATGAATGTGTATGTGGGTTAGGATGAGATGTGCTTGGCTTGTGTTTGTGTGCTGGTGTATGTGTACATATTTTATATTTTATATGCTGCAACTGATTGCTCCAGCAGAGTTTTGTTGTATAACATGCAATGACAATAAAGATCTATCTAGACGGCAGAACTCATCAACTCTTCTCTCATTGGCTGGAGTGAGTTCTTCGACTAACAGCAGCAATCTGTAATTTGTGATGCTCCCTCACAGTTGGTCTGGATGTGAAATAGCTCAGTGTTGTAAAATGCTACATCTGGAAGGCTGATGTCTGACACAGATTAGTGACCACTTGAAGTGATTGCACACTCTTTCCTCTTACGACACCTTCACCCAACAAATGAAGTTCAGCACAAGTTCAAGCAGGAAGACTGTTTCAGCAAACGTACACGTGAGACCTGAAGGGGATGAGCCCAGGAGGAGGAGCCCAGTTTGAATGTTGTGATTACAAGCTGCAACAAACATTTCTACTGACTCCAACTATAAGTCATAATTCATTCATAGCCCTCTAACTCTATCTCTTCCTACTCAGGTGTTCAGATGTGGGGGGCATTTACTGTTGTAAAGCTCCTGTCAGGGACTTTCCGACTGTGTCAATTTTTGCGACCCCTGTGGACAAAGTGGTACTTTTTAATTTATTTAGTCATTTTGTTGTTTAATGTGTAAGCCATGTTGTCCTGACAAAAATCACATCCTGCTGTCTTTAAACTGTCAATCTTATCATCTCTGCAAATCTTTGCTGTGGAAAATGTTTTGTCTCTGAAGCCTGCTGTTTATCTCCTCGCCTGGTGCCAACCCTGCAGCCGCATTTACAGACATTAAAAATAAGGATGTTGAAATAATCAATCATGTCACTGAAGTACGGTGGCTGGGAGGTGCAAAACAAAATTGCAAAGTGTGAAACAACCTTTACAAAGCCTGAGACAAGTTTACATTTTGAAAAACATTTTTACATTTTATAAAACAGATTTACAAGATGTGAAACACTTTTACAAGCGCTGAGATAAATGTACAAGTGGCAGAAAACTTTTACCAGTCCCCAAACAACTTTACAAACGACAGAATCTTGACGGAAAGGGAATGTACCAAATGCAGGAAGTTTGTAAATTTGTTTGAGTTACCATCTTGCCTTTTTTATACTGTGTATCTTTTCAACAAGTGATAACTGCATTTGAGGGATAAACGCAATAAATGTGTAAATCTATATTTATCTCTACAGATGAACAAAGATCAAAGACAGATATCTGCACATTTATCAGTATTGGTTTTTTCTCTCTTCCTAATATCAATATCGGTACTGGCCCCAAAAATCCTGTATCGGTCGGGCCTTACTTTAAAAATTACCAACATCAAGCAAACTAACTTTAATATACAGCCATAGATTATAAAACCAATATGTCCACTACCGTCAACAATACTTCAAAAGCAGAGAGTTGACTCAAAAGCTTCAGTGTTTGACAGTGAGCAACTTTCTCCGAGCTACAGTCTCTATTGTATTTGGACAAAATGTAATCAGGACGTTAAATTGTTGACAAGAAGCAGATACCTTAAGAAGGAAGTAAACACATCTGAAACACTGAGACATTTTTAAATCTTTGAGGATTAATAAAGCTTTAACAGACCTTGTGTGTTTGCTGTTCTGAGGGCTGTATAAGTCGTTTACAGGTAAACATCCCTGTTGCCGGACAGTTTGCGACCTGACAACTCAACTGTCACACTCTGACTGACCTCTGAAGAGGGGAAACTTCATAAAACTACAAATCAACACGACGGACACGGGTATAAAGAGTTAAACAGAGGTCAGGACCCCTGACCCCCGTAAAGGAGCTTGTGGACATTGTTTTGAAACGTTGAAACAAAAACAGCTCACCAGTTTTCAGGTTTCAGTTACATTGCATCAGAGAGATGTTGCTCCATATCTGGATTTATGAATTTGGGATTTGTGTTAGTGTCATGTCATCTATCAATTATCTGTTCTTTGTGTTATGGTATCCATGTCACCCACATTTCTGTAGACGTGTAGAGAATATTCTAAAGTTTGTTTTCCTCCTTCCTTATTTTAATAATGACACTGAAGAGACTTTTTGTGTTTCTGTCACTCAGTGAGGCCTTCAGCTAAAGAAAAGGACGGTAAAAATGAAAGGCTTTTTTTTAAATTCAGTAAATCATCTCTGGAAATGTGAAACACCTCTCTGCACTGTGCAGTTCACTTCTGTTTGGAAGCAAACAGAAAGGTGTGGATGTTAATGAAAAGTCATTGTGTCCTTCAACTCTTTATTCCCAAACTGTTTCAAAGATCCTAAAAAAGAAAACGTAGGAAGTCTCTTCTGGCAAAAAACTAAAAATTCTTCACCTGTCTTAGTTACAAACACCTGAGTGAAACATTTTTATCAGACTTATTAAGAGTCATCTTTCTTCCCTCACTTGCTCCAGCCTTAGTCCCATGTTGTCTATTTATTTAGTTATCTATTCATTTATTTTCTCTAAAATACTTTAAAGTTATCGGTTCATTAGTTACCAATTCTGTATTTTGTAAATCCTTTTAAAGGCAAAATATGTCGAATTTTATTAGAATGTTTACATTAAAATAGCTAAATGAATTAAAATTGACTAAACCTTTGTTAAATATTTTGTTGAGTACTTACATTAACTCAAATATTTCCAAAAGTTATCAAAGCCAGAGAAATCTGTGATTGTATAGTTGTAACGGGACGTGTCTTGTAGGCAGCTGCCATGATGAGCCGCCACGACAGACGCAAAACATTTATCGTTGCCAAGGAAACACTGGATGTTACGTCAAAGGCCGCTGCATAAGGAAGCGGGAGCTGCTGCTGAAAGCTGCCGTTCTGTCGCTGTATGTGCTGCTGTGATAAAAAACGTCATGTAAATTATACTTGGATACATCGTCAGTACACATATTGTCTTTCTCAGGTCGATTTCGCCCGTTCGTATTGACTACGCTCAACGCAGAGTTAATTTTCACCTGGGGGGGGGGGAGACCCCATGATTCCCCGCCAGCCTTGATGTCATCTTGTTATTGTTTTGATTGAGAGCCCCATAGCAGCAGAATTTACAAACCTTGCGTTAAAAAAGTCACTATCATGTAAAGCCAACTTAAACTAGTTAATAAAGAAAAAGACTATAATTTATATGTGATTAAAAAGACGACAGTTGAAACACTTGTTTGGAGGAACACAAACTGATGATCAAATCTTAAACATTTCAAGACTAAAGGTCTTCAGATGAAACAGTCAAGTGTTAAATAGAGCACAAAAAGTACTGACGGCAATAAAAAAAAAGACCTCTGAAGCCCGGTCTTTAATCATCCACGCTCTCCTGGAGGATTTTACCGACCCACACAGCCATCTGAACCACGAACCTTCAGGCTCCCACCACCCTGAAAGCAACATCCTATGAAGAGTACGGAAAGTTGGCGAGCATCGTACGAAGGCGTATAGTGGCAGCACTGAGGATGCAGCTCGAAGGATTGGTAATGAATGAACACAGGGCAAAACCACAATCCTCCCTGAGGGGGCGTTCATCAGAGCAAACCCATCCTTCAGCCTCTGCACGTGCACACACGCACAAATTATGTAGTGAGTGCTGATACGAGCCTTGTTTCCATACTGCTAATGCAAAACAGACCTTCCATACAAGCAACTATGAAGACAGAGTGTTAAGAGAACTACAAATCAGGAAAATGTGTTTTCCTTCTGTTATATTTAACTGACAAGAACACACTTACTGTAGAACCATTTATTCACTGCTCCCTCCTCACTTCTCCACCCTCACCGTGTTAGAGCCATTATGCAGAAACCTATAGTAACATGAACTGTAGAAGCACATGATGTGTGCAAACAGCACCGCCGTCTCCACATGAGCCACCCTGAGAGAGGATAACTGGATCTAAACTCAAATACAAACATGTGCAATGTGAATAAAAAAGTCTATTACACCAACAGCACCCGCGCTTCTGACTGTTGACTCACCTGACGTGTGGGCTCCTGATGTGTGGATCCTTCTGCACGGTTAGACGACTCATGGGGTCTGACACCGGAGAGCACATTCTGAATAAGCCAAGAGAGAGAAGGATGATGGAACCCAGTGCAACTGATATGTGAAAAATAAAAGGAAACTATGACCACAGGTTATCTCAGGGGGAAACTAAGATAAAAGCAGTGTCTACAGACTACAGGTTATAAAATGAAGAAGAAGAAGATATACTTTATTTATTAATCCTGTGAGGGGATTTACACTCTGGTATTGAACATGCTACACACACATAGGCTGAAATACACACATGCACACACAGGATCCTATGAACATGCAGTAATGGACAGATGTCAGAGTGAGGGGGCTGCCCACAGGGAGCGCTCCTGAGCTGGTGAGGGTTCGGTGCCTTGCTCAAGGGTGCCTCTGCAGTGCTCAGGAAGTGGACTGGCACTTCTCCAGCAAACAGACCAATTTCCAGATTTGATCGAGACTTGTACCGGCGACCCTCCGGTTCCCAATCCAAGTCCCTACAGACTGAGCTACTGTCACAATCTGGATTTAAACCCCCTGAACTCTGCAATGAAAATATCAAGTCAGGACCTTCATTGTTTTGTTTTGTTTATTCTAATTAGGGACTCTGCGTGAGTAGCCGACTAAACCACTGAACTTCGTCACCCTCGAAAGTTTGCAACAGAATTACTAGTTGTTTAAACAAATAATGATCAATATCTTTATATTTTGGCCCTCAAAGTCAGTCAAATATTCTGTCTAAGCTGACATGCAGCCCCCCACCTGTAACTATCAGGGCTGAAGCCATAGACTGGCTGCAGCCCAAGCTAATGGGCTTACAGGTCTAATGCCCTGATGTAAAGAAGCACAGCTCATAGTACTCCATGTTTGGCAGTATTTTGATCAAGGTAATGGAGAAAAGGTTGTATGAAGGCTGTGTCAGTCTGAACGGACAAATTGATCAGATAAATGTGTAACCGCATTTAGCACCGTCATGTGGACATTCACTTGTAAGGAGGACCGAATGTCGGTGGTGCTAGCACTGCTAATGTTAGCCACACACGGTAATGTTAGCCAACCCACAGATGCTGCGATTCAGTCTTTAGTTTTGTAAAATAAAATAAAATTGCCTAGAAACATCCCTAACTCTAATGTCATTTTCTGGAGTCTTTTTAAATGCTTTATTTCCCAATAATCTCTACAACCAAGGATGAAAGTCTAGGTAAGATAAACAACTAGGATAACTGATGAAAGTCATTAATGAAAAACTTACTTTTTTTTGTTTGTTTTTTGAATATGCTCATTTTCTATGCGTACATGTCTATAATACGAGGCAGAAAAAAGCCTTTTTAAAGGAGAGGGCAAAGGTTTGTTTGACAGTTTCTTCTACAACAGCAACACAGTTTAGAGATATCAACTCTGTACATCCTCGGGGTTGTGTTGTGCTCTAGTTATTATGTTTTATCCTTTGAGATCAGTTTAAAACACAATAAAAATAGTAACATTTATCAAAATACAAAACAGTTTGTTGTGACTCTCCTACCCAGAGTGCATCAGAGGTTGTTTGGTTGCAGGCAGGCTGGTGGAGAGTACAGTGGTCTCTGGCAGCGTCTGGATCCCCCATCACAACGGTCATTTGTCTCACCGCTCCCTGAGGACACCAACAGGAAGGAGAGGTCAGAGGTTATCCACAGGTCATCCATAGGTAACTTCACCCCACCCCAACCTCACCACCACCACCACATCATAGACTCGTTCCTCAACTTCATACTTAAGTGAAGGTCAAGAGAGCCAGGAGAGGACATCAATCAAGATCCATGCCTGTCTACGACCCTGACTTCAGCGTGTTTGGATTTGAAACAAAAACTTCATAGACATGATAAATGAGTCCAGTGAGACACACCGTCACAATTGTTCTGGCTCCAATTAAGGTGAAGACAAGTTCTAAGTCACAGCTACTCAGGTCACATTACTGAAAAAGGAATTATTTTAGTATTTTGGGTCTGAATGACTAAAAGGTAAAAACATTTGTGTAATTGCTCCAGTAGATGGCTTAAGCCTGTAGCCGTAGAACTGGATGTAATGGCTACATCAAAATCCTGTTGGGCTAATTGACCCAAATCAAAGTTGTGCTTTTTTCAGGCTCAGATTGTTTCAAAGTGCCTGTGAGGAGTTTTTAGCTGGTTCTGAAACAGACTGAACTTTGATACAGCTGCTTCTATACGAGCTACAAATGCTAACAAGACCATCAGAAACAAGACTGATTCTTTTTCTATAGAGATGGTAATCACTACCACCAGGTCAACACCCTGCAGACACACAGTGAGGGAGATATTTGGCTGTTAAAGACACCAGCATGAAGAAGCAGAAGTCGTGTTGTTGTCTACCTTTGGATATCACCATAAGCTAGAGGGACAGTGTCCATCGCATTTGAACCAAAAGTAAAGGGTAGATCATGTTTGAAATGTACAGAGCTGTAAAGTAGTCCATGGATTCACCCTGGATTCACCTTTGCCGGTGATATCGACTCCGGCAAAGGTGATATCGACTCCTACTGTAGCGGAGCCAGACATTTTTCATTTATATTCAATATCCACTGGATCTCTTTTAAATTCAGCTCAAAAGTTGACATAATCAGCCGCCATATCTGTATCGTGGGAACTTCACTCTTAAAACTGACAATTATGACGGTCTCAAAATATCTCATGTTGTTGGGACAGTTTGATTTGAATTTTTATTTCAATCATGTAAAAACAAAAGTGATAAGGCAACGAAGATTATAAACTGAAAAACATGGAGTTAGATGAGTCTCAATATTCATGAATGCACACAGAAGGAATCACAAATGTATTTTGTGATTTATATATGAATGACTATCCACAAAAATATTTTTCAATGCACACACAAATATTTATCATTGTACATAAATGTTAAAAATGTCTCCCTCCTATTCAGCCAATCACAGTAGTGTAGATTTAAGGGTATGATTTAATGTGATCACTAAGCGTTACATCTGCACAGTCAGCGATTAGCCTTGCTGTCTGATTCAAGTCATCTTTATGCTATTCTAAGAAAACCCCAAAATAACCCTCGTTTCTGTAACATTAATGAGAACAATGTTTCCTTACTTCAAAGGGCGTCTCAAAGGGCTCCAGGCTGCCTCCCATCATCAGCAGGCCGTCACTGGAGATGTCCTGCCATGGATAGGCCCAGTTCACCCTCTCCACCAGAGAGCAGTCCACATACACCTCCAGCCACAGCGGGGAGACCCCCAGCGAGACCCGGTGCCACTGGCCGTCAAACAGAGACCCCACTGGGAACCTGGATTTGATTCAGGGAGGGTAGATGAAGAGAGTAAAGAGACATTTAAGAAATCAGTGCAGACATAACATGGTTAATGTGAGGATCACACGTACTCGTATTCTCTGTGCTGAGTGGAGATGAAGGTGAGTGAACGTGGGCTGAGGCGGAGCTGCAGGTGGATGTGATGCTGGGAGTTTAACACCGTCAGCACATTGCTCTCCTCTTTCTGAGAGCTACGAAACTCTAACAGCAAGCTGAACTCTTCTGAGAACCTGCAGCAAAGACATAAAAAACCATGATGACATCATGCCTATTAACACAGAGACGAACATGCAATACGTAGTATAGATTTAAATTTAAGTGAAAAAGCAAAGAACTGTAAAAACTATGTATGTGATCTCTGTGAAGAAGACTCCATCACAAGAAGAGAAGGTCTAACATTTTAGAAGACAAAAGTCTTCTTTGTTAAATGGGATAAAAGTTTGAACCTTCCCCAAGTTTTGGTTTTGAGCCCAAACTAGAGTCTCCAGCTGAGCTTATTATGAAGACAGGGACTCGCTAGTCCAGCTTCAAGGACCAGAAGATGACAACTTCTCACACATCAGAGGAATCACAGTCTCTGGAATCTGCTCACCTCGCTCTGTCTGAAGTTTAGAAAAACACATACCAGCAGCTACTTGACTGCAGCTAGCCATTCTATTTATATCAATAACTCATCCCTTTTCTTCAAAATATTAATTGATTGTTCTGCCCTAGACCTGAAAATGTTGTCTTGACATGGCCTCTTCTGTCTAAACCAACGGTTCACAGATATTCTACTTAGCAAGCAAAAAGGAAGAAAGGAAAAATGAATGTGTGAAAAAACAATAGGAAAGAAAACAGACAAAGTGAGACAGTGAGAGCCAGAGGTGAAGTAAGTTCTATGTCAAAACTTTAGTTTAGACAGAGCCAAGCTAGCTGTTTTCCACTCTCTCCTAACTTCATACTCAGCTCAGGTAAACATTTAGAACATGATTGTGACATCACTGTTTTCATCACACTCAGACAGAAAGTTGTGTTTCACAGTGTCAAACTATTCCTTGATTCTGGGATTGTCTTCATCACACTCAGTCGTCAGTCTGGTCAGTGTATCTGTGGGAACTCATAATGAAAAGAAGAGACAAGAGAGAGTACCTAGGTCCAAACGCCTGCTGTGTGGCCATCATGAGACTGTCATAAAGGCTGATGTGGAGAGTTGGACACGTCGGACCGTCTGCTGAGAGGGACACATTTGTGTCCTCGACCAACATCAGGGAGAACTGCTGCACCAAATCCACTTTCTCTGTTAAGGAACCAAAAGAACACTGTGAATAAGCAAGTGATGAGTTAACTTTAGCTGTCACTTACCTGAAAACCAAGATTATTTCAAACACGTTTATGTGACTAGAAGTTTAAAATGAGGATGATAGACATTTTTCAAGGGGCTAGAAACTGTATTTTGGTACTTCAGTCCCAAATAAGTCAATATTGCTAACCGGCATGTTTCAAGTTAGATAGTATTTCACAGCAGGAAAAGCACAGATGTATAAAAAGTATAAATGATGTCCAAATTCCTTTTAGCTTCTTTGGTTTCAAGATCCAAATATTGTCATTCTGGCTCACAAGGTCGCTCCACCTTAGTTTTTTGTATTTTTAATTTGCATGGTGGATATTCTGGACATTTCCAGAGAAAAATCACACGATTATTCCAAAACAGTTTCAGCTATACTCGGACAAAAAAAGGTCCTATGTGTACAAAAAAACCTGCAACAAGACACAGAGACAGGCTTGAAACAGTCAGCACAAAGATGCAGCTGTGTTCTGCTCCATTGTTTGATTTTTCTCCCCTTACATTTCCAACAGGAGCATGATGGGTGAAAACCAAGACGCAACTTCTGCTGTTGAAATATGAAGCCAATACGGATGTACATGTTTGCAAATTTGATGATCCAACTATTGTGATCTTTAGATCTACTGTGATAAGCCATTCCTGCAGGTCTGTTTTTTAACATTGGGGCAGCTGTGGCTCAGTTTGTAGAGTCGGTCGTCTCTCAACCGTAAGGTCGGGGGTTCTATCCCCAGCTCCTGCAGCAACATGTCCGATGTGTCCTTGAGCAAGACACTTAACCCCAAGTTGCCCCTGCTGTTTCGTCGGTGGCATGTGAATGTGTATGAATGGGATTAGTTTATTTAACCTTTATTTAACCAGGAAAGGAAAACTCATTGAGATTAAAAATCTCTTTTTCAAGACAAGACAGGCAGCAGCACAAATAACAGAGTTTCAGACAGACAACGAGCAGCCAAACATACTTCAAGAATACATCCTTAGGCATTAAAAGACACAAATAACAAATCTGAGCAGCAAATGTTTGTCAGGGTCATCCACAAATCTATCAGGGAGAACATCTGCCAGATGTGTCTGCCTCCAAGTCATTTAACTTCCTCTTAAAAGCGTCCAACGAGAGAAGTTCGCTAAGTTTCAGTTCAGTTAATACTGATGGACACTTTACACAGCAGCCTCTGCCATCAGTGCGTGAATGTGTCAGTGTGACACGTGGTGTAAAAGTTCTTTGAGTAGTCAGAAGACTAGAAAAGTGCTTTACAAGCTCAAGTCCATTTACCATTTAACATCACACTAACAAAGATCAAACACCTTCCGTGCTGACAGTCATCATCCAATCAATTAACTTGTTTCTTTTTCACTTAGATTCCCTCTTGTTTTTTTTATCTTCCATCATGTGCAGTTATCATTCTGTCTTTTTTACCTGCAATATTACCGGTTAACTCAAACATCTGCATAGGAACCAGAACGTCTTTCTTCTTTCTCTAAAGGATCAACCTCTACTGGGTGACAAACCCTCTTGTGATTTTAGGGAAACGTCGACTGGACGCCGACTTTGTTACACTGAAGAATAGTGAAAATGGTAGGGCTTTCCTCAAGGAGCCTGTGCCATAGGACTGTTTATGTTTGGATGCATACAGTCTTAGTCCCATTCAGCAGTCTCACCAGTGGTTCACCACTTGACCCCTGAACTTTAGTTTTGAGCCTCTGCAGAGCTGATGCAGTCATCCACCTACATGCAGCAGTGAAATCTAACTCCCCCAGTGGGGGGCTGATGAAGTCTTCACATCTCCATTCATGTCTCACAGAATGAGCTGCAGCTCAGCAGTCACGTAACAGCCATGGAGAAAGGAAACACATGCATGCATGCTGAAGAACTCCACAGTTCATCAGTAAGTGAGTCGGCAGCACAAACCTCACCCTCAACCTGTGCAGGGTTTTGTTTCATCAACGGAAGTGAAGACCTGGATACAACAGATCCATCAGACATGTCAGCGCCTCTGTATGCTGGCACGTCTGTTGTGCTCTAATGCCAGCTCAAAAAATCTGGACACAGCCACAAGTTGTTGCAGCCAGCAACGAAGCACTGTGGGAAATTCCTGAGACAGAACTTGGAGAACTTTCCCCAAGTGATGAGAATACTTTTTTAGTTTTACAGCGTGTAGTGGTATGCAGAACTGCTGGTGAAAACACAAGCAGAGTTATGAATTACTCTTACGATCAGGTGCATTAGCTCTTCTTTTAACAAATACTGAGGTGTAATATAAGTAGGGTAGTATTATCAGCATTGTCACTACCTAGAGTTGAACAAAAGAAGCCTGGGTCTGTGTCTGAACTGTCAATAATGCCATTACTGTTGTACTTCAGGTTTCAGATTGTACAACAGCAGTGGTGTCTACAGTCTATCATCAACATGAACATCATCCCCCTCATACTAACTTGTTTTTAACATTCTTTCAAATTACAGTCATCGCTACATCCTATCTAAATGCTTTTCATAAGAAAGTTGGGGCCTGAGCAACATTGGGGTTTTTTATCCTCTGCAGAAAATATCTCACATTTTTGGAGCTGGCATGATAATGGATCGGTTTTTATAAGAACTGTTTACTGATTTGCATGGATAATACTTTTCTCTCTTAAACAAATAACTTTCCTAAAGAGTATTAAACATTATTATTCATGGTAATTAAATCCCCCACTGTCTGCTTAGCTGTGATGTTCTGCTATGAGCTGCAGACAGCGCTGAGAGGCTTTCACACAATAAAGTCAAGTGACTCTGCAGCACAAACTATATGACAACTCATATTCTAAATCAGACCAAGCACTGTTTTTGAACTTAAAGGGATACTTCACCCATTTGCATTAAGCTTTGTATCAGTAGTAAACTTGTGTTTTTATTGAATGGTCTTACATCCAGCCCTCATTTCCCCTTGAGACGGGAAAAATCTGTATTTTCTTTTCTGAGATGCCTCCGCAATAGACGCAAAAATCGTCATATTGCGTCACTCGCGGAGGTCGTTGTTAGCAGGGTAAAACTACATTGCTAGTTCCTCATGTTTTCAACCACTGAAGCTACAGACCTATCACAGATCAGTGGGCGGGGCTTCACTGCCAGAATCGAAACTTAACATCCGCCATCTTGCTTGAAGGCTATGCTACCAGGCTCTATTTAGAAATCTAATATCTGCCGACAATGGTGAAAAAAGTATGTTTCAACTTCAAACTGATATGGATGAAGGGGATTTTGAAGGTCTTGTGCTTGAATCGGATGTTAGTGGCTCTTCCTACGAGCTGCCCGCAATATTGCTTCCAGGTGCCTTCTGCATACAGACAGCGGCTAAACAGGGACCCGGCTCAAGCTGGGTGTCTATGGATAACGCTGAAGGACCGAGAATGAAGAAAAACGTATGTTTCAACTTCAAACTGATATGACTGAAGGGGATTTTGAAGGTCTTGTGCTCGAATCGGATGTTTGTGGTTCTTTCTACGAGACGCAATATAGCGGCGAGCTGGCTGCTGAGTGCCGACAGGCAGGCTAGCTAGTCTAGCATGCTAGGTCCGCGGCTGTGAGAGAAAAGAAGGAGCCGGGGCAGACTTGTGTTGTCGGTGCTGTCACTGTTTGCCTATGGACACAGACATATAGTCTGTTTTCTTCCAGGAATTTCCAAGATGCCAATTCCTTATGGAAGAAATCTCTGAATCAGTTGTGGAAACTGCTGTATTATTATTATTAAATGTCCGCGAGTAATGCTGCATTCAGGTGCTGCTCGGGTGGTTTAAGTTTCCGAGTTGGGAAGTTATTCTTCCGACTTCCCAACTCGGAGAAATCTTATAGTCAAGTTATATTTAAGCAAAAAGTTGATGTGCAATACGTGCATGAATAAAAAGTATGTTAACAAAACACAAAACCGACTTGAGCAGGTGTTTCATTTGCATTTTACAACTTGGAATCTAATTTTTCCGATACCACATGAATGCACCTCTCCTTCAGCGGGAGTGTCCTGCGGTGCTGTGCATTCTGGGAGATGTGTCTTTGCAGAGAAAAGGCAAAAATACACTTTTTGCCCTTTTCTCGGTCAAGAAGGCACCAATTTCAAAATGTATTTCACATTTCTACTACATATATGACCCAATGTCACTACAGATTCATGTTTAAACGGGTGAAGTATCCCTTTAAGAAACAGACTCAAATTAGGCAGAGAATATCAGGATTTTGTGCAAACCTTGCAAGCTTCTAGTAGGGCTTTCACACTTGCAGAAAACTCCTGAAAAACTCCACATATTTGCAGGAGGAGCTGTACTGTATGTGTGAACGCACACAGTCACATTTTTCGCTCGGACTTCACCCGGAGTTTCTTCTGCATGACCCATAGTATTTTTCCGCAGCAAGTCCGAGTGGGCTGACTTGAGAAAGCAGCAGGATATTCTCCTGAGAATTCAGCTTGAGCCAATGGGAGGGGGAGTGATGTTTATATTCTGTGACTGCTGCACGGTGCATAGACTGTATGCATGCGACCGCTACAATCTTGTTGCACGTAACTCGGCTGCATTACATTTTCTGTTCTCCAGTATGTTCTTCTCCGCTCGTTTGTTGATATTGTGATTCCATTTAACTACACCTTACATTGATATAAAGGCAAATAATCTCATTATAGCGTCGTATAGACGGCTCTGTTGCTTCGTCCACTACTTCTGCGTCGTTATTTTAACGTCACGTCTTACCTCAGGAGACCCCCCGCCCACCTCGTCTGACACGGATAGTCTCCCATTGTGAGGAGCATATGTGAACAGCCAGGTCAGGAGAATCTCCAAAGCAGTCCTCTTGAAATTATCTAGATATTTTCAGGAGTGCATATGTGGAAACGTCTTAAGAGACAGTCTTATTTTGACAGTTGGATTTGGCATTTAGTTTCTCCATTTAGACTCCAAGCAGTCAGTGGTTTAGAAATCTAAAGGAAGACTTTTAAAATAAGAAAACTATAATGTTTAAAATATTGTTAATGTCTTGTCTGATAGTGTCCTCTTCTCTGTTTGTATGTTAAAAGACCTGCTTGTCACCTGTCTGCCTGCAGCTACATCGAGCTCATCATCACTCAGTGTGTTCGGCCTTCTCATCCTTCCTGCACCGCGGCGGCAGCGGCTGCCACACATGACTGAGCTCTGATAACGTGATGAAAGGTCCGCTGTAAACCCTGAGCTGCATTCCTGAGTCATAAAAATATTTGAGAAGACCAATTACTGCTCAGTGAGAGAAGAGGAGGCAGCAGCGCAGATGGAGAGGTGTTATTTTTCAAAGCAGACACACTGAGTGGATGTGTGCAGGTGGAGGCAGAGCAGCTGGCATCTTGACTCCATGTGTGGAGAGAAGACGCAAGGTAAATCTGGACTTAACTCCGTCCCAGGAGGGCAGCCAGTCACTGACAGTTTCATGGCTGCAGTGTGAAGTCTTGAGCTGCAGATTGATTGAATAGAAAACTCCTGAACACATGGAGGACCTCTCTCCTCTGCTCTGGGGTTTAACTGTGATTAATCCTGGGCAGCTTGTTGAGGATTCCAGAAAAGGCTCTGGTTCATATTTGGGATGGGGACTTCTCAGTAAAACCCTGACCAACGCTAGAACTGTGTATTCAGTGTGACACATTCACAGATATTCACGTCATTTAGTTCTACTGCTTTATTTAAGGGGCCATCAGTGTTTCCCACAGAATGACAGTGTCACTGTGACGAGGATGGGGGATGCATTTGTTCAAAAGAACAGTATACACCTAAAACAAACCAATAAGTACTCCCACAATAAACAGGAGAGGATGCTCCACAGTCATTTTCAGCTGGACATAAGAACAGAGATGGTTTCTCTTTTTCTCTGCAGTTTGCAGTACTCTTCCCTTCACCTCAGAACAAAGTAAACGGGTATAAGAGGAGAGGAAGAGCAGATATAGTGCACTAATTCATTCGTGGTGGTTTAATGTTCTTGTAATAATGTGATAGAATTTCCTCTGAGTGTCACACTGCGATCACTTTCTCAATATTTGTCCGGACAGATGTGCAGATGTCAGGAGTTGTCTGGTCAGCTTCACAGTACAATTTATAAAGTGTAACATAATACAAAACGTCATCTTCAATAAAGATCTATAAAAGAAATAGGGATGGGTTCAAGTATTAGACTTTATTACTCGAGTAACGTTTCATTACTCGTGCACCCGAGAAAGCATTGTTCAGGGTTCCCACGGTCATGGAAAACCTGGAAAAGTCATGGAATTTCAAAATCTAATTTTCCAGGCCTGGAAAAGTCATGGAATTAGTAAAATTCTTTAAAGTTTTGGAAAAGTCATGGAATTTTGTTGTGTGAAATGAAACTAACTTTAGTAAGCCAGCCTTTCTGTTAAACATACTGTCTGATCATATTGACTGTTTGGTAGCCATAGGTAAACTTGTTGACAGAAACGTGTGCTAGCTTGAAGGTAACTTTTACAGCTTTCTGCTTCATTATTATCTCAGGCAACATTAAAGTGACAGCTGGTCAACAAATTTAATAAGGTAGTTCAGAGGGAATATAACCTTCATAAAAATCAGCAGGAGCAAAACATAGGCTATGGTTAATATATTGATAATGTTATATATTTTATTATAGAAGATACAAAAATATTGTCATACTTGATGATGTATTATTTTGCTCTCTCAGGCTCTCCCTGAGAGCTTCTTGCATAGTGGCTGCCCATCACATCACCCCTGAGTGGAACATGGTAAGCCCTGTTCTGCAAATTCAACCCATTTATAAAAGGGACTCAAGGTTGGGAACATGGGTTTTTCATGTTTCACTGAAGCTTTATCAAAAAGTTAAAACAGAACAGAAATATCGACAAGCAATTGCGTTTTTCTTATTGTTTGCACTGCTTCTGAATGCTAAAACCATCTGTAAATTCACATTTTAAAGCTGATATTTAAAAAAACATTTCCCGGGGGGGCATGCCCCCGGACTCCCCTAGGGGTTTGGATCCATGTCACCTTTTTCATCCCTGAGGAGTTTGCACCCATGTCCCAGACAGTGAGATCGCTAGACAGTTTACATGTGAGAGCACCAAAGCCGCCTATCTCAACACGTTCGGTGTTGCACCTTACTTCAAATCTCTCCTCCTTGGAGAGATATCAAGACAAACTGGATATGTGATGCTATTTGATGAGTCACTGAACCATGAATTGCAACAGAAACAGATGGACTTGCATGTTCGCATTTGGGATGGTGGAGAGGTGCGGACGCGGTATGTTGGCTCTGAGTGTTTTGGTCATGCAACTGCACGTGATGTTGTTGACAAAATGATTCCCGTTCTTGATGGGATTGGAGTGAAAAATCTTGTTCAACTGTTGATGGACGGTCCTAATGTCAATTGGAAAATATTTGACATGCTATAGTTAGTTTTCATACAATAATTAACAGTTGTAGTAAAGTATACTATACAGTTCTGCTCGTGTACTTGTGAATGGTCATGGAAATGTTATTATGGGTCCTTGAAAAGTCATGGAAAAGTTTTGAAATTTTGTCCATGAAAATGTGTGGGAACCCTGATTGTTAAAGGCATCAATATTTTCTACTCAGTTAGCATTACACGTGCAATTGATATTTCAGTGCGCTTAACTGAATATAGCTATGAATAAAATAATAAGCGGTACACAGAGCGGTAAAACGTCTCCAGCCACGGCTGTAGCTTCTTTTAACAAACACACAGTAAACCAGATTACAGTAACAGCCACTGCTTTACGGCAGCTACGGTAACTCTAAGGGGTAATGACACGTTACTTCAAAAAGGGGAGAGCACAAAAATAAAACTAAAGAAGAAGATAAGGTGCAGTGCAAGATATGTGGGGTTGAACTTGCATATCAGAGAAATAATGGCTGGCTGTTTAACCACATAAGATCAAAGCAGAAGGAGAAACCAGCAGAGACAGAAAACAGGCAGTCTCACATCACATTATAAGCTAGCCCTGTTAGCAGATGTTGTGAAGATACCAGAGGGGACAAGATTAACCTGATGAGCTGTATTTTCTTTTTATGGTAAAAAACAACAACAACCTATTAAGCAAGTGCTGGAGTATTTATATAAGTATTTAAATACAAGATACTTAAGTTCATATACTAACTTGAACCATCTCCCGTTTATGTGCACATTGATATTACATGTACATCAACGAGGTTGAAACTCTGACAGACAGACGTTCTTGTTTCCTTCTTGAGAAAGTCAAAGCAAACCATCTCAATGTAAGCCTGTTCTAGCCATCACCAGTGTATTAACTCGCATTAATAACCTTTACTCTAACGGCCCACATACAGGTACACCTCCAAATTCTCCACATTCTCCACATTCACTGAGATTGACCCTAAAATATTTGCTCACACCCCCTCCCAGAAGAAAAACACAGAGACATGAAGAGGTGGCACAGTGTAACCCGGCACGTATAGATTAAAACAAGGAAAATGTAGAAACAAACACGATAACACTAATAAATAAAGCTAACTATTATACATAAACATCCTGTATGTAACTGCCGGAGTTTGCACATTCACACTTTCATTCATTTTCTGTTGATGTTGAGCTGATTGTGTTCAGCTCAATACTCAGAGTGTTTAGGATGTTTTAACATGCCCCCATGTGCATTTTTTTTGGGACATGGTTCAAATCAGAGAATTACGTCTAAACATAAAATCTATCCAACAAAAGTGTAAATGTTGATTTTGGTAAACAATATATTTCTGTCTAGTTGAACCTGAAAACATACTGACACCGTGTCCTAACAGCACACGAGCGTTAGATATCGCGTCACATCGCTCATGATCGCACGCTGGCTGTCCACACTGCATCCGTTAAATATTTCATTCTCTGCTTTGTGAATTTCAGTTTTCCCTTGCAAACAGTATGACATCTAGTGCTTTAGTAAATCTATCAAACATTTGTTATATTTTTATTGAGAAAAATGATATCACGATAATAATCGTTGTTGCCTATTTGTACTGAAGGTGGACAAATGGATGTGTGCTGCTTTGTGTTGACATCTATAGGGGGCGCCAAAATCAACACAAACTAAAAGTCCCTCAGAGGAGCTTTTCATAAAAATGTTCGTACGTAAACAGCTGCTAGCAGTGTGTAGTGATGATGTCATGTATCTATACGAGGCATCAGTGTGTATGTTTACATAGACTTGAGTACATGGTTTTGATCGGGTTTTTTAAGTATCCTATTTGTGTATTTGTGAATGTAAACATTATATCCTGATTTCAGAAACAGGTTTAAGCCCATATCCCCATTTTGAGAGACCTTATAAGCCTTACTCCGGGTTTCTGACAGCTGGTGACTACCTGCGCAGCTGCGGCCTCAGCCATGTGACGTATCAGCAAAACAAACATGACGGTGGCAACAAGGGCTTCTTATTCTGGAGCGACAAAGACACAGAGTTTTGTCTTACACTAATACAAAAAAAATAATAAAATTGGAAGTTTAGGTGGGAGAAAGCATCAATATGCTGACCTTTTTAAATCTGTGGTGAACAGGCTACAGGACGCCGGTTTCTCAACACATATGGTGGAGCACGTCAGGTCACGTAGGACAGTACTAAAGAAACATTACTATGACCCTGTCCCACCAGTCACGACTGCATATCATCACCCATTGCTCCCTTGTCCTACGTGGTGACAGTGACAGGCTGACACCAGTCAGAGGTGAGGACATGTTAATTATTTGCTGTCACTCTCTTCTCTCATTGCTGGAAATTAGGTGGTAATGAGTAGGTCATATCTGCAATGTTTTTTTTTTTGCATTCATAGTGCAATGCCCGCAACATAAGCCACATTGCTCAATTTTTCTCACTTTGTAAAAATTAAACATCACAGGTACAGTATGGAGCTATAATTGTGGCAAAACTATTTTAAAATATGTAAACAGATCCACAAATGTGTAAAAAGAACTGCATGCACAGATCTGCAAATATCTTTGTGAGCTTCTGATTATCAAAATAAAAGCTCCATCTAATCCGCTATGTATGTATGTATGTATGTATGTATGTATGTATGTATGTATGGATGTATGTATGGATGGATGGATGGATGGATGGATGGATAGATGCAGGGGGCGTGGCTTCAGAGCACCAGGTGAGAGATCATGTATCCCTTCATATTTGTAGTTTGCATGTTAATGATCTGTCCTTCAGGAGTTATTCTTTGACTGCTTTTGTATGTTGTGTAAAGTGAATCCACATTAAGATAGTGTGTGGGATATTGAACAATATACTCTTGGTATCTAAGTTTTGCATAAAATGATGAATGCATACAAATAACTGTTTCACAGACATGATCATGAAGCTCCTGTAAGGAAAGTTAAGTTTCACCATATTTCTATTGAAGCAAATTGAAAAGGTTGTTTTACAAGTTGAAAATATGTAGGTCACGCATACTTTCTAGCTGAAGAAGAAAAAAAAAAGAAGTGAGGTCCTCAGGGTTGTACAGTGTAATGTCTGGCGTCAGATTGAGTGCAGGGTCAGTCTGGTCACCGTCTCTGCTGACTGATGGGATCACAGGTTATCTACGGTAAGAAGAAGAATTTCTGTCTGCAAGAAACACAAGACGCTCCACATACATAAACTTCAGTGGCATCAGATATCCCTGACAGAAAGAGATTCAAAGACACTCTCCACAAATCAGAGGGTTGTATGTACCATGTTTACAGCAGTTCCTGGTCGCTCCTCTTCAAAACCCCTCACAATGGGGGAATCATTTTTGTTAGCAAATCTCTTCTGGGTTACGAGAAACAGGTTCCGAAGATGAACAGGTGATATCACTTAAAGGGATACTTCACCCATTTGCATTAAGCTTTGTATCAGTAGTAAACTTGTGTTTTTATTGAATGGTCTTGCATCCAGCCCTCATTTCCCCCTAAGATGAGAAATATCTGTAATTTATTTTCTGACAAGCAGCCTCCAATGACGCAAAAATCGTCATATTGCGTCACTGGCGGCTGTTGTGGTTAGCAGGGGTGAAACTACATTGCTAGTTCCTCATGTTTTCAACCACTGAAGCTACAGACCTATCACAGATCAGTGGGCGGGACCTCATTCCCAAAAACGAAACTTAACATCCGCCATATTGCTTAGTTGGAAGCTGTGCTAACAGGCTCTGTGGAGAAAGCTAATAACCGAGAAAGGCAAAAAAAGTATGTTTCAACTACAAACTGATATGGATGAAGGGGATTTTAAAGGTTTTGTGTTCGAATCGGATGTTCGTGGCTCTTTCTACGAGCCGCCCGCAATATTGCTGCCAGGTGCCTTCTGCAGACAGACAGCGGCTGAACAGGGAGTCTGAGCCGGCTCGAACTGGGTGTCTCTACGGATAAGCTGATATGGACCGAGAATGGCGAAAAACGTATGTTTCAACTTCAAACTGATATGGATGAAGGGGATTTTAAAAGTTTTGTGTTCGAATCGGATGTTCGTGGCTCTTTCTACGAGCCGCCCGCAATATTGCTGCCAGACTGTGCCTTCTGCAGACAGACAGCAGCTGTGAGACAATGAGCCTGAGCCGGCTCAAGCTGGGTGTCTCTATGGATAAAGCTCATCATAAGGACCGAGAATGGCGAAAAAAGTATGTTTCAACTTCAAACTGATATGACTGAAGGGGATTTTGAAGGTTTTGTGCTTGAATCGGATGTTCGTGGCTCTTTCTACGAGCCGCAATATAGCGGCGAGCTGGCTGCTGGTGCCGACAGGCAGGCTAGCTAGCCTAGCTGGCTAGGTCCGCGGCTGTGAGAGGAAGAAGGAGCCGGGGCAGACTTGTGTTGTCGGTGCTGTGACTGTTTGCCTATGGACACATACATAGAGTCTGTTTTCTGCCAGGAATTTCCAAGATGCCAATTCCTTATGAAAGAAATCTCGGATTCAGTTGAGGAAACGGCCGTATTATTGTAGTAAATGTCCGCGAGTAATGCTGCATTCAGGTGCTGCTCGGGTGGTTCAAGTTTCTTAGAGAAATCTTATTGTCAAAAGTTATATTTGAGCAAAAAGTTGATGTGCAATACGTGCATAAATAAAAAGTATGTTAACAAAACACAAAACCGACTTGAGCAGGTGTTTCATGTGCATTTTACAACTCGGAACCTCATTTTTCCGATACCACGTGAATGCACCTCTCCTTCAGCGGGAGTGTCCTGTGGTGCTGTGCATTCTGGGAGTTGTTGTCTCTCATCAACATAAACCAAAAAGACACTTTCTGCCTTTTCTCGGTCAAGAAGGCACCAACTTCAAAATTTATTTCACATTTCTACTAAATATATGACCTAATTTCACTACAGATTCATGTTTCAACGGGTGAAGTATCCCTTTAAGAACAAACGAACAAAGTTGTTGTCTATAAAAGAATCCATTATAATGAAGTGCCTTGAGAAGTTAATCTTATTCTGTTGGTTGACACCCCACACCTCTATAATTTACTCACAAGACCAAGAGGGGCACAGATGATGCCGCAGCCTGCCTGCTACACACCATCCTCCACCAAACTGCACCCCCCTCACCTCAACAACCCACCCTCATCAATAACCAAGCACTTGAAATCGTGGACAGTTTTAAATATCTGGATGTAACACTAGATAACAGACTCATCTTTGACCAACACACGACATTCTCAAAAGACTGTCAGTCATCCGCAAACTCAAAGGACTGTATGTTTCCCCACACCTCCTCCCCATGTTGCATCAAAGCATCATTCAGCCAATCCTCTTATTGTTCCACCAGCCTTATTTCAACATGCTCACGGTCCCAACTAACACCAACGCCAACACTGCTGCCAAAAAAATTGGTCTCGACTCCCAACATCACAGCATTGAACAGTAAGACCATCCATGCATATCAGCCACAATAGATCAGGACTTCACACACCCACTAGATCAGTACCTCACACTTGTGCCCTCTGGATGAAGGTGCTGAGCACTGAGGTACATGAAAGCTTGCTTTGATCCCTGCAGCCATTTCTGCCTTCAATAGCAGTCCATGCAGAATCCTCCGTGTGTTTCTTTTTTTGTGTGTTAGGTGTTAATGGTTGTCTTACCAGTACAGTCCTGTGAAGAATAATTTCCCCTTGGGACAATAAAGTCTAAAATGACTGAGTTTAACAACACAGCAGGGTTGGAAATGCACTTTTTTGCATACCTGCCATGTGTGGCTGGTGGATTCTTAAAGGAGGATGAGACAGAGCCATGTGGTCGTTGAAGGTGTAGGACTGCCCGGCCATGTTAATGAAGTCAGAGCGGAACAGGCAGGATACCAGGATTCATTGTTTGGTTGTCACAAAATTTCTCTGTCACATCACTGTAATTTACCCGCCATCGTGGCCGGGAGGTTGAGCAAATTCTCCTGCAACAGTAAAAAAACACCCATGGGCGCGGGATGGTGTGTGCTGAGGGTGCTGCAGCACCCCCTGTGGACAAGGGGAGGGACACATCATTTTTTTGATAGTTCACTATGTTTAGTGTCTGAACATTTGTTTTTGAAATAACAACAGCATATAATACCGATTTTGTCAGAAAATACATGGGAAATATTTTTGAGAAGTGCGAAATCTGCAAATAGGCTATAATTATCTGTTTCTGACGTGTGGTCGTCAGGTCATAGTTAGTGTCTGCCTGCCCGTGTCTGTCGCCTCCTCTGAGCGGTCATTCTCTACACTCAGGCGGCTGAAAACATGGTTAAGGAGTAGGTTGGACATCGTGCCTTTCATGAAAATCTTTGCGCAGCACACAGCGGAGCGCAAGGCCACTTTCGGCGTCTTTTAAAGAATGTAAGTCCATAGTTTTTATATAGGCCAGTGACAAAGAAAGCATACTGTAAAAAAAAAGAACACTATAACGCACAGACTTTTGATTGTGTCATATTGATATTTATTTTACAGCGGTTGTCGTAAAAACAGAGAGAAGAGAGCAAGTTTAAAAAAAATGCTCTAAAATCGCTGGCTGTTTGTGAAAAGTTCCACGGACTTTAACGGTGTGACTTTTATGTGTAGTGTTTGGGTCAACTTTCACAGACATGAACATGTATTTTTGTTATGTTATGTTTGTGCCTTTGCATGGAATTGGGAGGATGTAGATCTCATCTGATGGATGTATGTCATATCTCATATTGAGTGTCTGGTCACTCTTGCACTGCACTGTAACTGTTTTTAAAAGATATTAAAGATGTTTCATTTAATTATGGTAGCCATATACGTTGTCAATGTAATGACAGTAACTTGAAATGTGGTGATGGTGAGTAGGTGCGTGCGCATTCATAGTCATAGGGGGGTAGGGGAAACAGTTAACTTAGACAGTAGCCTATTTCTGTAATGTTAGCTGACTGATGAAGTGGGTCCGACCTAGCTAACTTTTAATCTATGAATGCTTTATAAAATGTAAATGTTGGAGAAGTGTACTCTAGGTGTATTCGTGTAAGTTAGTGTGCAGTGTGCTGTGTATTCTATTGTATTTTCCATATCTGTAGTGTAGGCCGAGTGGTACGATACTGAGACACAGAGCTGTATATTTTACTTACTCTGTAAATGTAAAACTAGCCATAGTGCAGTCTGCAGCACATACGTTCAATCCTCTGTATTGGAACTATATTAAATTACAGGTTCCTTAGCAATTTCAATATAGCCTACATTACATTAAAAACTTTGTAGGCTATAGTGAAAGCTACTCTCAAGGGGAACATTATACTGTAAGATGTATAAGATTATACTGTAAGATCTAATTCTATGATGGGAGAGCTTGTAAACTTGACTTTATTTACTTGTAACCATAATATACTATATCATTGTATTATCTTTCCTCAGGATCATTACTGAAGTTTCTAACCCCAGGAAAATACTCTCCAGATGTTGTCAGTGGTAACTGTAAGTTCAGTATTTCACTTTTAATTTATTATACTGTATATGCCTTGATTCTTTTTGACATAATACTGTATGCAATGTTTCTATTTAGGTCATATCAGTTCAGGGGTCCACATCCATCAGGCAATCAGCAGCATCATCCTCCAGCAGTGCAACAGCCACCCCACCCCTTTCAGAGTGCTCATACCAATATATGCATTTAAAGATGTTTTTTATTTATTTAACATATTATCTGCCCTCTTAAGATTCTTTATGACAATACATGTCATATTTCTTTTCTTTTTTTCCTCAAATCAGCTCTGTCATCATCCACCTCCAGTGAGACGGCAACAACTCATCATGAAGATGACACTTCACCGTCTACCTCAAGCATCAGTATCACTAACTCTGAAAAGGTTTGACCACATCAGATGTCCCAGCACAATGGCCAAATGTCCTAGGCCTTGCTGAACAGTGCATACTACAAGAGGACCTATACAGGTATGAGATATAGTTTCCCCACAGAATAGAAAGAGAAATCCACGTCAATTCACAAAGTAAAACTACGACATGGTCATGAAAAATGGTGAATAAATACAGGGAACATGGCTTCTGTATTCAGTTAGCACAGATCCAGTCTTTTCCTTTGCGTTTTTGGAAAACAGGGCAATGCACTTACTAAAGGAATTAAAAAATTGGAAGAACCTAGCCAGTCATTTAAAGGAACACGAGTACTCAAAGACACACATTGCCAATATGAGAAGTTGGCATGAATTGAAGATGAGGCTAAAAACTAGAAAATCCATTGACCAGATCAACCAAGATTTTGAGGTACAGCACTGGAGAGGAGTAATACACAGAGTGATAGCCATAATATGTCACCTACAGCTGAAAGGAACCAGGCTTTCACAGGGCTCCCAAATGTCTTATATGACCCACATACTGTAATGGCAACTTCTTATCACCGGTAGAATTGATGGCCCGATTTGATCCAGTCGTGAATTAACATTTAAGGGGGATTCAAAAATCAGCAGCCAAATTTAAAATGAATTCTTAGCACTTATTGGAGAAAAATACTTGCTGAGATAGTCTAGCTAAGTACTTTTCCATAATAATGGACTGTACACCTGACATCAGCCACACGTTCTGTTGTCTTGAGAGTGGTATACTGCGAGCCATCAGTTGGTGCATCCATCTCTGAACATTTTGGAGGGTTTGTTGATGATCAAGATACCACTGGAAAAGCTCTGTGTGACACACTTCTGGAGAAGATGGAAAGCTTGAGCACTGCAGACTGCAGAGGACAATCCTATGATAATGGGAGCAACATGATAGGACACAGACAAGCAAGAATATTAAAACTGAATGAGAAAGCAGTGTGCGTCCCATGCAGCGCTCACACTCTTAATCTTAACAAAGGCACTCAAACCTTTAAAAGATGCTACCTACATCATGTCAGAGGACTCTACACCTACACTGTCAGTGATCGCTCCATTGCATGCTCAGCTGCTTCAAGACACAGCAGCAAGCTTTGCTGGTGTTGACACGCCAATGGTCCGGGAAATCAAACTGGCTATCCATACAGATCTGGTGAAGAGATACACAACTGTGGAGAATAAAAGTGTTCTTCAAACAGCCTCCTCACTTGATCCCAGGTTTAAATCACTGCCTTTCCTTACCTAAGAAGAACAGCTGGACATCCATGCCAAAGTGATTGCAGAGGCAGCAGAACTTGAGGTAATGAGCCTACACTTTAACCCTCACATACTGTTCATATCCTAACACAAAATTAGTACAAACACCAAAGTACTAAATCACACATCTATAAGAAATAAAGGGAGCAAGAGAAATAAAATAATTAGCAGATGTAGAAAGAGGTCAAATCTGACCTGAACATTGTAAGAGTTAGTAATACACTGAAACCATTTAGTATAGTAAGTGTACAGTAGATGTGTATTTTAAAGTTGTAATACAGATACAGTATACTATACACATGTCATGTTACAAAATGTCACTTCACATGCCATTATCTTAGGGTAAGGAACCCTTGTTGATAAATAGAATATAATTAATATGACCTCTGACTTTTTCTGCAGACAGAGCCCCCCTCTGTCTGCAGAAAAAGTCAGAGGTCATATTAATTATGATGAGCCTGAGATGAGCCTGAGGACAAACCCGAGGAGCAAGAGTCAAGCCAAGAAGATGAGGGCCCTGCTCCTAAAAGAAGATCAGCACTGGTAAATTTGCTCGGCAAGACATTTAATGAGGTGAGACTGAGAGTTGTCCCAAAATCTGCCAGCACCAGAGCTGAGGAGGAGCTGAAGAAGTATCTGGAGGCACCTACACTGTCTCTCTCAGAAGACCCCCTTCAGTGGTGGAAGTACCATGAAACAGCTTTCCCTCTCTTAGCTAAATTAGCTAAACGCTATCTATGCATCCCTGGTACTAGTGTTGCAGCGGAGAGAGTATGCTGGGGATATTGTGACAGCGCAACGGAGCACTCTTACTCCAGATCATGTGGACCAGCTTCTTTTTCTACAAAATAATCTAGATATTGCTACTGAAGGACAGTAATCCTATACACCAAAGTTATGTTAAGCATTATGTGATTTGTTCAGAGATCACAAAATACCAGTTTTTCAGTGTTACTTGTGTACAATTTAATTTTGAAATGGCTGAGAAATAAGGCAGCTACTAGCCTAAGTGTATCATTTTATTTATGTTAATAGTAATTTATTTTTGAATATCTTGCAACTGTTATTGTAAGTCACATACAATGTGAGAAATTCTAATGTTTTGGAGTCACTGAGAACATCTTTATTTTTACATGTCTAGCATGATACAAAGTTATTTTTTTAATGACAAGTTTCAGAAAAGAAAAAGGCATCTTTGCACGTTGATGTTATGTTAATGTTGTCACTGAGAAAGTGAGAATGGAGAAATACAAAGTTTTCATATTTCCAAGTTTATAAAATAGCAAGTTTCTAAGAAAGAAAGGCAGCTAGCCTAAGTCTGCCAATTTGAATTTATGCAATACCATTTTAGGTTTTTGTATAACTTGTTATTCTTAAAACCACTTACTGAGTGAGAATTGAGAAATACAAAACGTTTGGGCAAGTTAAGCATAATAAATAAATGTTATATTTGGTCTCAACATTTGCCTTTGCGTGTTTATATTATTGCAATCAGTATAAAACCTTTTCAAATAATAAAAATTGTATAATCTTACACTTTCATGCAATACCACACCACCTTTATTAGCTCACAGATGACTGGAGTACATCCTGAAGTATGTACTAATCAAAAAAATCCAGAATCGTTTTGAATCGAAAATCGATTCTGAAACAAAAAGATTGAATGAACAAAAAGTCAAAAAACAAAACTTACTACATAGAAATCCAAAATGTCTTGTATCTATTTTTTTTTTTACAGTTCTATATTTTTTATTTAATTGTGTGTGCACTGTGTGCTTCTTTTGTTAGCAATCCTTGCTCTTTGCTGCTGTAACAATGTAAATTTCTCCGTTGTGAGAGGAATAAAGGAATATCTTATCTTATCTTATCTTAATAATTCCACAAAGATCAAAAACAAAAGGAGCACGAGGAATCACGAGGACTCCTGACATGAGGCAACTTACATACAACAGCGACATACGACAATGAACTGAAAACACGAGGGAAGGAACACTGAGACTAAATAGACGGGTTATCAAACACTGGTGAGATTAACAAGACAAAGACAATCAGGGAAATCAAGACAGGAGGGAAACACACAGAGGCTGAGTCTAGAAACACGACAAGAACTACAACATGAATCAAGGAACACAAATGACACAGAGAACTTAAGAATGTAACAATAATACAGACTAGAAGATAAAGAAACACTAAGATACGAAGTTACAAAATAACACACAAAACACTAAAGACTAAACTAGAAAACATACAAGGGAAACAACACTTAGATAAGAAATTACAAAATAAGACAGGTAACACTAAAGACCAAACTAACACACAAGGGAAACAACACTAGGGAAGAATGAGAACTAAAACAATATAAGGAAATCTAAACTCTGAAATACAAACTAAATAAGACCAAATCATGACACCAACCAGTTAACTGCAATGAGCCACCAAACAAATTACAAACAATCACATTGTTTATTTCTTGCCATCAGCTGCCCTTCTTGTCATCAGGCACTCTTTTCCTCAATGACTGCCAGAGTTTGCTGAGTGTGTTTTTGTTTTGCCGGTACCTGAACTGGTCGGTCATGGTCGACCCCTCACTCCCCAAACACTGCCTTTAACAGAGACCAGAGTGGAACGCTACCTACACACTACAAAGCCAACTGAGTTACCAGTAGCAGGTCTGTACCCAAACAGTAGCTGCTCCAGCCAGCCGCCATACTAGGTACCACAGTTACCCACCATACTAACTGCTTCACACTTTTATTGACAGAGCATACCTGACATGGAGCTTCAACTTTTCACTCTCCATGGAAAAGGGCAATCTACCGGCCAGGATGTTTACGTATACACAAAATAGCTGAAGCAGACACCCATTCTATGTGGGGTTCGTTCCTCAGACTGCAACACACCCAGGACACACTAGCACCCCAGGCTACTTGTGATTGCATTGCGCACTTTTTACACTGAAAACTCGCCGACGCAGGCTTGAACACGAAGCTAGCCTTTCCACCCCGACAATCTCGAAGTAAGCCAGAGGGCAGAGCAGGAAGATGTCGAGGAAAGATCCTCCGACTCAGGGGAAGAGTCCCTTAAAGATGACTGACAATGAGGACTATGAGGGTGATGCGAGCAGCGGGCCTCAAAGACCCAACTGCCAGCATGGACCTGCACGAAAGCGACTCCAAAGCTGGGCATTGCGTAGTCTGAAGTCCTCACAGAGACAACCACGTCTCGCTACGAGGGAAAAAGGCTGCCTCGGGCCAAACTCTCTACCAGGCAGATGCTCCCGGTCTTCCCTGAGTGCCTGGAGGAGGCTACCCAATCCTGGAGAAACCCCTTGACCATTATCACTGACTAAAAAAGGCTACAAGTCGGTGGCTATGTCAGTGAGGGCCCTTAACGCTTCGTCGCTAAAGAGAAGACCCAATTGCAATTCTCTTTTATCAGGCTGTCTAATAAATCTCTTAAGACTTTCAGCTGCACTTGTACTCACTAGAACTACAAAAAGAGATCCCATCACTCCTATATTCGCATCTCTGCATTGGCTCCTGATAGAATCTAGTCTGATTTAAAATCCCTCTTAACATCAGATCACAAAGAGCTCATAGTGCTGTATAACCCAAACATTACAATCCAAGGATGCAGGCCTTCACCTTTCAAACACACCTGTGTTCGTAACAAGGCAACATGCCTCTTACTGCAATAAAGGGGCATCTTAGGCTATGTTATCTGCTTCTCTAGACATGGGTATATTTTCCATTTTAACTGGTTTCCTAAACAAAGCAGCAAGAACAAGGACCATCACTTCGTCCACCTCAACTGAACAGCAAACTGCTCCATCAGAGGTCACTTGATAAGGATGTTAGTGTTTCCCAAAGAGCAGAGTGCCAAGGTCATCGTTTATGAAGTAAAAGAAATCTCTGTCCACTTAAAGCTCATTCAGCTCCTCGGTTCAGCCTGCTGTTGTTCTTGGATGTCACCAAACCTCAAACTTTGGGCCTGGCGGGAAAGATACAACAGCTTTAAGTCAAACCTTTCCCACCTTGTGTTTGTGAAGTCGACTCACTGACGGCAGCATGGAAACCAAAAAAACACACAAACAGTGACTGAATTCAAGTTAGGAAGGTTTAAACTGGGATGTGCACAAACAAAGAACTTCTCACACAGGACACCTTTCAGGGTCGGCTTCAAGCAAAGCTGAGAGTCACAAGTCAGAATCTACATCATCCATTTTCCCCCTGCTTTCACAAAATTAATATACTGCACTAGATTTTTTTCATTATCTTTGTCTTACACTGCTTTTTATTTGTTTGATTTTCTGTACAGCGTGCCAGCAGAAGGGCCAGATATCAATGTGAGTCGACGGTTTTAAAACTAATTGACTAACTGACATCAAGATAGATATTCCTGGTCCCAATCAAGAAAACCAGGAGGAGGAGCTCAGGATAAGCGAATGGTGAGATAGGATGTCCTAACGTCTGGGGCTGATACCGAAATCTACATTAGGAAGAGAAAAAAAATCTGATACCAATAAATTGGCAGATATCTTTCTTTGATCTATGTTCAACTTTAGAGATAAATATAGATAAGCATTTGTTGCGTTTATCCCTCAAATCCAGTTATCAACCACTTGTGGAAAAAGTATACAGTATAACGAAGACAACTGCTAGTGTAATACCATGAAACTCAAATTAAATGCTTTTTGACTGGTGAATAAATCTAGTAATATCTGCGCATATCCGCGAAAAAATAAGATGATACCGATAGTCACTTGGTACGCTAATATCGGCCGTCTCAAGTGACTATCGGTATCATCTTATTTAGGCCGATTAATCGGTCTGGCTCTACTTATTAGCTAACATTAGCTAGATAACGTTACCTAACGATAGTACTAGGATCACTAGCTGTCACTTCCAGTCAGTGTTCTGGGGCAATAATGGTATAAAGGCAGAAATATTTGGCTCAGGTAAACAGAATATTTGATGTCAGGATTAGGAGAAGTCCATTCTTTTGTTTCCTCACAGGGACAGCGGATCGTCTAACAGCATTGACCCTTAATCTCCGCCTCGCTGAGTTTTCTTTCTCAGATTTAAATTTATAGAAACTACAACCCAGGCTTGTCTTCTCATCGGTTAGTGCATCACATTGAACACTTTCCTTCAAAAAATACTAAAACAAGTAGCAACCAAGACTGATCATTTCTCTTTCTCTGTGGTGTACAGTACAGCGGTATGAAGCCTGTCTTGCCGCCAGGTAAGCTGTTTCATAATAACAGCTTGAATTTGAATGTATAGCACCTTTCAAGGGACCCTAGGATGCTTTACATCAGAACACACAAACTAGACAGTAACGGTTATAAGTGTGTGATGTCCCGTGAAAACTATGACTTAGCGATTATAATGTGAAGAATCAAACAATCAGCTGGCAGACATACAGAGCTGCTCCGTCTGCTGATGGCTCAGCTATGAAAGGTGAGTGACATTAAAATATTGGTCGTCTGCTCTTCAACACTCAGTGCAGACTTGGGCCGATGCCCGGCCGGCTGTCAGCAAGCGCCGCTGAGGGCACTTTGATGTGAGATGAGAGCAGAACAGAGATCAGCTTTCTCCCAGTGTGCTCTTCAAACATTACATCAGATCTAACAGAGCTGATAACAGCACGCTGTCTGCATGCCACGCACCCAGAGAGCAAGGAATTCCCTCAAGAGACATACCACTATGCATTTTTTTCTATATGCACATCAGAGGGCTACTGTACTCACATCCAACTGTATACAGTGAGACCCTGTGCCAAATGTACTACACTCTACACTGACTAACAGTGCTATAACAAATGGTGGGTAGCTTTTGGAAAAATATTCTCTTAGCTATGTGTGTGTGTTCCTGTTGTGTTTAGTTCAGTTATGGCTCTGAGGTAGAATCTGTTTTTAAACCTTGATGCTCGGATCTTAAGGGCCCTGAAGCGTCCTTCAGACAGTAGCAGAGAAGAGAAAGGTTGCTGTAGGGGTGAGTTACATCCTTCTCCATGCAGCTGGGTCTGCAGAGACTGCGAGTTCTGAAGGTGTCCTACAGTGAGGGCAGGGGGAGTCTGATCATATTTTAGTGCTGTGTTAATGGCTCTCTGAAGAGCCTCCCTGTCTGCTGCTGGGCAGTTGGCATACCATGCTGTAACATTTGGCATAGCCCACTCCCAGGCAAAGATAATCCCCTTAAAAGTGCTTGAATTGGCCACTGACAGGGTTACACTATAATTCAAGGAGAAAGGTAAAAAATAATATTTTTCCTAGAAAGAGCATTTACATCGCTCTATTTAAAGCTGTCCCTTTAAAAAATTCCAGATTTTTCCTACAAGAACACAGAGGTAGCTGGTGCTCCCCTTTCACCAGTAAGTTTGTCCATATTAGGGCCTGTGTCCACAGACAGCGCGTTTTGTGCTTCCCACCAATGCTCATTGTTGCTAGGCTACAAAAGTTAACTTCTGCTTCCCTCTGTAATGTCTGTCTGTGTGTTTTAGATAGCTCTGTGTGCTTAATATTTGTTTTAATTAAAGAAAACATGAAAACAATGTCAGGAAGTCATGTCCTGGCATCAGCAGCAGCTCTACACCTGGAAACTGTACCCTTGAAAAGACGAGTCAGACTAGCGTCTCCTCCGCCATTGTTGTTGACAAAGCTGTTTTTGTAAGTCAACCCCGTCTTGACTCTGATTGGTCTGTGAGGGAGCAGTGACATTGACAAGCACGGTGCTGTTCCAAAAGTTGAAATGTTTTCAACTGAAAGCGCTGTGAGCACAGCAAAAACAGCAGACGCTGAGCGCTGAACTACTTGGTTTTGTATTGAAAACCTGCGCTGTCTGTCCCTTATTGTGTGACTTTGGTGTTGAAAGGGATCCAACGCAGTTTGTGTGTAAAACAGAATACTAAGCATAAGATGGCAAGAGTTTGTTGCTACTGTTGCTGGATGGAGAGAATTAAACAAGGATTTGCTCAGTGGGAGTTGGGCACTATGGGGTGTTAATGACATATCAGTAGGCCTATAGGTGTGATTTTTGTTGTCCTTACAAGTGTGAAAATAGACAGACAGTAGCTTCACTACTTTTTAACATCTTTTCTCCCTCATGCATTTAAAGCAAACGGTGGCATATTGTTCAGTACATAAAACACGTGGAGTGCTCTTTTGATTGAAAGACTCCTGCATTAAACGAATGACCAGCAGAGTCGGGCAGTGCGACTTTCAAATTGGTATTTCAAAACTTTCACCGGCGTACGCTGAGAGCTCAACTACCGTGTTGTAGCTAGTAGGAGTGCAAACCCTACAAAGCAAAAACAGATGGTACTAAAAGAGCAACACAGCTGAACACAAAGTGCACGTTGTCGACTTCACTGAACACAATAGAAATCTTCACGCAGGACGACAGTTTAAACCTTTTTTGTCTTTCTGGGAAACCCCCAGAAACAGACTGCGTCTTATATACCGGTGCAACATATATTCCTGATTTTGCGGTAATTTGGTTTAAATAAGTTATTTGATATGTAAAAGGAGCAGATGTAACGTCATGATTGACACCTCTGTTGACAAATGCAGCTCCTTTCAGTGTTCTCAACTGGATAATCAGAGTAGAGGAGGAACGGTGAGAGGAAACATAACGAACACCAACAATACAGTCATTGAACGTTCCATAACTGTATCTGCTTTGAACTGACGCAAGAATCTGTTCTGCTGTGGACTGCACCTGAGGGATCTTTGACGTTTAATCGGTAAGTTTAATGTGTGCTTTGGTTGGCTAAGAAGGGGCGTGGTGTCAATTCAGCAGTTGCTCCGGCCAGTCCCCTCTTTACATGTCTGAAATAACATCACCATTACAATATTTCAGCATCTGTCGTGGGGGTGTTTTGGCTTCACTTTTGTGAAGAAGACGGGGACGCTTTGTTCATAGTAACATACAGTCGTTTGACAATGAAGCAAGAGCTGTATATGCCACACTGTCCTGACAACAGGTTTCAAGCAGCATAAGTAAATCAACACCCAGGTGTGCAGGGGTCTAAGATGATGGGTTCATCAAACTTACAGTATCTGCCTTCACATGAAGGCCTCACTCACACATGTAACTTCAGAACAAAAATGGGACTAAGCCCCACATATTCAGCTATTGGGAGCGCAGCTCAAGTCACATATTCATGTCCCACTGTTTCTAACCATCTTGGTCAACATAAGTGTCAAGTTTCTTAACAAAGACACTGACCTTGCAGCTGACCAAAAAGCCTTGGAGTCTGAATTGTAATCACACAAGATAATCAGGAGAAAACCTTCAACTTGTAGACATAAACGTGAGCTCTGGACTGAAGTTGTTTTACAAACCAACTTCCCAAAGCTTAGACTACATCTGCAGCACATTCATACAAGTAGCAGCAGAGTCAACTTAAAAATGGTGTATAGATAAACATATGTTTAAAAAAAATGCATTTATAACTGTAGCTAAACGTAATCTTCTCTATATCAAGAACAGGTACAGTCAGCAAGTTAAAACAGGAGGTTTAAGTGCTGCAACAGCTGCTCTCAGTGGAAGAAGCTGGTAGTACAAGTCAGTATCACAGCAGCATCTGCAGTCATATTTTTCATAAAATAGAAGATTTCAGAAAATGTTTAGTAATAACTGACCTGTATGAGCTATTAATAAATAGTAATAATTCGCACACCGATACATAATACGTAATGTGGACTATTAGCTCGACTAAGCCGATAAGACATTTCCTTTTTAAGAAGCTTTTATTGAATCTTCGTGAATCTAGCAGAAACTTAAGTGTGTACTGACGACTTACAACGGAGTTTCAATGACAACCAGCCCCCATGTAATTCACCACCATGTTTATTTTTTATTATTTCAAATTTGAACTGAATCTTTCGGTTTTCTTTGCAAATTATAATGGCATTACTATCTCACCTGTTAATTGAAAACTCCGCGTGTCCCCTGAAGGCATCACGTCCGCAGCATATCCAATAATGCAAAAATGAACCAACAAAAACTGGACTTTACTTATTAAAAACATACTTCCGCTTTATTGTCTCCAAGAAAAACAAATATCTGAAAGCAAAAGTATTTAAAATGATCGAGGTTAAAATATTTGATCCTGTATGTTTCTTTGTTTGTGTTTCAATGAGTCCGCTGCTACCTTTCCATCATGAAGCTTAAACTGCCCAAATCAGCTTTTCACTGGTCAAGCTGTTAAAATGTCGTATATTGTAACTTCCTGCCAAGAGTTTCAAAATAAAACTCTTCTATGAATTAAATATTAAATTTGGCATTTGACAAAGGCAACGGAGCCATAAAACATGTCCACTATACTAACAGGAACATGTTTAAATGTCGATACAAATAAATAGGCTACTTACTTCATAAGAATGGTGTGTGTGCTTTCATTTTGTTGTTCATCCGCTTGCTTTTACTCTAACTTGACATTTTACCAAGTGTCTGAAGTGATTCCCACCTGGTGCGCTCTGGCCCCGCCCTCACAGCAAAGATTGATTGGAAGAAGATTTTTGGTTTTTGCAAGTCCAACAAGAACAAGAACACAATGACAAATGCAATTGCAATACAAATCATGTGAAATACTTTCCTCAGTATATATCTACATATTTTCCAAAAAATAATTGTATTGTTATTTCTATTAGGGTGAAGTCAGGTAAAATGGGCCATCAGGTAAAATGGGCAGAATAAGGTTGACGCATCATAGCCCTTCGAAAATGTACAGCCAATCACAATAAATGATCTTGCACTGTTGCTACAACACTGGTTCACATGTAACAACAGTTTTGATTGGTCTTGTTTGCTCATGTGGGGGGGGGGGGGGCAGAGTGTTACAAGAAGTATGTCGGAGAAATGTGCATGACATAGAAAATTTCATTTATTATTAATAAGGTTAATAAAGCAATTATAAGTAAGCTTACCAATAAGGCAAAATTATTATGAACAATGTTTTTACATGCTCTTTCAAATAAATAAATGTAATTTAAATAGAAACTTTGATTTTTGTTGAAAAAAGTCATTTTAGGTACTGACCCATTTTACCTTAACTATAGCTAGCTAAAATGGGCCACACATTTTTCAAAGAAATTGAGGCCACAAAAACAGATTGGGGTTGGTGTTTGGCACTTTTTTTGACAGAACATGCAGAAACACACACACCTGTGCTGAAACACACCCATACAACATTCATTTTTAAATGTGCTTTTCAATTAAATATTGTTCAACTTTTGTGCATGAAATGGCTATACAGTGTGACACACACACACACACACACACACACACACACACACACACACACACACACGCACACACACACACACACACACACACACGCACACGCACACGCACACGCACACGCACACACACACACACACACACAGACACACGACACAGACTATTGTCCTGAAATACAATCCATTCAACATGATTAGTTCATTTTAATGCATTTTTCAATTAAATATCTGTTCAACTTGTTGTTCTATGAATCATATTTATTGTGTTGTTACTGTAGAACACCAAAGACATTATTGTTCGTGTCAATTTACTGTTATAGTTCAAATTAATTCAGTTGAAATTGCTGTGTTCTCTCTTTGGCCCATTTTACCTCAACATCGTGTTGTAGCTCAAGAGGGACCCTGCTGATACTCTAATTCTCATAATTAAAAAACTATTATACCTTTTCACATTTTTTTAACAAATAATTATTCAAGAGACCAATGCCTATTTATCAAAATATAATTAGATATCATGCATAGCTTATTTGATGGTCTTATACATCTTTTACCAAAAGGTGGCCCATTTTAGCTGACTTCACCCTACTGCTCACTCTTTTTATTTCATTATATTTGATATAAACCCGTTTAAATTGAGCCAAACCGCAAAAGTGTTTTCCACTTGTGTTCCAAAGTTTGGAGTAACAAAAACCATGTTGAATCTTGATTAAAGTTTTCAGTAACTCCATGACTAGTAGACTAGTGCGTGAGATTGTGAAGCAATCATTATTTATATTTTTAGTTTATTTAGCCTACTGTTTTAAATACTGCTTTTTGTCTTGTCTTGTGTTTTTGAGGTTTTTAATGCTGCTTCATTTGAGAATGCACTGAATTTGGTTGTAGACATATAATGATGATAATCTTTCCTATGTTCTTATCTTTATGGCGTTATCATTGGTTATAAGTATCTGCTGCAGCATCAAGACAGATCATTCCTCTCACCACCCAATCAGGAGGTAGCAATCACACCAGGAGAAAATTAGATCTGAAAATGGTGTCCAGGTTGAACAACACTTACTTCTGTGAAAAAAGGCCAAGGGTAACAGAGCAGGCTGTTTAATTCAATACTATTTCCATTTATAAAAGTTTTGCTACATTCTGTCATGGCTGAACATACCACCAGGTTAATTTCCCTTTTGGTAACAGCTTCACGCCTCTTCTTCATCGCCAAAAAGTCAGGAAGGGAGCAGAGCTAAGATAAGCAGAGGCTAGCAAGTCATGCTCAATCTAAAGCTAGAGAGCAAGAAGATAATGACACAACTTAAACTTCAAGTAGCCGGCCTAGCATTAAGTAGAAGTGTGAAGTGTAAAAAACAGCAGGAACAAGAGAACTCAGAGAACAACAAGGCCTCAGAGAACAACAAGGCCTGTTTCCATTCTCCCCTTGTCAGATATCAATGCATTGTAAAGGCCCTCTGCGTGTAACACAAACTCAATATGTACCCTTTAGCCTCCTCAGGCTCTTAACGTACTTCGATGTAAACTTACCTGCACAATACAAGACGTACATAGTGATGTTAAAAGACCCAGAAAGCCCACTTTGGGTGGTGGTCTAGGGCAGTGGTTCGGGACCAAAAAGTGGGTCGTGGAGCTGTTTTCAGTGGGTCATGAATGTGTGCCTGGAAGAAAAACTCAGTCAAAAAGTCTATGAAGCGCTTTTTTAAAGAAGTTTGTTTCATTCATTTCCTTTGTTCTATCAAGCTCTGTGCCGCCTGAGGTCCAAACTGCACAATTTTTCTTTAAATAAATCTGATTGATTGGAAAAACTAAAAATTGGGTTGCAATTTTTCATGAAGGAGTAGTTGGTGGGTCCTGAGGCTTGACCAGTTGGGAACCACAGGTCTAGGGCACATAAGACTTTAACCAAGGAATAATTTAAACCCACCGTTCTTCTTTCTAAACATAACTAACATTTCGTGCTAAAACCAAACAGAACGTTTCAATTAAACCACAAAGGGTTGAGGAAGCATTGGTATCTCTTGCCTGGGATGAGAACATGTCGTAGTATATCACAACTTTATAGCCACCAAAGCATCATTCCCCAGTACCAGGCAAACAGAAGATAGCGAGCAGGCTGACACAGGTAACGAAGAACATTAACAGACTTACTAAGATGGAAGCAAAGCACCAGAAGTTGACAGATGTTTCACTGAATTCTGTGTAGAAAGTGTTGTTTTGTTAGCGTGTGGTATGAATTTGTGATAAGGCAGTGTGTGCCAACATCTGTCTCAGGGTGCCTTGATGGAGTTTATCAGGAGCAAAGCCTTTTAGAGGGTGCAGCATGTGCAATATCTTTGTCACACCGGACATTTTTTTTAAAGGTTTATTTTTGGGCTTTTCATGCCTTTAATTGAGATAGGACAGTGGATAGAGACAGAAACACGGAGAGAGAGAGAGTGGGTAACGACGGGCAGGAAAGGAGCCACAGGTCAGATTTGATCCCGGGCCGTCCGCTTGGAGGACTATAGCCTCCGTACATGGGGTGCACACACTAACCACTAGGCTGGCGCCCCCACACTAGACATTTGGACCTGTTAGCTTGTTCCACTTACCTGATGAATGTGCAATCATTTATTTGATGTGTTAAAGACTGTGTGTGAACAAAGACACAATTGACTAAGAACAAAGACATTGAACAAGACCACAGCAGTGAAAGGAACATCCTAATCACAATAATCTAGTAGATAATTGAATAAAAAGGCTGCATATTAACACACAAATCATTCAGCGAGTCAAAGAAGGCTTCATTTCATTCTTTTTTTATTTCAATGAGCTTCGCTTCATACAAAATGTTTAATGTAGAAACAACTGCAGAGTTCAAAGTCTGGCCAAGAAACATAAAATCAGGCAAACAAACATTTCACTGAATCCCAAATAAAGGAATGTTCCAGCTTTGCTGCACAGGGGGGAACCGTCACCACGTTCAATACTGTTTTTGTTTTCAAATAGAAATCAGTCTTTACGGCAAACCCCACAGTTTATATCAAATATTAAAAATCAACAACAAAATAACACATGGTATCTAAAAGTAGTAAGTTTTCTACATGCACATACATTGTTAGAACATGCAAACATTTTCATTTTCTCAAGTAAAAGCCACATCTATACTGCCGATGGTATGCAGATAAAGAGACTGGATCACTTGTAATGTTTGGTGGCAGATAGGTCCAGACTGGGGCACAGGTACGTTTCCTTTGTTGCAATACAGAGGCCGCATAGTTGAAAAGGTAAAGGTATTTCGTTGATTTTTTTGTTGTTGCCACAACGGAAACAAAATATTAAAATAACGAATGCATCTGCAGAAAAATGTGTTCCTGTCTTTGAAAAAAAAAGTAATCCATGTATACATATGAACCCCCCCACCCTCCCCGTTTTGAGCTGTTTGAAATTGCCGTTCCAGGTAAGTATTCTGCATGCAAATATATGTATAAAGTTTCTGTAATCCTAAATAATCTGTTTCTTGTCTACACTTTGTGCCTTTATGCATTGTTTTTATGTTTTTTTTCATAGCATTTTCTATAAAACATTTGGTCACAATCATGCTGAAGATCTGAATCTGAAGAGACCAGCATGTAAAGCTACAGAATGGATGGAGAAATGGGTTTGTCTTGTTGCATAGCCCTACTCTCATGTCTTTCAGTTTGTGTCTGGCCCCTGCAGTGTGTGTGTCACGGTGAAGAAAAGAAGGCTCCTGTCGATCCCATACGACCTGCTGAGGGTTCACAAATACCTTCCAGCCATACAGCTCATGCGAAAGGCTAAAATCTCCTCCTAATGTTGCAGACTACTGCGATGTGTAAACAGCACTGGATGAACATTAAATTAAAGATGAGTAACAGTGATAAATCAGCCTACATTTACAAACAGCAGGAAAATTTCCTCCTTCAAATTTGACCAGAAGTAGAAGTCAGTGAGACAGCCATTCATTTCTAACCATTAATAGTGATAATCTGTGTTATTCTGTGCACTGCACGAGTTGTTCATCTTTAGGAAAGTAACTAAACATGATCTAGTCTTACAGTGCCTGATGCGATTTGGTTGTTGTGAGATTGATTATTTTTTACATACACACATCCTACTCTTCACAGCTATTTTCCTCTTAAAATGTGTCAGCAATTCACCTTTTCAATATTCATCAGAACTGAAGAGTCAATGGGTTGTGAAAATCCAGACGGACATTGGGTCATATTTTAATTTTAAGGAAAAGAAGATATTCCCACACACTCACTCTTGTGCGGAATATCTTGTTCTTGCTACTGTTTTTGAATTGCCCTGCACCTACGTGATGTGAATATTATAATAAGCCTTTTTCATATTTCAATATAACACGACCCACATCTAATGCACAGCCACTTCCCAGGTATTATTACACTTAGCTTGAACGTGGTCTCATGCTAAAACTAGCTGTTGAAGCTAATAAGTGATTCAACTTGTTATTTTAACTAGTAGCAACCTCTGGTGCTGAAAAATGAAGCCAATGTGGAAGTGCACAAAACTGTAGTTCCTTGAGTGTCCACTAGAGGCTGACTCCCAAAAGCCCTGAAGTCCAATTAACACCCATATCAAAGTGACCATTTTGACAGCCGAAATACATATCTTTAAGGCCTGGTTCAAGAAATAGATTTGGTATCAGTGGCTCATGTCTTTATTGGTACACACTGAATGAGGAGTGGATTTTCTGCAAAATCATTTTTTTGATTACATTAAGGCTTAGAGTTATGCAAACTTAGAGGCGTTGCTGAGTGTATTGACAGGTGGGCACATTGTTGTCATGAGGCTTAAGGCCCGTCTCAGCTCCACCTCTAGGTTGACTGATAGTAAGTTTGAGACAGCATTTTCAAAATGGCCACTGCCATTGTTGAGCTTCAAAACTTTGTTTCAGAAACCAATGGATGACATCACTGAAACTACGTCCATGTTTTATACAGTCTTTGTTTTGATTTTTTAAACCTCAAAATAAGGTAATATTTTAGTCTAGATTTTCACTACGTATTGTCTTTACAGTTGCTGATGAATCACACTTGAATCCAGTAGGAAGAAAATGGCTGCCATTTGAATTTGGTGAACCTCTAATTTCACCGCCTATCTCTACAGTATTTTAGTTTCATAACGTTTCAATAATGACTTTGACTTTCTAGATGTGAATGTGCACTTATCAGCTGTGTCCCAAGTCTTACCATCATACTGATAGTTACGATGTCCTAGAGATATGATGTTTGATATATTAGGTTATTGGTACCACTTTCAGTACAGAAAAATATCAGTGCAGAAATGCCAAAGATTCACACAATCACTCCGAAGCAGTGTCAACATTACATAACTTGTACCCTAGAAAGGAAGTTGATATTTACATTGTGAAATGGCATGGTCAGTACATAAGCTGCTGGTCATAATTCATAAATTACTACATTTAAACGTTCTGAAAAAAAGTTTGTATCTACCAAAACAGCAATATCTGATTTTTTTAAACTCAAAATATATATAATCGTAAACGTTTCACCATCAAGAATCCAGCAATATGATACTTTGAAGATAGATTTCAACGTGATATTTGATACAAAACGTCTAACAAACTGTGAATTTGGAATGACACTGCCAATTGAATTTAGCAAAGAAAAATCAAAATGTGCTAGTTTAAAACTTCACTACTCATGCTTGCTTTTTGTTTCCCCTGTGATTCCTTTCAAGCTTCTTTAAGTTTCACCTGCTAAAATCATGTCTAGCTGTGAAGAACTTTCACATTGAAATGTTTGCATGTGACAAAAGTAAAGTTAATCAAAAATGTTTTACTGATTTGAGAGTCCTTGACAAAAAAAACAACAACCCACTGGTTATTCAGTGTGTTTAATCTGAGAGAGCTTCTTCTAACACACCCTGAAGCTCCCCTTAAAAGGGTTTCACTTGTACATTGAACTTACAGCACAAGAAAAACACAAGCAGATTTAGGATGTATGACATCATTGATCATCATGTCTTACTTGTTCGTCCAGTGCAAACAAGCTACATTTACCTGCATAGAGCGAGTATGTGGTACTGAATTGGGACACAGCTAAAAAAGCCACCATGTTGAAGTATGAAATCCAAAAAACACAATATTCTGCTGCTGCAGACCTCACGTCCCGGGTCACACAGATTCTTGTATGCCTGATGTGCTTTCTCATTGGCTCCCATTGGGTTGACTTTTTGGATATGCTGGCAAAAGGGAAACCTAAAAACGTCCAGTTTGTATCAGAATATGAATGTAGTGGATCCATATATATTAATTTAATACCAAATGATCTTTTTTTTAAATCTTCACCAGTTAATTTAAGTGTTTACCCTAAAGTTAAGACCTCAATATTTTTTGAAACAGTCCTTGGTAAAATAGAAACAGCATCGTTGTGACGCTCACAGAGCTCACCAAACTGTGCATTACTACATCCTGCCAGACTTTGTGGTTGAAATGTTTTTGTTTTGTTTCTCAGCTAGAACTATCTGGAGATGACTCCACCAGTTATCCATGAGAGAATAAAAAATAACCAAGAAAGCAACAAACTGAACGTAGAAATGCAAATGATATCTTTAACAGCAGATGCACACACCAGTGTTAGTTTGAATCCACACACACACTCACAGGGCCTGTTGTGACCTAAATATGCATAAAGACTCCGACTGGATCCCTCTTTGCTACTCTGGGTCCGAAATCAGGAAGTGCAAGCTCTCTAGTCCTCCTCCCTTGCTTGTGCTTGCAAGGCTCAGATTCATACCATCCTTATGAAATACAAAAACAATAAACTCTACTGGGTGGTCACGGCAGATAGCCGACCATCAAAACATGCAGAATGTGCTATTTGCATTAATGTTACTGGATCTATGGTATATATTTATGCAGTTTTAAATGCTCGCATGGCGGTTCCGTAAAGTTGATTCTTGCTCCCCGACCCTTGCTTGATTTTATGGTTGATAAAAAGAAAGATAATATGATCGACTGCCATGAGGTCATTTTCCATCTTAAGTGTTGTGTAAATATCATTCCTCTGCTTGCAGATAAGGCTTCCTGTACAACATGTTTTCCTGCAGAGCTACAAACAGAATGAATCAAACATCTACACCGAAGTGGATGCATTAGAAAACAGTTGACGTTGCATCTTTTTTTTTCTTCTACAGTATATCTAAAAGGAGAGGCACTTTGTTTTAAAACATCGCAAAGAAGTCTGTAAGAAACATTAGACCTGAAACGATGGCAAACCGTAAGCAGTTCACACAAAACACACCCTTGTTTTGTTTTTTTCATGTCATACAAAAAATGCACACAATGAAAAGACAACATCTACAAGGAACTTTGATAGAAAACAAATCAGTCAGTCGGATACTTTTTCACTCACATGCATCGCTTTTCTCTTCAAATCTGGAAGAAACAAAACAATCTCGGCTGTCCGTGTGACAGCACGTCGTCTGTTCGACCGACACAGAGGGAATGTAGTAAAGGATTAGGCATCATCATGGAATGGTAAAGTCCTAAACTAAAGAACACACAGCTGTTTGTACAGTAATGTCTCATTTCACTAACCTACTTCTTGTCCTGTTTTCATTACTATCTGTTGACTCCACCATAGAGACTCCCAAACGCTGTACAGCTACTGTCAGAGAGTTCATTTAAAGCTAATGATAACAGGCCTGACAGACAGTAGGTTGTGCTGTGTTCTGTTATAATGGTTTACAACAACGTCAATGTAAATTAAGCAGCTGATTCAGAGACTCATCCGGGGTGTACTGTTGTCTCAAGCCTGATTCTTTTTATGGTGTAAAGGCTGCTTTCCAATGTACCTCTTGCATCTTGAACTCTGCAGTTCTTTGTAGCCAATAAAATGTCTGATCTTCTTTAGCTCACTGTTTGTTTGACAGCAAACAACTGGACAGCACGTAACTGTTTGCTAACATGTCTGCTGTAAACCTTTGTAAGGGGAGAACATATTTAGGTAGTGTGAACAGCTTGTTGCAAGCAGAAAAAGCACCTGAAGCTTTTGGAATTTGTGAATCGCTTTTAGCAAAACTAGTCAAAAAGTTAGAGGCTCAGAATTCAACCTTACTCGAACAATTCTGTTTCGCAGCTTGTATAGTGCAAACACCTAGGTTTATTTAGTGTGGTTTATCTACATCCAAAGATTTATTTGGATCTTTTATTTTAGGTTACTCTGATCTTAATACATAGTCTGGGTGTTTGATGTAAAGCTGTTTGAGAGTCAATATGGTGTTGTCAACAAAAGCATGATGTCTAAGCAAACCAAACATCTGTAACACGTCTGATATTGAACAAGGTTTACTCTTCTGTTTTATGATGCTACGTGCCCTTTGATAAAGACGAACCTTTGTGTTCACATTCATTTTTCCCACTGCTCCCTGTTGAGATCTTCTCCCTAACATCACCCCTCCACGTTAGGTATACAGTAACAACACACAGTGACGATGTAAACTAAAGCCTTCAAAGAAGATGATAAAACTCATCACAATTCCTCAAAATGCATTAAAAAAGTTGGTTTAAAGCCATGCTAGCACCATTCGTCCTCCTCTGCCTCCTGGTAATACCTGGGTGACCTGCTGCCAGAACCCGGGCTGCTGCTGCCCCCGAAGCTGAAGTGATACCCGTTAGGCACCCCAAGGTTCTGCTGCGGAGTAGAAAGCAGGGCTCCCATCGTGTGAGGCAGTGCGGTCCGAGAGGAGCGTCTGGAGTGGGGGCTGGGGGACAGCGACCCAGAATCCTTGAAGACGTCCAGCTGGTCCCGGAGGCTGCCATAGAGGCTGTCCAGGGCCTCACCTTGGCCCTGGCCTAGAAAGGGCTCGGAGCTGATACGAGTGACAGGGCAGGGGAAGTTACGGGAGCCGCTGTGACGGAGGGCGTTGTGCTCCGACAGGCCACGGCTTAGCCGGCCAGGACTCAGAGAGGCCTGGCTGGACACAAAGTGCACAGGGGAAGAATTGGCAGTCTTGTAGGCCACCCCGGGCCGCGGGGTGAGGGGGGTCTGGGGGAGCTGCCGACGTCCGCGGCTTGGCGTGCTAGAACTGGAGCTCAGAGCCACTGGGCTGCCTTTAACCCAACCACTGCCCTGGATGAAAATTGAACAAGCAATTTGAAACGATAGAAGAATGATGAAAATATGTGACAGAGGAAGGACGATAAGGAAAGGAAACAAGGCCACCGAGGAAGGACAGGAAGGACACAAACATTCGACATGAGATGACCCAAAGATAACAGAGAACAAACAGAACAACGACAGAGAAGACAGAATGGTACGGTGATGTCAGACAGATGAAATGGATGGAAAATGATGAAAAGAGAAAAGTGGGAAAAGAAGTGAAAGGCCATGAGAGGCTGCACTGAAGCAGACAGAGGAGAAAGAAGCAGTAAGAACATGCAGAGAGATCCCAGTAATTCTTTAACACAGTCTGCATTCTGCAGGGTTTTTTTTCTAAACTGCCTCTCCTACAACAGCCACTGCTTCATCCTAACGTTTAATGTGAAGGTATGAAGGAATCTGACAAGGATCTAGTGCTCGGGTCATTGTGGCTCTCCTCTGATATGAACAAGCTCAGGTGAACCTAGAGGCCTCTAGTTTCACAGAGGATAACAGTAAACCAATATGACAAAGGATTGTGCTGGATGACATCGCTGTTTGGTGTGCAGAAGAAGATGTGTCCATTAAAAAGTGTCTGACCCACACTGTTGATCCCTCACAATCTATAGTCAACTGTCTCTAAATATCCCTTAACAATAATATTTAGAACAAGCCCCTACATCCAAGCTGGGCCTATATTGGTTGAAAGTGGGTTGACTGAGATATCTCCTTGGGGCCCAGTCAGTTTTGTCGTGGGTTTCCCTGGAGGCCCCACATGGGTTAGCCCAGATGAGTCAATAAAGTGCCTTTGATGTGCTCCATACAGGCCCATATGGGTAGATTGGGCCTACTTTAACCTAACCAGTGTCCATGTTTGCTGTCCGAAGTGTCAACCCATTTTGGGGTTCTGTGTCCACTTAGGCATTTGTTTTGGGCTGGCAGCACCAAATATTTGTAATACAACCAGTGCAATTCAGCGTTTTCAGTGCTCAGTGTACCGAGTGCAAAGACACACAACTTTTGGAACAGCTCGTCAAATGTCACTGCTCCCTTACTGAACAATCAAAATCATGAAGGGACGGGACTTCTGATATCAGCTTAGGCCCGCTGAGCCCATGCCCAGGTAAAAACCACCTCACCAAGTGAAACCATTAGGGCTCTGCTTGGACGTGATTGCAGGGTCCTGACTTCTGAAGCAGGCCTCACCTTATATCTGTGATCTGCTAACTCCCTACAGTATGAGCCAGCAGGGCCATACTAGTGGAACCTATTCGTTTTACTATGTTGCCTTGTTTTATCACTTTGTAACTTGATTAAGAAAAGGAAATAGATGAAATGAATATTATTACTATCTGTGTGGCTAAAACAAAAATGAAGCACCTCGAGTGGACACCAGTGTTTTCTAAAGTAGAAGGTGTACAGAGGACGTCCTCTTTCTGTGACGATAGTACAATTCTTAAATTGTGATTGAAGGATTTTTTATGAATGTGTGAATATTTGTCAGATACTGACGGGAAACAGAAGAACCCTCTCAGCTGAGCGCACACACTCATATTCATGTAGTCTTGTAAACACAGGTATTAAACATTACATCGATGGTCTTTCCGTCACCCTACTGCTCTGCCATGAAACTAAAAGCCTCCACCTGAAATGATTATCAATTTGAGGAGGTTCCACACAGGTTTTAATATAATAATATTTAAAGCAGCGATAGATTTTAAGAAAGGAAATTTGATATTTTGATAGAAAACACTCAGGTAAACTGTATTCTCATTAAACTGTTCAGATATCCCCTTCACCTGGTCTACAGCCTGGTCTGGTCCTATTCTACCTGCCCGTGCTCTCCCACCTGCTTGTTGCTGGTTTCCTGCCCCTCGCTGGGGGACACGGCACAGCTGGCGGTGGCTGATTTGGTGTGGCAGTGTTCCCGGCTGCAGTAGCGGTCACAGGAGTAGTATCGTTGCTTATCCGCAGAGGAGGGGTGATGTTTCCTCTCGTGGGAGCGTCCCCGGTCATGTGCACGCTCTCTGGAGGCAGCAGGGTCAGACGCTGGCTCTCCTGCAGCTCCTGTGGAGGAGGACAACACAGGGTGAAAGCTGAGTCTACACAAGATTCCTGCATATTTTTAAATGCCTTTTGTACAAAATATGAATCCTGTTATACCGGAAAAAATATACAACTAATAAATACTGCTTAAATATAGGTCTGTAAAAAGTAAAAACCATGACCGTTTATCATATTATCTTGTACACAAAAGTTATTATGGAATGCCATTTTATAAAATATTAAATAAATAAATAAATACATAAATTAATTAATATGCCTATGAACATAATAATAAATACTTTTATTTATTTCCAGGGACTTTTATTTCATAATGCCACATTTATTTATTTCCCTCTGTTTTTGTTTCCATTTCTTATATGCAAATGAGGGGGCGTGGTTATATCACAGATTCAGACAAAAACACAGAGCCGTATTTCAGACCAAAGCAACAGCACAAGGACAAAACTGAATCGCATGAGAAGTTGTTGGGTTGTGTTGAATGTTAAATGCTGGGGCAGCCATTTTGTTTCTTTATAATTAACAGGCAAAGATTTGAATGATGCTTCGATGTCATGGAAACCGAATGTTGTAAGAAAATAAACCAAAGGAATTCCAGAACTCTGACACATCAAAGGCAGTTAGAATCTTCATATCTGACATCACTTAACGGGTAATAAGCCACAGACTCTTTACAGTCCACGAGTTCACTCAGAGAGTACAGCAGTTCACAGATCTGATCTGAGATATTGTCATAAGAGAACAAACTCAAACTATTCAACATCCAAGACATTGATTCACTTCTAGCAATGGAACAATCACAGAGCTGGGGAGATATCATGGAGAAGGAGATGGGAGATGAGGAGGTTGGAGCTGAGGAGTTTAAATACCCCATGCAAGGAGCCAACCGCAGGAACCGCTGCCAAAACCACAATTGGCAGCATCCTACTCAGCCAGAAGGTCAGACTTTCCACCGAAGGAGGGAGGAAGCCTACGGACAACACCGCTGGCAGAACCAAGATGCACCCAATCGTGCACTGCCCCAGAGACGCCCACCCCAATGGCAGGTAGTTGCAGATCTCAGAAATGAGCTGGAGGGAGTGAAGGTTCTTCTGAAACAGGAGAAAGAGCTGAGCAAGGCAGGGCGTGAGAGATACGCCATCAGCGAGACAAAGATCCAGGAGATGGAAGAAAGGTGCAGGGTGGAGCGAGAAGAGAGACTCCAATGCGATCAGGAGATCAGGATGCTCAAAGAACAACTGAAGCACCTGAATCCATCCTACATCGTGAAAGCTGAAAATGACGCGCTGCTGGAAAAGATTAAGGTCATGCAGAAAGATACCTTCAGCAGGGACATCAAGACCGCCAAGCAGACAATCGCCTTAAAGAACAAGCTGGAGGAAGTTACACAAAGCCGGCAACACCTTGCCTCCAAACTGGATGCACAGGAGGAGGTCAATCTTGGGCTGCAGAAGGAGTTGAGAGACTCCAAAAAGAAAAGGCAGCACCATAAAATGATGAAAGACAACCTCCAGAGAGAAATGGAGCAAGTCAGGCATCAGCATCTGGAGTCAGCCAAAAAGGACCTGATGCTGGTAGAGAGACTGATAGAGGAGAAAGAGTCCCTGAAGCAGGAGGTGAAGGTCCTCAAAGAAGAGGTATTCAGCAGCAACATGCGTTATGCAGAACAGCTGGATATCGTGCAAAGACAGTTCCAAGAAAAGACCAGCAGCAGCATCAAGCTCGTCTCCAAACTGAAAAGACAGAAGAAGATCAATTATGCTCTGCAGAAGGAGGTGGAGGGGCTCCAAAAGGACAAAGAGCCCCAAACGTTGAGGGCTGACTGTCCTCAGGAAGAGCTGGAGGAAGACAGTCAACCGTGTGTCACCAGTGAGGAGATCACTACGTTGAGGAAGGTCTGGGCTTCAGAAAGCCGCCTCCGATACAAGCGGCAGAGGAGGCAGAGCCTGGACCCAAAGTGACGGCCCCATAGGCAAATTAATTAATTAATTAATTTCATAGGCATATTTATATATTTATTTATTTCATAGGCATATTTATTTATTTATATATTTATTTATTTCATAGGCATATTTATTTATTTATATATTTATTTATTTCATAGGCATATTTATTTATTTATATATTCATATATTTCATAAGTATATTTATTTATGTATTTATTTAATATTGAATAAAATAGCATTCCATAAGTTATTACCTTGTGCTCAAAATATAAAAACAATATAAAACAAAAATCACTTTTTGGGACTCCAGGGGTTCCATAGTATTCTGATATTATTAGAATAGGCCTGAAGAACATAATTATCTTTTTCTAAACCTGTGGCCACCAAAACTGTCACAGTTTGGGTTGGTTTAGCAAACAACATGCTGTAAAACTCTGAAATTAAAGGTCACATATTATGCAAAACACACTTCACCATGTTTCTCTAACACTAATATGTGTCCCTAGTCTGTCTACAAACCCCCCAATTATAAGAAAACTCCATCCTCTCCATCTTTTGCCTGCTCCACTTTTCAGAAAATGTGTGCTCAAACAGGCTGTTTGGAGATTTTCCCTTTGTGACATCACAAAGGGCAGTAACCCCTCCCCCAGGTGGGTGACACTCCCACAGCGAGGTGTTTGTTCTGCCCTCTGAGTCTGCCTTCTCACTGTAAGTAATTAGGCATGGTGCTAGAAAGCCTGAGCCACCCAAGCCCTTCCAGGGGGGGTTTCCAGCAACAGCTCATTTGCATTTAAAGCTACAGACACAGAAACAGCCTGTTCTGAGCAGGGCTGAAATAGAGGGGTTTATAGGCATGATCAAATACAGGATCAGAGTGGATTTAGAACAAGAAACTTCACACACATGTTTTGGGGAGCTCTGATACTTATTTAAACCTGTTGAAAAGGAGGATAATATGTGACCTTTAAACCCTTGAAACAGAATTACATACAGCTCAGAAGCTACTTTTATAAATTAACTGTGTCAACAGCTAAAAATAAAGAGCTGAATGGATATTTGGAGATTTCAAGCTGGACAAAACTGCTCTACCAACAGAACAAAATGTCCATCCATAAAGTGACAACAACTGCATGGCTGAAGAGGACACATGGCAAATCTCAGATTCTGTTTTGGGTTAAATGAACAGCTTTGCTATCTATTCGTTTCCACATGGATTTCACATTTCACTGGTTATCTAAGCCTAACTTAAACAAAATACTTTGTAAACACTCACTTACACACTCACTCACACCGTCAATCATATTCACTGAGAGGACTCAGTGCAACAGATTTCAGACTGACTGTAACACCAAAGAGTTTTATCTCCTCTGCTGACATTTTTCCTTCTCCACAGCCTCACCCTGCAGAGACGCTGCCAATAAATGACAGAGTTATAGACTGTTCATGACTGTCAGTGTCTTATATCAGAGTAATAAATAGCATGTGTGGAGCTGCAGTCTCACAGCCAGACTCAGAGTGAGCACTACTGATCTCTAACACAGCTGAGACCCTGCAGGGGGCACCACTCGCTCTGTTGCACATTCAGTGTTGTGGGTTAAATGTGACCATGGTTCAATGTTATACTTCACTGATGGCAGTGAATTACAGCAGGGTCAAACATGTACACCACATATTAAACCAAACATCTTTGATAGCTTTTGTTTGCTGCTCTGACCTTTTTGTTAAATCCCTTTTTTCAACATTCTTGCATTTAAATGTATTGCCTTATACTGATCGTTCATGCTCTAACAGTGTTTGTAATTGAATAGCCTGCACACTGACTGTGTGAGTAGAAGAGATGACCTACCAGCAGCACTGGGTGCTTGGCCACCAGGAGGTGTATCCAGAGACCTCTGCCTCTTCTCTCTGTCTCGTTCTCTGTCTCTGTCTTTGTCTCTACGGTGGTGGCAGCGGTGGTGGTGGTGATGGTGGTGGGGTCGGTCCTGGCTGGGTTTCTCCAGGGTGTAGTCCCTCAGGTTGACCTCTTGGGGGCGCTGTGGGGCTACGGTGGAGGCTGAGCGCTTCATGGGGCTGGCATCAGGGACAGACTGAGGGATGGGGGAAGAGAGACCCTGAGGCTCACTGAGTTTCATGTCTGACAGACATTAATACACAGCTCTTGTTAACTCCATGTCTACATCTGACTTTCTTCTATTTAAAGGGTTATTCCGTTATTTTTAAACCTTTAACTGTTAGCCGTCAAACAGGCTGTAACTTATCCTTAGGAGGAGATGTGCCTGATCAGAGAATGTCCACTCAAAGCTTTTGTTTTTGCACTTGTTATGTGTCTTACTTTGGGAAGATGGATTTCTAAAGCGACTGAACTACTGACTCATGACCACAACATTCAGAATGAAACCCCATAAAATTGCAAGCGTAGTGTGAGAGTTTGTACATACAGCTAGATTAGTCCCTGGAGAGTGGCGTGAGTGGCTCCGCTGTTTTGCAAGGAGAGGGAAAACAATTAGACAAACAGAAACAAAGAACACTTGTTACTTAAAGGCACTTTGTTAAAATATGATATTATTATTTTAGAACTCAGATAAGTGACAGATAATGAGTGCATGGGCAGACTTTAATTGGGTATAGATTGACCTGCATCGTGCACTATTTTTGCAGCATTATATGATAATACTCATATTCCTCAACACTATACTGTCGGCCATTACTTAAAGCTGCTTTAAGTATTTAGCTTGGGGTAGTTGTGGTGCTCGCCCCACGTACAGAGGCTGTAGTCCTCGAAGCGGGCAGCCCGGGTTCAAATCCGACCTGTGGCTCCTTTCCCACATCTCATTCCCCAATCTCTCTCTGTCCCTGATTTCCGACTTCATCAACTGTCCTGTCTCCACAATAAAGTCATAAAAAAGCCCAGTAATAAATCTTAAAATAAAAAGTATATAGCTGCTTATGAAACAGACAGAAAGTAGCACTGATGCCTCTTTATGACCTATAAGAGCAGACGAGACCATCATCTACAGAAGTGAATATTTCTATCCAGTCATTTGTCATGCCTGTTATCACTGCCATCGGGTCAGTGTCGAAGGAGACAGAACAGAGCACTACTGAAACTACTGCTTCGTACACACGGGTCACCAAAATTGACAAAAATCAAATGACTCACAGTAGCTTATGTAGGAAACATGCTTAAATTATGTTTCCAAGATTTTTTTGTTTTAGTCTATGATTGATATTCCACATTTCACCAGTCCAGTATAAGAAAAAATGCACTGCAGGATGCAGTAGGGACATTATCCTATGTTTCACACTTAAACTATCTGCTTCTTTCCCACATCCCAGAGGCTCACACTTATTTCTAAGAACGTATCGGCCTTAATTCTCTCTGTTCGAGCCTGCCAGGCTTCTTATCTGGAGAAGGTCTGACAAGAACATACCCTGCAAATTAAAATAGGCTTCTGCACATACTGTAATAAAAGGTGATGAAACTGCAATATCGGGATCTAATGCCCCATATAAGCTCGATAAGAGGAACTGAGTGTGCGCTTTGTCTTCTGCTTGACTTCATTGAGGTTATCAATGCCACCACGGCATAAAGAAGCATCTTAATGAGGAGAGCAGGTCTGGACAGATGTAGCCTCCTGATCCCCACACAGCTAAACTCAAATTAAGTGAAAGAAAAATCATTTTGAAAGAGTGACAGATGTTGTGACTGAAGCTGGAAATGCAGAGCTCTGACTACTCCGTACACTTCCCATCATCCTCAGCAGCAGCAGGTAATTTTCAAAAGGCCAGCATTAATTGAATTGGCTAAAGGATTTCCTGCCCTCTTTTCCAAAAGGTGAGAAAAATAAGACAGCGAGTCAACACAGCAACGTCCCTCCCTCGCTCCTCACATCCTTTCATTAATCCCCCTCTCCAGATTCTCTCTCCTCTACTGTAACCCAATTACCATTTCCCTCTCGCCCTGATTCTTGGGCCCAAAGCCATTTGTAGCGACTATCATCTTTTCGGCTGGCAGAGGGAGAAAAACGATACAGGACAAAAAGCTGGCCGCCTGCCAGCATCTAATCTGATTACCGTAGTCTTCTCCTCTGTACCGAGGGTAGGATCAACAACAGCTTCAATGTGGCTGTGAAAGGAATGCACTTTAAATGCACGAATCGATCAACATCAACATCACTCAGGAAATGAGAAGCTTATCATATTTCGTAGGATCCAGTGAAAGATTCATTTAGAGCCTTAACAGGATGAATAGTGAGTCAGAGCTTCTCAGACAACATGCTCTTTTTGGTGTTGTTTCACCTCAATGTGAAACTGTTCAACAACTTGTGTGTTGAAGACACAACATCCCAAACACAGAGGTGTGTTTGAGTGGTTTGTTGAAGAGGTGACATGAAGGTGCAGTGGTAATTTTCATTAACAAAAATATGACGAAAAACATACAACACACAAACAAATGAAAGATTGTACCCTGAAGCTACAGATCCTATTACAGATCAGTGGGCGGGACCTCACTCCCAGAATCTAAAAGCAACGTCCGCCACCTTGCTCCTAAGCTATGCTAACAGGCTCTGTGGAGAAAGCTGAGAAGAACAATGGCGGAAAGTATGTTTCAACTTCAAACTGATATGGATGAAGGGGATTTTGAAGGTCTTGTGCTCGAATTGGATGTTCGTGGCTATCTGTACCCTGCAGCAGCCGAGGCACAAGACCTGCCTGTCGGCGGTGTTTGTGTTCTGGATACACGTTCAGCTCGCTCTGCACAGCTCCCTGTCCAAAACAGATTAGCTCCAATCTCCAAAGCCTTGCTCATACTAGCACAAAACACCTGAAAAACTCCTGAAGGTTTTTGGGGTGAGCTGCATGTGTGTAGCAAACAGCCAAACTTTTAACTTCAACTCTGCTTTGGTTTCTCCTGCCAGTACCATATATTTCTGCATGAGGTTTGAGTGGGAGAAAGCAGCAGGATATAATCAGGAGAATTCACCTCCAGAAAGTGGCAGGGGGTGGTGACGATTATTCCCTGTGATCAGCGCTTGACCGTAGACTGTCTGCACGCAGTGTTGCAATCTCTGTACATGTAATTAAACTGCAGCATTATGTTTTCTGTTCTCCAGAATGTTTTTATCCGCTCTTTTGTTGATTTTGTGATCCTGTCGAACTACACATAGCATTAACACAAAGGGAAATATTATCATTACTGCGTCATCTAGTGGACTCTGTTGCTTCATCCTTACAGTACTTCTGCGTCATTCTTTTCACGTCATGTTTTGCCTCAGGAGACTCCCCGCCTCCCCTCCCATCTTACAGGGATAGTCTCCCGCTGTGAGGTGCATGTGTGAAAAACCAGATCAGGAGGATTTCAGTGGCAGTCCTACTGAAGTTCTCCAGAAATGTTTAGGAGTTCATATGTGAAAATTGCAGAACATAAACAGACCCAGGCTCTGTTCAGCTTGCCAGGTCGTGACCACGCTGATACCTACCCTACCACATGGCCCCTATTGGCCCAAACAACCCAACCGTGTAGACTAATGGGCAGCTAGAGCCAGCACATCACCTCCCCTCCAACGCTAGTTCCAACCGCCGTAGCACCCACCTGCAGAACTTCTCACCTACTCTAAATGGTAAATGCACTTGAACATGAGCAATTCTCAGTGCAACTGAGGACATGGACATCACAGCACAAACAGCATTCACACCTTCTTTAGACCCAGTCTTTATTCATGCAAGCTCCAGGTAGTGGCAATGCTGATATTACCAAGCCTACCATGATGATGATGATGTCATGGTGAAGTTGTACTCACTTTATTCATTTTACTCAAAACTTTTTTGGGAAATTATTTCTTAAATATCAGATGGATTATGAATCACGGCCCAAATGTTTTTTGGAGTGATTACCTTTGATCAACAGTATCTAACTGTATGTCTTTGAGTCTCAGTGGAAGTTTGAGGCAAAGTTTAAAATATTCTCCAGGTGTTTCTGACACACTGGGTTTACCAGAATGCCTCTGAGTCTGAATGATGCTGAAATAGTCTGCTAAAAAGAGGTACAGATCTTTTTCTGATAAACTCACAGCTGACAAGAACAAGACAACATCAAAATGTGAAAAATATTGACTCTGTCTTTTTGCCAGATGCCTGAGACTAACACTAAATCTAAATTCTGAGTTTTCAGAGTGAACACACAGGTATGATGAAGATGAGGAGTTACCTGCAGCTCAGCATTGAGTCGAGGCATTGAAGCAGCTCTGCCCTGATTCTCCAGACCTGAAACAGGGACTGGGATTGTACTGCTGGCACTGGTCTCCATCTTCCTCATCTCTACGGACTCCTGGACATGCACAGACACAGAGGCAATTTAAATAGCATCTTTAGTTCTGTAGGAAAATGTGGTCGAATGTCCCCTTTTTATTTTTCCAGTAACATGTAAGACTGTAATCGTAATGTTCACACAAACACCTGCCTCCATCTTACCATGGTTCTAAATAGAAAAGCAGCGACTTACTTTAAAATATCAATAAGTTAATAAAACGATCCTAAATTCTAAATCCAATGTGTCACTGTTTAACAAACACAGTATGAGTGAGTGTGTGTGTGTGTGTGTGTGTGTGTGTGTGTGTGTGTGTGTGTGTGTGTGTGTGTGTGTGTGTGTGTGTGTGCGTGCGCTTTACCTTATTGGCGTCATTGTCTGGCGTGTCCTCTGAGGGGCCTCTGGACGTGATTTTCTTAGTTTTACCTTTTGGAGCTTCCTTGGGTTTGTCCATCACCCAGGAAGCAGAAGCCTTGATGTGGTCGTGAGCCGGCCTGAGTGTCATAACAGTCACAGCTCAGCATTATTATAATAACAGTAATACTACAGTGTCCATCTTACAGGTCAGAGGTTAACATCTTTAGTCAAATGAAACTTCGATGAATAACATTTGATAATTTAATTTCTATTGGTTTAGTAGTATTAAAGACTTTTATTTTTATAAAAGCGTGTACTTCGTTCTTCCTGCACTTACTTGTTTATCTGCTGATTTCTAATACTCATCTTTCTTACTGCTTCCCATCTCGCTTTTATACTCATGTTTCCTAATTCTTTTGCTTGCTCTTACTTTTCTTTTATACTCATGTTCTGTCTTGCTTTTGTATTTGTGATTATGTTTTCTTGACTCTGTAGCACTTTGAGATTTGTTTTAAAAGAAAAGTGAGTTTCATATAAAAGGAATTTGAGTGGTTTGGGTGAAAGCTTGATTTTCTGTTAAATGCTCAATGATAAATATTTTTGTGTAAGTTGTTATTCCGATAAATGAAATGGTTAGAATAAAACCATTTCACACTGTCCTCGCTCGGCGTTGATGTTTATACAGTCACATTGTTAAAGGCAGATTAACCTCCAAAAGATTTCCTTACTAATAACTTGCTGGTGTGTAGTCCAAAGTTTATAAATGATTACCTCTAAATGATTAAAAGAACCTAACAATAATTTAACATTAAAGTTCATATGCTATGCAAAATACACTTTACCATGTTTTTCAACACTACAGGCCCTGACACACCAAGGAGATCGTCGGCCGTCGGTCCTATTTGGACCATCAGTTAGCAGTGTGCGCTAGTTTTTATGGTGTGTCAGGCTCCGTCGCTACCCGTCGGCTCCCGTCTGCCTTTTTTCAGTTGATTGGACATGTTGAATCGCCATCGGCGGTCTGTGAAAGGAATCTCTCTGATTGGAGGTTTCATTTATCTCCAGCTCTCGACAAAGGTTCGGGAAAGCACCTTGAGAATGCCACTGTAGTATCCATGCTTTCACCCATTAGTGCGGTATCTCCTTATTTGTCGCTGACGCCTCTTCTTTTTTTTTTTCACTAAAAGACCAAGGGCTGACAACGCCAGTGCCATTTTCAACTTTTTATCAGACATTATTCTCGATTAGCAGGCTACCTATAATACAAATGGTGCGTGACAGTGCTGTGAAAATATTCTTCTCGCATCATAACAACGGATGACCGCTGCCTCACGCATGCGCAGAACGTACGTGGTGGTTGGCCGTCGGCTGCAGTCTTTGCGGTGTGTTCTAGTGCAACTTTTTGGCCAAGACAGAAGGCGACGTTAGGCGACGCCACAGGCGGCCTTCGTTGCCTCTAGTTCTTCGCCGTCTGCTTGGTGTGTCAGAGCCTTAATATGTGTCCCTAGCCTGTCTAAAAACTTCTTAATCTTGAGAAAAGTCCATCCTCTCTGTCTCTTGCCTGCTCCATTTTTTCAATAGAAGTGTGCTCAAACAGGCCGTTTGGAGAGTTTCCCTTCATGACATCACAAAGTGCAGTAACCCCTCCCCCAGGTGGGTCACACTCTCACAGCTAGGTGTCTGTTCTGCCCTCTGCCTCTCCACCATTAACAATTGTGCATGGTGCAAGGAAGCGAGCCACATTACCTTTCAGAGGGGCGTGGTCAGACACAGCTCATTTACATTTAAAGTCACAGACACAGAAACAGCCTGTTCTGAGCAGGGCTGAAATAGATGGGGCCCTCATAAAGGCCAAAGGACTGTGACTCTCCACCAGTGTGTAGGAACTAAAGAAGCTTCTTGGAAAAAAAGACAAGATGTCTTTAAAAAATGTAAAACAAATCCACTTGTCTGTGACATATCTTTTACACAATAAACAAAATGCTTTTATTCTCATCTGGAGAAAATAAAACATTACTTAATTAATAAAGATATCTTTAACGAAGATCACCAGTTAAAATTGTATGAGCAATATTTTGAGCAGTTTTGAGTGAGTAAGTTATAATTTTATGTTTTTACAGTAATCAGTATCACTGTGTTGAACTGATTAAGCCCTCGTACAGTCAGGATGAGTCTGGAGGACGGTCAGGGTCACTCCAGGAAATTCATTACTGAGCTGCTGCTCTCGTTGACCAGGCTCAGACTACGGGAGTTTTAAAAATCCTTAATGATTTAAAAATCTGTAAGGGAAAAAGGCACTTCACAGATATTCTGCTCTTTAATAAAACACACAATATTTGATCTGTTAACATTATGTTATTAATCTCATACGATCTAAGGTGATCACACAAAGAAGACGATAAAACCCAAACTCAGGTTACATCTGAAGGAGAATATCTGTAAAGCACGTTGTTACCTTATTTAGTGCTTTATAAATAAAGTTATTATTATTATTATTAGTATAACCTTCTGCAGCCTTGATGACAAGTGTTGATTTCACAACAGTGCACTTGGTTTTTACCCTTGGTTTACTTTTGAATCTTGATACGGTTACTCCCTGGTGCAGTGAACTTACAGCGTGCCTCCGTTGTTCAGGGAGTTGGAGCTAGGTCTGGTCTGTGGCTGGGACTTGGCATGGGATTTGGACTGGGGCTGAAGCATGCTGGGAGGCTCCACACTGTTTAACATCATAGGCAGATCTTTCTCCTGCATGTGAGTCAGAGGCAGCAATGGCTTAAACAGAGCCCCGACCTTGCACTGTGGAGGAGAGACGGATGGCACCATGCTGAAGACATTCAGAGGCAGCAGGCAGAATATTGTTGGACCCAGGTCTGATAGCAGGGGGCTCAGACCTCCCACATGTGATGTCTTGGGCCAGAATATTCATTTCTCGCAGTCATGCTTCAGTGTAGACACACTGTGTGTAACTGTGCGAGTGTTTGAGTGTGTGACCATAGAGTGTGTGTAAGAAGTTGACATAGCCTCTTTATTTCATAGGTGAAGCCAGAGCAGGACTTTAAACCTGCATTCATTCTAACGACCAGCAGGGGGCGACTCCACTGGTGGCAAACTAAAGTCCAATTATACAGAACTCTTTGGGAAAATGAGCCTCTCTGAGTACTGTAAACATTGTACTAACAAATGTATGTTCTCAATATTGAAGTCTTCCTCAACACAGCATGGTGTTCATTTTGTAAATAATAAGACTTTTTAGAATCAAACAAATAATAAAACAGGATATGTTTTGGTTTTGGCTCTCTGGGATTGAGAAGTTGCTACAGCAGTGAACTGGTTAATTTCAAAATGTTCTGTTGAGCTGAAAGACACTCTGTTCATTTAGTAAGTTCAACTTTTCATCATCATTTGAAAAGTTTTTTCTCATCATTTTTTCTGATAATGAGCATCCTAATTAATATAACATTTAATGTGAATTACATATAAATATTTCCTACCAAGCTAGCCCTAATGTAAGAAAACTTATCAAGCTCCACCTTTTTGTCCAAATATGGTCAGTTGTGGCTCCAAAAAGTAGATGATGTTGTGTCAAAAAGTCCAAACTTGAGGCTTTGAAACAATATTTCACACACCACTGTGTGATTATAATCACTTCTTACACACAGTCTATGGAGGAAACCAGCATGCACCTGTGCAGTTCATGATGAATGTTGCAAATAACCACCAACCCGCCGCCAAACGCAGGTTCATCTTTGGCTGGAGCAGGTTCATGTGGTTTTTAATTTGAGCTATACTTTCATAGTGAACCAATCATTGTGTGGTCTTACACTGTGGTCGATAGATTTTGTCATCCACCAGTGAACATCTGGAGGATTCAAAAGTGCCATCTCTTCATGTGTGTATGCATGCAGGCATACAGTCAATGTGTGTATCTGCAGGCAGAATAGATGTGCGCGCATGCATACAGTATAGGTTTGCACCACTGCATCCAATATGTGTGTGTGTGTGTGTGTGTGTGTGCTTCAGACGCATATGTGTGTGTGTGTGTGTGTGTGTGTGTGTGTGTGTGTTTATATGGTGTGCAGGCATGTGTGTGCTGTGGATGTTGTACCTGGGAGCCTGACGTGCCCTGTTGTTGCTGCAGCTGCAGCTGCAGCCTCCTCGCTCGGTTCTGCTTGTAGTAATCAAAGATCATGAGAGCCGCATAAACCTTCCCCACTGTCAGCTCATTGGCTGAAAGTGAAGAGAGAGGAAAGGATGTGAGGAAGGAGGACACATAAGGGAAAAAAGGAAGGAGAAGACAGATAAGGAAGAAAGGAAATGCTGCTGACTCATTCCTTCTTTCCACATTCATCCTTATGTACCCATTCGTCTCCTGAATGCTTTAATTTAAAGACAATTCACAAAGAGAGTGATTGGATTTGTTTCAATTCTTTTCAGCCAAATGTATTTAAGAAGATCTTTAAGGTAAACAATAATAAGCATCAACAGGCTGTTATTAGGTGGTAAACACAAAGAACCCACAGTAAGTCATGTCTCCTGCATTCACTCATGTGGATATTTACACACTAATACACGTATACACCAGAGGTTGTATTACCATACTTACAGAAAAGATTCTTCTTCTTGCAATCAGAAGAATAAAAGCCTTTGGTATGAAATGTCATAAAACTTATTTGCTTATTCTCCACAAGTTTGGTATCACTATAATACATCTATTTTATGTAAATTCTAAATATTTTACTTCCCTCAGTGTTAACTGTACGGAAAGCGCTCTGCTTATGTACTAGCAAAACTGAGTGGAGTTTTTCAGATGCCTTTCAAACTACAACCTCTACTTTGTTTTTATTTCTGCCGGCTGAGAGTCACCTCTACAGAGGGGGGGCCCTTAAAGTCTGAGGAAGAGCATGTTGGCTGGAAACGTCACTTATCAATAAATCCTTCAAACGGGAGCTTCTTGGTGTGTGGATCTTGTTTTGCTGTTCGGGACCATAATCAAAACATCGCGTCTGAGATCAGCTGGTGACATGTTGGAAGAACATGGCAGAGAGCTTGTATGCATCTCACTGATTGGGTGACTGGATGGGCATCAGTAACTTCTGGTAACATCTGGGGCTGGTCTTATGCTGCATTCATGAGGTGTCGGACACATCGGAAAAACGAGTCGGAAAAATAACTCAGAAACGAATGAGGTGCCCGACCTACCGACTTCACGTCAGAATCGTCAACAAATGGGGGGCAAAATATGTTTAGTCAATGTTAACATACTTTTTATTAATTCACATATTGCACATCAACTTTTTACTCAAATATAACTTTTAATATATTTCACTGATCTTCTTTTTGTAGCATCAACGCTGTTTTGTGCTGTTGTTACAACATTCTGACTTTCCCAACGCGGAAACTTGGACCACCCGAGCAGCACCTGAATGCAGCATTACACCTGGGCCTCCATGTCCCCAGCCTATGAAATCCAGGCTGTATTAATCTTACTTTCTTTCTTCCTGCTGGCACCCCTTTGGTTATGAGACAGCATTTACCCATGATTCTCACCCCTCCATTCACACCCTACACTTCTGACGCTTTTGGTGTTTTGTTATGAAAATAGTTTATTAACATTCGTTGAAACACATTCTTTATTCAACCTAAAAACTGTGTGTCTTCTACTTTGTCATGGCCTAAAGAGGAGGAGATATTTTCAGAATGTTTCTGAGTAACACAGCTCAGGGAGAAAGTTCACTAGTGAACTACGTACGTTTATGTGGCGTCACCAGCAGGTCCATGGTCTTCTGAGAGAGGCTGGGCCACACTGTGGACAGCTCCTTCTTTAACTCCTCGTCAGATAACCGCTGAGCAACCATGCCTGCAAACACAGAGTCAGAACATTAAAGTTTCATCAAACATGTAGCTCAACCGCCTGACAGAGCCCAACACACTATTACATAAAAAAAACGAAAGACATTTAAAGTGACAGAAACATCTTCTAACTAGCTCATTTCAGATTTAACCAGAAAGTATTTAAATGAATGAGTTGTTCTTGAGATTATGAGGCACTTTGAGAAATAAAAAGTGAAGCTAGAGTCAGTGAAGCTAGCACAGAGTGTTCTGATGAGTCCAAACGGGAGCCACGTTTGCTCATTGTCAGCTCTGAGAAGACTAAACGGCAGCTGGCTCTTGAACACATCTGTGACTCTGTTTAAGAACGGCTGTTAGCGGCCACATTTCACATTTTAAAAGTCTTCCTGCGATCATTTGCTTATATTGTAGCCGGTTATATTTTAAATTAACAGTAAAAAATATATTTAATTGATAAAGCTGCATTTACTTTTTACAAATATGTCACCTTGTCATCCATGTGACGTCACACATACAGACACCACATGGATGATATAGAGCAATAACACATTTTCTTATTGTAAACTTACATTTAATCATACATCAAATCAGATTATAATACTGATGTTGGACATTAGAAACTAATTAAAAACATGTACCAACAGCTGATGCAAAATCAGCCTGTCTTTACTGCAGTATCAGGACACCATAATAAAACATCATGTTTATATTTATCATGTTTATATTTTCCAGAAAGGAAATAAAACCCCACACGGATCCTCCTGGTCAGCAGCACACATAAAAGACAAAGCTCAGACACAGACGAGCTCATGGAAAAAAGTGGATTGTGCAGATTTTGCGGCTGTTAAACTTGTGACAATGACACAGAAAGAAACTGTCTAATTGTCAAAGCACAAGCTAAAGGTAAGAAGCACCACAAACTGGGCTGCAGATCATAGAATATCTCTGCACTCCTGTGCTGCTCGCACAAAAGTAAATCAGCCGTTATTTGCATAGTCACAGTATTAGTCCATGATTATGACTACCTCTGATTTCCTGGTTGAACTCATTGAAACTGAAGTTCTGAGGATTTTACCTTTTACTGCTAAATTTGTTGTTCGTATGTATTTTAAAGATGTTTTTGTTCTTCTTTAGTTTCAGCATTCCGACTTGAGATGTCCTGCTTGAGTTTGACAGATTATAGAGGAAGTGTACTGACAGTGTGTTTGGTTAAATGCAGGAGGCTTGTCTTACTACACAGCAAGGAAGCATATCTGCAGGAGGAGAGAGTTCAAATACATCTGAAGATCAAAATCTCAAAATGAAGAGATGGATGTCTTCCTGTCTTCCATGGCAGACTAGGCTTCAATCATATAGCAGGTGTTAAAGTTTTTATGTGACCGCTGAGTAAAAGAAATGCGATGAGGTCAATGTAATTTAATAATCTCTGTTTCATTGTAAAAAGAAAACGTTTAATGCCAATAAATGAGATATTAAGACTTGGCAGTCATTAAATACTTTTTTTTAATCAATTAAATTAGCTTCACTAGCAACAGATCTGGTTCTGCTGTTCACGTTCCTGGGTTCTCTAACAGTTTTCTTCCCACATAACTGGATAACTTGACGGAATAAAGAGCGTTGTCTGAAGAGCGAGGTGCAAAGTGATTTGGGGCGTGTCTGGCTACATTTTGCTAGCGCACAATCTGAGGTGCAGAGTGCAAAAAGGTTGGGTGTCAGACTTTATTCTTAAATAAACCGAACTCGGGCGTGCACATTTAATTTGTCTCCTTTCATTGTGCTCCTGAAAACAGACAACACACACACACAGGACACTGTATATAATACGTTGACGGTGGACGTTATATTTCTCGGGATTATTCAGCAACATTTAGAAGCTGCGATCAAACTTGCATGCCATGAACAACACTGGTATACCAGTGGCAAAACAGATAGCAGTTTTCGATCTCAGTGTTGCCAGAAAATTCCATAAAAAACTTAATTTGAATGTATACGCAAATGCACTGATATTAAACTGTAGAGAAGTTGTGCTGTTGTGCATCTTGTGTGTGTTGAACAAGATTAGTAGTAATGTTTTGTGAACTAGCCAATGTGTGCACATCTTTCTGAAGCACACTCTCAATATCAGGAACATACTGCAGCACAGACTTGATGTTTGTTGTGTTTCTCTGACCTGAAGCCAGTTTGATCTCCAGGGCGGTGCGGATCAGGGCCATCAGGGTGGAGGTGAAGTGGACCGTGTTGTCTTCAGCGATCGGCATGTTCATTTTGACGAGGCGCTGAGGAGAGGAGATGAGCGGTGACAAAGAGACGTTAAAGAGTGAGTGAGTGAGAGAAAACAGCCCGATCAGAACATTTAAGTCAGCCAGAGAAATCAATCTGTGTGCTGGTTTGATTCAGTACCCTCCACTTATCAACGCTCCAAACATGAAATACCTTTAATCTGCTTTAATAATTTGGTTGAGTATGATTGGTGAAATGACTCAGTTCAGCACACAAAAAGCGTTCTCTTCAAGTACGAACAGAGGAGACAAACTAGACATTCACATTCACTGCTAAAGGCTACAGTATGCACTACGCTGCAAGTCAAAGTGCACTGGTGCAAGACTGACATTGACCGAAAGAAAGGTGACAGAAGGCATGTAACGCATAACCATGGAGGTGCCTTGACAGTGGCAGGAGCTCGACTCTGTGGTTGCTATCCTAACAATCATCAACTGGGAGTTGAGGAGGTTATGTTTGCTCTTCATGTGCAGTGGAAACTAGCAATAAAGAGTGTCCATTCTACCAAGCTTGAGCAGCCTGAGCAGGAAGACTTGGTTCATATAAAGGACTTATGGCACCACTGGATGCATACAGAATGCTGTGGGATTATTGCTGTAAGAGTTGAGCTCCCCTGAACACAAAAAGCATTCGCCTACATGTGCTATCAGTGGCAGGAAGGCAAAAAGTAAGAAAGACCAGAGGAAGAATGAGACGGGGGGTGGAGAGCTGAGGGGAAAACACACAGAAACACACTTATGTGAAGCTCACACACAAAGGCTTATGCACACAACAACAAGCTGCACAATCAATTAGACAGACCAAATATTGACAGATAGAAATTCAAAAGTAGAGTACAGCAGCTGTTGAGAGGTGAAACTTGTCTAACAAATCTGGGTGAATTAGATATTATATTACCTTAAGAAAAATGCAAACAGCCTTAAAGAAAAGTTATTGATGATGTTACGATGTGCCCACATGAACCCCATGTACACCTGTATTAGCATGCTGTCTGCAGCTACACATTACCTTCACTTTGACATGTACTGTTATCTTACTTCTAAAGCCTAACGGATGTATCCGTGGGCTAATATTGCTCTCTTATATTGGCCTATTTAGTATTACTGGGATTCATTTTGTATACATCTATTATGATCTTAATGTGCTTTGCTTAGTTTTGCAATTATAGGATACAAGTTAGCTAAACATATTAAGATCATAGTTCATGTTCAACGACTTTCTAACTCACTATCAATAAGCAGTAAATGGGAGGAATTGAGGGGATACTCTTAATTAATGACCTATTAACTATAGACTATAGTCATGTAGAAAAAGGTGCTAATAATAAGCGCTTAATAATGACTAATAAGCAGCCAGCATGCTAATAATTAGCATGCTAATTAGCAACTAGTTAATGGCGAATCTTGTGACCTCAATTAAAACCTTTTTTTATATGCACCAATATTATTATTATTTATTTATTTTTAGGATAATATCTAAACCCTTCTTGCTGGAGTGATAGCCTTTTTTTTGGTGAAGCTTCTGGTGAAGCAAGCGGCTTTTCAGATTACAGATTTTGACTTTGGACCCATGACTTCTCTCTTCATGTGCAGGTCATTGTTACATCCCTACTGGGAACTTGAGATGGAGAATTGAATTGGAGTTGAGAGACAGCAATGTATGACATATGTAGACAACTTCCTGTACTTTGAATTTAGATTATGTGTTTTTATATGCAGAATCAGTTCATGCATGTGTTTAAGAAATGGTGTCATCACGTAGATTGCAAAGCAGAGTATGCACAGACTCCATAGCTATATACTCTGAATACTGTCTGAGGCAGACCGTGTTACCCGCTGGAAATAGTTGACAATAAATAATTTTATAAACTTTATAAACTCTTTAAGGTTTTATTTCGGGAAGCTGTCCTCTGAGAAACTTTGTAGAGTGACATCATTCCAGATCTATGTACGACTCCTGAAGAGAAATTCAGCTTTTTTAGCAGTCTCTTAATTCCCCCATCAGTCAAGCTAAAAAAACGAGGTGTTCAGGTAAAGATAGCAAGGTAATATCAGGTGGAAATGGGTTCTACTTCTTATGTATTTAATTAAATATCCATAAATGGACTAAAACAGGCACTGATATAGTTTTTAATAAATGCTGAGCAGCACAAACGTTCTGACACTCAGACATAAACTCAAGCACACCAACATATTCCCAACAGTGGAGAGACTGAGGTGAGACGAGAGACAGAGTATGTCAGTGAATGAGCAGCAAAGACAGAACAGCAAAGTTAAATGCACACATAGATTGTATTTCTATAACAGAAAAGCTACAGAAGCTACACACACACCAGTAAACGCACACACACACACACCCAACACTGCTCCACAAAATAAGACCCCAACTGCTGCGTACAATTGAAAGAAATGAGTGATATAGGATAGCAAAATTTCTCCATGAACATAATATCTCTCAAAGACCATGACTTTAAGTCTCCTTAGTTTAGCTCTAGTTATTATCATTAGTGAAAAAGCAGCTACCATAAACAAAGAGTAGAGACAGTAAAGATGAGGTAGGGGCTTACACCAAAAATATCAGAGCACTAGCAAAACAAAGTGAGGAAACGAGGGAACACTGCAGAGCACAGACGTTGGCTTAAGGTCACGCCAATGGCAGAGAGGGTGTCGAGCACAGGGGAGAAGGTGGAGGAAGAGGAGGGTCTACCTTGTAGGCGACTCTTGGCGGACATTTCTTTCCCAAACCTAAGGGTGGGGACATGTGGAGCAGCATCTGATACATATCGAGGTACTTGATACGGCCACTTCACAGGGAAGGAAATCAAAAATAAATAAAAAAACGCAAACAGAGAAGGATGGGGAGTTAGAGAAGGAGGAGGGGAACAAAGGGAAGAAATCAACAAACAAAAAGAGAATAATGGAGAGGGAAAACAGAAATCTGTTGTTAATAGATTTCCAAGAGTGAGATGTGAGGTAGATGTCATCCTCAGCCGCTGTGTCGGGCACAGGGATGCATCAGAGTGGACATCAGGATCCCTGACAGGAAACATGGGATGGTAAAGAGTGAGTTTGGTGGGTGAGGGGAGGAGGGGAGAGAAGAGAGGATGATGGGTTGATCCAACACACAGGATGCTGATGATGAGAGGGAAGAGAAATGACAGCATTGTAACAGGGATGTCTGCCTCAGCATGCTAGCAGACATCCCGCTGGTACTTCAACCAAGGTGCATGGAGACAAAGGTTTCAATGCCAGCCTGAGCTTTGGTTTGGGGCTTCACTCATCGCCTGGCTTTGCTCTGGCAGATGTCGTTTCTAAAACACATGTGCCACAAAGTTTTTGATCAGATTCAGATGTTTTAAAGATCTGAATAGAAAGATCAAATTTCTTAAAATACTTTTTAAGGTTATAACTGATCCAAATGTGCAGTAAACTATGTCTGCAGTCTACAGTTCCGAGACAGGAGAAAGAAGGCGTGGCAGGCGGCATGTTGGGACAATGCCGTGGCCTTGAAAGCTTTGTTTCCTCTCCGGCATCATCAACCAAAGCCAGTCAGTTTGGAGGGGCGGGTGCTAGTGTAGAGGCGATTTCATTGGTGCACAGCCATTCAGTTAAAAGTCTCTTGGCATAGAGGTACACAAAGCACCCTAGTGACAGTAATGTCTGGTATTTGCAAACCTTGTATGCTACCCTATTAGGGCAGTTCTTCCCTAAGCCAAGGGGGGGTGAGATAATGCGTAACAAATTGTACATATCCTTATAGGAAATCCGTCCGCTGTGGAAAAGAACAAGCACATAAATAAACAAACGTTCAGGACAGCTTAAAATAAAACAAAGATCATCAGTGGGCTGACTGCAAACATCAAGGTTTAGGAACAAGGCCTGTGTATGAGGCCTCATTCAGTTACCTTAGTCACAAACGTGGGAAGAGAGGAGTAGAGTTAGGACACCCATTACCTCGACTTCACTTTGTAATTATATTCTCTGAGCCCACAGGGAGGCATGAACATACCATGCAGCCGGGTCGTACTCAGCCCAAACCCGGATGAACTCATCAAGGTGATGAGGCCCCAGGATGGAGGAGTCTCTGGTTAGGTACTCAAAGTTATCCATTATGACAGCCACAAAAAGGTTCAGCATCTGGAACACAGACATCAGATCGTTTACGCTGGTATTTACAACAATGACTTTGTGCTACAGCAAAATCAATCAGTCTCATTGGCATTATTCGCAGAGGCGCTTGTAAATGTGAATCAAATTCACACACATTGTTCTTGCTACAAGATACATTTTGATTAATCTGTCCATCCAGTCTGTGCCGCTCTTGTAAATTAAAAGTGCTGGTCTTTGAGGAAACAGAATGCTTAAGTGCCAACAGCAATAATATCATACAATATGAAACTTGTTGCTTCATCGATTTGTTTGAAGAATTGCTGTTTTTTAAAAGAGGCCTTGTTTGAAAGTAGAATTATTACTACAGGTACATTACTTGAGCATAACTTATTAAATTAATCAAGGTTTGGTAAGCCAGCTAACTCTGAGCTAGCTGAGTAAGCCAGGTGGAAATAGGAGCTTAAGTGACTAACATGTGCTAGCCTGTTCCATCCCCACTGACTGTATGTCCTGGCTTTGTAAATGGTAAAGGGACTTGAGCTTGTTTTGCGCTTTTCACACCACATTCACACTCTGATGGCAGAGACAGGGTTGGTAATTTTCTCCAGATATACTTTTTAAGATTTTGGTTAAAATTGTCTTTAGTTCCTGAACAACATTAATAACTCTTGTGCTCTGAAAAAGGAATGAAGAAAATCCGTCATCTATAGCAGTTGTAAGCCTGTAAAAACTTTGACCAATGTCTGCCACGAGGTACCAATCTGATGAACCAATCATGCCTCCCTGTCTCCCTGCTCGTTCTCTACCCCATGCATGCACGAGCCCACACTCAAAGCATGAGCTGAGGTCCGCTTCTGGACCAATGGTGCTTGTGCATGTAAGTGAGGGGCGCGGCTTTTGAGGGAGCACAGAGGGGAGGGGGTGGGTGAAGACGTAGCACTGAGGGAATGATACTTTCAAAATCATGCTAGTTTTTCGAAAATTGCCAACCCTGCCTTTAAGTGTCCATCAGTATGATATAATCCATTCATAAACATTCATACGCCGCAGTTTGGGGTAAAGTGTCTTGCCCAAGGTCGACATTCAGCTGCAGGAGCGAACCCCCAACCTTCCGGTTGAAAAACGACTGACTCAACCGCTGATCCACAGCCACCAATAGTGCTAGGATGGTCCTGGCCCATTGAGTGTATATCCAGGCCTTGTGTCTTCAAGTGTTCGGCCAAGTGCATGGATGTTCATCTATTTGTTCCATGTTTTTGGCTGTGAGCTAGCGTCTCTGGCCTAGTGCAACCATGTTCAAGACATAATGTTTGCATGTTCCTGACATGTTGCTCATGTGATCTTGGCCGAGAGCTTCGATGTGCCTGGCCTATGCCAACATGTTCTTGGCAAGGAGCTGCAATGGTTCTGTCCTATTGCTTACATTTAACTAGCATGTTTAAATGGGTGCTAGCATGTTCCTGACTGGATATCACTTAGGCCGTGCATTCTCTGTATGATTGTAAATAATGTGGTGGTGGAGGCGCAGGCACGATCAGGAAAAAAAGGACTGAAGTTGGGAATTGGCTTGTGGCTCTGCTCTCACCTTGTGGGAGTATGCCAGAAATTCATCCAATCCATTGCATGCAGCAGATTGCCCCCCTGTATACTGCATGGCAACATCACATGATCAAGCTGAAATTAGGTCTGGCATCAAAATTGGTCGTGTGACTCAAAAATGGTTAAGAAACAGCCTGAAATCGCACAGTGAATGCCAGGCCTTACTAAGTCATTTTTCAATTTCTAGAACCTCCTATTATTGGAGGATGTTTGGAGGAACTTTGCTTCTCTTTGATTTGAGTAGAGTACATTGGCATTTTTAGGAATCTGGTGGATTAAGGGCTTCACATTAGGGGGCTTCTGATGATTTCAGGCAGCGTCATTACAGCAATGTAGGACATAATTGGCTGACTTTGAATAAAAACATACAATTTAAAATATACAGGTATTGTTCCAAAATATTTTTTTAATTTTAAACTTATCAAGAACTGAGATAAAGATATTCTATCTTATTCTTGGAATGTGAAAGCGAATTGATTGTAGATGTCTTAAAAGTCAAATTCTACTAATTTACACTCCAACAACATTGTATGATTTCTGCAGGGCCAATGTGACACAACAGATCTATCAAACAGAAAATAAATCACAGGTTACCAGGAGTTTCAGTACTGACCAGGAAGGAGCAGAGGAAGATAAAGGAGACAAAGTAGAAGTAGGCAAAATCACTTCCGCACTGTTTCCCCTGGGACCCCGACCGCTCGTCACAGACTCTGTGACTCAAACATGATAACATGATCTCGTGCCAGGCCTCGCCAGTTGCACTCCTGATACACAGAGACACAGAGAGAAAGAGAGAGACAATTAAGCTTTGACTTGTTGATTTGAAGAGGCAATACAGTCAGGTGGATAGCTGCAGGTAGTAGACAAAACTTAGCAACATTCAACAGTCATGGTTGTACTTCTGCCACTGATAGTGAAATGATAATATAATGACTTCAAATTGATGTTACATCACTGCCTCTTACAGAGAAAGACAAATAATGGAGAGTAAACATACCAAATTGTATAAGAAGTTGCCTTTCAATTTATAGTTCATGTATGATGTAGCACTCTGTATACCCAGTGATCAACAGGCATTCAAACCCACAGTATCTACTGGCCACACGCATCTGAGAGTTAGAGGAAGCGGGTGTGCACATTGCACACTCTAGGTGGGTGCGCGCTATTTATTACAATCAGGAACACACGTCGAGTTCAGAGAGTGCAGCGTGGAGGAAAACAACCCAACTAACGGACCAAAGTAACATAATATGTGTCTGTGTGTCCTACAGACCTGTAAGTTGTAAATTTTGCTAGTTTGTGTGTTTGCTAGCTTAGCTTAAGTGACAATATGATGCCTGTTTGTTTATTGAGTGCCTTAGTTAATGACATGAAAATATGCTGGAGATGATTCCATTTATATTTTGAAGTATCTGTAAAGGCAGAAGTGTGTATGTAAGGCTTTATGCATTAATAGCTGTATTTGACAGCTAAGCCTTTGTTACTTATTTCATTTACAGAACCACTCACACTTTAAGCCCTGTACAGTACAAGCTCGTGTTTGTATACTGTTGCAATGCACATTAAACCTCTTATAGGAGAGAAGTCGTCTGCGTCTGTGTGTTGACAGACACACCTGGAGTGAAGTGAGAAATGAAACTCAACAAGATAGTTCAGTTCATACTTTAAACCTCCCTAACACCCACAATGTAGCTTCATCAGGTCACTTTTACCGTACAAGCTCTTACTCCAGTGATTTTGCAGAAAAATGCCATATTAGACAATTAAAGAGCATTTAAATAAAAGATTAGAATTCTTATTCAGTCTTTAAAGATAAATAAAGCCAGAAATCTGGGGGTTATTATGGATTCAGATTTACACTTGGAGAGTCACATCAAATCAGTAACAAAATCGGCCTACTATCACCTCAAAAATGTAGCAAGACTTAGAGGGCTCATGTCAGCTCAAGACTTAGAAACACTTGTACATGCCTTTATAACTAGTAGGCTAGACTATTGTAATGGTCTCCTTGCAAGTCTTCCAAAAAAAACTGTCAGGCAGCTCCAGCTTGTTCAGAACGCTGCTGCTAGAGTTCTAACAAAGACCAAAAAATGTGAGCACATTACACCAATTCTTAAATCCTTACATTGGCTCCCTGTATGTCAGAGAATTCATTTCAAAATCCTACTGCTCACATATAAATCACTACATGGTTTAGGGCCAAAGTATATCACTGATATGCTTCCACTACATAAGCCTTCAAGATCACTAAGATCTTCTGACACCAATCTGTTAGTGATTCCCAGAGTAAATACAAATCACGGGAAAGCATCATTTAGTTACTATGCAACAAACAGCTGGAATAAACTTCCTGAAGATTTAAGACTTGCCCCAACTCTGACCACTTTTAAAACCAGACTGAAAACTTTTATGTTCACCTTAGCCTTCTGCTAAATTTTACCTACATTGCACTTTTAACTTCTGCACTGTTTATTGTCTATTGTATTGCAAATATGTTTTTATTCTCTGTTTTTTAATTGTCTTTTAATTCTTGCATTTTATTTGACTTTATTGTATGACATGTTATGATGTGAAGCACTTTGAGTCTGCCTTGTGTATGAAAAGCACTTTACAAATAAACTTGCCTTGCCTTTCAATGTCTGTAATATTTCTATGATATGTTTCCTGATGAATGCTGCTGTATATGCAGATTATGGACTTTGATGGTAAGTGACAGTGATAGTACCTCTACACTACATCTGACTTGATACACAGTTTTTAGTTTTATAAAGAATGACCATGTAACTTCTTTCTCTGTTCACTCAGTTATTAACTTGATATTTAAATAACACAATAGTTTCTAAGTAATCGTCCTGTTCCTGCTGGGCTGAAATCCCATACAGAAATCCAAGGGGTAACTTGATCATTGTTTTTATTTTATTGAAACTGTCTGTATTCATCCGTCACAGTGATCTATTGTGTTCATTAGATCAACATAATAAAGCTTCATAAACCTGAACAGCAGCATGAGAGCTTGGAGGAAAGTGCGGAAGTTGTTGTGGTGATTGATTGCTGTGTCTTCATTCATCTCAATGTTGCCAAACACCTGCAGCACAGACACACAAGCAAACAGATCTGTAATTCTTAGCAATGTGCAGTTCACCTTTTTTCATCTTCAGGCCACAGCTTTGTTAATATTGAACCACTGCATGAACATCCTGGTCTTTGTAACAGCATCACTCACCTGCATCCCAATGATGGCATAAATGAAGAACAGCATAGCAATCAGCAGGCAGACATAAGGCAGGGCCTGAAGGGAACAATACCAAACCAAACGCATTACATTATTAATATCATTCCAACAAGGATCTTAAAGTTTGTGTCTGCAGGTGCGTGGCTGTATGTGAAAGTACTGCAAATGTTGTTGCTAGTATAAATGCAGTATATGTGTTGACATGAAGGTGAGCGTTGAACACTGTGTGTGAGCACCTTAAAGGACTGGACGAAGGTCCACAGCAGGATACGGATGGTGTAGCCCTGCCTCAGCAGCTTGATGAGCCGAGCAGCTCTGAACAACCTCAGGAAGCTCAGGTTCAGCAGTCGATCCTGTTAAACAAAGACAGGACATCAAGCACTAACCAACCAAATAACATGTCCCCCTACTCAACACACAATACTTTGTTTTAAAAGCTGCTTCAATTTGTTGGAATTTCTTCACATTGATAAGCATGCAACAAAGAATCATTCGGCAAAATACTCATAAAAAAGATGCATAAAAGATTCAGAATAACCAAAATTCAGAGTGAAGAAAAACACATATCTCCCTTTGTTGGTGTTTTAGTTTGTGTAAGTCCAGAAGGGTCACATTCTGTCTCCATTCCCCTTCCACCAGGTGTTTAATGAGCAGCCCTGCATTTATTAAACACCTGGTGGCATTACAAATGACCTCCACCCTGTAGTTATAATAGCCATTCAATTTGAACTGTAATCAGTCAGTGAAAAAGAGGGCCGCATTGCTGTCTCAGGGGAATGCTTGGTTGTCGTGGCTACAGGTCAATTCAGTTGCCAGGTAATTGTCTGGTTTAAAATCAAGCTGCTCCACTAAGAGCTCCCCCTTGAGGCTCGGAGAACTTCTATTGCAATGAGAGAATATGAAGCTTTTTATGTGACAGGATTCTTGGTTTGTGTGTTTTTGAGTTTAGATTTTTTTTTTTACATCTTTTGCAGTGTTTGGATATTTTTCTTCAGTTATCTTGGATTCCTGTACATTTGTAAATTTGCAGCATCTCTGCATTGTTGTATTTGTTTAGCTTTTTTACACGTGTTTTGGATTAAGTCATTTCTGTGGTTGCAGCACATTTCTCCTGATTGAATCAAAAATAGGCAAATTGTGGTTCTGCAGCTTTTATACTAATAAGAAAGCATTCATTTCAGAGTTGCGCATACTAATATGCTTGTACCCACATTCTAGAGATCAATGTTATACATAAAATAAAACACAGTGGGATTAATTCACAAAATGACTAAGCAACTTTCTTTAAAGGGATGTACGCAATGAGTCGATTAACAATTAAACATCATCCTCCCACCAGAATTAATAATCAGTTTAAATTATTATTAATGTTTTTTTTATCAAAACAGGCCTGCAATGCCCATCAAATGTGTTTACGCTGTAATGCAGACACCCGCCACTAGATGGGGATGTAGCTCTGGTTAATAGGCCTTCTCTCTCTGCTCTACTACCTGGATGTAATCGAGCATAGCAGAGATGGCATCTGGTGGAAGTTTTTTAATTTAGAAAATGGAGATAAAGTTTTTTGTAGGCCGTGTAAGACTAGCATACTGAGTGGAGCAATGTGTAACCTGTCATGTGGACGTTACCCTGCAAGAAGGACCGAAGGCTGCCGGTGCTAGCACTGCTAATGTTAGCCAAACTCAGCAAACCAATCTGAAATTGTTTAACTGCAGGCGTTGTGAACCCATGTTTGACCGTGTTTGTAAAATTGACTGTTTTGTGAGTGTTTTCTTAACTTTAGACTTGTTAACAAGGCTGAATTTAAACTTGCATTTAATCAACTTTAAAATAAGTCGCCAAGCAACATCCCTACTTTTGTGGCAGCTGCTGAAATAGTTCTTTGTAAATTCACCCATAGATGAGCAATAACCAAAGAATGGCAACAGAAAGTCACTCACCGTAGTCTAGTGATGATTTGGACCGGGGCATGGCAACACCAGAGATGACAATCAACAAGATGAAAAATGTGGAGGGCAAGAGAAAGACAGAGAGAAGGAGACAGAGAGAGAGAGAGGGAGAATGAAAGTAGAGCAAGGAAGACAGTGAGACAGAGAATTGAGAGGCGAGAGAAAAGGAACAGTCATATTGCACAACATAAACTGATACAGCTCAACAAGTACACATGAAAACCAGTTCACAGCTGCTTCACATTACAGAAATGTACACAGGTAAGTTTACGGTGAGGAACCGTCTGAAATGACACTAAAAGCACAGTGTTGGTCCAATATGAAGCACACATCCCTCTCTTAGTGTCTGTATCAGCCCTCTGTGATTCATTGATCCACTCAACTAAATACTTTCTCTCGTCTCCTCTTTCTCCTTGTCTAAAGTCTGCGGCTCTCTGGCTCGCTGCCATGCTGATGTGGCTGGTTAGCTTGTTTGCACAAAGCTTGCTGTACACACTGTCCCTGCCCCTGCTCATTACTATGACAGCTGTGTTGTTTGGATACAATGCCCTCAGTCTGGTTGAGGTGAGAGAGGAGTGGGTGGGGATGGGTGCTCTTACATTGATTTCAGTCACCAGGATGTCAGTGATGCTGCCCAACACAGTCACAAAGTCAAACACATTCCAGGCATCCTTCAGGTAGTTCTGAGACACAAAAGTTTAAAATCATTAGGTGTTATTTATATTTAGAAAAGTTTGTAAGTATTTTTGATATAAATGTTACCTACCAATGGACCAAAAGCAATAATCTTGAGGATACACTCCAGAGAGAAGAGAGTGGTGAAGACTATGTTGAGGTTTTTCAGCATCGTTTCATAGAAGTCTGGAGCTCCATGAAACTGAAAGACAGGGGAAAACGATGCCAGGAAGTTTAAACATGGTTGAAAGACTGTTAAAGTTTGACATTTTGGGGAAATTCACACTTTCCTCCCAAGAGTAACTGACAAACAAAACAGAAACATAACAATATCCTGTCAAAAGCTGTACCTTCATCATGAGGACGACAGTGTTGAGCGCGATCATGATCATGATGGAGTACTCAAACGGAGGTGAGACTACAAACTTCCACATCCTGTACTGGAAAGACTGCGTGTTCTCGGGCATGTAGCGTGTCAGAGGTTTGGCGTTTATGGCAAAGTCGATACAAGCCCTCTGAAACACAGAAAGAAAAAAAACTCTGAAACACTGTCTTCATTACTGGGAAGGAACTGAAACATCATTAGAAGATGTTGATCATCAAAATTGATCATTTAAAATCTACACAGATGGGAGCAGCTGACGTGTGGGACTGACCAATTTTCTACCAATCTACACAATAGCACTTTATAATAACAGTTGATAATACTTGAACCAGTATAGGTGATTAGGATCATTGAATATATGTAGAAGAAGCAAAAACAAGAGACTCTGAGGGTTTTAAAGCCCAAAGCAGACCTTAAGATCAAACCATCTCCATCAGTGGAGAGATATTTTGGAGGCCATTTAAATCGATCTAAGTTGTTGTACCATGTATTTACTACATGTTGTCTGCAGTTCAATTACATGAGAAAAGGTTAAAAACAATATGTTCAAACAATATAAGATGTTGTCATACTTTGATGGTATGATACGATATGATACTATACCATACGATACAGTATGATACAGCACTGTACGGTACTATACGATACAAAAGAATACAGTACTGGACAATATGATACGATACGGTACGATACAATACGATATGATACCGTACGGTACTGTACAATGCAATACTGTACAATATGATATGACACGGTATGATACGATATGATATGATACGGTACAGTACTGTAGACTATGATACAATATGATACTGTAGTGAAAAAAATAAGTACAAGTTAAGAACACCATGACGCTAATTGCACAACTCCTACAGACTCAAGTAACATTATTTCAAATTTTGGGCAGAAAAAAGTTTTCAAAACAGTAGAGTCTGCATCAGAGGACTTTTATTCATTTTTAAAATCAGCATCAGGATTTGATCACCATTTGAGAAAACCTAACAAAACACAGCATTCTGCAGAACATACTGACTGTTAGTCTGGGTGTTACCTCATTTTTTTCCAAGCTGCACTCAGACATCGCCTTGTCTCCCTGCTCCTGGAAGGTGATGATGATCAGTGCGACGAAGATGTTGACGAAGAAGAAAGGGAAGACCACAAAGTAGACCACATAGAAGATTGACATCTCTATTCGGTAGCCTGGACTGGGACCCTTGTCTTCAAAGGTGGCGTCCACAGAGTGCTTCAAAACTCTACAATGAGAAGAGCACAGACACGTACAAATACCAAGACGGCTTGTGAAATACACACAAAATTATATTTATAGAGTCATGAACATGGACTGGGATCCGCTTTTTTCTCGTAGCAGTCAACACAAACTGTAGCTCATGTATTTCAGTCAAAATGATCTTTCATGCCTCAAACATTTTAACATTAAAAAAGTCAGATGACGTAGACTTAACAGCCATAAAGAGGTGAGGTAGGAGATGATGGGTTTTCACCCAGGAGGTGGGGTTGATTTAGTTGCAAGACAACAAGTCAATATGGAATATTTAATCCTACACAAATTAACCTAACTTCCATATGCATAAAAAAAAAAGAAAACTGTCAAGGTTTGGTTAGGTTATCGTCATCATGGTTTGAGACTAAAAGAACAACATATAAGCCTACTATGTTGATACTAGAAAAAATGTGGATTTTTTTGTTGGCATCATTTAGTCCAATTAATTGTACTTTTTAGTTATACATATTTTCCACATTCTGATGTCCACTGTAAGAAACGATCAACTGTCAGGTTGTGATGCACCAATGCATTGTTTTAACATCGGTATCTGCTGATATAGGCCCTGTTCACTGATCGGCCCATTGGCAAATAATGTGACATGCACTGATGTCAGTAGACGGTATCTGCTGATCAATTTAATGTTGGCAAGCTTTTATGCCTAACTGCTGACTTAAAGGACTTTTTGATCCAGTAGCTGTCGCCCTTGAGCACCAGCATGAAACCAAAACAAACTGCTGTTAGGCGACACCTTCGCTCTCCTCCAGCTGCACACCTCCAACCCCTCTCCACTCGTGGTCGCATGAAGGAGTTATCAATTAGAACACACCATAATTAAGCACCATTAAACATAAGTGGCGGACAAAATTATCCTTTGCTTTAGCTCAATTGCCTGTGGCCTGCAATGTTGTGCTAGCAGGCTAATAGTTAGCATAGTGTTAGCACACTTTGGTTAGCTTCATAGTGCACATAAATTGACACAGAATGACCGTGATCTAAAGACACATACGTGACATCCAAATAAGCAGTGAGTATGTTCTTCTTCTTTTCTCTAGTCCTTGACTCAAACAGCTTTATACACAAGGCCGTCCCGTCCATGTAAACATGATGTAAAAATGGATCAGACAACAATACAGCTGGCGAGGCTCGTGCTTCTCACTCATTGTAGACAGTTATGATTCAGAGAGATATTCACAGAGGATATCCTTGATTTCTGCTGTGTTTATGAGTAACATGTCACACATTCTTCCTTAAAAGAAGATGTTTTAAATTGGACAGAAGAAGTCGCCTGTTGGACAAACTCTGATTTGTTTTCATGGTCAAACATGACAGAAAATGTTGGCAGTGTGGGAGTCTTACGCCAAAAGAAGTCATAAAAACAACATCAGTCTTTGAATCAGCAATCAGCTGAATTGTTATTTCAAGAAGCGGTATCAGCCCTGATTTTCAGGATGTATCTCTACTGTAAGGTACGTTTTATTTGAAGATGGTCTCTGATTGCAGCCGTGCCAGCAGTAAAGATAGAAAGAGTTCAAATCTGAGAGTAACTTTATAAATCGATGATCACTAAAAATAAGAAAATCATTTCTGTTTGAGGTTACAGTTTTGCGAGCTTACAGTAAAAAGTGTCAACGCAAGAAAAGTTCAAAGTGAAGACAAATCCCTGACACTTACAGACATACAGTTGAATATACTCTCAGAGCTTATTTACATTTCAGAATCCAGACTTCAGAAAAAGTCCAGTTGTGTTCAGAATCAAATCACAATCATGACAGCATGACATGTTTCTGTAACTTAAAGAGTCAGCTGCTCTTACGTTGGCCAGCCCTCCCCGGTGGAGACGGTGAAGAGTGTCAGGAAGGCCCACAGCACGTTGTCATAATGGAACTCATATTTCCTCCACTCTCTGGGCATGGAGGCCACATCGTCTTTGTCATAGTCTAGGAACTGTCCTCTGAAAGACATGAAAGCGTACATAAAGCTGAGTGGGATTAGACACTGTGCTGCAGTTTGGTTTTGACCCAAAGGTTTCATTCAAGAAATAAGAAAGTGTGTTTTGTTAGACCAACTTGCAGTCCTTCTCCAGACCCTTGGACTCGTCGGTGCAGTAAAAGAACTTCCCCTTGAAGAGCTGAACTGCGATGACGGCAAAGATGAACATGAAGAGGATGTAGACGATGAGGATGTTCAGCACGTTCTTCAGAGAGTTGACCACACAGTCGAAGACGGCCTAAGGACAGAGATTTTATAGTTAAAAACGTATGTTCATTGACTCTTTTTTGTCAGGATGCAGCTTTCATAAGAAGGACTGCCTTTTTAATGGTTCTCTTCATCTGAATAAAGATCGGATTCTATAATAATCTAACCTGGAGGCCCAGTCTGGCCACTGGGAATACAGAGAGAATTCCCAGTGGCTTGTCCTGCTGCTCCTGACAGTTTGATGCATCATTACTTAAATAGTAATTACTGTGGCACACGGATGGTAATTATTGTTTGTATTGTATTCATTTTCAAAAGTTCACACAGGATAGAAATGACAGTAAAGTGGAGCAGAGAGGACAAAAATCCAGGGAGGTAGCTTTATTATCGACTGACGTGTTCAGGAACAAGAAACATTTCTGCTTTTACCAAAGCTTATTTTAATTTGCAGTACGCTCAACGTCCTTAATTTGACTCCATTACTTAAGTGTCCATCAGTATTAGCTAATCCCATTCATACACATTTATACGCCACCAACGAAGCAGCGGGAGCAACTAAGGGTCTTGCTCAAGGACACAGGAGCTTCATCGAACCCCCAACCACTCTACCACTGAGCCACAGCTGCCACTCAGGCTTGTTTATTGACTTCTTCATTACTTTCTCCCTGACTGAATTGTTTCCTTGGTACCTGACTACTTTGCATTTGAATCCTGTTTCTTGTTGGGTAAGCCTCATTGGAGACATAAGATACCTCATTCTACGTTTTTTTATTGAGAGTTCAAGCTGACAAAATGTGGTTTTCTTCTTCTCTTCAGTGAATCTCATGAAAAGACCAGAGAACAGATATATTCTACTTATAACTAAACAAACTGTGTATTATTACAGCGTACACACTCCTATGAATGTCCTGCTCAATGAAACCAAATAAAACCAAAGAGCATCACTGGAGCTGAACCTTGAGTTTGGGCAGACGTTTGATGGTCTTGAGAGGCCGTAGCACACGGAGAACCCTCAGAGACTTGATGGTGCTGATGTCTTTGCCTTTGGTCCCCCTGTGGAGAGCAGACACAGTTAGAGCACACACACACACACACACACAGGTATCTACTAACAACAGGAACGCTAGTTCTATAAATCTAAAACTACAAATTCACATTTTCACTGTAAGAACTTTTGAAATGAAGTCTGGAGGATTGAGTCTGATGTGTTTCAGGTCAGTTTGGTTAATGCAGCGTGGTCTTTTCTGGATGTGAACAAAAACCTCATTGTGTTCTAAGGTTTCTGCTTCATGCATGATGATGATGAATTCTCCTCAGTAAATGTAGGTGGGTTGACAATGACAAGAGGACTTTTCTTTGTCTGTCAGCGGGACAGAAACCTGAGCGTTTGGTGCTAAGCTACTGTATAGTTCTGACATGAGATCCATCTTTGCATCTCAATCTTAGGAAAAGAGGGGATATGCTTCCAAAACCGGTTTTATTTTTTAGAATACTTAAAGCCACTGTTTTTTTATTATAAACAAAATTGAAATAATTAAAATATTTGTGAATTGGCCTAAACATATAAGATTTATTGAGGATTTCTGTTTTGGCTTATATATACATTTATCAATCAATTTTTATTAACTCAATTAAAAACAAAATAGAGGGTAAATAGACCATATTCCCATGGCAACCATATTCCGATGATAGTATTGTGAATATAACAGTGAAGCTTGGAGATAGGTGCGATGGGAATGTTACTTTATAAGAGCAAATCCATCCAACACGTCTTGCTTCTGCAATACCGTAAAGTGTTGTGGAATCAATATGAATGTCTTAAGGCGTAATGACGGAAGTGCTTTTTTACGGCGCTGTCATGGAACGCACTCTAAAAAGGTCTTTTGAAATAACGTGATGAGCAGATGTAACACTTTGTGGGGGTGTTGGATAGGATACGGAGGCTATTGTCTTCAGCACAGCAGCCGTGGATTCAAATCTGACCTCAGCCCTTTGCTTCTATTCAACCCTGACTCTCTCCTCCCAGAGTGTCCTGTCTCTCTTCAGATGTCGTATCGACAAAAGGCTTGTAAGCGTAGATATACAGCAGGTGGAGAAGATGTGGGAAGAAGAGCAGAATGGCTCAAAAGCAAAATGACGATAAGACTGAAAATCCTGGTCACAGAGAAAGGATAAGCCACAAATCCTCAGGCATAACAAGAGTTCTTTAAAATCCCCAAGAGAGTCGAAAATGTTAATGCCTTCAGACTCTGATAGGACTTTGCTGAAGATGCACTTCAAGGAGTCCTGAAGAGGATAAGAAAAGAATGTCTAAGGCTAAAGTTAAACAGAATGTGTAGAGTCTGTTTAAAGGTGTGAAAGAGATTCACCCTTAGCTGCCTGTGAATTAGATACAGAGATTAAAAATGTGTTTTCTTGTAAATATCATCAGCTACAAACCATCTGGTCTGTTTCTCTCAGCTTCTCGGCAGAATATTATTTTGAAATCTCCAACAGCGTCATAAAATTACAAAAACATGAAGCCAATGAGATCAAACTGGCAGAATAAAGCTGCACAGCATCTATTAGATGTTTTATGTCTTTCATTTGCGTTTATCAGATTATTCATACCCCAGTGTAGCACTCAACTAAGATTTACTGTGTAATAACCAGGAAATAGGATTTTGTTTGAGCCTCTGCCTCAATACGACAGAAGTTTTGCTAGTAGGATTTAGTATTGACATATCTGGTGAAACAACAAGTACTTAATTTCCATCCATTCCTTTTATTCAGCCTTTTCTCAGCTGGTCATGGTGCCAGCATGTTCTACAATATAGTCCAGACCTTTATCTTCATAGCAATGTCTGTCAGCTCCTCCAGGGGGAATCCTGAGGTGTTCCCAAGCCAGATGTAAGACATCATTGTCTGAGAAAGTCCCGTTTTTGTTCATGAGGACCAGAGAACTGCAAACCCTTAATCTGGATAATGTCAGGCCTCGAGAGGGGGAGTCTGGGACACTCTGAATTCAACCTACGTGGTCCTCGATGGCGGAGGCAGAGTTCATATACTCAAGAAAGGCCTTTGTAAGACTCAGGAGAAGCCTTGTCGGTATCCCCGGCATAAGTCTAAGAAAAAAGACTGTCTTCATCTGCAAGTTTCCAGGTGTGAAAGAGATTCAGCCTTAGCTGTCGAAGGCTTTGAACATTATCGGGCTGTCTTGGCTGCCAAGTCTCTTCAATGTCTCATATAGGTGACAGAACAGGAGTCCTGCTGTGAAGGTTGTACCCAACACAGACTCTTTTTCAGTTGACTTATAGTTCGGTCAAGTATAGTTGCAGTCATATTTAACGATATCATTTGGTAGAGGTTGGAGGTCTGAGTTTGCTTGTCTTGCAGACCCGAATCCCTGTTTAAGAGACACTGACTATAATGTCAAACTGCTAATTTTAAATGATGGAGTCTGCAAATATTTTGCACCTGGGCTAAAACCTTGTGCACAGTGAATGCTCAACTGTCATTTAAAGACGCTATTTATAGAGTTTACAGCCTGCTATGCTGTATCTTCAACATTGCTGTGTACAATGTCACAGCTCAAAAAACAAAATGCAGAGATCCACAGGTCAGTCCTAGCGGTTTGCGTTCTTAAAGAGAAGTAGGAGGGTTTGCCAATTCATTGGGTTGTTACACTCATCCGATCAATGGGGAACCATAGATCCATGAGGTAAAATGCAGATTTCTTCTAAAGCACACCATGCTTAGCCTAAACTTTAATTAGTGTCCGTTCTAGTTCCAGGATGATAATATTGGTAAAAGTGAAACCACTGGCTCAAGATACCACTACTCAATGTCTCAGACTGGGATATGTATTATACTGAAGTGAGACTGGACTTGTTACAGGGGTTTAAAATGTGACAAATATCTGCCAGAGTCTCAGAGGGATGTTGAGGTTCAAATGATAATGAGGACATCTGGCCCACTCTGAGCTATTTTTAACCTCTTTTACCCTGCAGAGTGTTTGGCGTGTTAATTACATTACTCTACGAGCCAGCAGCATCACAAAATAATCCAGTAAGTTTTCAGTGTGTCCTTATTCTTCACTAACCTGCCACGTAAAATGTTCATAGACAAGGCTGTTAAATCAATACATTTCTAAAGTGACTACACAGTGAAATATGTTTGGCCCATTGACCGTATATATCAAGTAGACATAGCCACCCTGACATGACCAATTCGTTTGTGGACTACTTGTTTTGGAGCCTCTGGGTTTGTGTTTTGGCTGGTTTTGAAACAAGAAGTGATAATACTTGATCAGAGGGGGGAACCAATTTCAGTTGCTGTGGTTGCTACTTAAAGAATACATAGCTTTTTTTCTGTTTGATTCTAAATGAGACCATCATTTAGAAAATGAATATCCTGCTGTTTTAAACACAGTCCACAGCTAACAATCAGAACATCATTTTTTGAGGTACAATTATAACCAAGATAATAAATCAACTTAGAAGAGAGCAATTTTCTAGTGGACTTGAACTGTTAAATTACTTTTTGCAACCATTGGAGTCACACCCTGCTGGCCATTAGTAAGAATGCAGGCCTCAGTCACTTTCAAAATGACTGTTTCCTACATATAGTCCTTGATTTTAAAAGAGCCAAGAAGAGATTCAGTTTCTCTCAGACCACCTCAAGCACCATAAACCCAATAACTCCAACAACTAAACAAACTACCTACTCCAGCTCTGAGCAGCAGTAAGTAGCCTAGAGCTAAAGTTTTCACACACGTGGCTACACATGACTGAACTTCAACATGATGTAGGTTTCCAGCAACATGGACAGTAAGTGCTAAACCTGTAAAATGTTTAAAGCTACAGGCAGGTGCTCTCACACATGATTACACATTTCTCAGTTAAAAACATCTAACAAAAATGTAATTGTGTTTTAAAATACATAACCTTTTTATATGCCCTCCTAATAACCATTTACTGCTTGTTACTTCGTGCTCAAGCACCTGCTGTATGTACACTGTGATCTGTAGAGTTTAAAACTGCACAAAGGTGGCTATTTTGAGACAGAATGACCAACACATGACAAAGAATACTTTTCTTTTTAAAGACACTAACCTATAAATGACATGTTTCATTCCAAAGTGCAATCAGTAGAGTTTTATTTTGTACATTTTAGACCAAAGTTTGATTGTTAATGGTGGTTTATTACTTTGGATTGTATCAGAGTCATTCTCAGGGTCGTTTAAATAACTTTCATCACTTGCTTACTGATGTTTTGATCGAGAGAAAAACAAAGTAAAAAATGAACAATCATTTTACCCCAAAGTGTATCAGAGCATGTTGGAATGAAACTATGAAAACCATTAGTGGTTTAATGAGGCAGAGGGAGGTTTCAAATGAAAGCTGTCAGTCAGAGATAACTGTTGTGTTCAAAATTCATTTGATTCACTGGATTATGGATTCAAATATGTCGTACATGGAGCTGATCTAAGCAGAAGACGGATGGTAGTTAGAGACGGTTGGATTTGGGGGTGGAGTGGGGTGGGGTAAGATGTGGGTACGGGGGGGGGGGGGGGGATGGGAGTCAGGGCGGCATAGAGAGGTTCCCCACCTGTTCACACCTTGTTGCGATCTACTTGGGGGAAAACAGTGGTAAAACAAGGTACAGCACATTTATGGATGCTTCACATACACAAACAAAATAAAGCATATGTTTGCATCAAAGACATCACCATAGTTCTTAGAAACGAGCAGGTAATCTATAGTTTGGTAGCAGACAACTACGGGAATAAATCCCATTAAAGAAAAGGTTCAGGTAAGGTACATTACGGTGTGATTGGATGCTGAATGTCAAGAGGTAGCCTTAAACTGCACTAAAAACAGGACAGCTGCTGATTATGACAGGCACTTTCACATCTTTTGATCTGCATTTGTTCGCTGCTATATCTCATCCAAAACAACAAAAAAGAAGCCTTTAAAAAACAAACAGGCCTCTTGGGAGATGTCTTAATAGTAACGCTTAATGTATATATAATGAATTATTTATAATGACAGCAATAAAAAAAACATCATCCCAGCCCTGAACACCAGGTTGTCACTAACATCTGAGGCAGACAATAAAAGACAGTTTGCAGTTTGTAGCATCATGTGGAAATGCACGGCAGACTGGGCTCGACACTTGAGTGGCTCAAGTAGATGAGATGACGGACTGACAGATTGGGCTGTGATGGGGAGGCCATGGTTTGTTGTCCTCGCCACAGGCAGTCAGTCATGTGGATTGCAGGCGGAATGAGCTCTGGAGACATGCACGGTGCGTGAACAACAGCTGCCTATCAAACAGGACTGTTCAGACGTAACTGTTAAGCGTCACAAATGTGAATATTTGGGCATTATAAATGTATAGATTGACATGGACCCAAAGTGTTCAATATAAAATGTATAAATCAGATATTTACAATAATGAATACACTGAAATAGGTTCAGAACCTGAAATAGGTTCAGCAGGTTATGTTTACACTACATTCATCTCTAGACTTGTGCGGCACATTTCTGTCATATTTTTTCAGATTTCTTCATCTGTCTCTATCATTAGATCTGTATCATAGAGCCGCCTCTATTATATACTCTCTCCTTGCTTTACATGTCATTATGACGGTGTCTCCTGATGTTCCAGTCTGTAATTCAAGTTATTCTGGTAATCCTCCAGTTACTGCAGGCTTTTTCCTGCTGGAGTTTTGTACAGTATGATCATATTTGTGTGTATTTGTAGTGTCTTTGCATAGGTCTTGTGGACATATAGAATTTCTTTTATAGCTAATATTGAATATTGTTCCTTGCTTTGTATCACATGACCTGTCAGGTGACCTCAGGGGTTGTATATATGTGGAGGTGTGTCTACTCACTTGTCCATGTCTGATGAGGGAGTGTGAGGGCCCGAAACGTTACGTGTGGTGATAATTCATTTTAAAATGTACTTGGAGCAGCTTCTGGTGGGCAGACTGAGTCCCCTTCTGTCTTTGGATGTTTTTTGTCCAGCACCCAGTACTCAACTTTTCAGATGTGCGTGCTGTTGGAGATTTTTGTAAAAACATAACTTGTGCACCGCACAAACTTGTGAGAATGAATTATGAAATTGTAAATTTACACCAGAATGCCAAGCTCTCAATCAACAGGCTTTGGTCGATTCTCCTTTATTCCTTTATTTTAACAATTGTTTCCTTATTCTCTCGTGGGCGCTCCTATGATTCAGTAGTTAGTGAGCAAGTCAGAATTATTCCACAATGTCTAATTTATTAATTAAATATTGAACATTGAGTCCCCATGTAATTCAGGCTGTCACTAACTGAAAAGTCCTGTGAGCTATGAAACTAAACCATATCCATCCCCATCTGCACTGTGCTGCTGAGTCTGATAACTACAGGTGAAGTGGTGTAGTGTCGAACAAAGTACAAGTGAATGGAGATGATGTAACATCACGGTCATAGTGCAGTCATTACAAACCTATAGCTAACAGTATTTGTGTCACACAGTCTATTTTATGTGCATGCTAAGATCACAGAGAAGATCAATATTCCCAGAGACGCACTCATGCCCTCCAGCAGCAGCAGCAGCAGCAGCTTGTTACATTAGCGGGCCTCTGGTGAATTGATAATAGAGAATGTGAAATTGATGGTATCATTGCAGTCCAAGCAGAGATGTGGCAGGGCAGAGTGCTGGTGAAAACACTTCCCCCTCAGAGGCTCAGAGGAAGAAAAGGATGATGAACACGCAGGTGACATGCCCCTCGAGAGAAGAGGAAAGCATGAAGGAAGGACCTGTATCCTGAACCAGCAGGGTGGAGTACAGGTAGGTCTTCGATGGACCACGAAATGTGAGTGTGTCTCAGGCAACAAATTACACACTGCAAATAAAAACCCATTCACACAAGCAATTTCACTTCATATACTGCAAGTCTTACAGTGGTCTAAAGCAGAAATGCATCCTGACAGGTTGTTCAGGTAGGTTTAAACCTGTACCCTAGTTTACATATTTTGTTGTCTTTATGATTAATAGGTATAAATTCTGTATTTACTCAGGTAGATTATGTCATCAAGCAGTAAAGAGGGCTGTAATAGATGCAATGTACAGTAATCTTTCTTTCAGGGCAAGAAGTCCACAGAAAGTTATTTTTTGTCCTCACTTACTGTCTCACATTACAAAAGGATCCCTACAGAGAAATATCTTTTTATTCAACATTGACATCATTGTGTAAACCCTGTCTACAAAGCCACCAGACTCCATATATAACATGGTAACTTTACTAGAGGTTACCTCAGCTACCTGTGGCCCCGGTCGGTCTTTGTCTTTGAAAAATGGTACGACTTTGGTGTTTGAAATGGTTAGTTCAGTCCCAAAGCAATATTTGTAACACAAAAAAAAACAAACCAATCAAGGTGAAGGTCGACAAGCAACTCCCGTGTTCTGTGAGGTGTGTTACTGTTATCGATGGAGTCTGGTGGCTGTGTAAAGACTAATGGTACAGATGTTTCTGGTTCTAAAAAAGAAAATCTTCTAAAAAAAAAAAGAAGCTATTTCTGAAGAGATCCTTTTTATAAATACTAAAAAATTAGAGCCTGTCTGGAGTTTACTTATCAAAAGAGATTTTGTTGGTAGACTACTCCTTCATTTTAAGAAGGATAATTCATTTCTGTGTCACTGAAACAAAGAGTATCTTTAAAGGCAGAATGTGCGACATTTGACACATAAACACAGCAGAAATCAAGAACATCCTCTGTGAACGTCTCTCTGAGTCATGACTGTCTACAATGAGTGAGAAGTGTGAGTCCCGCCAGCTGTATTGTTGTCAGGCTGTGTTAACATCATGTTTACATGGACGGGACGGCCTTGTGTATAAAGCTGTTTGAGTCAAGGACTAGAGAAAATAAAGGGACATACTCACTGCTTATTTAGATGTGACATAAGTATGTTTAGATCATGGTGATTCTGTGTAACTTTATGTGCACTATGAAGCTATGAGTTAACCAAAGTGTACTAACATTAGCCCGCTAACACAACACTGCAGGCCACAGGCAATTACAGCTCGAGCAAAGAACTATTTTGTCCGTCACTTGCTCTGAATGGTGCTTAATTATGGTGTGCTCTAATTCATAACTCCTTCATGAACGCGAGTGGAGAGGGGTTGGAGGTGTGCAGCTGGAGGAGAGCGGAGGCTTCAGAATAGCGGAGGTGTCGCCAAACAGCAGTTTGTTTTGGTTTCATGCTGGTGCTCAAGGGCGACATCTACTGGATCAAAAAGTCGCACATTCTTCCTTTAAATGAATGAGCTTGCATTCTTCACTATATGACACTTCTTTACAATAAACCTCAACACAGTTCGAGAAGTAAGACTGAATATGTGAGGAAATTACTTGGTTTTGCAGTGTAAGCCATGTATGTTTCCTCTCTCACATACATACACACAGAAAATGACACAGACAGGCAGGATGAGAGAGGTAGAGGAGGCATTACCCCATGAAGCTCCTTCAAAACGATCCGGGCACAGAGACAGGGAGAGGATCAGGTCAATAAACACACTGAACAACAACAACAACATAGCGGTCAAACACACACACAAGGACAAACACACTCCTTATTAGTCCTGGGTTTGTTCAGGACTTCAGCTCCACCTCTCATCAGGTAGAGGATTCGTGTTGTGCTGCAAGATTTGTACTTATGTTTGATGTCAACGACCCTCATTGACATACAGAGCAGAAAGTTATTGAAGTTTAAGTGCACTCACACCCAGAGAAAAGCATTTATACACATTTTAAACAGCGTGAAAAAATCCTAGAATAATCTATACAAAGGGAAACAAGTCATTATGACGTAAAAATGATAGAAATAACAAATTAAACTACAACATAAAATCAGCACGTTAATGAATTTGTACCATAACTCTAGATCTTTGAACACAGGCAGAGCCTTTCTGATTAGACTGTGGTCTAACTCTCTCATCCCAGTGGATCCATGATTACATTTACATAATGCATGCTCAGCAAAACAACCTGACATTAATGAGACTTCTGAAAGGGGGGGGGGCGCTCACTTAGCACTGGATCCACCCTAGTTCAGCATCTTATGGGTTGGTTAAATAGCAGGGATAGTCATATGTGTTTGCAGAACATAACCATTCTGTAATTTCCCTAGACCCTAAAAAGAGAGAGTATTTCACTCAGAGGTGGTGTGTTGTGTATCAGCGTTCTCTTTAGCTCTCATTGGATCATTTTGTCACTTTGAGGACTACCTTAAAATGTGTTTCATAACTTCATCTTTAGCTCAACACGAAGATCAAACCCACAGATGAGCCCACGCCTGGTTGTAACCTCACACACACGTCATTTTTTATAATATTTGACACATAAAGATTTTAGCTCCTTGCAAAAGCTGGACTTCCTGCATTAAAAACAGTATTCTACCTGACTTTTGATCAAACCTCACACTGACCATAAACATACAACTGAGTAATGCTCGAATATATCAACATTTAGACAACACACTTCTAGTCAGATAAGGGTTCTAGTATTCATGTTGTAGTCCTAAAGATGATCATTTTTAGACCAAACTACAGTCTCCTCTCAAACCTAACACAAGTGTGACTGTTTAGTTTCAACGGTCAATGATTCAACATCGTATTGTTGTATCAAAGGGGATAAAGCAATGACAGGTCACAAGAACACTTAAGGGTGTACTGCTAAGTCATGCAAAACTACACCGACCTGAGTAAAATACTTTTCATGGAGGCCCATTCAAACATTGGGTTCTTTTTTGTCGTTGTTGTTGTGAACATTTAGCAGACATGATGCTGCGAAGAGTGCCCCTGACATTTCTATATCAGACCACTTACCACCAGATGATTCACTAAAATCTGACCATCAGGGTGAACTCTTTACAAACTAAAGACATTTTATAAGAGAAAGAGTTCTCACACTTACGAAAATGCAAAAGCCACCAGCGCCCCACTGACCACTATGAAGTCCAAGATGTTCCACAGGTCTCTGAAGTAAGCTCCAGGATGAAGCAGCAGGCCGAGGTCCACCATCTGAACCGAATACACCACGGTTAGGTTTTTACACGTCATTCATTTACTGTCCTTTTTAATTCATTAAAATTAAAACTTAGTTTGTCTATGCCATATGGGGTATTTAGCCTCTACTGAGTGAGCATGTTAGATCATTTATCTTTTTGATATTTGATAACCCATTAGTGATTTTATTTTGAAAGTCAATAATTGTACAATAGGTTTCCTGTTTATGGAGACTTTTTAGGTTGTCAATTTGTCATTAAAGTGGTGGTATTTCTGAAATATTTTATTTTTGGTTTTTTGGTTTGTTTTCCCCCTGTGCAGCAGATGTGGCTCTCCCCTTGTTTTCAGAGGCTGGGCGTGGCTTCCAGGTGCTGGAGCTCCTGATACACACACACCTGCTCCTGGTTTCACCCTCATCAGTGGCTGTTAAGAACCTTGGTTGAAGTCTCTCAATGCTGCTGGATTGTTGCTGCTCTTCATGTGGTATTGTTGGCTCAACTCAACAACTTTTTTCCCTTCTAGTGCCTTCCACCTCCGAGCTCCTGCGCCTCAGCCACACCACCCAGCCTCTTTCTACCTGAGCAGCAAGCCACTCTGCTCAGCCTCCCTCTCCAATGCTGCAGTATAATCAAGTCTTCAGTGCAGCTCATCAGTATTTTCTTTGTAATGATTCTCCTTTTCCCCTTTACCCTGTCTGCTGGGCCTGCTGTTGGGTCCTGTTCTATACATAAATCTCAACACAAATAGGTCAATCATTATTTTAAATCAGTGAAGATTTTCCTATAATTACAAAGGGTTCTCTAAAGGGGAGGGGGTTAAAAAAGGGGGGTCAGTAACGCAGCGTGCTTTCCTAATCATACTGTGATGGTCACAGTGGAACGAAGATCAGGCACTGACTGTCTCCATGTCCTCTCCACATTCATCACTCAAGTAAAGTGCAAAGTAAACGGAGTCAGAGTCTCAACTTTTACAAATACAAAGGTATCACTCAACGAATGAGATGTGAAAGCTCACTTTCAAGTCTTGAGGTATGAGTGTTTTAAAGGTGAAATAATTTCCATAAATTAACAGATCTGTGAAGATAATGAATCGATGAGTTCATCTTCATGCTTACCTTGATCACCATTTCAAAAGTGAAAACACCAGTGAAGGCATAATCCAGATATTTGAGCACCTGTAAAAACAGAATCAGAAATGTATCATTTGTATCAAATCATTATGAAGGTTTGTGTTCCCTACATGATTATAAGTGTACTCATATAAGGAACTGAAGCAATGTACTCCATTCCACTCATTTTGAAATCTTTGCTTCCTGTAAGCAATTTACATCCCAAAATGTGTAAAACTAGGGCCCAGAAAAAACACAACTGATTAACCCTGAACACCAGTCTGTGATTTAAGGAAGGTACGTTACATCACCTATCTTCTCAGATGACTCAACAAGTTTATTAAGGTAATTAAATAACTCCACAGTAAGTACAAATAATTCAGTGTAAAAGAAGAGTTAAAAGAAGCGTCTATTATTTGTGTCAATGTGCAGTGGGGGTCTCACATTGTTGCGAGGGGCGTTGGTCCACACAGGGTCCTCTGCTGCCAGAGCGATGCTGCTCATTGCAATGACGACCAGGATAGACATCTCAAAATAACGCAGAGTCACTATGTAGTGACATAACCGCCTCACCCTGAGGAGACAAACAGAACACAGAATGACTTTTAGCACCAGCTGCTATCTCCTCGTTATTTTTATATCCTGAAACAGCTAAAGAAGAAAACAGGCTCTCTGTCACTTCATCTTCGTGTGAGACACATTTTAAAGCTTAGACTTAAAGCAGCTAGAGCACATCTTTTATTTTTATACAAATACATGTAGAAATGCAGTTTATTGTTTTAGATCTATACCTAAAACTCACGGGTAAACTCCAAGTATAGCATTACTGCGTACACCCACAGGATATACTGTAGAGAGGCTACAGTTCATATCCCGTCTGTGTTTCTGTATTGATTTATTCTACGTGTTTCAGTCACTGTGGATGAGAAGCTTAATGGTTTTGGTCCTGAGGATAACTTTTAAGTGGTGCTGGTCAAACATTATTTAGAGAATATAATGCATGCAGAAGGTACACAAGTGATTACATTTTGTACAAAAAGCTGATGTGTAAAGCTTACTAAAGACTGCTGCATGAAACATATCTTACTATGCAGGTATGAAAACATACTGTAGACACAAATGATCAAATAAACTGCTGCTGCAACATGAACCAACAAAGTCATGCCCCACAAGGTTTACTGTGTCTTACCAGTAGGTGGCGCTATAGGAAAATTTGCAGGACTGTGATGTAGATATGCGTAAAGGGGGACTTTCTTCAAACATGTTAACTTTGGCTCTATTTGGAAGCAGTAGCTTTGACTAACAGCAGCTTCCTGTATCATGGCAAGACATCGAAATTGGCGAGCTGCCATGGCAACGCCCTTTGAATGTTGTACATGCTGTCCGTAACTTTTTTACCCTTGACGCTTATCTATACATCTACCTATTCACTCTCTCTCTTTTCTTGCTGTTAACCACATTTTTGCTGGATCAGATGACGACCTTAGGAGGAGTTAATCCTAGAAGGATTTATTTTTTTTTATCTCAGCATGTGGGACATGTACCAAATTTCGTCTATCTATGTGAAACTTGTTCCAGGGCTGCTTTATTGAAAATTGTTAGGGCGTGTTATCGAGTTAATATGACCCACCTATATCTGAGACCCATAAAATATCAAATCTTACAATTGGCCTGACGCACATGCCAAGTTTGATGAGTTTTAGGGCATGTTTATAAATATGAAAACCTAAATTAGCAGTGCTCCTGCTTATATATGATGAAGGCCAAGTAAATCTACTGTCTACCATGGAGGACCTGACTACACTGTGGTGCAGGGCTGACTGACATGGTTGTTTACAGAAATAAATGAACAGAGAATACATCCCCCCATGGTCTGTCTTTGATAGCATCATGATGGATGTTATTCAGCAGGTGAAGAGGTGGATAAAGGAGGTTAGGGTGACTCACGGGTTGGTCTGTCCAAAGATAAACATGGAGCTGTAAGGCAGGATGGGTTTTGGTCCACTTGGACCTAGATCCTCCAGGTTCCTCTCAGTCATAGGCATCGTCTCACAGTCCATACTGTTCACTGGAGAGACAGAGACAACAATGATGACAATGTTCACTCTGTCTTTAACAAATACAGCATCTATAACAACACCCTTTCCCTCTCATTGTACCTATGAAGGGGTAGACACAGAAGAATGAACTGCATGTGTTCTTTCTGTGAATTATAAAGTTATTTTTCATCAAACCTTCTGTACCTTGTTAAAGAGTTAGTGACAGTAATAAAGGAAATTCAGGGCCAAATTCACAAAAGGCTTGCAGAACTTTTGCGGCTCATTAAATGACAGAAAAGAGGCCGTCTATTTCTCAAAACATAAGCAAGGGTTCCCAAACTTCACTGCAGAGAAAACAGTGTCTCTGTGCTCCGGTGCTGTTTGCAGATCAGTCGCACTGCATACATTTAGCCCTTTTCTGTGCAAATGAGCATCTTCTTCATAAATATCAAACAGAGGATGCTTGTCCTCCTACTTTGTCTGGACACAGAGCAAGGAGGATTTGGGTGCAGGGCACGATCCCTAGGAGACTAAAATACGGGGAATATCATATATAGGTTGAAAAGAGTGGCAGTGACGCCAACAGCACCTTTCTGTATATTTGAAGGATTTTCAACTCGGAGCGCTCTGAGCGGCCAACGCTCTGTCCTCGTTGAAAAAAAGGTGCTGGCATTCAGAAAAAAACAAAAGTTGCATTCAGGGCCTTAAACTTGTATCACACCTGGACTTCACAATAAACTTGAATGCCTTTTTATTTATATGTGGACGGAACTGAGCTCCATCTGGATGAGAGCGCCTCTCCACAATCAGTCACATAACAAGTGCCCGCTGCAGGGATCTGAAGAGCTTTCAGGAAGTGTTTGTGCTTCAATGTCATTAGTGCAATTTGCTTTTTTACTTTGTTTACATTTTTCTCTGTGAATTAGCTCCTCATTGCAGTGGCTGCCATGATGTAGTGAGAGCAACAGGATGTGTGAGTTTTTGTAGGCCTGGGCTGGTACTGACTTTGTATGAGGGTTGTCTCTCCAGGTGGGGAGGTGATGGTGACAGGAGGGATGTGGACGGAGGATTGTCCCGTCCGTCTGACATTCTTCTGGTTGTCTGAGTCCTCTGGTTGGTCAGGAGGCCGGTTGGTCCCATCAGAGCCCTGCTGGGGGGAGATGGTGAGGGACTCCTCCTCTGAGTCACCAAACCTGTCCACAGAGCAGAGATAGGAGCTTAGACATAAATGTACACACAGTATCAGATCATCTCAACAGGGACTGTGCTTCATGACACAGTCAGTGGTTTCATTTAGCTGATGTGTGACACATTCAGACAACTAGGGACACCTTTCAAAGCTGCAGGGTCACTTTAAAATATTTTATTTTATTTGCAAAATCTTAACTAATTAATAATGAGCTTAGTGATATGCATTGATTGTTAAGCTAAGTTTCAGAGATTTACATTTGATATGAAACATTGACTTCCAGCTTTAGAAAAGTGTTCCAATTACACTGTTGCTGTTTTAAAGGTGTCAGTGATTAACTACTGGGATTCTGGTTCTTTTTTCATTTCTTGGGCCATTTTACTGGACAGGACAGCTGAAGAGAGACAGGACATGTCAGGAGGAGTTAGTGGGAAATGACATGCCGCAAAGGGCCGAGGTCAGATTAGAACCCACAGGCGCTGCGACGAGAGCTATGGCCTGTGTACATGGGGCGCGTGACATAGCCACTAGGCTACAGGCGCCCCGGGGATCCTGGTTCTTTATATTTGTTATATTTCCTTTTAATTTATATGGAATATATTCACTAAAACAAAAATATACAGAAGATGTTAAAACACCAAAGGTAAAGCTTATAATAGCAATATTTATCACTCTTTTAATACATTTCACAAGTTTACCTGAATGCTCAAATTCATTTTTAACCCATAGTAGCATTTTGAGCATTATTTATTGCTAATCTGTCATGCATCATTCGTTGTGGCTTACAAGCTTTACTCACTGCACTTTGGATGTTGCATGTGATATGTGTGTGTGTGTGTGTGTTGTTTGTTTTTCATTCATTTGTCATTCATGTAAGCTGTACAGTATACATACTGATGCTTTATACACAATTTAAGTTCCTAAATGACACATTAAGTTATTTGAAGTAGTGTTGTAGTACTCGAAATCGGTCTTGGTCTCAAGACCACTTTTTGAAGGTCTCGGTCTCGTTTCAGAATCAAGAATTTTTACTTGGTCTTGTCTAGGTCTGGGACTGGGTGTACTCTGGATTTTAAATCAAGACCAGTCAAGACCACCACTGAAACGCTATTTTTCCACGTCTTAACTGTGATTAGAAGGAAAACGCCCCTGTGTAAAACAGCAAATAACTTCCCTGTGTTACGGTCTACAGTAAGTGAGTGACACACCTGCTGCACACAAGATGATGATTTCTCTGTGATATTTTTGGTCTTGATCTTGTCTCGGTCTCGCCCTGCCTTGGTCTTGGTCTTGACTTGGTTTTGATCCCTAAATGTCTTGGTCTTGTCTCGGAGCACTCTGGTCTCGGGTATGTCTTGGTCTCGATTAGTGTGGTCTTGACTACAACACTATTTTAAGTAGAAAAAGTTGTAAACATGTGGGAGACTGATTTATGATGTATCATTTCTGTGGGTGATTTATGTCCCATGGTGTGATTACTGATGTGTTCTTCTCACTTTTTGGTTAAAGGTGGATTTATTCTATTTGTAAATCTGAACTCCATTTAACAAATGTTGGACTCTTAATGCAAACTGTTCAGGATTACTCCAGTGGACCGCCTGAAGTTCAAGTCTTGGAAACAGGTATTCTTTAGGTGCAAATGTCCTCATCAAATGTTTTTTTTAACAGTAGTGTTTTGAAGGAAACGGGAGTTGCTTGTGCTTCATTCGTTTTTGTGTGACTTTGGCGTTTTAAACACTGACTACTACCCAAGGCCTGCACAAATGCATCATAATGAGAAGCAGTGAGCCAGGAAACTTTACATTTTGGTATCTCATCAGGCTGGGGCTGACCCCATATAGCTGAGTACTAAACCATTCGTTCGTCAGAGCCTCATTGGACTGCCAGTCTCATACAGTAGTGCAGCACAAGGATAATTCCCTTCCAGCTCTATGGGGGTGTTTAATGTCTAATTTTAAATAGATTTGCCTGTTTTCTCCAAGTAATTCATGGCTCATAGCCTACTTTTAATGCAGTTCTGCAGCATATCTATGTTTAGAGAATTTCACTGGCTACAAGACATGTCAGTCAACGGCACAGTTACGTGCAATTGGTCATCAAAACAGGGTTAGGCACCTCCTTTCAACAAAGGCTCTCATTGGCTGCTATAGGCTGCTATCAAGTGTCAAAAAAAGGTCAGCTGAATACAGTAACTGACTTTTTTTGATCAGTTCTGAGGATCGTTATGGATGTAACGTGTTTGGATTCAATCTTTTACTGGATTTAAATCGTGGGGACTGCTTCATGTTGTTAAAGGGACTTGGAAAACTGGCTATGAAAACAAACCACTTTACCTTTTCTTGACTCATAGTTGCTGTTTGGGATAAGAACAGTAGTTCTCTCACCTGTGACTGTGGGTCTTCTCTCTCTCGTTGGACTCCTCTCCTTCAGCTGTAGACTGACCTCTGGATCCATGAGTCCGATGTCTCCTCCTCTCTCCGTTCTCTGCTCGGGAATTCTTATCCCCATCCTTGTTACACGAACGTCCGTCTTTGTGTCTCGATCTGCGCTCCCCCCTCCCTCCACCGTTCACAGTCCCGTTGCCACCTTTGGACTGACGGTGTGAGTGATGATGACGGTGCTCCCTCTCACCTCCTCCTCCGCTGTCGTCCATTGAGCTCTGATGGTGATGCTTTCTGCCTCCCTCTCGGCTGTGGGACCTCTCGCTCTTCCCCTCTTTACCTCTGCTACACTCGTGGTCTTTGGAGCGGCTGTGATGAACGTGGTGCCCCCCATCCTTACTGGTGTCACCGTTTTCGTTAGCTTCCTCTCTCCTTCTGGCTCGGTCTCTGTGGCGGTGGTGGCGGCGAGGCTGGTGGTGCACAGCAGGAGGAGGGTCAGCGGCGGGATCGGCATCTTCTGGCATGCACGGCTTGCGATGGTGGTGCTGGTGGCCCCCCACCAAAGGCACGTCACAAGGTTCAACAACCAGTGGGCGGTCTAGGTGGGTCTTCATGTCTGGCCGGATGTTGAGGGGGGAGGACAGGCGGAGACGCTCCTCAGGCTCCAGCTCGCTGTAGAGGGCCTCACAGCTTGCCTGGTTCTGCCTCCTCAGCTGGTTGGCCCTCTGCTCCCACACTGACATCGTCTTCATCGACTTCTGCTGCTCCTTACTGAGGGAGGAGGAAGCAGAAAAAATCAAAACCACTGAGATGGATCTAACTGTATAAAATACAGTGCAAATCTTTGTATAAATTATTCTCATCAATCCTGCTACTTTCACAAGGGACAGAAGCATTTCCGATGGATGCATGGTTTCCTCTGAGGTGTGACACATTCAGAATGTATGTACTTCTCACTTCATGACTTCATGGCACATAAAACTAGCTGTATATCTCACTCTACATCTCATGATGGCACTTGGTCCCTACATGCTGAATGATTTACAGTATGACCGAGCTGCAATGAAGCAGTTTGGTCATACTTTGACATAGGGTCCATTTATCAAAGTCTGCTGTGGAGAGAGCTCATCTATGAATACGTCTGAGCAAACGCTAAGCAAGGCCAAACATCACCATGCTTAGACATGTTGTTTATTCTGCCAATATCTGTCTGTAATACAGCTCTTTAAAGTGGCAGGATGCATGCAGATTTAAAACTGATCTTAAACAGTTATAACTCTTCCACAGTTTTTTTTAAGGGAAATTATACGTAAGAGCCTGACACGCATTATCAAGCAGATATGTGCCTAAGAAGATGTAGGCGTGGTGGTTTTCTGACATGGGTTGATGTGTAAACTTCTTTTAGAGACACATAATGCAGAGAACAGTGCTCGGGGTGATGGTGGCATCACATGTAGCAGAACGTCATAGCTGAGCTGAGAGATTGAACACTGAAGTTGCTTGACAATGTATCATAGTTTTACATTTTTAGGAGATAATACTATCAGAAAGTAACCTTCTTAGTGCTTTTACAAAGTCATATTGGTGCAAAATCTGTGCACAAACAATTTAAATAGGTCTATGTTTATTCTGGTGAAAATATTCTCTATACAAGCTGCCATATCAGTAACTGGTGAACTTTCTTTTCCCTCTAAAATTGGCAGCAGTCTCACAAAATCCACGTGTCAGACTCTTGTTACAACGCCAAGTCTTAATGCAGAATTAAAAGGGAGAAGGAAGTTGTCAAATTGATTTCATGTTCTCATAGCTCCTCTATCCTGCAGCGTGCACTGTTTATGTTGTACAAATGTCCTACAGACATACTTGAACATGTTTGAAACTTGAAGAGCACGCTCACTGCACTACTCTCTTTACAAACTCCGACTAAAAGGTGGATGGAAAACATGACACTGGATTGTTGAATGAAGAGAAAAGCTTGTGACATGGTTGTAAATGTATCTATGGAGGAACATGATAGTGTATGTTTCTTATCATTACAGATATGACCACCCTGCTATAAGGCGCTTAGGTTTACCTCAGGTAGTGATGGACGGGGGTGCAGACATAACTCCTACAAACACATAAAGGGAGCAACATTGAAACAAACAGAAAGAGAGAAGGAACTTCAAAAGGGACAGAAGCAGGTTACAGACAGAAGCACGGATGAGGCAAAAAAGCTTCAGGAAACCAACACTGGGGGGGGCATATAAAGTAGGGAAGCCAAAATATACAAAAAACTAAATCAAAGTGTGTTTGCTGAGATAAAGAAGGGAAATGATGGGTTCAAATACTGAAACCTGATAACACAATAATGATCTTTAGCTTTCCCAAACTGAGACATCTCACTCATACTACCCAGAGAAGCACAGTTAGACATTACTACATCCTCTCCATCTGCTTGTTAACATACTGTATGTGCTGTGTGTATGTACCTGCTACTTCATTCTGTATTCAGAGCATCCATCCAGTGTCGAGCAGCGGCACTACAGCAAACTCTCATTTTTATTGATCCTGTTTTCAACCTTGGCCTCGGTGTAGAGTGTAAAAACTGCATCTTTAAACAGACTTTCAATCTCAGTTGAGCTATGATGATGTTTTTATCTCTGGTATTTGAACATTATTCATAAACAGGAAAATAAATCTTCAAAATAGTACAAAATGCAGTTTTTATTCCAATGTTTTTATGTATTTTACTCTTGCCATCGTCTGCCCAGATGGAAACTAGCTTAATCTGGTACAAAGCATCTTTTCTCTTCTGAGACTAAAAATATTGTATACACCGTCCCTGATTCAGAAAAACTCAACTAAATAACCTCTTATCCTGTCTTGCAGCAGTTAGAGTACCTGCCAAACAGAAATGTGCCTTTAAAGTACTTTGTAGCTGGAGAGTTTCAATAAGATCTGATCTGAGACCTAATATAGATAAACCCTCCCCTGCCTGCTGACAACAAACCTGCATATTAAAGAAGAAGTAGTAACAGTAGCAATAAGCAAACTCTGGTTGGCATTTGGTCGTCTAAGTGTCACATGGGAGCTACTCCAGTATTTTAAAGTTTGGGCCAAACTTAAAGACTTTACAGGCAAGAGAATCTTGCATGCAAGATTCTCACAATAAAGGAATGACATTTTGAAACACTGATAGCATTATTCTATAAGTTTCTTACTAATAACATAAGTCAATAAAAAGAACAAAACCAGCAATGTGTTTGTTTTATAATACGTTTGACTCTACACTCAGTGGTTTCTTCTGACGACATTAATCTATACAAGCTTCACACGTTTGAAACTATCAGGCAGTTATGATACAGTAAAGGTTTGAAATCAGATTCGGAAAATTACGGAAGCCCTGAGAGCCGAGTGAGAGAAAAAGATTGAAATCCCATTTCTAGATATGATGGAAGTTTTTTTTTCTCTGACTTAATAACAGTTAGAAAAAAAGTTTTTCTAGCATTTGTATTGTAACTTTTTTGATTTTTGTCCTTCAACTGGCTCATATTTATGTTATTCTAACTTATACTAATTACTAAGGCAACAAGAGGCTGAAGAGCAAAATCAAATGTCTCACTATGCCACATTATAACACAAATGACCAAGAATATTTACAGACGAAAGACACATTTTCACCTGACATAACTTTTTTTTTTAACATGCTAAACGTTTTCTTTTGCTGTTAAACAGGCGAATAAAGAAGACTTTAGAAAAATCATCTTTCCAAAACTTTTTCATCAAATAAAAAGATAGAATAATTCTTTAGAATACAAAGAAGGGATTTTCCGGCCTAATCACAGGACAAAAAGTGATTTAAATCAGACAGAAAATGGATCAGCAGACATTTTCTCTTTTTTTTACTCTCAGGGCTCCTGAAGATTCGAATCACAGCTGCAGATATACATTAAGTTCAAATACAGTATGAAACATGATATCTGAGGAGAAAGTGCAGTTACTGAACAGAAATCATTCTCTGAAAGAAGGATGTGGATCACAGATGGTCAGATCATCACAGATACAAACACTCATGGTACGAATTGATCACAGTGAAAACATTTGAAATCAAAACACAGGAACAGAAATATTGAAACAAACATGCAGCTCATGAGACGGTCGGAGGAACTGTCATGATCATTTCGGACAATTCACACAGAGGAATGGTACGATGATGATGACGGGGGGTTTGGCATCAGCAGAACAAGAGTGGTGAGAGAAGGGTGATGGAAGGATTTAAAATTGTAACAGAGAGGTTATAACTCACAGTGAGTTAACGCTGCAGATGGATGAGCTGCTAGAGTGCGCGTTACCTCGACTGCGTGTTAGAAAACTGCACATGCAACAAAACAAAAACGGGGGAGGGGGAACATCATAAAGGATGAAGTCAGAGAAACAGTCGGACACAATTTTGACATTTCGATTCCTTCTCTGGAGTCCGTTAGCCTCCCATCACATCTCAATGCAATGGGCAGTCAAAGCTTAGAAACACAAGACTGAGACTGAGCCAGGTAGTAAATGTCACGACCTTCAGGGACACTCTTTGGATCTCCAAAGAGACAATTTGTTCAGTTTTTAAGTTAAAATGAGAGAGGGAAAAACTGTTAGAGCCCAGAAAGGAGCGAACAGGATTTCACTGCAATCTATGAACGAGCCTAATGTCACTGTAACTAGTTTTAGAGGATTTTATTAACTTTTTTTTTTTTCGCTAAGGTTACAAGAAAAAAGTCACGGGTGGAGCTGAAATAAACCTGTGTTTGTTGGAGCTTGATTGTGGCAGCTTAATGTCAGTTCATGTGGATACACAGTTACACTTTGCTGCTATTTCAACAATATTGTTGGGTCTATCAGAAGACCTTCAGAGCATGTTTTGATAAAAATGAAATCTGTCTAATATTTTCTTAATGCTTAAACCATGGTAGAGTGGCTTTCTGTGTTTCTGTGAACAATCGATTTTATGGCAACGCAGAGTGCGTACTATCAGCACCTTATTCTACATGACCATAGTCTGTATCTAACAGGCCATTAACTAACCCCCAATTTCCACATACTCCTTGTGCCACATTCCTTCAGCGCCACGGTTTTGCTCCATCCGATGGCGCCCACTAGAGCCGTTTCTGGAACATTAGCACAGCGGAGCGCAGCCATGATCAGCTGTACACACATCTCAGGAGAACTACAAGATCACGCGGGATTAAAGAAAAAAACGTGCAAACAACTTGTCGCTTTGTCTTTCTGAGGAAGATTTGTTGTTCATTCGGTGCCTGTTTTGACGTAATGTTGATAAAGTGATGGATAATACGATCGTGAGTCTGTACATTGGGTTTTTTTTTTTCAATTGACCGGACTCTCTGTGCGTTTCCTTGTCTGACTTCCTGTCCGGGTCAATCTATTCTGTCCAGCTTGACGCATGCCTGCTGTTGACGCAGATCATAGTGGCGGTGGTGGCACGCTCAGAGAGACGGACCGCAGCGCTTGCTGTGGAAACACAATGATTGACAGTTGTACCCTTGCTACGACACTCCATCATTAAGCCCCTAGAAACAGCATCCCTGGGTGGGCGGGGCTGTCTTTCACTTCACTCTCTATTTAGGAGGTCATTACTCGCATATTAAGCCTTAAAAAGCGTTAACTTCTGTCAAGTTGTTACAACCAGACTCTTTTTTCACACTACACATGAATCTGTTGACTAAAACAATATTATGAGTACAACTTTAAAGACCAGAAAGACGGACAAAATGTTACATTTGTTTTAAAGCGAATATTGTTCCAAACTATCTTTACTGCTCAGTTTGACCCAAAGAAATTGGAACGCGATTTTTTGCTTGAAGGAAGCCCGTTGACTCCCCTCACTGAGGTTCAGCTCCACCAATGAGATTGTTTCTGCTTCCAGAGCAGCACTTGAATATTTGTGTTTAACAAACTCATGAATACTTAACCTTCAGAGGAACTGCAAAATAACACAAATGGGCACATAACAAACAACAGAACAACAAATATGAAACAAATCAATTAAGAGCAGTGTTCACTCAAAATCACTGGGTTCAAAATGGACCCAGAGGAGGTCAATATAGCAAGCTAACTACAGAGAGGTTATTTTATCCCTCTGTTAGTGTTCACTGAGTCTCAACACTCCTTTGGTACTGGGTCATTTATTCCCAGTCCTGCAGCACGGCTAATTTGACCCATCTGGGTCCATTTTTCCACAATGATTTTTAATCATGAAAGCATTTAAAACAAGAATAAAACAATACACAAAATCAGTAACTGGTTATTTTAAGGTTCAATGAACGATCATGTACTTTACTGTGTGGAGAGAGTTCACATTAAGGGCATAATTATCGGTGTGAACAGTCACAGTTATTTGCACAACAAATCACTTTTTCTGTGTTGGTATGAAAATTATTTTTGTTTAATTTCTTTCCATCCATGTATAAAGAATCGACCGGAGGTGTGTGTGTCGTCTTGAGTTCTAATGTGCATATCATCATATCATAAAGAAAAAGGTATCTCACTGACATACTGGCTTATTAACAGAGCTTTAAGTATCTATCACATCGATTAAAAGAAGGTCTGTGTGTGGTGATCGCCTCGGAAACGTCTGTCATGTTTTCACATGTTCCGTTTTTAGACAGAAGATAAGAACAGACTGAGAGAGTGAGGATGAACTTCATGTTATACTTTCAAACAAGACCTGTTCATCGTCACATTTTTGAACCACACACAGTCATAATGTTTTATTGCAAACTCAGATAAGGTTGTTAATATTTGTGTTCCATTATTTACAGACTGTACCGAACTCTGCAGCCAGACGAGGACAAAGCGCACCTCTAACATCGGGGGGATGGGATGTTTTAGCGTCACTGCACTTGATGCCAATCTCTTTTAGAATTGATTTTAAAATTTTACTGACAGCTTACAAAGTCCTACACGGCCTTGAACCCGAATATTTAAATGAGCTTTTGACTCCCGACTGCCCAAGCAGACCTCTGAGATCGGCTGGGCCTGCTCACCGTACCTGAGTCATGGTTGAGGTCACAGGGTGATCGGGCTTTTTCAGTCACGGCACCTCGGCTCTGGAACAGTCGTTCACTTTCCGTCCGTTCAGCTGACTCTGTTTCTGCTTCTACAGCCAGCCTTTAAACTCATTTTCACAGACTTGCCTTTTTAGCTGACAGATCATTTTACCAGAGCTCTGGCGTGCAGATTTGAACCCTCCTGGTTTCATGTTTTTACTTTCATTTGTCTTTTTGTTTTAACTGTATGACTGAATTTAAATTTATTTAGAATGTATTACTTCTGTAAAGCACTTTGTGCTCCCGTCTTAGAAGGTGAAAAGTATTATTATTATTATTTAAAGCAATAAATAATGAATGAATAACTCTGTTTATATAAACGTTAATACCCTCAGTCATGAAATGCTCCTCTTTTTAAATATAATTATATTGAATTGTTCTGTGTGTTTGTTTTGTATCCGTCCCTTTTCTCCGTTTTATTTCTCTGGTTTTTGGCACGAGTTACTTTGTACTTCAGGCAGAGACCACATCCTGGCACTGAAGAATGAGGATCATAGGGATTCATTAAAAAGATAATAAATCTATACAAAGAGTGAGAACATAAACTGTATGAGTAACTGTATGCTAAATATTTAAAAGAGTATTTCTTTTAGCTTTTTCATTCATTGTCTAATTCATTTATTCAGGGACTTCTTTCTCTATATTTTTAATACATCCTTTATTTCAGCCACATATCCATGAAAATCGTCTATAATTCTGTATTTTTATGTATTTTTAAATAAATAAATGTCATCCCTTTACTCTATACCTTATCTATGCTTTCAATCAGCTAGCTTCAAAATATTGATTCCCTGTATAATGTACAAACACGTTTATAAGCATGAAATGAATTAACATTTAGTTTAGATTTAATTTTGGCTCTAGTTTGCCTTTATTAGAGGACAGAGAGAGTGAGGAATCAGAGAGAGAGAGAGAGAGAGAGAGAGAGAGGGGGGAATGACAGGCGGGTAAGAAGACGCCGGTCGGACTTGAACCCGGGCCTTCCGGCTTGGAGGACTACAGGCTCTGTACATGGGGGGGCGACCTTGACGCTAGACCACCAGAGCCCTGAATAAATAAATTATTAAGAATATTTAAAAAAATATAAAGACAGAAATAATAAACAAATAATTTAGAGAAGAAATTAAAATGTTAAGAAATATTATATATTATTAAGTTAATAATATTAACTTAATATATTAAGTTTATCTGAGTTATATATACTTTAAGAGGTTTTTAATTCCTCCTTTATATCTGCATTGACTTTCTTAATATGATTCTCTTTTGACTGGTTGGAAAGGAGAAGATTGAATATTAAAATTCTGCAGAGACGAGTTTATTGACTGATTGACCTCACCGTGTGTCTTCTTGGAGTGTGTGCGTGTGTGTGTTGAGCGAGACTCACAGAAGATCAAAGAAGAGGTGGACTTACGCTGTGATGGAAATGTTAGCGGCCGATATGGGGCTGACCTCCTTTACCTCCTTGGCCTTTTGCAGTGCAAGTTTCTTATTGATGGCCTCCTCCTGCTCCTCTTCATCCTGGACAGTGTGTGCAATAACATACATACAGATATACACACACAGTACATACGCCTGTTAAAGGCTGCGGCTTTAAGCTGCTTTAGTGTGACCTTTACCTAAAAGATCCAGTACGTTTTTTCATCCATAATCAAAGCAACATCGTCTGTATAGAATTCCCTGCAGAGGCCTGTACTATGAAGCAAGCTCGACATACCGGGGGTATCGTTCAGTTATGTGGCTTTACTAACTCTTCTACAGGAGGAGCTTAAAGGTCACAAGAAGCTGGTTATCAATCCGATCAGTAAACCCAGATTTTGTATGGGCACGTCCACACGAAAGGAGCAGAGTTAGCAGCATGAGATGAATTATAAACATGAACAAGTCTGCTCGTCATATTCAAACTCAGAGCAAACTATGATATGAAGAAGTTAAAAACATAATCCAGCTCAAATCAACACAGCTGCAGTGACACATGCAGGAAGATAAATCCCAAATGAGGGCTTATAATATCACTTAATCATCATTAGGGCACAACAGATAGGGACATAATAGCCCCTGTTTCTTCTCTTAAATGAATTATTTTCTCATCATGTGGTGCGTCTGGTAGTTTACGACGTAATATTTCAGCTGCAGGCTCGACATGCAGAGCAGTATGGGGCTTGTAAAAATAAATATGGAAACATTATTGAGAGCAATAAGTAAGTTTACATTTTCTTATATGTACAAGAAGTGGAAGGCTTCGGTGCTTTGATTCGTCTGTGTTGTAAGATGATCACTGAAAACATTTTTATTTTTCATCGTGTTTGTCGGTCTATCTCCCTCCTCCTCTCTCACCATCAGCACACAGATCTCTGTGATCAAGAGATCTGATTGGTCGGTAGGCGGAGTTTCATACAGTTTGATCTATTATTCCAATCAGTCGCAAAACTTTGAGGGGGAAATGTTGCTAATATAATATTTGTAAAGATAAGCATTAAAGAGTCTAACTAGAGGCTGTCTCTTTAAGACAGCTGTGCAGCTGATCATAATCTGCTCTGAGTTAGTGGAGGTGTACAGCAGTAGTTACCATGGTGATCTACCCTGGTTAGAAGTGAACCACCGTCATAGTCCTGAAAACCCAGAGTTAACCCCAAAGTTACCTCAACAACCCAAAAACCTGCTTCTTAGTACAGGCCCCAGATCAGAGCAACCAGAGGAGTTTAGGGAATACAAACTAACTGATCTGCTATTGAAGGTTCCCCAGTCCTTCAGATTTCTTTATTTATGCCCTCTCACAAATTATTATTTCAAATGACTGAGAGAAGCATCCCTGTTTGAAACATCTCTTTTTAGTGTTGACCTGTTGTTTTCATTGACTCCCTTCAGTGTGTTTCATCACAACACAATAATCCCTTCCCGATCATTACGATGACTTTATAACTGATATGGTCTTATATCAGTTACACTTCAAACCCCCCTCTTCATAAGTAGGCCGTGTTATGAAACCTGTAAACCAATGCATCCTCATATCCTACAAATATTTACTGTCTTGTTAAGAAAGGAGGTATTAAAAACACGAGGGATTTGATTTAAGGTTAAGGACTTTTCTCAATGGATTCCGTGGGGGTGAATGGCGCCGCTGCTTTTATTACCTCCTGTAAACTGTTATAAAACCAGCGTACCTCAGACTATAAAGAAACACTGTACCTTAGTGAGCTCCTGGGCATTGGCCAGGTTATCGACAGCAATGGCCAAGAACACGTTGAGGAGTGTGTCTGGTTATTTGTGGTCTAAGGAAAAGAAGATCGAATGATTGATGAGCACAGAATCGATAAAAACAATTGCAGCTGTTCTTCAAATAAAAGTAAAATCTTCGAGTGTTTTAAGGCTGCCTGACAGCCACAAAGGTAAATCAATGAGGATCAAACGGGGAAGGATACAGTTTCCAAAGAGAGTAAGAACAATGAAATAAATGGAGGAGAACATCCCTGTGCGGACACCCCCTTGTGATTCGATCCCGTGGTACATGACTGCGTTCCAGTCCTCCCCCGTCAGGATCTGCAGGAGACATAGAGTCCAGTTCAGCTGAACAAGTAGAGCAGGAAAAACAAAGCTTGAAGGGGTTGACCTTTACCTGGAAGACGGTGAGAATCGCCGCAGGGAAGGTGTCAAAGTTGGTTGTCGGCGTTTCGTCTTCAAAATTAAACCTGCAGGGAGGAAACAAACAGAACATAATCAAGCTTCAAACACAGTCACATTCAGTCTTTCTTTACCTGCTGCAGCTCATTGTCTTCTTCATTAGGCTGCTGGACTCATTTCAACACATATAAGCCCATTACATTTGAGTCGTCTGAGTGCCTCGTGTGTTTGACCTTATGGCGGGTATTCTTCTCAAATGGACGAGTCGTGCTAATGCTGACATTTGGTATCTCTGTCCGTCTACTGGGACCTAATTACACCTCCCCACAATGTGAGGGATTCAGACGGAGGAGGCCGAAACGCCAGCAGACTTTGTCTGCGACTTTTTAAAATCCATCAGAGCTTTTTTTCTTTCGTCTAGATCTCATTAAAAGACGACCGAAGAAAGAAGAAATGCAAAAACTGCAATATAGCAGGAGGTGAAATATATATATTTCGATCTTTTTAATTAATGAAGGGGAGTTTTCTCTGCTCTTAAACCAAACTAGCTTGTAGAGGTTGATGTAATGGTTATAGTTTGTCAAATTACTTATAGTATGTATATGTCCCACTCAGGGGCGTGTCCAAGGGGGGCCAGGGGTGGCATGGGCCCCCCTAGCACTCTGATCTGCCACCCCAAAAATCCTAAACTGTGATTGGCTATTTGCCCTGTTAGATGTGGGACTCAAGCTGCTAGTATTTTTCTTTACATGTCAATGATGTATATTTTCTTTTGTTCGTACTTTAAATTGTAAATCTTTTTTTTTACATCTATTTCATAAGACAGGTTAATGGGAAAGTAATGCAAACTGTCTTTCTTGCAATTAACTAACTGGGTATCTGTTGGGACCAAAATGATTGCACGGTAGACAGTGTGCAGGAGTTTGCATCCATTTTTTGAAGTAATTTAAATTCTGATTTTAACACAAATCTTCTTTTTGTGTCATAAAAAACGTTTTCTAATGTTGCCATCAACTTGTGTCACAAACGTAGATCTGATTGGTGAAGTTAGAAAGGGTAAATAATTGATATTTATTTGTGAGTTTGTGCACACATCACACTTCAGGCCACCTGTGTCAGTGCCACTGTTTTGGCCAACCCCATTCAAAATAGTCTGGACACGCCTCTGGTCCCACTGATCTAAATGCATACATTAAAGAGAACGTGTATCTCCTTAACACTGGATTGCATTGTGCTACATTCATATTTTTGATGTCATGTGAGTATTTCAACTTCTTTATGTCCTCTGAAACTGTCAAGCCTGAACTAAAAGGTTTGTTGACATCATGCAACCAACAAATCAACACTTTGAAACCCTTACATGTGATTGGACAGATGTGAGAGTTTTCGGGCTCTAATTCTAAAGTGTTTTGGTGCTCAGCTCAAGTGTCATTCTTATTTTCCACCTGAACACGGTTGTCCTTTTTATGCACAGCACCCTATAACAAATGAACATGTGCCAATGTGAGCGCCCTAGGGCATGTTTGTCTTAATACAGGGTGTGGTCAGGCACACAGGTGCACCTGGCTCTTAAAGGGAAAGAGAGATGACACAATGGTTGGTTTGATTTAGGTTACTCTCAAAACAAACATCCACTTATAATCAAGGGACTTAATCCAACATCTTTGCACCCTGCGCCTCATTTAACGCCCAGACTGTGTGCTGCCTAACATGCAAAGGCAGGTCTAACATACACTTTATTAGCTACATGCTTTAGACTGTTCACTCTAAAGAGTTATAAAGAGAGATCCAGTAAGCAGGTTAACGTTTGTTGGATTTAGTCATGTCAAACAAACTGATGATTTACATTTAATACACTTCATTTTTCACTTTTTTTTATTCTTGTCACCAAATGAAACATTTGGCTAACAGCCTTGGGGAAGATGGTGTGCACAGTCACCCTGTTTGTCAAAGCCTATAGCACTTAACTTTAGCTCCTCATGGTTCTTGTTTTAATTTTTGTAAAGAAATGACTTGCTGTACTCGTGAAGAAAATAAAACAACGTAGCAAGAGTTTACCCGTGAACACTTTCTAAGTCTGAGTGACTCCAAGACCACAATCATTATAATCACTCCTTCCAACTCAAGAAATGAAATCAGTGGCTTTTTGTCTGGGTTGGGTCCGTATCGATCCATATTAAAGAAGAGGCCAAAGAGCTTGGAGTGTTTCTCGACTCAAGTCTCTCTTTTAGTACGCAGGTGTGGTCTTGTTTTGATCATCTTAGACTTATTTATAAGGTCAGACCCTTTCTCTCCTCTCAGAATTACCTGCCACAGGACCTCAGATTAGCTCAGTCTGTGTCCTCTTTTAAGGCATTACTGAAAACGTTGCTTTATCCTAGGGCCTTCTCTTGACTGCTGTTTTACTTTATTTGATGTACTTCATTTTATTTTATTGATGTATTTATGTGAGTGTAACTCCTCACTAAAACCGTATTGGTCTGCATGATCCGATTTCACTCCCCGGTATTTTAATGTCTGCCTGTGCTGCACCTTGTAACTCTGGTTTTGAAAGGTGCATTTTAAGTATTATTATAAGAATAAGCATTTTTCTATTATTGCCCTTTAATAATAAGAATAAGAATAATGACAATAAGCAACTAAGTAATGTGGGAAGACTTACTGTTTTTTGGCTATTTCATGGGAACACTGAGATGTTTGAGTCAGCAGTGGGACTGCATGAGTGGGCGTGAGTGATCCCTAGGAAGGTTAATATGACATTGATATATTCTCTATTCCTTAAATATTAATGAAATCAATGTATTCAAGTTTCTAAGAATCCTTCAAAGGCTTCATGCCTCCTATAGAGAAACTGTGAGCTGACTTTTACTGCTGAATAATCAGCCTCCAATAGCACTGCGTTTGGCACTGCGTTTAGGGAAACTGAATTTTCTCTGGAAGAAAAGGTTTCTTTATACACAAAACCTTTGGCAGGACTGTGCCTGTTTTCTAGGATTACTAAAGTGATATGTCACTCAGATAAGTTGTGTTTAACTTGTTTGAAACTGCCAGCAGGAGCGGAGAACAAACAACTCACTGGCCACCGAACAGCTGCATGCCCAGGAGAGCGAAGACCACGATGAAGAGGAAGAGGAGGAACAGCAGGCTGATGATGGACTTCATGGAGTTGAGCAGAGATACCACCAGGTTCCTCAGAGAGTTCCAGTACCTTCACACACACACACACACACACACACACACACACACACACACACACACACACACACACACACACACACACACACACACACACACACATGCACACACACACACACACACACACACACATGCACATTCATATGAAAGTTCAGAAATATAATAACAGTGTTACAGAATGAACAATTCTGCTGACTCACTTGGTGACTTTGAAGATCCTGAGCAGCCTCAGAGCCCGCAGGACGCTGATCCCAAATGAAGCGCCGGGTTTAATAGCAGCCCAGATCACCTCAAAAATACTGCCAATAATCACCTGAGGACACAGAAGGGTTCATGCAGCAGAACTCAACAGATTGCATTTACTAATATACAATCCATACATCTTTCCAAAGACATTACATCGCTAATCTTTCCAGAAGCCCTGAATCATTTGATTAACTCTTCAAATGCTCCTGCTCTGAAAACCTCTGTGGACTGATTAAACTCGGGACGGCTCACCCCAAAGTCGAAGCAGTTAAAGGAGGAGTGGAAGTAGTTCTGGGGGCCAAGGCCATACATTTTCATGGACATCTCTGCCAGGAACAGGCCCAGGAATACAAACTCGGCCAGGTCTGTAAGGGGACAATAAAAAAACACACAGATCAATGCCCCCGGGTTAAAAAGCCCTCTCCGCTGGTTTCTACAATTCAATAGAGCTGAGCTGCTGCTGCCTGTTCAGCTGTGCCCTCAGCAAATAAGACACAGAAAGAGTCTATTGTTTGAGGAAATAACTGCTGTATTCTCCCATGATGCATTGTGTGAGCTGTGTGTTTGCTCTTTTATGTGTCTGTGAAATGTACAATGGTACTTGTGTGATCCATGTTTGCACGTGTGTCCCTTTGTAGACGTACAGCAGGACATCAGAGAGCAGAAAATGCACAGGAAGAACAAACCCAGTTAGAAAAAAAGCAGGTGCATATAACATCAGTATGCAGGTAAGGCTGTTTGAGTTACTTAAACTTAAAGTCAGTGCCGTCCACTATGCCAAGCATAGTAATACCAGACTTAATGCCAACACGGCTATCTAACTTTTTCACTTAGTGGATCCAAGAAATGGAGAAAATTACCTGTGCACACTTAAACAGGAAGCAACCATCACAATATGAAGTAGATAATTATTGTTTGCATAACATAAAAGCATGAGCATAGTTTATGTAACTAACAGAGTTGTGTTTCTGGTGAGCCTAGTTGGTGTAATTAGTTTACATGCTACTTACTTGTTCTTACACAAATCAACGTCAGACTAACACATTGAGGGCCTGTGTCCACTAAGGTTGCTTTTTTTTTTTGCGCTGGAAGTACCTATTTACTAAACAGAACCAATACAGTTCAGTGTCCTCAGCGCTCGGACTCCTAAGCACAAAAGCGCCGTAAGCTGTTTTGTGGTGCTGCACTAACAGGAGCGCTCTCAGATGAACTTTTGGGACACTGCTGTGCTCGTCAGTGTCTCATACAGTGGCAATTCTAGAGTCAGATGGGCCCCAAGGGAAAAACTTACAGGTGGCCCCTCCAACCAGCATTTATCAACATTATGTCAAAATGGTCTGACACCAACAACAAAATAGCAAAATGTGAACTTGTACAGACTTACACATTAGCATTATTTTCTGCATTTTCTAAACGTAGATGTAAAGATTTTTCACTGCTGAGGTTTAAACTTTTTTCAGACCTGGGGGCCCCAAGGGGTTGCCTGCCCAGCCTGTTGACAAGCCCCTGGTCACAACTCCCTCACTGACCAATCAAAATCAAGAAGGGGCGGGACTTCTGATATCAGCTCTGTCAACAACAACGGCGGAGGAGAATCACATCTAACTCGTCTTTTCAAGGGTATAATTCCCAGGTCTACAGCTGCTTAGTGACAGGAGCCGATACATTGGTTTGATGTTTTCGTTCCTTTTTTTAATAAAAGCAGATACCGAGCATACGGAGCAATTTAAAACAGACATAACTGTCACCACCAAGTGAAGCTGGAGTGCCACAAGCCAACCTTTGTAACCTAGCAACAGTAACCTGATAAGAGGCACTCTGAAATTATTGTCATGGCCTCTGCCAGCTCAAAGAGAGCCATTACTGGACAGAGGTCCTAAGGCTTCTTTAAAATCATTGCATGTTTCAAGAAATATTTATAACACACACAAAAAAAGTATTTAGGTGTAATGATAATAATGATAATCTTTTATTTATGTAGCACTGTTCTGACCAAAGTCACAAAGTGCTTCAAAAATAATAAAGAATATAAACAGAAAAGCAGATAAAAACAACCCAGAAGGAAAACAGCTGGAAAATACAGACACAAAAAAACAGCTGATCATTTGAAGAATTCATAAAAGCCATACTCTAATAGCTCGACGGCACTGTTGTAAACCCTGCACCTGCATCCTCTTCTGCTACAGGGACCTAGGAATGAGGGCACAGGTGTTTTGTGCATCAACATAAAAAGAATGTGTTCCTAACTTATTTCATGGTCTGTTACGATGTTGTGTTTTGTAATATGACCTCTGGGGTCACAAGACACACTTTCAGAATAGTGATACATGCCAAATGTTTCATGGAGGAGCAGAAGAAGACTTGAGTCAGGATGCTCACACACTTATAACAGTGGACCAGAAATCTTTGTTAACATTAGTCATTATAGGCCATACTGGACATTGTACTGCTTTAGTAGTAAACCACTCCAAGAGTATGTTATTGATATATGATCAACCTCCTTATTATTCATCAAGTTAAAACACTGCAGAAGTAGAAACACGGACTGTTGCTAGGCTATTGATAAATGAAGAAATGAATACCTTAGGATGGTGTTTATAGAGTGATGCATCAATGAGTCCTAAAACCCGGACATACAGGTGTCTCTTTAAAATAGTGGTGAAAAGTGAAAATGCTCATTGAGCTTTAGGGGCTGCAATTTGATGAGTGGCCACAGGGAAAATGACAATGGGGAAACCTCCAGTGCTGAAAAATGAAGCCAATGAAGAAATGCAAAAAAGTGCAGTTCCTCAAGTTTCCATTTGGGGTCGGCTCCATAAACCAAGAAATCCCCTTAAGGTCCCATGTCAAAATGTAACAGCAGAAATAAACATACAGCTTGGTACAAAATGGGTTTGGTCTCAATAGCTCCTTTCTTTCCTGATAAAAACTGTAGGGGGATGAACTTTTTATAACACATGCATGTTGATAATATTAAGGCTACGAGTTATGCAATAATAAGCAGAATTAAGGACGTGGCTGAGGTGACTGACATTTAAGGCCCGCCTCAGCTCCATCTCTTTGGATCATCCAAAGTCAGGTGGAGATAAAAATTACGGGGACTGTTATTGATGAGCTTCAAAACGCCTCTTCAGAAACCAATGGGTGATGTCGCTGAGCCTACGTCCATGTTTTATACAGTCCATGAAAATTACAAGCAAAGCAGAGAGGCGTCTCCTTTTTCAGGTCTTAATTATCATTAGGGAGGTTGAAGACACAGGGGGATACTCTATTATCTTTTCAGTAATTTGTTGGTGTATGTGCAAATGGTCAAATATAATAAAACTAAATAAACAGTGAAACAATAGCAGCTTAGCTGTATTATAACAACACTACAACTGCTGGTACTCACATAGTGCATATGTGAGCCAATCGGGCTGGTCGTAGTGTACGATGGCCACACACAGCGTGTTCAGGCCGACCAGACACAGAACGGTCCAGTAGAAACTCTGAGACTTGACCAGCCGGCGGATGGTGAAGCGGATTCTCTTCTCTTTCCTCCTGAAGTAGGACGAGTTCTCTTTTTGGCTCTTCACGCTGGCCCGGGCGAACGGCGACCCTTGGGGGGCAGTTGGGACAAAAGACACAAAACGGCGATAAAGTTACCAGGTCTAAAAAGTGAGGTCATCCAAACAGATCCAGACTGTGTTTGAGTGTACAGTACGCACTTTTAACCCGAGCTATGTGGCAAATGAGGAGATGCGGAGAGGTGTCAGTTTAAAGCTGGCACTCATCAGTATAATCCAAGGTTTATTTTAGAGTAATGAAGTTCATATGCTCAGTAAAAAATGTGGGAATACCACAAAGACAAATGGACTAACTATGTGTAATGTACCCTCAGTGACGACCTTGGCTATTTCAGACACAGAGCCAAGGTCTTCTTTATTTAGTCTGAACTAAATTAAACCTTCTGTAACTTTAAATTAAGCTCAAATGTCAAGTGGAAGTGGACACAAAGGAGAAGGAGAAAAATGGTTCTATTAGGCATTCATTACAAGCTCAGGAAGACTAGGGGACTCATCATTTCCTGATCTATTTTAATCCAGACTCCTGACTCATCCTGTAGCACCTGGTGACCCAAACTAACCTGCACTGTGTTTCTTTTTATATGCCTGATGATTTGTATGTTATCAAGTTTTTTTTAATGGATCTATACACAAAAAGCGTGTTTGGTGATGCAGAGCAAAGTTAATCAATCAATAAATCACCAACCAGAAAATCTACCCGCATTCGGCACTTGACAGGTGTTAATTATGGACCCTGAACACAGCAGTACAACATTTGGGCTGCAGTTTTAACTTAACTTTGAGGATAATAGAAGCCGTTTGAACATGCGTGTGAAAGCCTAGGTGCTAATGAATCTTTATAAAGGGTGATATACTCATTCTGTATCATTTACTATTGGTTAACTGAATAATGCATAAACCAGCAGCTGTTTAGTTTCAATAGGCATTCAGACTTAACAGTGGTTTAATTTGTAGACATGCAGCAATATGTCAGTTTTCCAGTCTCAGGTATGGTCCTCACCAACAGATGAGATGTCAGTGAAGTGGTCCTCTCCTTCCTCTGCATTGATGAGGTCGTTCTTACTCTTCTTGGTCCGTTTCAGCACTGCAAACACCGAATGTAGAGAAGTAAATCACACACTTCATAAAGCACCTCATCCGACTGAAAGTAGATTTGTAAAGCTTTTGTTGAAGATTAACTTGGACAATCAGTTAACTTTTATTCTGTAAGTTACTTTTTTTGCCTTTATTGAACAGGAGAGCTGAAGAGAGACAAGAAATGCTGGGAGCGGGATGACATGCAGCAAAGGACTGAGGTTGGATTCGAACCCACAGCTACCAAGACGTGGACTACAGTCTCCATACATGGGGCGCACGACATAATCGCTAGGCTATTGGTGTTCCCAAATCATTTAACTCTTGACCTCTCTGCCATGCTTCAGTCTTAATTAACAAACTCTCAGATTTTCTGCTTTGACCCTGCTGTAACACATGAACTCATCTATGACTTTTACAGGAAGTTGTAGCGATCCCTTTCATATATCTGACTACCTGACCTGTTCACCTTGTTCATTGTCCATCCACTTATAACTCAGCTAGTTACTGTACATTTAAACTCTGTATATTAGGATTGTACTGAAAATGATGTCAGATATTTTAGATGTTAAAAACAGCCAAAGAAATAATGATAGAAATAATCTTATTATAAAGCAAAGGACAAATAAGAACGATCACATCTACTTGTTTCATTTGTTAAACTGCAGTTTAAAGTGACTTGTAAAATTGGATACATGGATATAGGTTTTTATTTCAATATCTAAGACTGAAACTAATTCAAACATGAACAGAGAATGTGTGTTTTGTTAATGTGACGACCTGCTGGTTGCTTGTTTTGCTGGTTGACTGTCTGTGTGTTTCAGGTGCCAGTGGGTGTGGCTGGGTCGTCGTGGATTGGGAGCACCTGGGCCCGGTGTTCTCCAACCCATAAGAGCAGGCCCCACTTCCTCATTGTGGTAGTGGCTGCCCCCAAATGCTCCTCTTTCCTTTTGTTAAATTGACTTCATTATTTACGTGTAAATAAATGTAACCTATTTGAGAGTAACTCCTCGTCTCCTCCACTCATTCGTCACTGGCTTTGAGCCGGCCGTGACAGTCACAACACATTTTGATCATCAGTTCTGGCTTCTCAGTTTTCATACATTTTCTTGTTTTCTTTTTGGTTTAGGACTCATCACTAACAAAATATGACATGTGAAAATGTCAGCTTGAGTTTCAGGATTCTGTGACCGACATTTTTACTGCTCACAGTTTATAGAAAAACCAGCGTTTTAAGACAATAATGGATAGATTAAGAGAAAACTGTCATCATTAGGGGGTCAACCTGAAATACATTATTATGGAGCCATAAAATAGCGTGTGTCAGGTATACAGTCTGTCTGTGTTGTCAAAATCCTTTTTCCCTATACTGAACTACAGCTTTGTTATATCTCTAGAACTTTCTCCCCAACGGACTTTAAGCTGTCCACTTCTGACTAAAAAATCAAGGAGTCTTAAAAACTAGAGAGAAAAGAAGAGAAGAGCTGTAAAAATGCGTGAAGGACCCTCGTACTCCCATGATGCCTCTGAACTCCAGTGAGCCTCGCTCTCTGTTCTTCACTTTCTCTCATCTCATTACCCTCCAACCCCGCACCCATAATCACTGTGACTGCTCCCCTCGGTGAAGCTGCGGAGGAGAGGCGGTGCAGCCTCGATAAGGAGAGGATGTGTGTAAGAGCGCGTTAAACACACACACACACACACACACACACACACACACACACACACACACACACACACACGCACAGACACACACACACTCGCACAGACACACACACACACACACACACACATGACACACACTCAGAGTGGAAAGGAAGTTAAAATCCTCTCCAGCTGCTATAAACAAAGGATTAATGTAATGATTTATGATGCACCTTGACAGAGCATCTATCCATCACATCATTGATTGAGGGGAAATCATTTGGCCCCAGTAAGTCTGGGATCACAAATCAAAGCTTTATTTTAGGTACAGGCTATCACTGCATTTTAGTTTCATTCCTGGTATTTTAAAACAAGCTGGTGCACACTTTAAGAGTGCTTCAAAAATGATTCCACTTTTTCAGTGCAAACTATTCTCATCTCATATTGCAGCAAATATGTAAACACAAATTGTAAACAAAAATAGTTGAACAAAATAAAAACAGTAAAGCACACAAACAAACAGAGATAAAGAGGGAAACAGTACATTTAAAAAACAGGAGAGGAGAAGTTTGGCACTTTGCACAAACATCATCAGACATGTTAATTTACGTTACATTAAAATGCTAAACAAAGGTGTGTAATAAAATCACAGGGTTCTATGGCTCTTTATTACTTTATCCATTAAACTCATGATGACTCAAATCTGCTTACTTGCAGCTTTTAAACGTACAGTATGTAAAACCTGCCGCAAGGGGGCTCTCAATCAAAACAATAACAAAAGAGATGACGTCTCTCCTCGCAGGGTCTCATGGGATACGTGACATCCGGTGTTTCCTTGACAACGATCAACATTTCGTGTCTGTCATGGCGGCTCATCATGGCAGCTGCCTACAAGACACGGTCCGTTACAACTATAAAATTATGGATTTCTCTGGATTTGATAACTTTTGGAAATATTTGAGGTGATGTAAGTACTGAACTAAAAAATATATATAACATGGGTTTAGTCAATTATTAATTTAAGTTAGATATTTTAATGTAAACATTAGCATGCAATCTTACATACTGTACCTTTAAGGAAAATTCAATCTCCAAATTCTACCCCTCATGCTTACATAATAAAGCCTCATATAGAGGGGTCAGGCTATGTTGTGGGATTTCTTACCTGCAGCTATTATTATCCAACAAATACTTATTTAGATGTAACCTTTATTTATCCAGGGGCCTGTACTACGAAGCAGGATTTGGGGTTAGCGAGGTAACTTCAGGGTTAACCCTGGGTTTTCAGTCCTACGAGGGTCGTTCACTTTTTACCTGGGTATATCGCCACGGTAACTTACGCTGCACGCCTAACCTGCTCCAGTGCAGGTTATGTTGGAGATAAGAGATCAACCTGTGAAAATCTCCGCCCACTGACCAATCAGATCTTTTAATCGTGGAGCTCCCGGAGCTGATGGAGAGGGGGGAGGACCCTTCATGTGTCCCGTATGATTTTACATTATAATCCGTTAAGGTAATGATTATTTTTCACTGATATACATCGTCCTTCATCCTTTAACAGAGACTGAAAAGGCGCCGGAGCATTTTAGTTGTGTTTTTAAGATGCACAATTACGAATAGCTTCTTATGGCTTTGAATGATATCTAAATATTAATTTTTTAATGTCTCCATGCCGCTCTGTTTGTGATCGTCAGAGCTGCAGCTGAAATAGAACTTCTCAAACTGTTCTACTCGCCACATGAACGAGTCAGAGCAACACATTCAGTTCAGAGAAGAAACAGGAGTTATTATGGTCAGTTCTAAGGTGAAATAATGATGGAACAAATATAATAAGCCGCAGTTTGCACGTTAATACTCGCAAATTTTTGTTTTTTATGCCATTTGTTGCTGCAGCTTTGAAACTTTAGTCTTTGGGAGCCTGTTTGTCTTAAACGTATTTATATTAATAATATAGTTTGATCAGAGTTTGTAGATATGACGATCTGCTGACGGCAGACACAGTGATGCTTGTGATAGGTTAAATGAAGATAACTCCGCCCTTTTATGTGAACGCGCTCTTGGTAACTCTGGGTTTACCTATCAGGTTGATAACCAGCTCCGTAGGACTGTTAAGCACGATCTCTTATGTTAGGGTTAGTGAAGCCAGATCACCCAAAGAGACCCTGGGTCTGTTTAACTCGCTTCGTAGTACAGGCCCCAGGTTAGTCCCATTGAGATCAGAGATGTCTTTTCTGTGTCTTACCAAAGTTGTGTTTGCAGGTATTTGGCACAACGTGACATAAGACACGACATTAAACTAGAACCTTTCTACAGTAAAACCTTAGCTAGAAAAACTTAAACTTAAAATCCCTTGATGATTATGATTGGCTTTCACATACAAAATGTTTTTTTGTTTTTTTCCGAGCAGAACTCTCTCCACTGGCTGTTTGCCAACAAATGCTGCAGACTTTTAAAAATCAAATCTCAGACTTTCTAAGACACAAACAAAGAAACAGTAATACCATGTTTACAGCACATAGCGTTGGTGCCTTCAGGATTTCATTTGGGATGCAACAGCTTTGATTCCTAATGTCTCAATTTGAAAGTTTCTTTGCATTTCATGCAAGTTGCAAATTATCATTTTCCCTCTGCTAACTATTTTCTGTAATTTTGAAGCCAACATTTCCTTGAACTTTCATTTCTCCATCTTCTTCACCCTCACGTTTCCATTGGCAGTTTGTGAATGGGTACGGTATACGCTGACGTATGTTAACAATCAAAATCCACAAAAAATGACTTTATATAATATACACCAACACTAATGTCTGAAGAATTCAGACATGTAGACCTCTCACATGTAAAATAAGGGTTAGACATTTTATGACCTTCAGTTTGAACAATCTAAGACTTTATAAGGATCCGCGGGAAACTGATACGGCCTCCCATGTGCCTCAGCAGTGTAAACAACATTCCTGTCACCATTTTTCTTTCGTCTTGTGTCAAAGTTCTGTAAAAAGATATGTTTCTGAATCTGACAGGTTATTTTCTACTTTCAGTATAGTTTGTGAAGCTGGTAGTCCTCACCAGAGTTGTGTTGTTTCCTTTTGTACCACGCTCCATCCAGAGATTTCTCCTCTGCGTTCTTGTCTTCCTCAGCCAGCATCACCTCCTCTGCAACACAAAAACACCTGAGTTCAAAGTAGTCAGAGCTACTCGTGTCAAAACCAACTGCATTTTTTATGTGCGCTTGCGTGAGTGTGTGTGTGTGCCCGACCTGCTTTGCAGATCCACTCCAGGTACCCAGTCAACTCTCTCTCTATCTGCTGCTGTCTGCGGAGCTTCAGGAACTCCTGCCTCTTCTCCACCCGCTCTCTCTCCTTGGCAAACTCCCTGAAGAAACCACACGCACACGCACACACACACACACACACACACACACACACACACACACACACACACACACACACACACACACACACACACACACACACACACACACACACACACACACACACACACAGAAATGTTCATTGGATCTGACAGGCCTACACACAGACCCTGGAGCACTTTCCCGTTGACGTGTGTGCAGCAGGCCAGCCTCCAGCAGGTACTGTAGGAGCGAGTGACTGTCCTGTCACAATGTGGATTAATGTGAACCATCAGCAGCAAATCCTGCTTTGACAACAAGCTAGTCTGTCACAACACATGGCATGATAAACATCTGGCTGACAAATAAAAAGCGTTTGTTTTTTAAGATTGTTTAAAGTTTTTTGCAACTACCAATGTGAATATACATACAGGAAGTTTCTAGAAACTTGTGTACATATATCATTTTTTTATCATGTGACATATTGTAGTATAATGAAAACCTATACTTAATAAATAAATAATAATATTGTATGCATCATGTCTTGGTCTAACGGGCCAGGCTTGTATTTCTGTTCTACAGAGTTAGACACATTCCCACGGGGATCAGTAAAGTATTTCTGGCTCTGAAGTATGAGCATCTACATCTACCTTAGTTTCATGTAAAAAAGACAATCCAGACACTTGAACTAAAGTCTGCATATTATAAAGCAAAACAGAAGAAGGAAGACTGGTCGGACCTCCCGGTAGTGTACAAACAAGTAGCAGAGAAACTCTGTAAACGACGTGACTGCCCTGCACGCTCGTTAAGCATGAACATGTCAGACTTTTACCTGCTGTGCTCACACATCCACTTACCCCGACTTCACGACTTTACACAGGCTTTTACTTTGGATTTGACAGGAACAATTCTGCAGTAAGTCCAGGTGGACAGATTCAGACTTTGCATTCACACATGCACCCATTCACACCCCCTCAATCCCTGCTGCCTGTTTCAATCAATCAATCGATCTTTATTTGTAGAGCACAAATTCAAAACAATTGTTATCTCAAGACAATTTACAAAAAGCTGGTAAAAGACCTTACAAAGTATTACTGTATGCTACAGAAGAGCAGATGAAAGACCTTTCCTATTGCTTTATTACACAGACCCAACAACAATCCATCATGAGCACAGCACTAAGCAACATTTAATAAAGTTACAGAGGTAAGAAAAAACCTTCCTTTTAAGAGACAGAAACTGTTTCAGCAGCTTCATATAATTCTGTCTGAAGTTGTGCTGTGAAGTCCACACTAACACTTATGTTGAAACTAGTTAGTTTGAAACTTCAGTTGTGCAAATGTTTGGTTACCATGGAGATGTAGGGTACATCTTAGTAGATCGTAACTTCCAAACTAACTAAAATATTGTTGCAGTAATGACTTTCAATTTTAATTGACCAATCAGTGATAAGCATAATTGATTGTTTGTTACAGTGCCGCCTCTCGTGTCTAATTGTCTCTGAACAAACTAACAACTTCAAATAACTTCTCTTAACTGACTTTAATCCACAAACAGCGCACATAATGTTTGGAAAATATGACAAAGAATCATGATGAAGTTATAACTAAAGCATACACCCTTAATCTACAGCTAGTGTTAAATAACAGCAGAGACATCAAGTGGGTGAAGTCTTCATCTACATCAGCTAATTTAACTCTATTATTGTTGTTTTAACAAAAGCAGGAGCACAAATCACGGTCGTCGTATATTTCTGAGGGATGTCATCTATCACAGAGAACACACTGCTGATATCGAACAGCCGGTAAAACCCTCTGCACCTCCTCATCCTCCAAGTCATCTTTCAAAACCCATCACCATGACAACCATATTTTACAGAGGACTATACACAACTAGGAGCTATAGATTTAGGTTTTAACTTCTGCCTTTGTTGGCTCCATCTCAGCTGGTGCCACACTTTAAATAGTTAGTAGAGCGAAACTCCGTCCTAAATTAGTAATTGCATTCTAACTAGGCTACGTGTAAACTGAGTGTGTTGCTTTAGAAACCTGCGGCTGCACAGGAGGCTCAGTCTCTTATTAATCTCTCCTTAAAGTCGCATCCTGTCTGTGAGGTGACTCAGCAACTGAGGCCAGCTGACAGAATAAACAGGAGAGAGGACAAACATGTCTGTCTATGCTCACTGACAAGATGTGTCCATAAACTTTACATTCATTCCCCATGTCAGTGATGCTTATTTAAATTCATACAGGGAAACTGGATTCATCGAATGTAGGACTAATTGAATCAGTTATTTATCGTGAGAGTATTAAACGTTATTTACATTTGTGGTAATATCAAATTATTGTTGCTATTAATTTGTGTAAGCTGTGTAAAATCATCGTTATTGCCACTTTGGGTTATGTCATGCAAATAAGGAAGCTTTCAACTGAAACGAGCAGAGAGAGGAGATGTGTGAGAGAGGAGGCAGAGAGGAGGAGGTAGAATAAGAAATAAAGGAGAAAAAGAGGCGTAGAGAGACAGAGACAGAGACAAAAAAAGACAGAAGAAGAAGAACAAGTAGAAGAAGAAGACTATTGAAATAACCGAGCGAGGGATCTCAAGTCCACCCCCACCGATTGGTGTGTCTCCCACACAGCAGAGGGGGAAGCTCTGCTCTGCATTGCAGTGGCTGTCTGCCTGCCTTCCTGAGGGTGTGTGTGTGTGTGTGTGTGTGTGTGTGTGTGTGTGTGTGTGTGTGTGTGTGTGTGTGTGTGTGTGTGTGTGTGTGTGTGTGTTTGTCTATAAGTGTGTGTTTGTAATTGTTCCTTTTAGTGTATCTAAATTGAATTTGGTGCTTTTAGATTTTCTCTCTAATGTGTGAGGAGAGTGTTGGCTCTGAGTGTACAGTGTGTTTGTATACATGGAGAGACTGTGGCAGAGAGGATTTCCGACTGTTGTAACATCTTTTTCACACGGTCTCTTTCACACACAGACACACACACACACACACACACACACACACACACACACACACACACACACACACACACACACACACACACACACTGTTACATATGCCAGCCTGAGCACAAACATAAACATTGCACAGAGTCAGAGCCACAACAAATGAGGTAATTACAAGGTTCCATACACACTCAGTGCACACAATTTGCTCCAACGAAAACATGTAGGACCAATCGAAATTAGGTATGAAAATAAAAGTTTCAGAAATTGTCCTCGAAAAGCAACTTATATACAATTGGTTTGAAGATGCAGTTTCATCATGAAACAAAAACCATCAAAATGCATACCTCCAATACTAACATCTCTTTAAAGACAACAGCTTGATCAGCCGCCTTGCACTTCAACATATGACGATCTAGGTACTAGTGTTGTAGTACACGAAAATCGGTCTTGGTCTAAAGATCGGTCTCAAGATCATTTTTTAAAGGTCTCAGTTTCGTCCCTGAATCGAAAGCATTTTTACTCGGTCTTGTCTCGGCCTCAGACTGGACGGACTCCAGATTTTAAGTCAAGACCGGTGAAGACCACCACCGAAAGGCTATTTTTCAAGTCATTACTGCGATTAGAATGAAAACGCCTCATTCTAAAAGAACGAATAACTTCAATCATTCGTTTGTAGTTTGATTTTAATCCCCCGGTTACTGTTGAAACCTTCCCTATGTTACGGTCTTAGTGAGTGACACGCCCACGTCACTCGAGATGATGATTTTTCAGTGATACTTAAGGTCTTGGTCTTGTCCCAGTCTCGCCCTGCCTTGGTCTTGAATCGGTCTCGATCCCTAACTGTCTTGGTCTTGTCTCGGTCTCGGAGCACTCTGGTCTAGGTACCCCTCAGAATATTACCCTCTCAAAATCAACCTGTGCACCTTCATGCTAAAGATTTCTTATTCCTCTGACTTTGTACAGGATCAACAAAATCATCACATTTGAACATTAGGAAAGGAGGAATGTGTTTCCGTTCAGTAGAGAGATCATGCTTCGTGCTCAACGCATGATTTTTTTTAAAGCAAACTACCAGAGAAATTCCAAAACTGTCTGTACCTATCAGTCATTTAGGCCCAGATTATAAAAAATCAAGGCTTAAGTTAAGGCTAAAGACTTGAATTGAACAAAAGAAATGTGTCATCTCTTACATGTCTATGAATAATATGACACATTGCCTTATTAAACAATCCAAAAAACAGGAAACTACTATCCCATTTGGTTTGAATCTGACATATATGAGACACAATAGATGTCTGCTATGGTAAAGGATGAGTCAGACAAACTGGAAATGAGTGAGAGGAGGTTTCAGAATAGATGGTCGGAAGTTCAACTTTGATCACACCTTATCCCCGTCTGCCCACGCTGATGGGATAAAAGCTGAGTGAATGGCTCCGACTTCCCCCTGGGGATCTGCAGCCTCTCAACCCTGCATGTATCTGCTCTCCTGCCTGCTCTGAAGCTCAGATCGTGGCCTTTAAACAATGACATGCCCTCCGCATGCCCCTGCCAGACAGCAACAGTGACCTTCCACCTCCATAGTAACCGTAAAACCATCTGACAACCTCTGAGCAGAAAGCAGGAAACAAAGAGGACAGGATAACAACAGAGGAGGCGACTAAAGGCTACCTGCCTTCTAACGCTTTTGTCAAGTCTTTGTATCGGCCTTTTCATATATTTGTGAAAACGATACACTATAAAGAAAATGCAGATAGCCACCATGATGTCACCCATCTATACGTCTGTACTAGAAGCCTTGTTTCAGGCTTTTTGGAGCCAGAAGGGAGAATATTTGGATGACAGTGTGGAGCTTTAGAGAAGCGAGGGGTTAAAAAAAAACCACTAAATTAACAAAACTATACAATCTCTGACCATGGCAAATGTATTTGCTGCCAAATTAACTTGTTAACAAAAGTGTTTCCCACAGAGTGAGATTATTTTTGTGTAAGTAGTGGACCGGAGAGGTTGATTTATTGGACTTCAGGAGTTTGTTCAACATTGGGGACTCGACTAACTCACCCACATCTCTGGTGGAGCAGTGAGCAGCGGGTTAACAACAGATGTTGGTAACTTTAAATAACTGGTCATTCCTCACGTCATCTCTGATAAAATAACAATAATTATGCCCAAACGGGCCACCATGATTAATCATTAGCCCCTTTTACATTGCCAGTTCAAGGTGGGATATTTATTCCTATTATGCCTCGTCTGAATTGTCAAACACAAGGAGGATTAAAGCAACACTATATAAGAATCTGGTTTGTGTCTCATGAACACACCCTTCTTCTTTGCTGCTCGTATCCTCCTCCTCTGAACAGTGGACAGATACATTGTGCTGCAGTAGAACTTTACCAACTCTTGTTTCTGTTGTTGTAATCTACATTTTGGAAAAGAGAGGCTGAAGTATACCACTGCCCCATACTATGACAGTGACTGAATTCTTACATGGTTATATATCCAGGTAGGGTTGCAAATTTCAGTCATTTTTCTTAACTGATAGTTGAACACGTTAACATTCAGTTATGGATTAATGAGCTACAAATCTTTTTCTCAGTTTATGTTTTATTGAAAACCCTTTTAGCTGCACAACAGTTACATGTCGTGTGTGCAGTCACAGGAAGTCCAGCTGCAGAAAACACTCTCTCTGCTGACCGCTTCATTTTTGCCTCACTTTTCTAAGCACTGCTTCTTCGTTTAGTAGTAGTAACTAACAGTAGTTTGAAGGACGCCCTCTTTTGGTGTAAAATGGTATTACATGTCACCGCTGATAAAATTGTAAACAAAACAGATTCCTGGTTAACACATTTTTAATCAGTTTAATTCTTAACAGTGATTTATCGATTAATAATTAATCATTAACGTCCCTACGTCCAGGTCAGTCTTAATTTCTCCATGCACTCTCAACACAAGGGAGCTGCATACTGTGTATTGCATTAGCATGTTTTAACATAACGTTAATGACTTGGACTGTTGGTAGTCTAAGTATAAGTTTGCTTAACGGTAATAAAGAATAAAAAGGTTCTTACATTCAAAAGAATAGCATAAAATGACTTTTATCCCCTGTGCTTAAGTCATAAACACAGTGGAGGAAATAGCCGTGATCAATAACTAAAAACACTGTGAACGTTTGTATTTATTTTAAAAATAAATCAGATTTTACAATAAAGCTAGACGGTTAAAAATAAATCAGTTCCTGGCTGCCTTTTTAAGCCATAGCAAAGCGTTCACTTGTTCCAGCTTGTGATAAGGAAATGAATTTACAAGCTGACATGAATAAAAGTGAAGTAAAACTTTGATGACACTGAAACAAACACATTAATGGCCCTGCTGAGCTGACTTTGCATTCTGTTCAGTCTAGTCATCAAACTCGTCACCCAGCGGCTCCACATTAATTGCTGTCAGAATTAAGGAAACCAGAAAAAGTTGAAACTCATTATTCCATCCAGCAAAATAAAGTTTCTGCACAAATTACTTGAAGTCTTTGAGGGACGGTCATGTCTCTCACCTTGATTTCAAAGAGAGAGAGCGAGAGGGAGAGAGAGAGAGAGTGAGAGATTGTGAGAGAGAGAGAGAGAGAGACAGAGAGAGAGTGAGAGAGAGAGAGAGAGAGAGAAGAAGAAGAAACAGAATTCACAGCAGTGAAAAACGCTGCCTTATCAGCGAGGGTCGAGCATCCAGCTGGAACAGAGAGAACAGAAGTTTCTGTCTCAAATGAATCATCTGAGCATTAAATAAGAGGAGAGTGAAGGAGCAGTCACCTCTGTGTTCTTCTAGTATAAAACCAGAGTATGAAAGAGACTTTGAATCAGTGTTCAACAGCTGTGGTTGCACCTTACAACTGTTGGATTATGAATGTATTGTTCATTACTCGGGACTTTCTGTATGTAAAGAATTGAATTTATCAAATAATATTGCTAACCAAGCTAGCTAGTGCTTCAGCGTACAAACTCATTTGGAAAATGTTAACTGAGAGAAAGAAAGAATTTCTTTACAATCAACCCTGCTGGTCATTAGAAAGAATACAGATTTATTGCACCTGTATGTTGGCTTTGCTCTTTAAACCTGAAGGCTACATCCACTTCATATTGCAAATCTTGTCACTGTGGGTCAACAAAGTCTCTGGATAGCAGGAGCCACATTGAGCACAATCCTGCAGAGCATCAGTTTCACTGATTTATGTGTAAACACAATCAGTCTAAAATATGTCTTCTTGCTCTTTTTCTATATATATATATCTGGTTCTTTAGCTGCTAAATATTCTGCTTCTTTCTGCAGCCAGTTCCCATCTAAGTCTAAGAGCACACTCACACTAGGCAATCCGTACAGTACCTAAGCACACTTCACCCCTAAAGTCCAGTGCCTTTGACTAGTGTGAGTGCTCGATCTGTGCACAAGCACGGTTCACTTCCTTGGCCATGGCACGCTTGGAAGAAGTGTGCAGTTCATGCACGAGCACAGACACAGGTACACAATGTGGACAGTCTTCATTAACCATAAGCTCCCAGTGTTAAGGCTGTATCTGACTAAAATGACTCAAAATAAGCCACAAAGTAGCTGTCATGTTCTCTGTGATTTTTGCCGATGTGTGGACATTGACATGACCACGCGTCCCTTGTTTGTTTGTTTTCCGAGTCCGCCTGTCTTGTAAACTAAGCACACTTCATGATCACTTAAAGGGGACATATTATGAAAATCCACTTTTACAGGGTTTTTGAACAAATATTTGGGTAACCTGAGTGTCTATCATTCCCACAAAATGTGAAATAAATCCATCCAGTCCTTTGTTTGTGGTCTGCATAAGTCTTACCACACAGAAAAAAATGCTCCGTTTCAAATTTTCTCAGTTTGTGACATCACAAGTTGGATTCTGGTAAAAATATACCCTCCCCTCCCCTGGTTTCTCCACCCATGGACTCCACCCCCAGCCTAAAGCAAAAATTTTGCTGAGGTCCGCCATTTTTATTCTTGCTACAGAGGAGTGATGTCTACCGGGAAAACTCAGGGGGTCTCATTGCATTTAAAGAGGCACACACACCAAAACGGAGCGTCCTGAGAGAGCTGGTTTATACAGGGTCACAAACCTCCTCTGGTGCTTGATTCATGTTATATTTTGACCAAAGCACAGCACAGATGTTTCATGTAGACCAAAGGGGACTGTTTGAAAAGGTTGAAAAGGAGTATAATATGTCCTCTTTAAAGCCATGCATGTGTTGTATTACCACGTTATGAGTTAACTGTGCTCAGGCGCAGATAGTCCTGAAGCAGTGTGAGTGCAGGCCAGTGGGGGAATTAAGCACGGTACGGGACAACTTTGCATAGTGTGAGTAAGTAAAACATTAATTAAGGCTCTGCAGGGAAACGTTTGTAAGATGTTGTTTGTTGAAGGTGCACAGAGATTTTGAATGCATGAGTTGATTACTATGTTGATGTATGATAAGTGTTTCTGTATCTATCAAACCCCACATTTGTATTATGATTTTGTTGGATGATATATTTAAGGTAACACGATTGAAGGACAGGAAACTGAACCTAGGTGGTAAGAACTGAAAGCAGAGCTGCTTAAGTGTTGATAAAACACAGTCTAGATGACATACTACGTACTTAGCGTCTACTGCTGGCTTTGTTATAAATGAAATGTACACCACAGAAGTGCAATGACAGAGTATATACAGCATGTGCTGTAGAGAGTTTGCTCTTGTTGTGTCAGAATTTTATAATCATGTGAATTATGTTTGAACAAAAAGGGAGAGTGCAGAACTCTACCCAGAAAATAGTCCAGTGCTCTGTGATATACAAATCTGGAAACCCAACCTTACAGTACATTATGGTATGTTCCTGAATTCATAAATGCCAAAGAAGCTCACACTCATAGAAAAAAGATAATCTCTGTATGTGGGATGTTTAAATCAGAGTTATAGAGCTCTATATTCCACATGTGATATGTCTTAGTTATGATGAACTGATTTCAACCTTCATGTTCATATTTAGGGAAGGATTATTCACGTATCAGTGATAATCCCCGCCTTTCAGTTTATGTTTCTTTATCGTGTTGACCTGAGGATATCACTGCTGCAGTGCCAGAGAAGGAGAATTAATATAGCAATAACATCCTGTTGTATTGCACTTACATTACTTTACCAGTTTTCCAACACTAATATGTGTCTCTAGTCTGTCTACAAAACCCCAATTATGAGAAAATTCCATCCTGTCTGAATTCTGCCTGCTCCACTTTTCAGAAAATGTGTGCTCAAACAGGCCAATTGGAGATTTTCCCTTCATGACATCACAAAGGGCAATAACCCCTCCCCCAGGTGGGTGACACTCCCACAGCAATGTGTTTGTTCTTAGTCTGCCTTTCCACCATAAACAATAGGACATGGTGCGAGAAAGTCTGAACCATGAGCCCTTCAAGAGAAGCGTGGACAGACACAGCTCACTTGAAAGTTGCATTTAAAGCATTAGACACAGAAACAACCTGTTCTTAGAAGCTAAAATACAGGATGAGAATGGATGTTTAGGGGAGCTCTGAGACTTATTTAAACTTGTTGAAAATGAGAAAAATATGTTACCTTTAATCATGTGAATAAAAAAGTGTAATCTTTTGGACTAGAACATACACAAATTGAATATGTATCCACATCATAAGACCACTCAAAACTGCCTGTAGCTACAAGCCCATACCAACACAGCCTCTGCAATAGCTGCTGTGGTTCTCTACAGCTCCACTATAAAGACAAATAAACAAGAGAATACCAAGCCAAATGCAGCGTCTGCAGGACCAGGCGGGTCTAGTGAAGGGTTGTAAAAGGCGAGGAACATGTCAGCTCAGGTCTTCCTCACAATGTATACTCACCCTGACAGCACACCCAGGACCAGGTTGAGCATGAAGAAGGACCCGATGATGATGAGGGGGATGAAGTACAGCCAGTTCCATGTGTTTCCAGAGGCATCATTGGCCTAAACACACAAACACACAGACAAAGAACAGGGATAATAATATTATTGTGGTGATGTAGTTAGGTGCCTATCACCTATCCGATAAAACAAAAGAAAAAGTCACTCTCATGAAGTGCATTTGTAGTCGACTATTTTCAGAGGCGTTGACACTGTTAGTGTATTTTGAAAAGAAGAAGGATGTTAATGAAGAATCAACACTAAGATTTTGTGTGTTAACAGCTATGAATTGCAGAGCCCCTAAGGGTACATGGGCATATATATATATATATATAAATAAATAAAAAGCTTCAGGTGTGCACTAGACAAACTACCTCGTGAGTGAAAGAGAGTTCATGAGAGGATATTGTGCTTCTGGTGTTTTTAATTGGCACGAGAACATGCACATGCAATACTTTCTCATGAGCACGAGACACTCTTGTGCTCCGGGGAGAGTTTCTGGCGGTGCACACCAGGAACTCTCAGGTGTGCACTACAAACTTTCTTTTTTCATGTCCCTTTATGGGCTCCGTCACGCAGTGCAAAAATGTGGCTACATTTTTTAAAATGTAAGAATGAAGAAGTTGTCTGTAAGTCTCTACACTGGTATTTCTGCTTGTTATGTTTTCTTTTCTTGTAGTGTTTTCAAATGCTTCACATCCCTCAGATCCCTTAAAACTGAATCTCTAAGGTCAACAAACCATAATTATTAAAGGTGCACTATGGAGTTTTGGTAGTGAAATTAGAAAGTTGGAGAAGTGAAACAATTCTATGCATATTTTCTGAACTAAATACACAAACTTTACTCAAAGAAAAAAATGGGTCCATGGAACACGTTGGAGATAAAAAGCTACCAGGAGAGTGACGGTTTTACTGATGCGGACCCACCACCATAACTTCTCGTGTAACATTTTATCTTCTAACAGTGTTACAGGGACCAAATGTTCCTCTGAGGACAGTTTGTGTATAGAGTTATGAACATATACCACAGAATCTGTACATTTCTCTAACTTTAACATTTCTCTACCAAAACTCCACAGTGCACCTTTAAGGATTTGATCAGTAAGTAATTTAAAACCACTTTTTCAGTGTTTAAGAAATGGTCTTTAAATGAGCATACTGAAAAGTTTAGTTGCATACCCTAATTGTGTTTTGCAATAGATCTACAGCGCCTCCATCACAATGTGATGTCAGTTCTTGGAGTATCTTCAAATGCTTCATAAATCTCAGATCTGTTCAAGCTAAATGTTAAGTTACCCGTAGTAATGTCGATTGTGTCTGAGCTTTCATGTTCTTTTTAAAAAACAAGAGATGATAATACATAGAAAGGGTCGTCTGTTGTCTTCTTTGTACAACATCAAGTTGCATGGCACAGAGGAAGAAGATACTGTATGTCAGGTTACACGTTTTCCCCCACGTTTAGTCAATAAGACAAACAGACATTTTCACCAGACTGATCCTCCAAAGTCACATATGGTGTTTTTACACCTGCACAAAACACCTCAAAATGTCCTGAGATCTTTTGGGTAAGCTGCATGTGTTAACGCAAACAGACTGCCTTTATGTGGAAATTTTCCTGCACGCCCCTTTTAGTAAAGTGTCCCTATGAAGTTGTGCTGTGTGAACACAGCAGGAAAAGTACAGGAGAATATACATTGAGGGAGCAGGCGGGGTTGATGATGTTTATGTCACATGACTGTTAGGCAACCAGCGCGACCTTTGTGTTTGCCATTATTTACCACTCATTTATGATTGCGTCCAGTTGTATATTGTATCGATTTAAAGGCAAAAACTGCCATTATAGCATCAGACTCTTCACTTCTGGCATTTGGTACATTCCCTTTCCGTCAAGATTCTGTCATTTGTAAATTTGTCTCAGCGCTTGTAAAAGTGTTTCACATCTTGTAAATGTGTTTAGTCCGTGGTAAAGTGTTTTCGGTTTTGTAATTTTATTTTATAAAATGTAAAAATGTTATTCAAAATGTAAATTTGTCTCACATTTTGTAGAAGTGTTTCACACTTTGTAATTTTGTTTTGCACTTCCCAGTCACCGTAGTTCATTATTCTTTTCTCTTTCACTGTTCCCACTTAAACCTTTGAAATCGAATGTGCAGTAGTTCATACATAAACAAAGACCACATTGAATAGGGGAAAGCATTTCTTCATTCTACATGTACTTCAGCATTACGGTTCTTTTCTTTGTAAGTCAAGAAAGCGAATCAGAAGCAGCCACACTCTAAAATGACCAAAACTAAATGAAGTCAGGACCTCCCACAATCTTCTGGCTGTAGATGTAAAACACATACTGCTCTGTAGGTTCAAACACTTTACAGCTTTGAATCCTGATGGTATGGAGAAGATAACTTCCACGCCTCCAAACACCAATGATCAGAGAAGTGCTGACGGAGCAAAGCACCCAACCATACTCACTTTCTCACTTAGCTTCACTGCCATAATGGATGCTATTCTCACTTGTTCTTTCCCAAGTCTCTGCTGTCTAATCAACAGCTCCATTTGGAAATACAAGACGATAAAAACAGTGTTGGTGTTGCTGTGGAGCAGTGTTTTGCTTATGTGCGGTCTGCTGTTGAAGCAGTAACGACACACGCAGCGGGCACAATCCGAGGCTCATGTTCCTCATTGTGACTTCCAGCCGGCCTCGGGGCCTTCAGCTGTATTTATGTTAACAGAATTCTTTACAGCGGGCTCACACACTCTGATTATTACTGCAGGAGGTTCATTTGATTCCTGGAAATTGTCTGCTGGAGCCATTGTGATGTCGCCTTATCAGTCAGAGGCGTGTTAATTTTTATTTGTATGATCTAAGCAGCGCTATAATTGCTCATTCCACACAATAGATGTACTGTACACGCTCATTTGAGGATAAAATGCTTACATGCGGTATGTCATGTGAGACTCTGATCACAAAGGATCAAGAACATCACTGAACGTGAGTTTCCCTTTGTTACCTGTTTGTGGCCCTTTGACATATTGTGGCCCCATAACCTGATGAGACCTCTGCTGTTATTTGGTTTGCATTTTTACCCTCTGTTGGCTATTTAGGATTAATAGGACGTACAAAGTGTAAAAACAAAACATTATATTTAAACAGGAAATGTCAATATCTGGGAACCAGCTGATTATTTTACAGTAGAAACAGAGTGGTGGTTTATTTCAAAGCCCAACCATTGATGTTGCAAAATTACAAATTGAAAACAATGCAACATATAAAAAGATATACATATAAAAAAAGTTTTGCTATTTTCCTCCACATGAAAGAGAAGTGATCTCAGAAATATTTTAATTAGAAGACAAAAAAGTAGACTAATATTCAAGAATCAACCTGGACATGGAACAGCTGAAAGACCTTTGTTTAAGTAAATGGCCTTAACTTGTTGGTGTTTGTTGAATCTCAGTCTCAAAATATGAATCACAGCATCACAACATGATATAAAACAGTAGAGCCCGACCGATTAATCAGCCAGCCGATAATATTGGCCGATATTAACTTATCCAGGGACTATCGGTATCAGCTACTTTTATCACAGATATGCGCCGCTGTCAAGCCCGTTCATTGTCTATTGTGTTGCTCTTCGCAAGAGCGTATCTGCGCGCCGCCGAGCGCAGCGCAGGGTCACGCTTGCCGTTGTTGTGCGTTCTCTTTCACGAGCAGAGTGTGCTATCTGGATCACAACAAGTGGTGATGGACGTACAGTACATGCACAGTTACTTTCCTGTTGAATGGCCATCACTTGTTCATTATATATATTTTTTGATGACTGCATTTGAGGATCAATGCAATAAATGTTTATATCTATAACTATCTCTACAGATAGAACATAGATCTAAGAAAGATATCGGCCAATAATTTGGTATCGGATTTTTTTTCATCATCCACTCAGACTATAAACCAGAGTAAAGAAAACAACACTGAGAGTGGCAGATAAACGGAGCTGCAAATGGCTGGAGAATCTATTGGAGTTGATGTGACTTGTTAAGATTGATCTTCTCATGCTGGGGGTCATATTGACCCAAACTTCCAGGATGCACGATAACAAGATTATGGTGTCTGCAGCTGCAGAGCCCCTGGATTAGGTTGCCACAGCTGGTTATTGCTCTGCTGTCAGCAACCTCCATTCTTCTTCATCATCATTCATGATGTGGATATCTATTACATGTTCCCCAGAGGATTGTTTATCCTCGTGCTGAGGATGACGTTAGTCTTTGGTGAAGAGTCATTACCTTCGTTTCAAATTCTGATGTGTTCACTGCCACTATATGAAGTCTGTATAAGGGCTCAAGGCAATGACAGAAATAAATGCAAAAAAAGACGTAACACATGTAACATCACTTGTCTCCATGGAAACCAAGGGGGGGATTTTTTAGTTGAACAGCATTATCAGTACTCGTAGACACAAAGGTGAGCGATATGAGGATGGGGTCCACATAGCACAGGTTTGAGACATGTTTAGTCACGAGTATTAGGGTAGCTGGTTGTCTTGGGTTCAGGCTTCAATCTCTTGATTTAAGGATTTTGTGAAATGTCAAAGGAGGATCTGAATGGGGAAAGTTACTTCTGGAACCAGAGCCGCCAAAAAAGTGGACGATCACTGTTGAGCTCTATAGTATAGTGTGGTAAAATAATTATCGTTAAATTAACATTTCAAAATTTCTATTTGGACTTTTTATTTTGAACTAAAACTTTGCACCCAGACATGGGCAACATGTTTATTTATTCCTTCAGTCCAAACCTTATTTAAAGAAGCTTTTGGAAATGTTGTGTCAAACTTCATCCAAACAGTAAGTATATCTTACAGTAAACTATGTAAGCATTAAATATAAATCTTATCTTAAATGTTCAACAACTTCATGCATTGTCCTCTTCCTTTGCTTTGACTGGACATACACAGTGTAACAAGGGGCTGATAATGCTAATCATGAATGAGCCAGCCATCTTGCTTCTTTCTCCTCTCTGTTGTAAGTTCAAACTGTTTAGATTGGTTCTTGGTTGACAGTCACAAACACTTCAATGTCACAAATATCACCTCAGTATTTATCGTATCTGTATTATCCAGAACTTAAAAAGTTGAAATTGCAGAGCTGATATAAATTCCCAAAAGGAGGCAGACACTCAGAGTCTGAGCCCTGCACGGCCTCATCATCCATCTCTGCTCCCCGATAGGCTATTTTTAAACATTTAACCTCGTCTATCACGAGTGCAATCAGGGCAGTGGAGCTGAGCTCAGCCTGACACAGCTGCAACAATCTGAATTTTAAGACTGTACTGTAAAAACACAGTGCAGGCAGCAGAGAAAATTAACAGTTTAATACACGGAGAACGATATTTCTTTGATTCCTTTCATAGTGCAAAGATCATGTCAAAACTTTAAGAGAGCAAACAGCCTTAAAATGTGAATAAATATTACCAAGGCAAGTACATATCTGACTGTTTTGGTATTTCCAAAGTTTGTACTTTGTTGTGTGTTTGACAAAATTGATTGATTAAAGGGACATCCTATTGAAGCTTCAGGAAGTCCTACAAACTGTTAAAAGGCCGTTCTCTCTTTCTCGCATCCAAACCAGATTTCTGCATTAAGTATTCTTCCAAGTGAGTCGATAAAATTGAGACTCAGCTTCTATAAAGAACTTCAATATGGTGAGATTACCTGGAATAGCTTGAGAGATCAGTCTAAAGTGGATTCCTCTCCACAATAAAGATCTTTTATTACTACATTTATTTGACGGACACTTATTTGAAATGCAAGACTGACTTCTTCTTCTTTCTGGCTCACGCATAGGGGAGCAGTTTCTGAAATCTTTGACACATGAACAAGAGACGTTGGGATAAAACCATTAACTCTAAAACACCTGAGCTAGCATGATAGCCTCCAACTCTTCACCAACCTACCTCTGTCTAATCAGCCCATCATGACCTGACCTGACCTTCCCTGCCTGCCTGATCACTAACAGTAATCCAAATCAAAGTCACCACAAAAAGCATCTGTGGATTTCCAACATTCTTCAGCTGTTCATTTTCAAAAATACTCCAGCTTGCAACTGAAGCAAGGGTTAATATGGTGAAGTAGAGCTAGCTAGCAGCTGCCTGTTAGCTGCCTGTTAGCTGTAACTACTGTACTGTAATCCCAAAATACACAGCACATTACAGAAGTAGCTCACATTCAGCTTAACCTTGACTAACAATATTAATGCATCTCAGAATGACAGTTCTCTAATTCACGCTCCTCCTTATCCTACATGATCCTCAATATTGAGCGCCGCAATGATTTTTAGCAGTCTGTAATCGCATGAACCAACAGCATTCACTCTGCCTCCTCTGGTTATCTATAACATCTCTAACATCCATTACTAGCTGTTAAACAGCTGTTTAACTGCATTTAGCGGAATATATTCCTCACTAGTAGTAACTCCTTGCCAAGGACAGTTTCTCATCCCACACATGCTGTCAGATGTTCAATCAAATGAATCAACAAACACAAAAATCAAATTGCTGTAGAGGCAGAAGGCCATAGGTCATCATTGCTGACATCACTGGAACCTCAGTACTTAAAATGAATTTATGATTATGTTTGGGAATTGGGAGTCAACATTTTACATGGGGGTAGCTTTAAACCTTGCTAGAGACCCCCCTATCTTTGCATAATAAGCTTAAATCAATCAGACATAATTAAATGCCCAAATATAAGTGTAGACAACTTTAAGATATTCACATTCCTTTCAGTCACGTGACCACTGCGGAGGGCAAAATGAGTTCAGGAAAGTGGCGGTCACCATTGAAAACCCTGTAGAACTGCAGCATGGGCATGTACATTTTCCATCTCCTCAAGACAACATATGTTTACATCACCTGAAAACCGAAGTAAAACAGAGTTATAGTTTTGGGCACTTGCGACCCTTATACAGCAGACATTACACTCTTTCAATCCAGTGTTACAGTTTGAAGAGTAAAAACATTATCTGGTGACTTTCAGCCGAATGCGTCTGTGGTTGTCGGACGTAAAATGTCCTAACAGAAGTCTCTTTGTTTAGTTTTTCATCAAAGATAAATAAAAGAAGTATTTTTGACATAATGATAATACAAAAACAGAGGCATTTGTTTGGCACTTTCCGTCCCATTTGTCTGAAAGTCATCAGTTAACATGGTCACTCTTTTGACTGTAACACCTGAACGTCACTTCAGTGATGGTTCCTAATTTTGAGGAGAATCCCTCTTCTTGCACTGCTGTAGGATGAAAGTCTACAAATGTGCGGACACCTTTATGTATTATGTATCTGGGTCAAACATGCTGCAGTTCGGGAAGTGAAGGGCAAGAAGTTCTTCATCATCCAAGCATCAGTGAGTGCTAATTAGCTAACATTGGCTAGTTAACGTTAGCTCACTGTTAGCTGTCACTGTCAGTCGTTGTCATGGGGCAGAAATGTTAGTTAAAGGCGGAAATATTTTGATCAAGTTAACAGAACATTTGATTTCAGGTGAAGTCTGTTCTTTTGTTCTTTTGTAGTTAAGTGAAGGAGTTGGACTATAAGATCCACTGAATTTCTACATGGAGCTGCTGATTTAAAAGGTGGATCCATCTATCATAATGAAGCTGTGAGCTGGAAGAGGCTGCAGAGGGTTGGGATGCATCAGTGCATTATCTGGTTTGTGAGTGAGGCTGCTTTAGATCTTAGCTAACAGAATGGAGGGAGCACACAGCCAATAGAAAAGCCATTAGTAGCCCTGTTCTCCCCCTAAAAGTGTTAGCTTGAGGACAGCTATCAGTTTAACAGAAGTATACATGAACCACACCCAAACTGCCTGAAGGACTGAGACAGAGCAGAGAAAAAAACTGATTTAAACTGGAACTTAATCTACAACACCAATACATTGTTCTGGTTGTTAAACTTTGGTTAAAAAGCTGATCTAGTAGCTTTCCCTTCTTTTACACAGCCATCCAATCACATGCAGTAGGGTCGGATCTCACAACTCAGCCATCACATCACACATTTACAGATGCTGGACAACAGCAGGAATGAGGTATTAATTAATAATGCCGGTCTGAGAGTGTCCCACATAGACCAGATGGACTGTCCTCTCTCCCACAATGCTATAGGCTTCTCCTAATCTAGAGCACAAGAACTCTACCTTGAGCAAGTAGTTTAACTTCTGTGCAAACTCTGTATCTTAACAATAGGATGCAGCCAAACAACTCTGCTGAGGAACACTGCACCTCTTACAGAGCTTTCCATCACTCCCAGATGAGGATTTTAAGAAGAGTTAACAACTGGTAGAACTATCCATTTGTTGGGCAGACAATGACTGGCCAGGTGCAGGTGGTGTGGCCCAGGTTTAGAAACTGTGACATAAGCTGACGTTTAAAATATACTATTTCTCTATTTCTATCCGAATTCATTTTGAGGGAATCCCATGTTTGCCAAACACTTTTTACTTGGCATATAGAAAAGCTAACATACCCAAGCTCCCTGAAGTAAAATCTTTTGATCCATTTGAAAAATCCCCAAAATTACCCCCTTAGTCTTTTTGTATCCTAGTTTCCTTGACCTCGATGAAAAAAATGTGACAGGGTCAATGTGAGGTATGAAAAAGAGGATAAGAAAAGAGAACAGTGTTGATAAGAGAATCCAACTGCACTTAAACTTTGCCAAAAATACCACCCACAGAAGATGGACGACAATGAGCATCTATTGCCTGGTGCATTTTCACCAAGAAAACCATGGTGATTAACATGACTTCATAAAGGTGTTCACAGGTAATGAACCAGAATGACACCACAGGATGGACAGATTTAGTTGCTGTGACAGTTTGAAGATCTGACAACACCTGAAGGTTTCATATTTCTAAATTTTAACCTAATTGGTCTTAAGAATGATTTCATTAACAATTTTTAACGCTGTTGTTATTATTGTTTCCAAGCTGTTAATATTATTATATTTTTATGAATCGAATTTGGACAGTCTTTTACGCGCCACTGTGATGCAATCAGCCTTCAAATGTGCACTTCGGAGGCTGCAGCCAATCAAATCAGGACATACCCACAGTCTTTTGTCCCTCTCCTTAACACTTGGTCACCTCATAACCTCTCCTGTGGAATTGTTTGCTTATGGAACTAAGTTACAGTGCACCTAACCTTGGTCTGAACGTTAAATCTCTGTATGCTTTTACTTAAACCTGCCCTGTGTCAGGTCATGCATTTGAGTCCATCACCTGTCATCCCTTTGGGTGTTACATAAGTAGGTTGTAGAGCAGGGTGAAACAGCAAGACCGGATGGAAAGCAGCAGTGAGTAGTCTGCTGTGTATCTTGTTGTTGCTGTCCTGTAGCTGCCTTGTAAACATCCTGCTCCCCAGAGCTCCTCTCTGATAGCATCGTAGAGTCTGCCTGCTGTGTCCGGGTGAGTAGATACTGAGTCACAGGGGGAGGGTTAGTGTAACCGACCCTTACTGTCCCTGACAAACACCGAGAAAATCTGAAGGTGAAGCAAACAGTGCCCTCTTCTACGTGAAGCAGGGACAGCGTCAGTGAGCGGCACAGTAAAACACCAACAGACCACTGAGAAAACAACCCATCAGCAACAGCAGCATGCTCTATGATTGAAAGTAAAAGTGAGACTCTGATATAGGGTTTTTACACTTGCAGAATACTCCTGAGAAACTCCTAATATTTCCAGGAGGAGCTGTATGTGTGAACGCACACAGCCGACTTCACCCAGAGTTTCTCCTGCCAGCCTCCTTGTATTTTTTCCGCAGCAAGTCCAAGTTAGCTGATGTGAGAACGTAGCAGGATATTCTCCGGAGAATTAAGCTCAAGCCAATGGGAGGGGGAGTGACGTTTATATCCTGTGACTAGAGTCAGTGCATTGACTGTCTGCCCATGACTGCTACAATCTCTGTGCACGTAATTAAACGGTTTCTTTACGTTTTCTGTTCGTCAGTATGTTGTTCTCCGCTCTTTTGTTGATATTGTGTGCTACTTCTGAGTCTTTTTTTTTACGTCACGTCTTAACTCGGGAGAGCATATGTGAACAGCCAGGTCAGGAGAATCTCTGGAGCAATCCTCCTGAAATTATTTAGATATGTTCAGGAGTGCATATGTGAAAATGGCTATAGCGGAGTTTGCTATGGACTGAACAGAAAAAAGGGAATGACCCTTTGAGAAACACATCGAAAAGTCAAATCGGATTCAACAAAATTCTTAGTTGCGTACTACTAAAAGGGATGTAATTTCATGTTTTTTCAACACCATGCCACCTTATATAAGTTTTCATTTAGGTTTTTGAAAAGCTGTTTGTGTCGTTCATCAGTCTCTTGCAGTATTTTTACACTGTTTTTTGTTTCGTGAGTTACCTGCTCTCTTTGCGTCAATAATTCCACCTTGAAAAATGATGCATTCTGAACCACTCCTTGGCTGTTCATCTCTCTTCTACTGACCTCGAACAACAGAAGCCAAAAGCAGACAGCGCCATCTGTTGGTCAAAAAAGGTATTGCAATATATATATTTTGTCAAATCGATTTGAATTATCCATATTTGTAATCGATTTTTCAGTGTATTGTTGATACATATCTAAAAGCCAAAGTTTAAAGAGAGGAAACACCTGGAAATAATAATTCTTTTATGCTCTATCTTACGTGATGGTAGAAATAATGTTGGATTTTATTTGTGCCCCATCATAACTTTGCTTGACAGATATTCAGTTTTGATATTTCTCCTTTAATGGGACACAACAGTAACAGTGCAGCATATGTCAAGATTTCTTCATCAAATCTGCCCTGCTTTCATCACTCTGTCTGATTCAAAAGTCTCTGGTATGTTCTTCTCCAATGTGTAGGTGATTTTGTAAAAGTTTCCCATACACAGAGATGTGACAAAACAACATGGCTGTCAGAAACCACAGTTTATGGCAGAGAGGTCTCAGGGTCTCCTAATGAGGAATTGACAGCCTGAGTTTTGCCCTCCATCCCCATCACAGAGTCACAGCGTTGGCAGAGACAGACGAGGAGTCCGTCTGGCCATGATGGATGGCCGCTCTGACGAAGAGGACACAGCCGGGTCCCACAGCGGCAGGAAATGAGACAGCCGTCAATCCTCCCTCGACAAATCAACCCGAGTATCCACCAATCATATTCAACCAGAGCAGCAACCTGTGCCCGAGGTCAGAGCGTATTACCCGTCCATCTGCGATCCAGCAGACGAGAAGAGGAGCTGTCAAGTGATGGATGAAGGAGTGGTTTTAACCCCCCAACCCTACTGCAACGTATGGAGTAATTCTGGATTAACAACTCCGTCTAATGGGGATTATTCATCATGTGAATGATGACAGCAGCTGAGGCTGAAGGAGCAAAGGTCTTAAATCTTGGAGAAAATGTTGGAGGGGAAGATGTTAATGGGAAGGATTAGAAAGTGAACCAGAATCAACATAACAGCTCACTGAGGAAAAGTGTAACTAGGACAACAAGCAGAAGAAGAAACAGCAAACCATTAGTTAAGGCAGTCTAAATATTAAGTGCTCTAATAACTTCTGCATGTATCAGCTATATATTTTCACTCAATCACTGTGATCTTTTTATTCTTCTTTTCTCTAGTCCTTGACTCAAACAGCTTTATACCCAAGGCCGCCCCGTCCATGTAAACATGATGTAAACACGGCCCAACAACAACAACACAGCTGGTGGGACTCGAGCTTCTCACTCATTGTAGACAGTCATGACTCAGAGAGACATTTACACAGGATAGAGTTGATTTCCGCTGTATTTCTGTGTTAAATGTTGGACATTCCTCCTTTAATATACAAAAAAGGTCAATCACAAGCATTTCTTTGTCATTGTTCATCATTGATGAGCAATAATGAATTTGTGATTTCAGGTGAAGTTAAGAACTTAAGTTTTTTTTTCAGGTGACAACAGCCAGGCCTGCTGACTGTGTGCCTGCACAGAGAACGATATCAAACTCGCTTATACTGAGAATAATTTGATTTATTGAAAACACTCTATTTCATAACTTTAGATGTGGCTGACAGAGTTAGTCTATGTGTTTTTGTTACCGTGGTGTTTTCAACACAGCAAAACAACAAGAACAAACAAAGTGATAGAGGAAGACAAAAACAAGAAACTTACAATGTTGTTGTTTTTTTTTTAACAAAAGGTTATAAAGGACAGTTTCTTAAATGGAAGTCTGGTGGCTTTGAAGAGAGAGATATAACTACTTTATACTTCACGTTGCAGCCATTACAACATGTGTCAGGGCCGCACACTAACATAATCAACTGGAGCATATAAGACGTTTTGTACCTTTTAGTCTTTTAAACTCAAATATATGTTTTTTTTGTTAACAGAATTTAAACTGTGATGTGAGACCAGTAAAAAACAAATGCTATCAATACCTGTTTTGTTACCATGGCAACAACAACAAGAGCCCTAGGCACCTAATCTTGGTATTTTCTGGTTTTAATGAGCAAAAGCTGCCAGCGAACTTCTGCACACTGTCTTCACTGTAGAATTACATTGGCAACGTTTCAGTACTGAAATCAGAGCTGATGTATTTGTGCTGGAGTTCGCCTACTTAATAATTGATTGTATCATTTTTAAAACATGTAGTATTACAAAAGTATCTAAGTATAACTTTTTTTTTCTTGACAACCTGACCACAATATATTTGAAAATTGTTTAAATATTTTAGAAATACAGGAATTCCCCTGTAATACAACAAACACAGGTGTCATACAGCTTAAGGAAAGGATTGTGGTGGTTTCTTTAGATGCAGGGGCGTGTCCAGAGGGGTGGACGGGGGTGGCATGGGCTCCCCTAGAAATCTGATTGGCCACCCCAGGTGCCACCCCAAAAATCCTAAACTGTGTGGTGTGGCTATTAGCCCTGTCAAAGGTGGGACTTATGTTGAAACCATTTTTCTTGTGTTATAAAGTAAATGTTATTGGTGAAGTTAGAAAGGGGAAATGTCAAAGGGGGCTGTCAATTCCTCATGTCACTCCGCTGTTCATCTCCTTACAACTCTGCTGCTCGCCTACAAAACAGCAACAAAAACAGCTCCTCCTTACTTTAACTCTCTATTTCAGGTCTACACTCCCTCCCGTCCACTACGCTCTGCCAATGAAAGGCGTTTGATCCAACCTTCACAACAGGGTCCAAAGACGAGGACTAGACTCTTCTCCTCTGTCGCCCCCCGGTGGTGGAATGAACTTCCAAACTCCATTCGATCTGCAGAGTCCCTCTGTACCTTTAAGAAAAACCTAAAGACCCAGCTCTTTCAGGAATACCTACTAACCTAACTTAATGATGATGATCTCGATAGTATTGATGTAATGATGGTAATGTTGATGGTTTTTTGTTTTTTGTTTGAAAACGACGAAGTATAAGATGGTTTATATACTGATTAGAGTCTCAGACCGGCAGTTAATGTTGTGCCTTGCCTCTGGGCAATGCCTTTCAGCACCTGTGTGTCCAATCAGACTCAAAGCTGATCGTTTGTCCTTACTGACATTGTTCCTTTATTTTTCCTTGATCCTTGCTTGTGTTGTTCTTACTCTCTGATGTACGTCGCTTTGGATAAAAGCGTCTGCTACGTGAATTGTAGAATTGTAGAAATAATTGATATTTATATGTGGCCTTTCACAAGTGGCCCAGTTTGGCCACCCCAGTCAAAAAAGTCTGGACACGCCCATGTTCATATACGAACAGACATACAGTGCACACTGAATCCCCATTACTTGTGTTGATTTTGAATCCTGATTGCAGTGCCTCTGTCAGTGACATTTAAACTAATTTTAAACAGAGTGTCAAATAAAAATGTTAACATAAGAAAGCTTATCTTAAGAAGAGATTGTGATAAAAAAGAGTTAATTTGTAGTTCTGTTCTGCATCAGTGTTTCTGAGTCCAAAACTTTTCTTTCTGTTTCTGTTGGGAATCAATTATTTGACATAAAGAAGCATCAAAGCAGCATCCTCCATCTACCACGCCTTTTCTTGCTCTCAGCAACCAAACCACCATCGATCGCTCCTCTCAAACTCTGTTCCTGTTTCAGCACGACGGGCAGAAAGTCACTGATAAACACACATTCTTCTTCCCACTACAACTGTTTAATTATTTAACCTATTGCATAATAGTTTCCCTGGTACAATACAAGCCGGAGTTTATGCAAATGGCAGAGCGCAGTGATTTGTTTCATGCTAGCAGTCAGATTGCTGTGTTGTGGTTCTAATGGGAGTTGTGGCTGCGTGAGTCATCCTCCGCAGGCTCTTATGCTCTTCTCTAATCATCCCCGAGAGGAAAGGAGGGAGGGGAAGGAGCAGTCAGGAAGAACAGTCCTGTGTCTCAGGAAACGTGCACAGACCACGCCATGCTGTCACAGACTGTTTTACCTTCTCTAACAGGGCAGTAAAATAAATATATGACAATTATTTCTTAAAATGTCTCTCTTTGGCTATAAGATGCTGCTAAAGAAACTGGAAAATGAAATCTACGCGTTCAACTAAGATAGCTTTTGTGTCTGATTGTTTGACAAAAATGTGTTTCCTAAGTACATTATCCATTAAAGGTCACAGATTATCCTCCTTTTCAACCAGTTTAAATAAGTCTCAGAGCTCCCCAAAACATGTCTGTGAAGTTTCTTGTTCTAAATCCACTCTGATCCTGTATTTGATCATGCCTATAAACCCCTCTGTTTCAGCCCTGCTCAGAACAGGCTGTTTCTGTGTCTGTAGCTTTAAATGTAAATGAGCTGTGTCTGACCACGCCCCTCTAGAAGGGAATGTGGATCGTGCCTTCTCGCACCATGCCCTATTGTTTACGGTGAGAAAGCAGACTGTGGAAGTGTTACCCACTTTGGGGAGGGGTTACTGCCCTTTGTGATGTCATAAAGGGAAAATCTCCAAACGGCCTGTTTAGGCACACATTTTCTGAAAAGTGGAGCAGGCAAAAGAGGGAGAGGATGGACTTTTCTGATAATTGGGGGGTTTGTAGTCACACTAGGGACACATATTAGTGTTAGGAAAACCTGGTGAAGTGTATTTTACATAATATGTGACCTTTAAACTGATCATTTAAGTCATGCGTTTATTAAGAACATTTTTTTATTGAAGTGATCACTAAATTAAACTTAATTATTTTCTCTAAAGGTAAGGATATTTAATTAATCTAGATTGGCATAACATATAAAAACCTGCATTTCAATCAAAAAAAATGTAATGCAGTGTGGATAGATGATGTGTACTCATCGTTTTTTCTGAATGGATGATCTGCTGAAATCTAAAGGGTTAATTGTACCTGAAGCAAACTGGTAAAATAGAGAGGAGGGAGACGAGGTGTCACATAGAACGCATCAATAACAATATGTGCGTTACTTTACATCTTATATTAGCTGAGGATCTAAACTCCCTCAGAGAACATCGTCAGGTAAAAATGAATGAAAGGATGGTACTATTCTGAACATAACAGGGTCTTGACTAGGTACCCGCTGCAAAGGAAGTTAGCATGCTGAGATAGCCAGGTAAAATGAGAGCCAGCTTTGTGACGCTGAAAAAACTGATTTTAGACTCAACCACCCTTAACTGACCTGATTTACCGTTTAATCTGACTTGAACTCTTCAGCTCCTTCCTATTTTAAAAGTCCTTTTTTGTGTTTTTGCAGCATTTAGGCCTAAAGCTAACGATGCTTCTCAGTAAACTAAGTGGGTGTAAGCGCCATGACTTCCACCGACATACTAAAAAGAATAAAAGTGATAATTTAATTTAAGGTTGCACATTGTTTACGTTTGGATAATGTAAAACACTTTGAGACAGCAATAGTAAATGAAGAGTTATTATTAAAAGCCACAGGGAGCCAAAGACCAGGGGGTCCCTTAGACCTCTAAAATTCCACAACGCAGTAAACTCCACCCAGCTGGTACCAGTAATTCTTAACCGACATGGCTCTTTAGAAACACGAGGGTACCGTATTGAGTTGGTGTAAGTGGACTCACGTTATAGAGGATGTCGACCCATCCCTCCATGGTGATGCACTGGAACACTGTGAGAACAGCGAACAGGATGTTGTCAAAGTTGGTGATGCCGAAGCTTGGTCCGATCCAGTACTCCTTACAGACGGTGCCGTTAGCGCAGGTCCTCGCCGGGGCCTCCAGACCACAGGGGAAATCAGCTGCCTGCTCACCTACAGCCACAAACACACACAGTCACACACAAACACAAACTCGTCTAGGTATTTTTAGAGAGGGCTGGGGATGCGTGCTAAAGTTCCTCTTGTGCTAAGAAGCAGAAAATACATGCTATCTTATCTTTGATACATGATAGACAGCATAACATGATATACATTCATTTGACATCATTTCCTGTTTCATCCAGAATGACTTACAAGAAGAGTTCAGTTCATACTGGCCCTTTAATCACGACACAAACCAGTGACTGCAATCTGGACACATTTTTACCACAGAGAGAAGCATATTGGATTCACATTCTCACTTTTGTGCTAATTTTTGTAATAAATTATTTTCATTTACCAGAGACAACAATATATGGAGATTTATTTGTTACACTCGTTTTTTTTAAATCATTATGTTACCTCTGATAATGATTTCAGCGAGTTGATAAAGTGGAAACGCCGCTGAGTGAGTGTTACTTTTTTATAGTGTTCATCTGATTTTGTCTTGACAGGAAGCTAATATTTGCACAGCTCTCTGGAGAGGGTTTAAACTACAGCACATCTTTCAGCTCTTGATTACATTTTTAAAGGCTTTATGTCGGATATTTCTGGAGGTTTTCACATATTTCCTTCAGTGCCTCTGTTTTTATGTCTTTACACTTCTTCATTATCTGATATAAACTGTTTGTCTCCTCCATGAATATGTTCTGCTCTGAGTTTGATCCCTCTTTATTCTGTGTACACGCTGTTCACTGTGGTTTTGACAGATTTCAGTATAGACAATGTGTATGAAGCTGGGACATCATGCTGTTGCATTTCTGTATTTTCATGATTCCTGTACTTATATTTTTGTGCATGGTTAGTCATTGATATTAATGGTTTAGCTCTAATCATGTCATCAATAACAGATAAGGGATCTATTTACGTTTAAGAATTTAGTTTGTTTGCTGTTATCTAAAATACATTTGAAAACAAAGTTTCTTATGTACAGTGATTATTAAGCATTTAGAGTTAAATTAAACTCTATAACATTCCTCACTTATTTTTACCTTTTCATGCACTAACTATTTATGTATTTGTCGTCTCTCTCCTGTTTGTCTGCGTACACAAACACGTCTTTTCCACGTCTTTCAGAAGACTGATCATGTGTCCTGATTAAGTTTCTCCCCTTATTTCCTGTTCATTTTTTGGTGTTATTTTATGACAATGTGGTTTTACCTTTTCCATCTCAGTGTTTGATCTTTTGCAGATTACTTTCAGGGTTTCAGTTCACCTTGGAGCACCTATGCCTGTCTACCCGGATGTGTTTATCAGTGCGGACACATCTAAGACCTGTAGAGGTGCGCCGCCCAGCTCCACTGCTCACTGGTTGTCATAAATTGAGGGGTCTTTAAGAAACAAACTGCCCTCTATAAGGTGTATTACCTAACAGTTTACCAGAATTGTCTTTGTATGGATGAATTTGACATAAAGAGGCAGAGTAGCGGTCTAAAAATGACGGCGCCAGTCTGGTCTGATCGCTGCGAGCTATCCGCAAAGCATTCTGGGATAGCTCGCAGCTGGCAGCGTCACAGCTTAACAGCTTTTCTCCTTCATTACATCAAAAGCATGCGTTAGCAGAAGACAGTGATATATTATTTATTAAATTAACCTTGTGGGGTTCTGTTTTTTATTAATACGATTCCTCAATTAAAGACAACAAGAGAGCAGGGGAGCTTGGCGGCGCGTCTCTGTGCTTCCTGAATTTAAGCAGTGTGTCCTCACCCTCAGACCTTACTGTTAGGGCGCGATCACACTAGCAATCCGTACCGACCCTAAGCACGCTTCACCCCTAAAGTCCACTTCGTTTGACCAGTGTGCTCAAGCACGGTACACTTCCTTGGCTCTAGCACGTCTTGGAGAGTTGTGCTTCGGCCAGTACACTTCATTCACGAGTGCTGAATCACGCTTCATAACATAACGCATGCATGTGCTGTATTACGATGTTATGTACAAGAGGTAACAGTGCTTAGGCCCGGTTTGTCCTGGAGCAGTGTGAGCGGCCAGCGGGGGAATGGGAAAGGGGGGGGCCAATCGTGCTTAAGCACGGCACGGTACGGATTGCCAGTGTGATCGCGCCCTTAAAGAGCACCCTTCCTGTTCTTCATTCTACCGTCTTTATGTTTCAGCCTACAATAAACAATTCACTCATCATTCACTCACCCATCAGCTGAGTTCTTTAATAAACATGCCTTTTAATTCTTTACACAGTCTTTGATTTTTTAAAGATTTATTTTGGGGGTTTTTGTGCCTTTATTGGAGAGAAAGGTCAGTGGATAAAGTCAGTAATCAGGGAGAGAGAGAGAGAGAGAGAGAGAGAGAGAGAGAGGGAGAGGGGAATGACATGAGGAAAAGGAGCCACAGGTCCGATTTGAACCTGGGCTGCTTGGAGCACTACAGCCCCCGTACATTGGCCACATGCACTAACCAGCGTGCCACTGACGCCCCTTTTTGTATATTTTGTAAGGAACTTTACAATGTTTTATCTTTGTCACATCTCACATGCCACATCAGGACTCTACATTAATAAAAATTGACCTGACTATACTTGGCTCATTGCCTTTCATCAACTGGGAAACTTCTCCACTGTATTATGTTTACTTGAAATATGCAATCTGTCCATAAACCGGTCAGCAGTTTGATCAGACATGTGTGCAATATTGATACAAATCTGGAATGCATTGTCTTAATTGAGCCTTATATATGCACTGTGGAATATTTACATCGTTCAACACAGCACATTACGTGTAATTATATTTGTAAATACAGTATCCTTTATCTTTCCAATTCCCTGTGCTGTGTGTTTCACTTGGTACTTACTGCTCATTCTTTTATTTCCATTTGACTGTATATTCTATGTATATATTTCTATATTTCCTACTGTAATGACCACATTTCTCCCTGAGATTAATTCTGATTCTGACTGACTAGCCATTGTAAGATGTTTTTTCTTTTGTTGTTCAGCAGGTGCTCGACAAACTGCATCACAGAGATATTCTAAGTATGTGGACAGAACACATGTTTTTACTTGTCTTTATCTTTAGGGATTTGTATCTGTTATTTATATGTAAGTCAGTTATGTGTTTTTGAGTTTGTGTGTCTTCCAGTGGATTTCATTTCAGTTAAATCAAATTTCAATTTTAAACAAAACGTTCTTCCTAGACCACATTGGAGCTTTATCATTTCCTACAAACTACAGCTGCACAATGAAACACAATAGTAGGCAGGAGGATACATTTTTACTGCTAAATAAAACATGCACTGCATCCCAGCTTGCACACAGAGTGTCCCTGTAGTGTTCTGTGTAGAGAGGAGTGTCAGTGTGGATCTGTTGGGCAGCGAAGTTTGAATAAATTCAGCTTCTCTGCATTTAAATTATTGGATTAAAATGCAGTTTGACTTCTAACAACTGCATTCATGGTGGGATATCTCTGAAACAATGTGGAAAAAGGTCATTCTGCACTCTGTCACACTTTGGTTCGGTAATGCTGCTCTGTGTTTTGGTCACTCTTAACGCTGCCCTTGTGTCCTGAGCCATGAAATAGGATTAATTAAGGTTTTAATCATATTATGGCAAGCTGAACACCCAGAGCCTGTTTATCCCTTGTCATCCTCTTACTGAACTCACCCGTGTCGATCCTGAAGCAGGTGCGGTGGAACTTGCCCATGTAGAAGTCAAGGCCGATGATGGCAAACATGAGGATGGCGAAGAAGAGCAGCAGGCCGATCTGCAGCAGAGGTACCATGGCCTTCATGATGGACTTCAACACTACTTGAAGACCTGGTGAAGACAAAGAGAAAACACAGAGGATTTTAAGTTTTAGACCATTAAAAACACAAAGTCACACAATAAGATGCACTAACCAAATGATTGCGGTAAATGGTGAATGGACTTGTGCTTGAATAGTGCTTTTCTAGTCTTCTAAATACAAAAAGCACTTTTACACAACAGGTCACACCTACCCTTTGTCTGTTGAAAAAATATTCTACTCTTCAACATTTTTTGTAATACCAATAAATCTGCTTTCTGCAGGCGTCTTTAGTGTTTGGCCAGGCTAACAACATCCTGACCCTCTCAGTTTGTATAAAACCTCTTTGACAGTGCTGTTCTGTTATTATTAAAATGAGTGTAAGTAGTCAGAATACATGTGATAAAATGAGAAGTTGACTTACTTGGAATGCCAGAGACCAGTTTGAGTGGTCGTAGTACTCTCACCGCCCGCAGCGTTCGTAGATCAAAATCTGCCCCCACAGTGGCCAGGATCCTGCACACATCAACAACAAGAAGAAGAAGAAGAAGAAGAAGAGCAGGGGTTAGGATTGAAGGTTTTTCTGTTTGTCTTAAAATATCTGCAGGACAGATTGTTATTTAAATGTCCTCTTATCAAATCCCTTATAAGGTCGGTACCAACTGCAAAGCAATGAGACAATGGTGGTGAAAGTTTTACACTATTAGTAGAGGAACAAACCCCCAAAAAAGGCTTTAGTTTTCGAGATACCCCTACCCGAGGTAGAACAAAGCACAACCATATTTTTTCACAACTTGAACATGTCTAGTTCATGAAACGGATGGTTGTATAAAAATATTTTACCGCAAAATTACTTTTTTTTGATGTTTTATGCATCTTACCAAAAAATGAAAATAGTGAAAATTAGAGCTTCTCTGAAAGGGACAGCTCCTGCCTTATCACATGTATCTCTGGAAATCAAAATCAGAATGTCACCAAATGTGGACAGGATGTTCACAGATAGTTATTAATTACAATTGAGCAAAGTTTTTATCAATACCATTTTCAATTTTGGAAATGTACACACTTAAACACACATGTAGTTTAGGCGGAAATTGAAAATTGAAACAAAAATTCAAAATGTATGTATATCAAAGTCTGTCATTTTTTAAGTAAGGACACCAATCATTAAAATATGTCATTTTTATCTTCTTAAGAGTGTTATCTTAACATAAAAACAAGTTATTTGACTTTTGACTTGACCCTCTGCTGTCACCAGCCCCTAACAGGAAACTAGTGCAGCCAGGATTTCAGGGCGACCTGAACAATGGGGCCCTATTGATGTGTATGTGGGAGGAGGTGGTCACAAACAACAGATTAAGACTAAACAACAAGACACAATATAACTGTATTCTATAAAATATATATAATAAAACATTTTATAGTTATTCCTAATACATTCTGTCTCCTATTTTCTATCTTACATATTTCACTATTTTCATTTTTTGGTAAGATGCATAAAACATCCAAAAAAAGTAATTTTGCAGTAAAATATTTGTATACAACCATCCGTTTCATGAACTAGACATGTTCAAGTTGTGAAAAAATATGGTTGTGCTTTGTTCTACCTCGGGTAGGGGTATCTCAACTTTTAGAGGCCCAAGTTCCTCTACTATATGGAACATTCCTGTGTTTCTTACAATTTGAAGTACTCTTTTTCAGTCCAGCTACACACCAAACTCTTTTATCAGCCCACATGAGGGTTGTGTTTTACTTGATTTTAGGTTAAAAAAGTAACTTAAAGGACTGCAGTCAGCTTGGTGGCTAAAGTCATCAGCAGCTTAGCTCACAGACTCTGAAGCCTAGTTGAAAGATGCATTGATGATACTGGGTCCAGTGAGACCTCTGATATTTATCTTTCATGATCCTTTCACACTGACGAGTCCAGACCTGTTTTGTGAAGTTTACAGTCTGAATATTCAAATTACAATATTCAAATTTAGGGTCGTCTTTACGGATGATTTGAATAGATGACTTTAATGAGGGGTGTTATTTATCTATCTATCCATAAAGTTACCTTGCATAACAATAAAGTACCTCCATGCACTGCACAGTAAAATTCTCACAATTGCCCATACTTTCATACTTGTTGATACCACGTGTTTAAAAACGATTCAATCTGCGTTATTTTAAAGATCAAAAGTTTTCAAAAGTACAGAAGCTTTCCTAAAACTACATCTATTTCAAAAGCAAGGTGTGTTAGAGAGGAATGAATCCATCAAATATTGCAGGAAAATTCCTGCACACTGTCTACATTATTGAAATATGTTTGCAACATTTCAGTACTAACATGTTGCAAACATATTTGTGCAATTTAGACCATGTGCAGGAGTTTACCTGCATAACGTTTTTTTATTTCAACCAAAGATGACTCAATAGGGGCCTAGTGGTTAGAGCGAGCGCCCCATGTACAGAGGCTGAAGTCCTCGTTGCGGGCGACCTGGGTTCAAATTCAACCTCTGGTTCCTTTCCTGCATGTCATTCACCACTCTCTCACTGTCCTATCTCTACAATGAAGGAATAAAAAGCCCCAAAATTAAACCTAAAAATAGAAAATAAAATAACCCAATATTTTTTCCTAGGACTTCTATTTTTGTTTCAATGGTATCAGAAACCACTTTGATATTGTTTACTTTACCAGAGTCGTATTAGAGATACAAATTCTGGTATCAACAACCCTACTGCTCAGTAACTACTTTTACTGCCACCTCTTCCGCTCTGTTTTAATACTTGCACAAACATTTTGGCATGTTTTCAATCCTTCTCTTCATCCATCCTTTAATCCTCTCCTTGATGACCACTGACTGTGACTACTGCAAACATGTAGTCTGCCCTGCTATCATGTCTGAACCCACTTGAGACAGTATATCACATCATATGACACAACAAACACTTGAATGTAATCAGAGAGAGCAGTGCGAATATAATACTGCCAAGGCCTCAGTGGGGCTGCCAACCCCATTCAGTGTGTATCAATCAGGAAACACAACATGTACCAGAGCAATGCTCCTGTGTTTCTCCTCGTGTGTTTCTGTGCAAATGTTACAGAAAGGAAAAGAAAAGCTGCAGTTGCAAATGTGAATCATTCAAAGTACTGGAGAAGTTTTTTTCTAAGCTTAAAATGACTCTTTCTGGCTGCTTCACAGCAACAACTCCTCTGTCTGTGGCTGCCAGGGGGGATCTGCTCCTCAAGACAATTCAGCCACACATCCTCTGTTCCTCCTGCTGCTACCATCTGCCTGCACCTCACGAAATTCACATTCTCATTTTCTTTAGGGAGAGGAATATGTAAGGCACACTGACCTTGTGAATTTATATTCATGTTATGTTCAAATAAGGTGCCATCGAGCCACAGAAGATCAAAAGAAGAGACACACAGTTTGCAGGAGTGCAGATGAAAGCAGAAGTTGTGGCTTCTGTTTTGAAAGGGGAGACAGAAAAGGATCTTCAAGTGAATAAAGAAGGCACAGACAGACTCTGAGAGGGGGAACAAATCCGTGTCTCATTCGTCTAACGAGGCAGCGCACAGGTGAGGAGTTGTGGCTGAGACTTTCAGCCTCATAGAGATGCTCAAGCCATTGCTATCGTTATAACCCCATGTCATTTGAAAATTGTTTTATATATGTTTACAGGGACCAGCTTTCACTAGCCCCATTCCGACTGACTGTCTGCCCTGGGACACTTATTATTATGCCGCTGTAGAATGAACATGAATGTACAAAGACGTAACGACAGTGGAGCATCGCTGAGGCGCTGTTGCAGAATCGCACTCTGAAAGGGGCTCGATTGTGATGCAGAAAAAAGGACAGATTCAAAGTATTTGGTCATACACATAACTAGAATACAGGCACACTTTGTTGGAGCTTGCAGCCAGAACATTTCCTTCCTTGATATTACAATAACTGGACGATTGTGATGGTCAGGATAAAAGGGAGGAGAGGATATGTGTACATATGGGAGGTCTTACATAACAATGCTGACTTGAGACTACTATTCATTTTCCTAAAAAGCTGAATTTCTGTTCAAGCCTGATCCTCTTGGAAACACATAATAGCCTTAAAGGACTCTCATTATAATCCTCGGGGTGCAGTAAAAACAAGTTATTATTTCCAATCATGACATCTGTTTCTGTGTCTGCCCTGCATTTTCACACTCTAACGTTTTTTCATAGTCATTTCTATATATTTCTGTGTCTTCTAGTTTTTCAAAGAAGGGCCGTGAGAAAGAGAAAAAGACGTAATAAGTAGTGAAAGTTAAAAAAAGAAAGCCTTCTCCGTCTCACTGCTGATTAATCCAAGTTTAATACCCTCTCTGCTGGACCTCTGCTAATTACACAAGTAAGAAAGAAGGATTGAGCAGGAGGAACAGTCAGTGTGTACGTACATTATATAGTAGAGGATCTAACCATGAGATAAATAAATCACCTAACATATCTGTAAGGCACCTAATCAAACTGACTATGTCTCTTTACAGCAGCTGTGTTTTTACACACTCAACTAAATCCTGTCAGTGTGAATTTTGTTAAATTGTATTTTACTTTATACGGAAATTCTGGTTTTACACACACACATAGGCCCGAATAACACACACATGCACAAATAGGAGCATTAATGGAGCGATGTCAGAGTGGAGCTGCTACACACTGCTGTACAGGGAGCACACAGGGAGTGCCTTACTCAATGGCAAGGCGGCAGTACTCGGGAAGTGAACAGGCACCTCTCAGCTACCAGACCAACTTCCATACTTTGGTCCACACCAGGACTTGTGAACAAGTTTGATCCCTAAATGACTGGAAAGAAATCCTCCAACTTCAAATTGAATGACAGAAATTTAACTGGATTTTCTCAAGTAGAAATACAAATATGATTTTTTTTAAATAATTTAAAATTCAGAATTGAATCAGAGAAAACCATTTTGCTCTATCACAAGGATCTCAATGTGTTTTTATACTCTGTAAGTAAAGAGTGGTAGTAGATCTGCTGCAGAGGTTACTGTACACACGACAAAAATAAGAGGTCTCACAATTCTGAATCGATTCAAAACATCCTAAAGTTGATTTTTCAAAACATATTTTTACTGGTTAAAATTTAACTAACAGCCAGTTTTAGCACGACTGAACCCACACTGGCATCTTCCTTGCGCCCTCTCCACCTTCTAGTACAACGGGTGTGGCTCGTCTATCGTGCTGCTAACATTAGCTAGCTCTCAGTGTTGGTAAGGTATGGCTGTGTCCAACATACTAATGTACTGCCTGTCTCTGGACAATGCACATGGCATTACATCCAGAAATAAGCAGCTTTAACAAATAGGGAATGTATTGTGAATCAGGAAGCTGTTGGAATTAAAATTGATTTTGAATTGAATCAAAATCAAAATCAAATTGTGAGATAGTGAAAGATTCCAGACATGACTAAAAGCCATTACAAATAAGTTTGGCAACTCATTTTGAAAGTAAAGTATCAATTTCACCGTGTTTATACAGTGTATTACAGAATTTGACATTCACCATGTCCAAGATGTTTGCCTACAGCGCCAGCTTACGGCAACATTTCAGTTCATCCGGACTTCTTAGCGTGAGAGTGCCTAGGCAACTTTAACAGAAAAACTCATAAGGCAGCTGGCCTGGATTCTGTTGTTGTGTTCTTGTTGTCATTGCTTTTGGACTTTAACAACTCAGGAATTCTTCTATTCTTTTCAGCTTCAGTGATTAGCTCCACAGCTACAGGTGACCCAAAATCTCATACGTTTGAAGAAATCACAGATATGATGATGAAAAAGTGTCTTAAAGATCCCATATTATGCCCTTTTTGGGGTTCATATATCTAATTTATGTGCCTACTAAAGTACGTTCACAATCGCTAATGTTCGAAAAAAGTGTCCGTTTCATTTACTGACGATCGATGCAGCCCGTCTCATCTGCCTGTGTTTGCAAGGCTCTGAATCCCCTCCGAGCAGGGTCCCCACGTGTGCCAAGTCTGACCTGATTGGTTGGCCGATCTGCTCTGTTGTAATTGGTCAGTCGTTCGGACAATTCTCGGAAATGTTACGCCCCTTTTACCATATTGGGAATGTAGCTAATGTGCAGCATGAGTTTGTGCTTGCCACAACGAGCCAATGGGCTTGGATCAGTGACATCATCGCAGTGTGATATCACACTGCCAATTTTCAACGAGGGGGGCTAGAACCGAGCGTTACATGCAGCTACTGCTAACAGGAGGAGGTAGGAGAAGCCGCGTTTCCGCGGACTTTTAATTTTTGCACATAGATGTGCCTAAACATGCACAAGACACCTGGAAAACACACTAAAGAGCATATAAAACCAGAAAAAGCATCATATGGGACCTTTAACATTTTTTTAATGAACTTTATTTCATTCTGTTTGAAAATTTAAATAACATTACGAGTGTAAAGTTTGACAGGCACAATGGAGGGAGGAAGGAAACCAGAAAAAGAGAGGGTAAGGCCCCGTGTCCACCTAGCGTTTTTTTCTCGGCGCCAGCGTCTTTTTTCAGTTGTTTTCAATGGGTAGAGAGCGTTTTCAGCAGAAAGCGGCCGCCTGTATGAAAAGCGCAGCGCCCAGCGTCTTTTTAACAAGCGCTCTGCCGTTTTTGTGCGGCCGCTCCCAGCGCTCAAGTTAAAAATCTTTCAACTTTTCAAAAAAGCGCTGCTGACGTCACCAGCGCTTTTTTCAACGAACCAATCACAAGGCTGAATGGCCGGTAGTCTTCATGTTGTCAACCAAAAACAATGGAGGAGAAGTTGGAGGCATCCTGAACTGTACGACATGTCAGATGAAAATTACCATAACAAGGATAGAAAGTTCCGTTTGTGGGAGCAGATTGGACAGACACTTGATGTTGCTGGTGAGTGTTTTATTTTTGTCATCCTGTGAGCTGTTGTCAGTAGGTATAAATAGTGTATGTAGCCGTTCCTGCTAAGATAATGATAGCTAAATTGTTCCTTATTAAGCCTGAAATATGACTGGAACCGGGCTTCATCCAGTAGCAACTCCTGGACAAGGCGGTGATATTCCCCGTATTGTTGTCTCCTACGGATCGTGTCGTACCCACATCCTCCTCGCTCCGTGTCTGATCGGAGCCGTGATAGCGGGGCCGTCATTATTCAGCTCACCATCCAGACAAAGTACGAGGGCAATAATATTCTGATTGATGCTCATGGTAAAGGGAAAAAACGATCTCAAATATAATAAAACATGCAGTTAAAAGTAACAGAGAAGTGTCGGTCAAACAGCGGCTGTTGTCAACAAACTGTTGTCATAGAGACAGGGCTGACGTGCAGCGCTTTTCTTCTCAGCGCACAAAACGCTCATGCGAGCGCTTTTCAGCGCACAGCCAGCGCTTTTCTGCCTGGAAAAAACGCTAGGTGGACACAGGGCCTAAGGCAGAGTCATGGACGATGAAATTCAATAAATGAACTGACATCATCCGTGTCAAGCTTCATCACCTGTGAATAACTGATTATTCCTAGGAAGACGATCACATTGTACCCAAATATTAATCCCTGGGTCAGAAAGTCACTGAAGACAGTTCTCAGTCAGAGAAAGCTTTATGTAGGGTGACACTCATCAATGCAGAGTTGCTCAAAAGTTGGTGAAAAGAAGAAATAAAGCTGGCCAAAATGTGATTGAAAGACAAGGTAGAAGATCAATTTAAGAGTGATCATTCTCGCTGTGCGGGGGGGGGGGAATTATATGGCGGGTACAAGAACAAAAAAGTAGACGTTAACCAACTGTGTTCTAGCGGAGGAATTACACCAGAATTCTGTCAGATTTGATTCACACGATTTTACTGGTGAACTGGCAGAATTCAGGGCTTCGTCAGACAGCAGTCAGATACACATTGACAAACTGTCTGAGATAACTCTTGAACAGACAAATGACAGGAAAGGTCATGGACCTGATTGAATCAGCGGCTGACTACAGTGGCTAAAAACAGAAGTTTCTGCATTGTGAGAAGAATCCACTGTTGCCCCAGTAGCCAAGGCTAAATCCCCAAAATGTTTTGAATGATTATCTCGAGGCCCGTGGCCGCAGGGCAAAAAGAGTTTGGGAAAGTGGTGGACACCAGTGACCACCCTGTGGAGCTGCAGCACAGGTTAGTTCATTTTTCATCTCTTCAAAAGAAAGGGCCGTTTTCCAACCAATGACAGTATTAACGTGGAAAGCCTTTCAGTGGTGGTCTTGACCGGTCTTGATTTAAAATCCAGAGTCTGCCCAGTCCGAGACAGAGACAAGACCGAGTAAAAATGCTTTAGATTCCAAGAGACCTTCAAAAAGTGGTCTTGAGACCAAGACCGATTTGAGTACCACAACACTACTATCAGCTGTCACTTTCAGTCAGTGTTCTGGGGCAGTAATGTAGTTAAAAGGCAGGAATATTTTGGTCAAGTTACAACAATATTTTAGGGCAGGATTTGGAGAAGTCAATTAATTTGTCCAGTGGAGCGTCTAACAGCATTAATCCACAATCTCCCCCTCTCTGGGTTTTCTTTTTCAGATGGGATTCTGTAGAAGTACAATCCAGTTTGTCTCCCCGTCTGTAACACTTTTGTTAAAAATAAATAAATAAAATGAAAACTGGTTAAAGCACGTAGTTGGCAGCTGAGACTGGCAACTTGTCCATAGTGTACAGCAAGCAATGGAACGTTTTCCATTGCTGGGCGGTTCCTTAAGTGTGTTACGTCACATGAAAGCTATGCATTTGTTAATCAAGCAGGAGGGGGGGGGGGGGGGGGGGGGATATTTATGTGTTTGTGCATCTTTTATGATGTGTTTTACCTGTTGCGGATTGTTTTTGCAAACCAAATTGCCGCTCGGCTCAGGGGAAATAAAGACTTTGCAATCCAATCCAATCAATAACCATAAAGTCTGTGTTAAACTGGTGTGTTCTGTGAGGTAAAATGACTGTTTTGTGAGTGGAGTCTGGTGACTTTAAAGAGAACAAGTAAGAGACCATATCTCTAAAAAGTTAGAGCTCTGTTGGGAATGCTTCTTGAGTTTTAATAAGAACCTGAGCCTCTCTTTGACACTTTTAGTGCACAGTACTTGATAAGGTTCAGCAGCAATCATAGCCTGCCTGTCCGTCTTATAGCCCCCAGTCAAAGCAATCTACTGGAGCAATTCAAAACTTTATTTTGTACCTGTTAGTCATTTTAATGTAAAAAAGCCAGGGTCTCAAAATTAATTGTATTAGCCTTTTAAAATAATCTCAAAGAATACTGTCAGAGCTTTGGTTGGGTTTATTAAAGTTTAAATAAATGTGTTCATACGTTTTTTAAAGGTAAATGCTTTGCCTTCATAATTCAACAGCAGAATGATTGAGCACTACGGAGGTGTGATCATGCATTCTGCTTGCAAGCATGAACTCAGATGACATTAAAGAAAATACATGAGTGAGACAAATGAGCTCTTTTGATTAATTAGTAAAAGCTGTTTGTTTACAACTCCTGAAGACAGATCTGAGGGGAGAAACAGTCCTCTTTTCATGGAGCTAACAGGGGAGTGCTTTTTGTTCATTGTATCTTTTACTCAGATTTATTGGAGCACTGCTGTACGCTCTGCGACCACAGTAAGGTCGTCTTTCTCCTGTCTGACATTTCTGACGGCTGCTGAGTTCGGCATCTCATTGTCTTTAAAGATCTTGACTGATATGTATTAATATAAGCAGAGAGATGTGGCAAAGCAGACCAAAATGTCCAACAAACAATCACTTCACTGACTCATGAAAACTACAGGAGCTCTAAAACACAACCAAGCTGAGCTCCAACAAACTGTAAACAATAGCAAGTACTGACACCAAATATTTAATACATTCTTACTATTGAAACTAAGAAACATTTTTGTGTGTGTGCGTGACGGCTCCTTTTTGGGATCAACTGTATATAATAAAGTCTGAAGGAATATTTCACCATTTTCTTTCTTTCTTTCGTGAAGCTAAGGGCCACCTGTGGCCTTGTGGTTAGTTTACGCGCCACATGTACAGAGGCTAACGTCCTCAAAGAGGACAGCCTGGGTTTGAATCCGACCCCTTGCTCCTTTGCCGCATGTCATTCCCAACTCTCTCTCTCTCTCTCCCTGATTTCTCACTCTATCTTCCTGTAATAAATGCGGAAAAAGCCCAAAAATAAATCTTACAAAAAATATACATGATTTATTACTTCAGCGAACATTTTCCTAATCCCTTTATCGCCTCCATGTCTTTGTTCAAGTCTTCTTTAATAGCATGGTGTTCATTTTGGAAGCATTTAGATTAAAATCCATCCATTACAGATGTTGGCTTTAAAAAATGCAGATGTTGAGGCTTCATAAGGGTTTTCAGAAACCAATGGGTGATCTTATTCAAGCTATGTTAACATCTAAAACTACACGGCTTAATGGTGGAAGTATAAACTTGTTTCTCTACGTTTGCATTAACTGGTTTTAAGTTTAGTGTTTCCTCACATCCCTTTGTAAGGAAAAAGGCTGACCTGTATCGGTAGATCTTCATTTGCTGTGAACACGGTATGAGAGTGCTTTGGTTGGCCCAGTCTGTATCAGTGCAGATGGATGAGTAGTTGAGATAGTTAACCAAGCTTTTCCATTCTAAATTGACAGGTGCAAAGATGCGGCGTTGCTACACAAAATTTCCACCAAAAAATAAATGTATCAAACAATCTCTGAGTCAAATCACTGATTATTTGTTTTTATTTGGTAAAGTCTAACTCATTGGGAAATGTTTGCAACAGAATGCTGAGGTTGTCAATCAGTCACAGCAAATCTATCCACGCAAGGGTTTGACTTTAACAACAGAGAGAAAGATGTTGTTTAGCCACATGCATCGAGAGTCCAGAGGAAAACTAACTAAGGTTACATTTCCGACCCTGGTCATAGGCAAAAATGTACAATTCCTGTCCAATCATGTCAACTGGATCATATGAACCGACAAACTCAGGTGTTTTGTATTTTTGTAATGGCTTTGGAACCACGGATGGAGCAGGAGCTGATCCAGGGAGGGACGCTGCTGAGGGTCTTGAGACAGAATCAGCTGCAGAACGGCCTGACAACTTTGAGACAACTCCTCACTGATGTTGATTTTGTTGTTGAGGTAGCTGGCTGTCTCAAATCTGTTCCTGTGCAGCATATCGTAAAGGACAACGCCAAGCTGCCACACTGTGGTCGGACTGGCCCTGTAGGTCCAAGACTGGCACCACTCAGGTGGCATGTGGGCGGAGGTGCCGTAGAAGACTTTGTATGAAGAGCTCTTCTTTGTAAAGCAGCTCAGGCCAAAGTCGATCAGCCTCACTCGTGGGACTTGAGCACCGGTTTCTATCAGGATGTTCTCCACTTTAATGTCTCGGTGGAAGATGTTCTTTGACTGAAGCTCCCGGGCTGCTTCGACCAGCTGCTTCACAATCTCTCTGCCCTCCTCCTCCTGCAGGGAGCCTCCTCTGACCTCGATGTATTTTAGGAGGTCCACAGCAGGGACTGGGCGCTCCAGGACTAGGATGAGCTCCTGTTCTAGATCATAAAAGTCCAGTAGGGAAATGGATGCAGACTTTCCTTCTTCTCCTGCTGCTCCTTTGGCCAACTTCATCATTACAGCGACCTCTAGAGGGAGTGTCCTGCTCTTCACAGTGACTCCTTTACAGATCACATTGTCCCTGGGGATAAGTTTGATGGCCACAGGAAAATGATCTGCTCTTCTGAGACCTGCATAGACGGAGCCGTGACCTCCTTCACCCAGTGGGTGCAGCTGTTGGTATTTTTCTTTAAACTGCAGTCTGCCGGTTTCCTCTGTGGTGGCTTTGTTGGATTTTGCAGCTTCCTTTGAGGATGATGTGGTGTCGTCTTGCCTCTGTCTCTTCCTGAGTCCGTCTTCTTCCTCAGGGGCTTTCCTCTTTGTCCCAGTCACCTTTGGACTATCCTTTGAGGGATCTGGATCAGAGGTCCTCTGCCTCTTCTTGATGTCCTCTTGGTCTTCTGAGGATTTTCTTTTCTTGCCTCCCGTGCCTGCAGAGCCAGACTGAGAGGCTCTGGTCCTCTGTTTTGGTGATTCTCTGTCAGTACTGGAGTTGGTGTTTTCTCTCCTGGTGCTGACTGATAGATCTCTGGACTCTGTGATACAGCAAATACCTTTCCTACAGGAAATGACTTGACTTTTACACATTCTCCCAGCAGACGGATGGAGAGTTTTACATTTCTTAGATGTAGTACGACCCATGTCGAAGTTGTCAATGTTTGAACACAATCACTTGACTTGATCTGACTTGACTTGTAATGAAGAGTGAACCGCTGCTTGTGACTGGGTGAGTTTTGGAATCTTGGCTTTTATCCTCTGAGAGCATTTTTAAAAGCGTTCCATTGTGAGGTCATAGATCACATCCAACTACCAAAGTGATTCTAGAATTATGATGCTTGGTGTGTGTGCGCGTGTGTGTGTGTGTGTGTGTGTGTGTGTGTGTGTGTGTGTGTGCGTGTGCGTGTGCGTGTGCGTGTGTGTGTGTGTGTGTGTGTGTGCGTGTGTGTGTGTGCTGATTTCATTCTTCCTCTGTAATGTAATTCATCTGTTTTTTGCTTTTTTTTAATGAGGTTATGTACGTGGTGTCACTTTTTCTGGAAAATGACAATAACCTCTTGTATAGAATTATATGAACGGGTATGCCAAAATGTTATCATTAGATTCACAGATAATTTCATTTGAGCACATTTTAATAAATGTAAATTGGACTGGATCATTAGTGGCTTGCAGTTGGGCCTTAAACGTAGTTGCTGATACGATTATCCGTTTCCAGGGAAGCTTATAATTCTTCAATTCTAATTTCTCATCAAAATATCATTAATGTGCATGGCAAAATGGTTATCTAAGCGCAACATATCCCATTGTATTTTCACAGTAAATGTGATGACAGCACATTGCCTTCAAACTCTCAATATTACAGTAATTACCAACAAACAGGCTTCTATTGTAAATAAGTCTTTTTACAGATATCATCAGCAAGGGAGGAGTCTATTGAGAATATGCAGAGATAATATTTTCCTCACAAACAGAAGCCCATAAACTCAAAATGCTCCTAAAATCACATTAAGAAAGTTTATGGCCGAATAACCAGTGTAATCCTCATCATAAAATACTAAACACAAAGCAGGATGTTGAAAACCCTGTACGCCTCATCTTGTCTTAAAAAGTGTTGCTCAGTTGTTTGTTGTATTATGCACAACGAACTGTTGCAACAAGAAAACAGACAGAATCTCAGTATAAATGTTACAGACAACTCACCATCGTCTCTAGGGCTGGGAATCTTTGGGTGTCTCACGATTCGATTCATAATCAATTTTCGATTCAAAACCGTTCACGATCCATGGATTCAAAGTCTATTTTTGAATTAGTACTTCAGGATTTACTCCAGTCATCGGTAAGACTGGCTGAATTTCTTGATGCTCCGTTTGGCATCGTACTGAGTTAAAGAGCTAGCCTTAGCACTTAGCAGGGAGTGACTGAAGACAATTTTTGGAAGTTATTTAAAATCTCAGAAGATAAGAATCTCGATTTTTACATAAATAGTTTTTTTTTCCACCTCAAATCATCTCAGTTTGTCATCATATTGCAAGCCTTATTTTCTCCTCAGCCATGGATCAGACGACTGTATCGATTATTGTTTCTGTCAGACTAGAGAGGGAAGGATCCACACTACACATCATCAACAACAGAAATCACAGGTCAATTACTCATTGTGAGCTCCGCAAACATTTACAGATGATGAAATAGAAAGAGGTGGCAGACACAGTCAACACTTCAAGGATAATTCTGGTGTCTTTAAACCTTTCCCTTCATTGACACATGTTTGGGGGTCTAAAGGGGCAATGGCTGCAGTTTAATCATTTCATTGATTTTCTTACAGACACAGTACTCAATCGATGAAATGGTAAACAGGAGTTTCTGGTCTACCGCTGCCTTGACTAGTAAGTTTGTTTATTTTGTGTGACAAAGAGTAGACTCAGATGCTTGGAGGTGTCCAAGTATTGTTGTTCTGTCTTAGGCCCCGTTTCCACCTAGCGTTTTTTTCTCAGCGCCAGCGTCTTTTTTCGATTATTTTCAATGGGTAGAGAGTAGGGATGTAAAGATTAATCGTGAGGCCATTAAAATCGATTCAAAGGTGTCAAGGTTCACATCGATACTCTGAAAAATGAATCGCAGTAATATCATGAGCGTCAGCAGTTTAGAGCAGAGGCGGTTGGTTGTAACAAGCAGGCGTTACCATGGCAGCTGCTGAGGCCAAACCAGACTAACAAGCAGGTTTGTAGCCCCGCTCGCCCAAACGAGTGTAAGAGCCAAAGAGATTACGAGGTGCATTGGTGTTTTCATGAAAAAATTAAAGGAATCTTTTTTAGTCATAATTTGTCTTCAGTCTCATTTTGTAAAATAAATCTTGAGAGAATCGTATCGTGAACCCAGTATCGTGAATCGTATCGGGAGTTGAGTGAATCGTTACATCCCTAGTAGAGAGCGTTCACAGCAGAAAGCGGCCGCCTGGATGAAAAGCGCAGCACCCAGCGTTTTTTTACAAGCGCTCTGCCGTTTTGTTGTGGCCGCTCCGAGCGCTCAACTTGAAAATATTTCAACTTTTCACAAAGGCGCTGTTGACGTCACCACCGGTGCTCTTTTGAAAATGTATGATATTCCCCGTATTTTAGCCGATCTAACGATCTAACATAAAAAACATGCAGTGAAAAGTGACGGAGCAGTGTCAGTTCAGCTTTTGGAACACAGTGGCTCTCGTCAATGGCACTTCTCTCACTGACCAATCAAAATCAGGAAGGGACTTCTGATATCAGCTTTGTCAACAACAATGGTGGAGGAGAAGCTAATCTGACACGTCTCATTCGAAGGTACAATTTCCAGGTCTAGAGCTGCTGCTAATGCCCGGACAGGATTCAGTTACACTGTTCTCGTGGTTTTCTTGGTGGTATTTCCTTGAATAAAGAAAAAATCAAGCACAAAGAGCTTTTTTAAGCAGACCTAACTGTCAAAACAGCGGGAAGCTGAAATTTTGAACTTTTGTAACCGTAAATGCCAACAAGAAGCGCTCTGGAACTAAGGTTGTGGGCGATGCCAGCACAAAAAGAAAACAAAAAGCCATTAATGGACTCTTGTCTTAAACCTGTTTCAAGGCTGCCAGCTGACGCCATTTACTGAGAGGGAGGGATTTCAATATTTGTTTGCCTTTTTTGGACAGCTGAAGAGAGACAGGAGGAGAGAGAGGGGTAGACTTGCATCAAAGGGCCGAGGACAGGAGTCGACCCTGCAGCAGATGTGACGAAGAACACTGATCATTTCATATGATCATCCAAATTCTGGTCTTTGTATTGGACTTGGTAAATGGTAAATGGACTTGAGCTTGTGTAGCGCTTTTCTAGTCTTCTGACTACTCAAAGCGCTTTTACACCGCAGGTCACACCTACACATTCACACACTGATGGCAGAGGCTGCTTTGTAAAGTGACCATCAGAAGTAACTAATCCCATTCATTCATACACATTCATTCGCCGCTGTGAAGCAGCGGGAAGTTGGGGATCGAATCCCCAACCTTCGTGTTGAGAGACGACCGACTCTACCAACTGAGCCCCGGCTACCCACAGATTAGCTGAAACTCTTTGTGAGTCCTGATTTCTAAGAAAACTACTCGACTAATTTCCAGAGTGTTGTGTGATCCTTTCTGTGATCGCTTTGTGCAAAGAGGTGAAAGGCTTAAGTGCTGATATCCGAGCTAAAAGCTTTGTTCATTCATGCTGAGCTGCTTCATCGCTGACAGAAAGCGTCTATTACACCACATGTAGAGCATGAGTTCTTCACACTCGATTAGAGGAGGTTTTCAGTGGGACTACACGTGAATACACACACCAGTATTGCCCTGACATATAATAGCTTAATATGCACCTTTTTGTCAATTTCATTGGCAGTTTGTCCACCAACTTATTCCACGTGAATAGCAAGTTTCATTCCTCTGTTTGCATTCCAGGGGACGTTCACTGACTCCGTTATCGTGTGTGTAGAAAAACACTCCTGATGCAGACACACACACACACACCTGACTGGGCCTGTATTCAGCGACGCAGACAGCAGTATACACTCAGGCTGAATTAGATAACTGCCTCACTGTACCTATGGGAAAGAACATCACACACACACACAGCTGCCATCATCCTGCACATCCTGGGAGCTCCACCAGGCACCGTCAGGCTGCAGCAGGTGAAGTGGAAAACAGACAATTAAGTGGAGAGGAGACATTACGCCAGGCTGCATTAAGGTATCACACTGACACATTCACAAGCAGACACAGCACATATAGAGGCATTCAGGTCTGCAAAAAAAACATGGTAACAAATGCCCTGTGTAGCACTACAGGTTTTTGTTACGTGTAACAAATAGTGCCTGCCAGTGTAATGGTACTAGGAAATGTTTTCTTTAAATGTGTCTGAATAACTCCATAAGGGATGGGCCATGTTGAGCAGACAGACACGAAAATAAAGATGAATTCATTCATTCATTCCTGTTATTTGTTCTTTCACTGAACAATGACTGATCAGTATGAACGCTACCATTATGTGAAGTAAGTAAAATGCAACAACATGGTAAACCACATGTAGACAAAGTGTGATAGACCCCTGATGTGTCTGCTTTACTTGTGTTTATATTCACTCTAATTGTTTCTCATCAAAGCCAAAGGAAAATGCCAAGACAGCAGTAACTGTGATGTGAGTGAGAAACGAGTTAACAAAAGAGAGATAAATGAATGCAAGAATCAGTCAGCTAACCAGACCAAACAACAAGGTCCCCCACAGGTTCTGCTGGGTAGGTTAAATCGAGCATCAATTCTTGTGAATTAGGAATATACATCACACATGTCGTGCTAAAGCTAGCAGTTTTGTTCTGGATGAACTAAGATGCAGAAATTGTCTCTAAATGGTCACAAAAAAGTCACATCAAATCTCAGAGGTTCACCTTTAAATCACTCATCTGCTTCATGTGGTGTTGAAATAAAAAGTAACAGCCCTGTCTTTTTCCATGTCGGTCATCTTTTCTCTCTTACCAAGGCACAATCTGAATTTGGCCTGAGGAGAGCGTGGTTGGTTGTCAAACTTTTCATTATCGATTGAAATTGCCACATCTCAAAGAAGGTTATGTTTTTGGGCTGAAATAGGTATGCCTTAAATTCGAATAACTTTGTTACGTGTCGTAGTGATGAGTATGTGTGTTTGTGTTTTCTCTCCCTCTCTCTCTCCTGTGTTGCTTCTCAGCATCAGAGAGCCCAGCCACACCTGTGGTAATTTACCAATCAGGGGCTGAGCTGTAAAGAGCAGCCTGTCGCCAGTGGGTCATTCGGCTGCGTGTGTGCTTGTGTCTTGATGTCGAGTAACTTTAGTTTGCTCCTTCTGTGGAAGAAGTGTTTTGATTTAGGCCTTAAGGCGCATTCACTCATACTGTGTGCGCGCCGCGGTCCGTCAGCACCGCGTACTACGCCGTAGTTAGCCGCCACTCTAGTCAATCATTGTGTTCACACAGCGGGCGCTGCGGTCCGTCTCTGGAGCGTGCCACCAGCGACCTGTCGCTCTGCTCCGTTTCAAATACGCTGCAGGTCTAATTTTGACGGAGTACGCTGCAGACACACGTCAAGCTAGACAGAATATCACAACCCTGACAGGAAGTCAGACGAGGAAACGCACAGAGCGTCCGGTCAATTTCAAAATAAAACACAAAATACGGACTCGTGATCGTATTTTTCATCACTTTATCAACATAACGTCAAAACAGGCACCAAACGAACAACAAATCATCGTCAGAAAGACAAAGAGACATGTTGTCTGCACGTTTTTCTCTTTATTCCCGCGTGATCTTGTAGTTCTCCCGTGATGTGTGTACAGCTGATCATAAGTGCGCTTCGCTGCGCTTCGCTGCGCTCACATTCCAGAAATGGATACAGTGTGAATGGGCGCGCGCCGTCCGACGGAACAAAACCGTGGCGCAGACGGACCGCGGCGCGCACGGAGTATATGTGTGAATGCGCCTTTACTGTTATTATTTGCCTTGTTAGTTTTTGACTTTTTATTTAAGATGGGATTGGCTTCTCTTTCGTTTTGTGTTTTGTGGAAGAAGCTTGTTTTGTGTTGAACATTTTTCTTTAGTTTGTTAATAAATCATTTTAAACTTTGCTCATATTTAGTTCCTATTTTATTGTTACTCCCCTCATCCGCATCTCGGGTAAAGTAAACTTTTCTAAGCACCAAGTTAAACAGAAGAGAGTCAGAGAGAGACACCAAATCAGTTTTTAAGGAACAGTATCACAATTTACAAATTCACCAAGGGTCTTTCTGTTTGTGGCTCTGTTTTAAATCAACGTGTTACATTATAAATATTTGTTTGTCCTCCCTATATAACATGAAGTCAAATGAAAGAATCTGCACTGTTGAAGAAAAAATCTAGTTTTAGGAAAGGAAAGTTTCATAACATTTCATTAATCTGATGAAACATAGAAGTGTGACTTTCCTCTTTTTAATTAGTATCTTATTTATTTAAATGTCCAAGCACAATTAAAATATGTTTGTAATACAACACCCACATGGTCTGATGGTAATGAGGTGATGTGAAGCCAAATGTAGATACACATGATGAAACAGCGCCCTCTAGTTTGGCTGCTATAACACTGTGACAACAAACTCATTAAATGTCAGTGTGATGGGCTGAAAGTAAATTGCTTTAAATAAGAAATGTCTCTTACAACTATGAAACTAATTTCAATCGACAGGAATAGAATATAACAGATTTTTTTTTACATCCCTGTCTGTCAGCATGACAAGTCTGACACAGCTACAGTGTTGTATGTAGCAATAATGCTTGGAAGGTCTGGATTAACATTCATTCATTGAGTCTTTAGTGTAAGTAGATTTGGGTAGCGCTGATGCAACAAGCCGTCTTACATGTAAATCCATTTACAACCGTAAAGCTGTACTGGCTTTAGCTCAACAAAGCGTTTTAATGAATTCCAAACAAACCAAAAAACTCAACTGAAGTATATTCAGACATATTTCCCAGGAGAGACCTAACAGGCAGCAGAGACACAACAGAAAGTACAAAAGCTTTTATCGCAAGTTGTCACAATCAGACCACTAAAATAACTAAATTGAGTTGCATTCCCTGAGAATACGGATTAAAACTTAAGAACTATAAGAAAGATGGCTATGGTAGACCTCTAATCAAACTGTTTTGGTAACACATTGCCACTAGCACTCCAAATTTCCCAGAAAGCTTCACCACAGAATGAGCTGATGGGAAAGAAGAGGCCAGGCATCAGCAGCAGTCGTGTGAACATCCTGAGCTCTGAGTCAGTGCAGCGAGGAGAAGGGTGAGTGCAACCGAGCAAAAAGCTTCAATGTGTGTATAATTCATGATCTTACTGTATAAAGACACTGAGCATGGAAATAAAGGCCCATTCTAAATTCTACTACAGCTCTGCTGTGAGTCAGGAAACTCACGGATGAAGCATATGCTCTCTGAAGGCACTGAGAATCGCACAGAAGATTGTAAAGTTGAGTAAAATACACACATCTCTGACAAACTGTGCTCAATACTGATGTTGTCTGTGTTATTATCTTGTTGGTATTACTATGCCTTTATTTTGGCTTGTTGTAATGAGATCATTAAGAGCATAGGTGAGCCTGCTTTACTCTAGAATACTAAGAGCTGCTGCTCCTGAGCGCTGCTGCTCGGGGCGCAGTGTGTCTGCTCTAATCTGTAAAGACGCAGGCCTAAATAAAATGCAAGGCGTTCACCAACTGACGCACACTGCCTTTGGTGTAAAGTGCAGATCAGTATTCATAAACTGTATAAAACATGGACGTAGTCTCAGTGAAGTCACCCATAGGTTTTTGAAGAAGCGTTTTGAAGCCCAACATTGGTGGTCGCCATGTTGGAAATGCTGTCTCAACCTAACTGTCAGTCAACCTATCATCAGGCAAAGAGGTGAAGCTGAGGCGGGTCTCAAGCATCCTGGCGAACAGCTACATCGTGCCCGCTTGCAGTCACATCAGGCACGCCCCTAACAATGCAGAACTCTGAAGGCCTTTGCACACTGAGTCTGTTTTTTTAGTCTCATGTTGTGTCAACCACATTTGAGAGTCAGTCAACATTTAAGGAGTAAAGCTTGCCTCACTTCATGCAGCCTATGTGCAGTTGTTTATTTGATGTTGTAGTCCACTAGAAACAAGTTTTCCCAAAGGGTCACTGAACCTGACAAAAACAGAGATATTTTTTGTACACCATGGCAGGCCAAAGCTCATGTCTATACAAGGTGGAAAAGAAAGAAACCTTTCCTCTGCATGAAAGGTCGAAGTCTTTAGGTCAAGATTCTGTAATCCACCCCCATCTCACATGCAAATGGCACACTGCAGAGAGCAAGACATTAAAGAGACAGAGAGACAGATCAGGTGAGAGAAATGTTTGTTACTCAAAAATATAAACCATTAGTCATTTTTCTACATCCAAAATTGTTCTGCATTGACATGTTTTGTGAGTTTATTTATCAAAACTTGATGAAAACCTTTATAGATTTTTTTTAAGGACACATTCTGGACTTTTTTTTCAATCATTATGGGTGTTTGGCTGACATAACTACGAAACATTTGAATAAATCCAGTTAATCACAGCACAAGAAGCCAAAATACATAAAACCCTTTTTCAATTTTGTGTCCAGTTACACAATATTGTTTTGATTGGTTGTCTTCATCTTCTAAAACAATAGAAGAAGACAAGAAGCTTGGAGTACATGCTGTCGGGGTGGGCATGGTGGATACTAAGGGCATTTTCACGTTAGGCACGATTGTTACGTACTGTGCCCGAGTACGACTGCTCCCCCCTCCACTGCTGGTTTGCGTTCACATTTGTAACATCCTTACTTACCCGAGCACACTCACAGTACGGAGTCTGAAACAGTAGGTGGCGGTATGCACATAGTTGGTGTGCAAATCCACCAAAAATCAGAAAGAAGAAGAAGCAACCATGGCAACCACTTGCATCCTGCTAACTGTGGATGTTTTTGTTATTTCTGAAATGCAAACAACAACCTTCTTATTACTTCCACGTCTGCCGTGCAGCTCAGCTAGAGGACGAAACGGGCCATGCTGCGCGGATACAACGGTTTCTGAAGCAACAGAAGCCTTTTAGAATTACGTCTTATAGCGGCCCACTTCCTTGTTTGAGCACTGTTGCGTTCACATCTTCCGCATACCGTACTCGAGTACACATGAATCATGCCTGAGATCACCTCTTCAAGTACGAGTAAACGGTATGTTTGTGTTCAAACTGATCAACTGAACAGGATCACGTGTAGTCTGACCTGGGCCCGGGTCCCAAGTGTGAAAACCACCCTAAGATTTTAGTTTTTAATAAATCATTGAAACAAACAGCAGAAAACCTGTGTGATGAACACCAGAGACGCCGTTTACGAGTGATGAACTTTGATTACTTTTTGAGATTTCCAACATTTCAGTCAGGAGTACCGTAGTATAATTATCATACTGTTCTTTCATACTCCTTCAGTCTCCGTCACTGAACACTGAGTGAATATTTTATTTACACTCTGGGCGACAGATCCTCAGATCCAGCCTGAAGTAGTGCTGTGATTTCAGCAGAGCCGAACACTCAACGCTTCACTCAGAGTCTGATTGACCCTGAAATTTCTTATTCCTATTGAATATTCATGACGGCACCATACTTGGACTTGGCTTGGTCCCAAGAAAATATCATCCAGCAGCAGCAGCGGAGAGGAGGTGAGAGGGTTCCAGGGTTCACACTCGGTGACAAATCAGATTACATTTGTTGCTCTGCTCTGGCTGCACTTCTCTCTTTCCCCTGAAAAATTCTTATGCCAAGGCTTTACACAGAAGGTGGAATTGAAGAGAGATGAGGTAGAGGACAGGAAAGGAAAGTGTGATCACAGCTGCGAGACACACTGCTGCATCTCTGCTGTAATAAAACAGAAACCCAACCATTGTTCACAAAGCTCACTAAAGAAAGAGATGTATGCTTCCATAGTACAAGAAAACGGTGCGAAATAAAGATCCATATTTATCACAGGAACACAACTAAACTCCAACACTTAACACAACACAGTGGACTCTGTAAAATACACAACCTGAGGCCCATGCAGCAGACACTATAATGATAAGTCATTAAAATATTATAATACGTTAGTGTCAGACTTTTATCTGTCCTTTATTAGCAAAAGCTGATTTTCAGCTACTTGCACCCAGCCACAACATCTGTAGCTCGAGTATACCAGTGTGTTGATGATGTGGGTGCAAAAAGAACATCAAATTATTTACTATAATAAAGGATTTGATGTTCTGTTTGATGTTCTGCTAACGCTAACGTTAGCACTCTAACTGTGGCTTATAATACATTTTGGGGCCGTTGGGGCTGCTGCATTAATGTTAACTATCAAAAATCATCTATAAACCAGTGTAAATTCAAACTTACCTAAAAATGAACTGTTTTGGTCGAAGTTAACTTATATTTTACTGGACATCTTCAGTTGAAAAGTCGGCGCGAAATAGTCAGCAACCAATCATTGCTAGCGTCAAGTGATTGACACACCAACTCACCAATCAAAAGTAAGCCTTCCTGCTTTGTAACGGCTCGGCAGTTTAGACAGAGGATAATGCAACAGCCAAGTTACACAGTTTGGATTTATTATATTATCATCTGACAGAAAACTATATTGCCAGAGTGTTGCTTGTAAAAAAATAAATATATATTTTAGTAGGAATCAATCACATTCTTTTGGACTTGATCATTTATTTACATAAAAACACTAGCCTTATCTAGTTATCTTACAAAAGATAACCTTAAAGTGATTAGGAAACAAGCCTTTATATCTAAGACTATATTCCTTTTTTAACTTCACCATTTATCAAAATTTTGCCCTAACTGACACTGTGTCAAGATATTGTACCCTAAATGTTTGAAAAAAAGGTCATTGTACCGTTTACTGCTGGAGAACATAAATGTACCTTTTAAGCACTAATAAGGGTACAAAAAGTCAACTTGAGGTCCAAAAATGAGCCATAGGGGGTCCAATACTGAAAATTGTACCTGGAGGGACAGAAATGTACCCCTTCTGTACCCCTATTTCTGACAGTGTACAGTAAAGGTAGGAGTGCCAAACATGTCCTCAGTCACAACTTGTTCAATAAGGCCGTTTGGCAGAGGCCCGTAGCTACAACCATCTTGGAACCACTCGTGCATCGGTCAGAAGTGTGCAGAGCTCCTGGGTCAAGTTAGCTGAATGTCTGCTTTGAATTTCAAAAAAAGTAGTCAAGCTAGCAATAAAAAAATAAGCATCGTAAGTTACGTCTATTAAATAAAGCAGCCGACAAACAATTCACCTGTTATGCTTTTCGATGTGGAATAATTAATGTTGCAAAATGTTTGCAGTTTGGTCTAATGAAACCAAGAAAAAAGTATTTAGTTAATTACTTTCATGCGCTAGTTGCAATACGTACGTACATTCAGTACTACCTCACCATGTATGATATCACTTATATGTACCTACTGTACTACTAAAAAAAGTCAGCACTTACTTTTGGTTTCACCCAGGAAAAGAATCCATGTATCCTAATATCTAAAAGGATTTAATCATCCATCACACACCCAACCACCACCTGAAGTGGACATTAGTGCTATTTTAACTGAATCACCAGAATTTAACAACATAACAACAATAAGTTAGAGAACAGCATCAAGAGATTATTCTTTAGGGGTGTCTATGTCGTCTTAATTTGACAAGCTGATCCACCAACCAAACTGTCGCCAACTTCACTTGGCGTAAGGATGGGCTAAAATGTCAAAATGTTTCATAATCTCAGTTGTAAAAGGACAGTAATAGCAGAAATTCAAGTTCCAAAAGTTATTATTATCGGATGTATTAGGGCCTGTGTCCACAGACAGGAAGCACTTACGACCTCAGTTTCAGACACTTCTCACCAGTGCTCATTGTTTCTAGGTTACAAACTTTTCACTTCTGCTTCCCTCGGCCGTTAGGTGTGTTTTAGCTCTGTGTGCTTAATATTTGCTTTAGTTCAAGAAAACTATAAGATTTGTAAAGGAGTCAGGTCCATACATCAGCAGCAGCTCTACACCTGGAAATTGTACCCTCGTAAAGACGAGTCAGATTTAGCATTCCTCCACCATTGTTGTTGACTAAGATGATGTTGTAAGTCCCGCCCAGTCTTGAATCTGATTGGTCAGTGAGGGAAAAGTGACATTGACGAGCATGGCGCTGTTCCAAAAGTTGAACTTTTTTCAGGGGAGCGCTGTGAGTGCAGTGACAAAAAACAGCTTTTGCAGAGGGGGTTTGCGCTGAAAAGGCAGAACTGCTTTGGTTTTGTATTGAAAACGAGAACTGCCAGCACAAAACAATGCTGTCTGTGTACACTGGCTCTTATACAACTGTAAGTTATATTGTAGATTGTTGAAGTAGAGGAAATGTATAGGGCCTGACTGATATGGGATTTATGGGGCCAATACCAATATCGATATATATTTTAAAAATCCGATATCGATATCTTCTATGTTTGAACTGTAGAGATATACACACACATTTATTGCATTAATCCCTCAAATGCAGTTATAATGTGTGTAAAAGATAACGAAGACAAGATGATCACTCGTCTGGAAAGTATCATCGCTTGACACACTGATAATGCTTATTGTAATTAATATAGCGCCCTCTGCTGGTGAAAGAGTGCTGCTAGTGTAGTACAATGAAACTCAAATCTAATGTTACTTGACTGGTGAATAAATCTAGTAATATCGGCGCATATCAGTAATAAATGAGCAGATATCGATAGTCAGTGGATATGCTAATATCGGCCGATATTATCGGCTGGTCGATTAATCGGTCAAAATGCAGAAATGTATAAAATGCACCATATTCTTAGATTTCTATTTACTATAGGTATTAAAGTAGAATAACTTATTGTGAGCCTTACCCTGTTTCTTAATAGTAAACTCACACAACATCAAATCTGAGCGGCTCATCTAGCACTATTCTGTTCAGTTGTTTTAAAATTATATAGGCCTAAAACAACTCCTTCAAAAAAGCTAAGCAGCACAGAATACAGCTCCCATTTTAAGAACATACAGTACATGTGTCAGTCTGGCTTCATTTCCCTGAGTAAACAAAAGACTACGGGAAAGTGACAAAGTGGGTGTGGTCTGATCATGCAGGATTCATCAGGTCTAGTGGCTTCTCTCACACTAAATTAGTATGGAAGATATTTTTGTTTTGTTTTGTTCCAAATGGTTTAGGGATATTACTCCCAAAATATTACCTCTGTATTTTTGTTTTTAATTAAATCCAAATTGATTCTCGTTGCTCTCTATAATCAATGATTCATGTATTGATGTTTTCAGTACAGTGCTGGTTTTATTATCTAGTCCTCATGTCAGAGATAGTTTGCCCTATGGGTGGCAGTAAAAACCTATTTTACCTTAAGGTCTAAATGAGATTTGTTCATAATTGTTTTTCCTCACCTCTTAATGATTCCACTATAAAGTCAACACTGTAACTTCCTCACTTTTACCTTAACGCCTGTAACACAGATTCTTTCTCATACAGGCCCCAGAGGGAGAGGTGTAGTAACCTGATGATGCTGATGAAGAAGCGTGGATCTGACGGAGGAGTGGAGAGGCAGACAAGAGGAGAAAGAAGGATGTACGTATGAAGAAACACAGACAGAGAGAACGAGGGTAGGAGGAGGGAGTAAGGGATGTTTGGAGAGGGGAAACCACAGCGGAGATGACTGGAGGTGTCACCATAGAAACAAAGGAGGCTCCACTGATCTCATTAGAGACAAACAGTCAGGAGACCAACACGGCTCACAGAGAGAAAGGTCTGTGTGTGTTTCTTTACATGCACACACTCATATCTGAACGTACACAGTACAGTCAGGAAGCAGATTAGGATTATGAAATATTTGAATGCAGTTCAGGCTGCAAGAGAATATCTGCACGTCATGGGTATGGGCTCATAAGGCTTTGAAGGCCCAAAGGATAAGATGATGATTTAATCAAGCAATGCAGAAACTAACTGGAAATATTGATAGTGATGTCAAATAATCGTCTCTTACTTCAGATCATTCAGCCATCATTTCTACGTGTTTGCACAACAGACCAGCTGAATGCACCGCAACAGAAGGAGCAACTTTTGACTGGAGTCAGCAGTCTGTGCCAGCTTGCTCTCTCTTTCTTTCCAAACATTTATCAGATTTTTTTTTTGTAGTTTAATTTGAAGCTAAGTGTATTGACTAGGGGAAGCAACTGCCTGACCAAAGTCCAATGTGCCTAGCTTGTAAAACACATGTTTGTTGAACTGCCTCTCTGTTGTGTGATAACAACTTAAAAAATGTCTAAATACAGAATCCAACGTGTTTGTTCCCTGTGCAGATCTGAGGTCTGGAGGCATGAAGAGTTTACCTTTCTAACAGGTTATTGTGTCAGTGACTAACTATGGCAATGTATTGCACAGTGGCGGACAGGTGCAAAAGCAACAACAGCCCAAAAGATCTCCACTTTTCAATTCAGAAACACGTACAAAAAAAAAATCCAAAGCAAAAACCTCAACAGAAATGTTCTGCAGATGGCAAAAAAACATCAAAACAAATACATTAAACAGCAAACGTGCAGCAAATTCATAACCCCAGAAAACAAATGCAACAGTAAATGCTGCATATATCATAACATAGCTTACGTTTTCCATTATGTCTACAAAACAATGGCTCCCTTGAGTTTAAAGCAAACATAAATCAAAAATGTGCAATGTATGCCGTCTAGAGGTGTGACGATACACTCGGCTAATGAGATGAGACGAGACTATTTTAACACTCTGTTGGAGGGGGGGAGGATTCTCAGTGGAGTGCTTAGCCTAAATTCAAAAAAAAATTCAAAAAAAATGAAAGCAAAGCATCTCAAATTCAAAGTTAAAGAGGCCAAAACATTAACATGCCACTAGTTTATTTGGCTTATATTACACCCCTAATGCCATCACAAATATCTTGTTCATCAGGTCCTGCATTCAACGTGCAGTCTTCTCTGTTTAGACAACTCTATGACGTGTGTCAATACTGTCAGGCTCTGTTATGCAGTATTGTGCCTTGATTGCAGCACATTGCTTAACATCATGCACTGCTTCACTGGAATTACCTTTTATAATATCATGAGGGGTTCTTGACTCGGCCTGCATAATTATTTAGCTCTCTTAAACTCACCTGACCTGAATGAAGAGAGGCTTTTATAGCAGCTTTGTGATCTCATCTTCTGAAGAGTGATTTTTCTTCTACAGTGTGTGTGTGTGTGTGTGTGTGTGTGTGTGTGTGTGTGTGTGTGTGTGTGTGTGTGTGTGTGTGTGTGTGTGTGCTTGTAGTTAATAAAAACATGAATACCCTGAGCATATTCACGCACGCAGGGGATGCACAATGTGCAATAATCGAGCATCCCAGCTTATCTCCATGGCAACAAATTAATCATTAATGAAGCTGGGGGATGAAGGGGAAGAGATAATAGAGGAGTCATATTGCTCTAATTCCCCAGTTTTTTATCTTTACGAGCTTAACCGGGCCACTATCATGTGTAAAGGGTTGAATTTACGATGCTACATGTGTGTCACATAATCATAAGCGTCACTGCTTGCAGCTACAGTCTGTAGCAGTCTGCACATCTTTGTATCTCAGCTGTTCAGCAGAGTTGTTACTTTAACCGATAAGGACACATTCAAATGTTGATGAGGCACAAATGAGCCTGCATTGTCCAAGCAAATCCTCCCCTTTGTTAGCAATTGCAAGGGCAAATTGCTTCTGTTGTTAGGCTATAAACTGTCCGGCTTTGTTGCAGCCTGAAGCGTCTTGTAATTGGACAGTTCACTTCCCTGATGTGAGATGTTCAACAGCTCTCATGCTGGTCTGATGGGTTAAAGAGTGTCTAATGTAAAGGAAAAAAGGCCGACTGAGTCGACCGGCTTCACATGAATCACAACAATCTCGAGGAGTATTCTGTGTATTGGGAGAATAAGAGTCTCATCATGAAAAATGTTAAACGTAACTGAATGTTAAATTGATGCAATGAACTGAATAATAATCGTTTGTGTACTTCAATTTTCCAGCTCCTGTCAGCTTCAGCTATACTTTATGTTTGGCACTAATTATCTAATGTAAGCAAGATAACCGGCTGAACTATAGGTAATATTAGCCAAAATTAGCATCCTCTGTGCAGGGTTGTATCATTTAGAAATGCATAGAGCTGCCAGTCCCATTTTGCCTCGTGAAAACTTGCAGTGATGCAGCAAAAACCATCCACGTGGCTCATAACACATTTACTCTATCGACTTTTATCATGAAGAGATGCCTGTAAAACTACCAACATGACAATTTTGACTCTTCTGATCCATGAAGGTTTGATATTTGTAAAATTGTACTCAATCAGAGAAAGCGATTTATGAATCTGTGACATCATAGATATTATTCAGTCTACAGGCCAAGCAGGAGAAAACACATACTGCACGTATTCTGTTGAGAGCAGGTCAGCTAACCAGGTCTTTAAAATACATCTACTCCTCAGAAAGCTGCTATAGCATGTATAAATAACCATTAGAAAGCCCTGCATAAAATCAAAAACTCTGATTCATTTGAATACAGCTGGTCAGACAGTGCAGTATGAGGACACAGGCTTTTTACTGAAAAGCAAAGTGATGTCATTAAGCAAACACTGCTGTGGTCAATCACTTACACGCAAGCACTTTCCAGACGGATTACTCAGAAACAAGAGCAGCTAACTTTTTTGCTTTTTTAACTGTATTGTCCTAAGAGGAAAAGGTATCTGGATCTGTATGCTTCAAACACTCTACTTATGAAAACAATCAAAACAAAACATGTACACAAAGTAGCACCTAATAATCACCACCACTATTACAACTATGCCATATGTTCCACAGTAAACACAACACGAATAAGTGATAAGAAATCACCCTGAATGGGTAACCCTGAAGCCCAGAGACGCATAATTTAAAATGTGGAATAAGAGAGGCTTTAATGAGATTTTAAAACAGCGGAGTTTACACTGTGCTTCTCTGAAATGTCTGCCAGAGGACACGAGATCATACTCAGCACTGAATGCAAGAGATGGGTTGGAGAACAATCGCTGGTCTTTCTAAAGTGTATTATGTGCTCTATTATCTTTTTCTTTTTTTTTACCAACTTGTATGTTTGCCATCAAAGCAGGATCCCTCAAAACAACAGTTTTTTGTAAGGCAGCATGTGTTTGGTAACATATTTTTAAAGGACACTTTTATCTGCAGTGTTGCAGTCCCACAGGTACACTCAGTTACAAACGGCTTTCTCCAGTGTTGTCCTTGAGTCACTGAAGCACACAGGACCACAATATTTCTCCAGTCAAACATGTCGTACTTGTGCAATAAATTGAGGCTGGACCGTCTCTGTGATGGACAGTAAGTGCAGATCAATGCCATGAGTTCAGTTAGAGCTTGGGGCCGAAGCCAGTATTCATGTAATGGACATCAGCTTAACATAATGACAGGCCCCGCTCAATAACAAACTCTCATCACTGTCTGGCATGGAGACAAAGAGATAACATGGCTGAATGGGCCAAAATAACCAATTCTGGAAGGAGCCTATTCAAGACTTCCACTCTGGGTGTGGCCCTCGAACAGACAGCATACATTAGCTGCACGGGTTCATCTGATCCCTCTGTACACACACACAGTCACTCAGGCTTTGTAGCCTGGCTGATTGTTCCAGCATGTTCTCTGGCTGCTTCCCCTGCAGATGAAAGCGTGAGCACGATAGCATGCGGAGAGACACGGCAAGCAGCTGAGGGTGAGACAGCAGTGCCTGGATGCCCGCAGGGTCCCGACCCTCCCTGACAACCAGCTCTCAGATCAATCAGATCCCTGGAGGAGCTGGTGCTGATGATGGAGTGGGGTGGGGTTGGGAGTGGAGGGCTTCAGACACCTCCCTGGCCATCGATCGGCTGTCTCAGACACATCGGTGCAAAAAAGGAAACACATCAGCGCAGAGATAGTCTGTCTGCCTCTGTCTCGTTCTCCACCTCTCTGCTCCGATGACGTGTTTGACGAGCAGAAGCAGCCTGAGCTATTATTTGTTGAGTGGCAGCAGTTCCCTCCCCTCACAGTAACGAGGGAGCACGGGAGGAAAAATGTCCCACATGTGCTCCGCGAGGGTCCAAAGTTCAGTCATCATTGGTCGCTTCTGCCTCATTAGTCAGAGTCACTGTACATCTGAGTGACCGATTCCTGGTATTAAACGCAGAAAACAGATGACACTCGCTGCTCCAGTCTAGACCTTTTGGAAGCGTCCATACTACTATATCGTTATCATAAAAGGAAAATGTAAAAATATACTAAAATATATGGCTTGTCATGAACACCTTAAACCTCATGTGACACACATCTTAAAATAAATCAGTATTGAAAGATGACACATATGTACGCATGTCTTGTAAATAGCTGAAAGCATATATTTTTTTCTCCAATCCAGAAACATTCTCATGGTGTTTATGAACAGAATCTGTGGCCGGCATTCAAGGGAAGTGTCCTGACACGGTTTCTTTTCTGTTCCAGTCACCTCACTCTGCACACTTTGTGTTTACTGGTAGGCCGGGGTGAGGGAGTTTGAAGCACGTTTCCCAGCATAATCCTCCACTTCCCAGCGAATAACGTCCATTTAAACAAATGGCTCAAAGAGTCATGGCTGCCAGTCAAGCACCTCAATCCCCACCGGGACTCCTCAGAGCTACGCTGAGCACAGCAAACACACAGAGTTTAAGTACACTACAGTTCGACTGATGTGGGTTTTAGGAAGCTGATATTATTATGTCAGGGACTGAAGCTGAAAAGGGTTGCATTAAAACTGACATTCACTATCTTTAAAGTTCACCGTTTTCATACCCAAAATACCCCATGTTTCTTCCTAAACCTCACAAAGAAGTTTGAACCCTATTTTTACACACCAGCCCTGCTTTAATGTAGACCTTTTTAAGCTTGAAATACAAGGATAAGATCACTATCATGAGTTTAAATAATTAAGGCGGCTACCAGAATCGCCAGAACCAAATCTTTTCAAAGGTTATATAACATTAATATTGAAAGAGGCAGGGGATGTCTAACCCCAGTGTGATTTAAAGTGATACTACAGATGTCAGAGTCATGGGAAGCACCCAGCGAGTAAAAACAGCTGTCACTAGTTCGCCTGAGATAACCACGCCTTCTAACTCTGAGTCAAAGCAAGGGTCACACTATCAAGTCACAGCAGTGAAGACATCAGCCCTCCGCGGAGTCTCCTTCATGTTTACTATCTTTTCAGTTTCCCTTTTCTTGTTATGTGCTGGGGAGTAGAGACCAATCGATTAATCAGCCAGCCGATAATATCGGCCGATATTAGCATATCCAGTGACTATCGGTATCGGCTAATTTTATCACAGATATGTGCCGATACAACGAGATTTATACACCAGTCAAATAGCATTTCATTTGAGTTGTATTGTATTAGTTCTCTTTCACCAACAGAGGGCGCTATATGAATTACAACAAGCATCATCACTCTCCAGAGTGTCGAGCGGTGATGCACGTACATGCACAGTTACTTTCTTGAGTGACCATCTTGTCTTCATTATACATCTTTTCCACAAATACATTTGAGGGATCAACTTAATAACTGTGTGTATATTTATGTCTATGGATTGAAGATAGATCTAGTAAAGATTTCGTCCGATATCTCAGTATGGGTTTTTTTTCTCTCCACTTTCGATATCGGTATCGGCCCCAAAAAGTCCACATCAGTCGGGCCCTACTGGAGAGAGAGCTCATATATGCTGTTGACAAAGGTAATGTCACTGAACTTAATCCAGCACAGGTTTAGCTCAGTCATTAGAGCAGGCTACTCAATACATTGGCCACATGATTTCAGGCCCTTCGATGCATGTCTGCCCCACTTTCTACACCCCACCTTTTCCGTGTCTCTTCAGCTGTTCTGTCAGTTAAAGGCGTAATCTTGAAAATGAGTTTATGATTATCTTACACCAAATGACATATAAGACATGAAAATACCACCTGTCCAGCAATACTCCATTGATATGATTCTCACACCAGAATTTAATTGCAACAGCATAATGGATTCAAAAGTGGTTTAGTGTAAGGCCAACAGCAGTTGCAATCACATTTCATTAGCAGGGATTGTTTACTTACTCTACTTTACTTACTTTACCTCTGGGTACTAATAAAGAAACCTTGAACCTTGAACTAGGTTAAAGGTCTTTGTGCATGAAGAAACTCTGTTTTGATTCAGTTAGCTTTCTGCTGGTGCGTGCATACTAACCATAACTATTAAAAAGTGAAGAATGGTGGTGAGATGTTGTGGAAAAGTTAGTCAAGTGGTTCCTAACCTTTGTCATACAAGACTCCCTACTTGTATTTAAGAAAATAAAAAGTGGTACACTGCTCTTACAAATTAACATCACTTTACATCATTCATTGCTAAATCCCAAAAGAATCGGCCGACACCAAGCGGCAACCTCCGGTCTTGAAAAATGAAGCCAATGAGGAAGTGTAAAATCCTGCAGCTTGTCGAGTGTCCGCTTGAGGCTGGCTCCGGGAACCCCGGAAGTCACATCCACAACACAGCCAAAAAAGACATCTTTACAGCATAAATAAACATGTTTACAGCCTGGGACAAACTAAATAGGTCTGATTAGTTATTGTCATCATGGTCACACACTGCACCGGGGGGGGGGGGGTGCTTTTTTTTTTTAAACAGCTCTGTTTTGATTTTATGAACGATACGTGTTATCCATAGTCAGGCGCGTAATTAAGATGATTGACGGGTGGGCACGATGTAACGGTTCGTCAAGAGGCTTAGACCGCCTCAGCTCCAGCTCTCAGCCTGTCGTTAGGTTGACTGAAAGTTAGGGTGCATTTCCAGCATGGCGGCTGCTGCCTATGAGCCTCCAGAGCCCCCTGCAGTAACAGAAAGATTACATCACTCAGGCTTCATCCACCTATATTTACAGTCTATGGCCTACACGCCTGACGTCTTATCAAAAGACATTTGTACAAACTTGAGATAATATGAGCAAATTCAATTTTCACAACCTCAGAGCAAACAAAGCCTCGCCCCACTGAGATCTTTGCCCCAGTCCGGTACAGAATCATACTTGTTTCCACTCACAAGAGACTAATTCTTATCAACTGCACCAAAGCATTCGTAACAAGAAAACAGAAGGGCAACACTCGGCCACTAAAGCGCCTTCTTCAGTAGTAAAACAGTACAGAAAGCTCTTAAAGACGCACACACAGGGATCCGTTCCTGGATGGAGTTTTTTCTTCTTGGACGTATAGGCCAATGGAGACTGGGAGACTTGGAATACTTTCATTGACTAACTTTTGGCTGACTATTTTTATGCAGTCGTAGAAGCTTCTGACGGAAATAGGTTTACAGTACATTTTGAGTGCTATAAAAAGAACTGGTTTTGCTTTTTCAGTCTTCCAGCTCATTACGTCCGATCAAGACATTTTACTAACTTCATTTATAGTAGAATATATTATGCCTTAGCTAAGGTATATTATAGCATCAGTGAGCTCCGCAGTGCTTATCAAAGTGGATAAACTGCACTCTCTCTAACTGGGCTAATTCATCCACACTGAAACCTAATCAATTATTCATTCATTTGCTCCATCCTTTCTCTTCAGAGAGAGGCTGATTATAGAGGAGCTTACTGTACAAACGCCAAAGTCTGGCTGCATGCATTAGCCCTGACCACAGAGCCATCATCACAATCTCCACAGTCCACATTCTGATAGCGCTGCTTACATCAGCGCCCGGAGCCGCTCTATGGAGCCACAACACCTGCCATCAGGGTTCAGTGTTCATCCAGCCGACAGGAGAATAAAGAAACCGTTTCTGTCTCTGGTGATCTGAAAATATACCCTAATAGTCTGTCTAGTGCTGAATCATGGTGCTGGCTGACCATTGATGACAAACTAAAACATGCCTGAAACACAGCCAACAGTCCTGAATGCTGGAGTGCCTGAAGGCCACCGTAGCCACAGATATACTGTACGTCATCACTGTGTTCATATCTACGTTAGCATCACCATGTGTAGGCTCGTGAATAAAGAGCGTGTTAAACTTTCAGTGAGCACCTTTGAGCCACTTGGGTTAATTGTCTGCCAAGTTCTGCTTTCTTAAACTACTAGAACTACAAGCAATAGGCAGCAGAAGTAGATAAGACTTGTCTAGAAAACTCACTGCACAGACTTCTCAGCAGCCAACAGCAGGCAAAAAGAGAGCAGGGAGCAAATGAACAGAGAGGAACATTAAACAGGTAAAGAGTGAGAGATACTTTTCAATGCAGAGCAGAAAGAAGACCAATGATTAAAATGATGGTTAATGTTGTTGGGAATCGCTGGATTTGTAAACTAACCACAGAAACATCAGCTTCGTGTGTACAATAGATACAAAAAGACACAAATATGGACAATATTTCAATCGATTTGATAAAAATATCAAAAGAGGAGGTGAGCAGAAAAAACCCAAGATAAAAACAGCATTTAAATAGAGACGTATTAAAGACACAAATAGCACAAACAACACGTAGCTGCACGTCAAACAGCGCCACAATGTGAAGCTGGAGACACCAAAACAATACAGACTGTAATGTGTAGTTTTAAACAAATGATGTATTTTTGGGCTTTTAATGCATTTATTAGAGAGATAGGAAAGTAGAGAGAGTCGGAAATCAGGGGGAGAGAGTGGGGAATGACATTCAGGAAAGAAGTCACAGGTAGTATTCAAACCCGCGCCGTCCGCGTCAGCCTTCTTACATGGGGCGCGCAAACTAACCACTAGGCCACCAGCGCCCCTTGTACTGTGAGTTGAGTGTGTCGTTACATCTCGTTCTACACAGGTTAAATAACTGTTGTGTGTTATGGAGTCTGGTGTCTTTGAAGAAAGGGATGTAACAGCTGTTTCTGGTTAAAAATAGATCCCTCTTTTACTGTACCGATGCTCTCTGTAATTTGTGTTCTTACACTAAACTCTGAGCCTGCAGCACATTTTCCCTGAAAGATTACGTTGCCACTATTACAGCCTGTTGAACTGAGCAGGTGAAGCCATCTCCTGATGTTTGAACCTATTGAAGACCTCAAAAAACGTAGAAAAAAAGAAATGCCCTCCTATTAAACAAAATAAGCAATCGCTTTTCCCTGTGGCATTCTGTTTCTTGCTTTTTTTGGCATGACCGAATGTTTAAGAGCTGAGTATAGCTTTGTTTTAAAGTCAGTATGCCTTCAGCTGTCAAGTTAGAAAATAAACACATTGTTCTTCTTCTTGGTTACAAAATTCAGATCACGATCACACAAGGCATGCCACCACCTACTCCTCAGAGTGCAGGGGATTCAAATAGAGCCCCACTGATATAATAACTTATAACTATCACACAGTGTCTCCTTAGTTCTAAATATTTCAAGCATTTTTTAGACCTTTAGTTTTACACAGTGGAACAAAAAAATATTGATTTTAGTATCATTCCCTGGTGTTTTACTCTGCTCTCATTAGGATCCAGTTATTCAGTGTTTTCTCTTCGGGTTTCCCAGCTCTCACTTTGTCACTACAAAGGCTCTGCAGCACTTTGTGTTTGGCAAGCAGGCTCCCATGCCGATGTAGTAACAGAGTGAGATCCAGCAGAGAGCCAGCAGTCCCTGGTGTTGGATCAGGGGGAGAGGTGTTGATGCTGCTGAGAGAGAGCCACGATCCTCTGCTGATCACAAGGCATTTACACAGCAAGCACACAAACCGGCTCTTATCATAATCCCATCAATATGCCTGTTGCTAAGGCTGTGCCACTCCACAGCACATCTGAGAAAACAGTGATTGAAGAAAACAGACGGAGGAGCTTAGAGGAGCACACACACTCTTCTGCTTTTAACAGAAAATATTTGTCACAATAAAATTTGAATCGTGGCTGTTGAAAGTGTCCTGAGTCTTTCCTTTATAATATCTCACCAACAATTATCCCACAACAAAACTATGACAGTATAGACATTACTTGTTACGACCATAAATGGACGTCTCTCAGTGACATCATCTATTGGTTTCTGAAGCAGACATTTGAAGCCCATCGATGGCGTTCACCATATTAGAAATGCTGTCTCAAACAAACTTTCTGTCAGCTGAAACAGGCCTTAAGCCTTCTGACAAACAGTTAAAACAAGCCCGCCTGTCAGGCAGATAGGCCACGCCCCTTCTATGGGCCTGGTGTTTCAGCCACACTGGCCTTCATCAGTATGGCTGATACATGTTGGCATGTTTTTATGAATCTGTAGCCCTGATGAAATAAAGGCTTTTATGTATACCCCTCTGAGTGCCTCAGACCTCCTCTATAGCTTCCTCCTCAGAAAAGGATCACAGCGAACACATGGGCACGTCAGTTTTACTCGAGTTGTGATGTGTGTACCCAGTGCAGCAAGTCACATCTGTCTGAGGGCCTTTAACATTGAAATGAACACAGTGAAATCTTTATAATCCACAGTACAATCTTTTTCATGACACAAAAAAAAACATGGACTGGGACTTTTTTAGGTAAGAGAAGTTTGATTTCACTGAGACCTTCCGGTTAGCAGTCACCGTTTGCTCCACAGCAGTAGTAGTATAGTGTCCACAGCAGTACATAAAGCTTCAGTAAGGAGCTCTGGCCAAGCCATGCTCATACATGACCATCATCTGCTGTAGGCTATTGGTGTCAGTGTGTCTGTGCATCTTCACTGGTTGATCACGATTATCCTGTCAACGATTACATTTGATCATTTTCTATAATACTGCACATGGCTACCTTTTCATTAATGAAGACAAGCAGTAGATAAATATGAACAACATTTCTTATTATTTAGAAAGTGCTTAAGACATTATTGTCAAAATAAATGATAAATGATAAATGATAAATGATAGGTGGCAGATGCAAATTTCCAACCCATGGTCAAGCATCGATTATGTTCTGTCCCTGCATTGATGCAGAATCGTCCACGTCCGCATCATGATGCTTCGTAGAGATGAATAATTTCAACCACTCTATGCAACCCATATAAGCCCACTTTTACTGTAAGAGTAAAACTTCAATATCAACCAAATACAGACACTGAACTGCTTTACAGATTACCAAACATGAATTTCAATTATTTATTTATTTTTTGCAGTGAGCTTAAGTATTGGAAACACAGAAAATGATTCAATAAACAGATGATCAGATGAAAAAGATCTAATAGCGGACCATGAAATTACCACCTCATATTCACTTTAGCTGCACTCACATTTAACAAAAACCTAAGATGCTGACTGTTGCTTTCAGGTTGAATTGCTGAAAAGTTGGACAGATATTTATACAAAATAAAGTAGATTTGAGTCCCCATCAATGTGATCTAAAACACAGACATTATAAATCCTCTCCTATGTGTGTGTGTGTGTGTGTGTGTGTGTTTTGTACGTGTGTGCGTGTGTCTGACAAAGGGGTGGCTCCACTGTACGAGTGAGCCGCTGCAGAGATCCATCAGCAGCTGCTTTGATCCGGCCGGCTATAAAGAGGAGAGCTGAAGTGAATCTATTCGCTCGGCTTCAGCTCAATACTCTATTGATCAGGGTGGGAGCACAGAGTGGGAGATATATGCTCTTATTAGCAGCTCCCTACATCTTATTGGAACATAGAAAAGGTCGGGCCTGGCCTGCAGGACTCACATCCAGACTCTCCCATTCACACAGACCTATACGTGATCTGATTGGCAGCTAAAGACAGATGGATCCATGTTGTGAGAGCAAACATGTGTGAGGTGCGCCAGATCAATGGACAGCATGTTCAAAATGGTACTGGTGTTAGAGAGAGAGGGCCCTGAACTGCCACACACATTCCCACCTGAGTTTGAACTACAGACTTTTATTTTGACCAACAATTTACCCGGCAACATCCCAACATTCCAGCCATGGAGCAACTTCGGACTTCTGCATATATGCCTAATTACCTACATTTAACGGCAAAAAAACTGCACAAACAACCACAAAGGCCATAGTGATGATGGCTGTGTGGTGATGCACGTACACGCGCAGTTACTTTCCAGCTGAGTGACCATCATGTCTTTGTTATAGAGATTTTCCACAAGTGTTTGATAACTGCATTTGAGGGATCAAAACAATACGTGTGTGTCTATCTATCTCTTCAGATCAAACGTAAATTTAAGAAAGATATTGGCCGATAAATCGGTATCGGATGTTTTTTTCCCTCCCTAATATCGATATTGGTATTGGCCCCAAAAATCCCATATCAGTTGGGCCCTAGTAAAAAGTGTGATATAGAGTAAAATAGAGCGCGACTGATAAACAGCTAACTTGCATGTTTTCACATTAGAGGAAGAACCAGGCTGTTGTATCATTACAGTTTATATGTTCTCTTGGAAAACATGTTTTAGAAAACACAAATGGTTTCCCACAGAAGGACGCTGTACCTGTGGTATCAGTGGGGTGTGTTTAAAGAATATTTTAAACAGCCTTAGGCTAGATTATATTCATCGTGTTTTTTACCTAACTTATTTGAATGTTGCTTCACAAACTATTAAATCTGATCGCCTTCTCCCTTCACCTCTTTCTCTAAATACCGCGATTCAATCTGCTTCTTCTCCTTACATTTCTATTCTACTTTTTGTTGTTTAGACAGAAGCCTATTCATCAAGCAGCATGTTTTATAACGACGTCAAATTAACCCTACACGCATTTTTAAAACGTTCTATTTGATATTCCGCTCTCATAACAGGTGATCTGCGTGGAGGTTTGTCAGCGTAACTCAATGATCCAAAACTAAGAGGGACATAAATATTAAAATAACAGCGCATGAAGGCTCATCTCTATAATGAGTCCTCGCAGCTCAATCGAGGGACATACAAGCAGACGTCTCTCTCCCTCTGATCTGCGGTGCAGGTGTCAAACACGGCTCGCACATGTTAGCGAGGAGGGGGAACAAGGGGAGACTGTGCATTAGATTAGTGTATAGATCGAGATAGGTCATCTTCTACAGATAAAAAAGAAAAAAAATGCTAAAACGGTCTGCCAATATTTCCATGTGTGGTAAACACGATATGTCATTATTAATGTTTTTATCATTATTTGGCACATCTCAGCCAGACATTCGATATCTTTTTCTGCCGGACAGCTGCAAGTGATACCGGCTAAAAGCTGGTAAATGCCGGCTAACGTAAATTCACACTAACTGTACTAAACACTAACACACTAACTAATAACTGTGTTAACACCAGGATTCGATTTGATTTCATGGCAGAAAAGCTTTGTGAAGACTAAGATCTTGTTGATGGATTTTTGACATGGTACTTTCTTTAATACTTGGTTGTTGTTTTCATAGTTTTTATGACTTTGAGGGTAAAAGTAATGACTTTAATTTGGGGACGTACTGGTATCACTACAGAGAGTCTGATCAAACAATCAGACAGGTCATACTCAGAGAGCCCATCCATCTCACATCTCTCTTACAACACTCACTTCCAAATAGGGATGCACAAATAGTAACTAATGCATGGTTCTCATAATATGAGCCTTCATAACAAACATGCAGCAAAAGTCTGAATTTATCACAATAAATCAGAAAACATATTTTATGTAAACAAACCATGCTTTCCCATTAAGCATGTGTACATTTCACCTATTGGATGAAAGCCTGGGCATACTGCCGTGCTCATGCTTTCACACTATTTTGTTCCAGCCAGGAAAAGCTCAAGATAGCTATCAGCTACTCTCAGATTGGTCCCAATTTAGATTCAGGGGAGGCATGTTGCAAACACAGGGATTGTGTCAAACATGAAGCACAGCAGATCATAAATAACTGTGAGTTATAGCTCATATGCACTCTGATATTTGTTTATGTATTACAATATTTAACAATGTAAATTGCACATTAAGTATGGACAAGAGAGAAAACTCGGTTTCATTTCGGTTTCTTTTTTCAGCCACAACTGCAAACTTCAAAGAAAATCAGGATGGTCATGACTTTCTGATGTTTCTACTGTTCTAACCAAGCTGCAACCTCTTGTGTTTAAAAACTGAAGGCAAAAAGCTGCAGTTTCTCTATTGTCCACTTGAGGCTGGTTTCAAAAGCCCGGACATCCCATTAACATCCATGTTAAAACGTTGAGTCTTTCCAAAGAAATTAACGTGTTTACAGCCTGGTATTAAAAAAACAAATTGGTATCTTTATATAAGTCTTTATTGGTACACACTGTACAGGGGGTGACTTTTTTAATAACCCATACCCTTTGGATTATAAGAGTTATGCATAAATGAGCATTTAGGCTGAGTTGACTCACAGGCTACACGCAGTAGCTTTTAAGGCTCGCTTTAGCTCAACCTCTTTGCCTGTTGACCCAAATTAAGTTTGAGACAGCATTTCCAATACGGTGACATCCATCTGTAGGCTTCAAAAGTCCACTTCAGAAACTAATGGGTGACGTCAGTCAGACCTCGTCTGTTACAGTCCATGGTCCTTTAAGTCATAATGTGCAACCAATGCAGTGTAAGACGGCCTGTGGTTATTTCAAACGTTCTTGTGAGATCAGGTGGTCTCTGCTTCAGTCTCTGCTTTGTTAACTCCCCCTCACTGCATTACTCTATCTTCATCCTCCATGTGCAGATATTGTCTATGCTGTTTAAGTTTTGTTGTGGGGTAATAATTGGTGAGATATTCTCAAGACTCAAAACAGTTTCAACCTCCATGATTCAAATTTTATTGTGACAAATATTTTCTGTTAAAAGCAGAAGAGTGTGTGTGCTCCTCTAAGCTCCTCCGTCTGTTTTCTTCGATCACTGTTTTCTCAGATGTGCTGTGGAGTGGCACAGCCTTAGCAACAGGCATATTGATGGGATTATGATAAGAGCCGGTTTGTGTGTACGCTGTGTAAATGCCTTGTGACCAGCAGAGGACCAATGGTTGACATCATTGAGACTACAGTCATGTTTCATACAGTCTGATGTGCTAACTGTGTGTATGTTTCTCAACTAGCATCTCTAATAGAACCTAAAAAGACATCCTAATGCTGGCCACATCAGCCTTTTAGAACTACCATTACCATTTAAATGAATTTAGTTAACTGCTCTAATACTTTAATCAGGGCGTCCCTCTCTCAGCTAGCTTACTTTAATTGAAAACAGAGCGTTAGCAGTAAATGACTGATAAATAAAGGATTCATATCGCTCTGTTCCCCGTGCAGCTTTGGGACTCGCTGACCACTGTCTAATTCACCTGCTGCATCAGCAAATCTCAACAAACTCACTGAAACTGTGACATCATACATCAGCTTCTGTGAGGACATGTGTGTGCAGACCAGGACCTTCTGCACATACAACAACAGCAAGCCCTGGTTTACACCTCAACTCAGGAAGCTGCGTCAGGCCAAGGAGGAAGCCTACAGGAGCGGGTCACCAACTACAGGAAACCCTCCCCCCACCCTGCAGGTAATAAAAGACTGGCTGAAGACCTCAACACCTTCTACTGCAGATTTTCTCACCCCTCCCCCAGCCCATCAACATCACCCCAACACTCATACTCTGCCCTACCTGCTCCCCCCACAACCCCCTCCCCCTTCCCCTCTGACCCCCCACCTGCACTGACGATATGTGAAAAGGATGTGTGCCAGCTCTTCCAGAAACAAAAGATCAGAAAGGCTCCAGGACCAGACGGTGTGTCCCCCTCCTGCCTGAGAGCCTTTGCTGAGCAGCTGGCCCCCATCTTCACGCAGATCTTCAACTCATCACTGGAGCTGTGTGAAGTGCCCTCCTGCTTCAAAAGCTCCACCATCATCCCAGTCCCAAAGAAACCTGCCATCACAGGACTCAATGACTACAGGCCCGTCGCCCTGACGTCTGTGGTCATGAAGTCCTTTGAGAGACTGGTGTTGAGCCACCTGAAGTCAACATAGGTCTGAACTACATCCTGCATCACCTCGACTCCCCAGGGACCTACGCTAGGATCCTGTTTGTGGACTTCAGCTCGGCATTCAACACCATCATCCCGGATATCCTGCACCGTAAACTCACCCAGCTCACTGTGCCTGCCTCCACCTGTCAGTGGATCACCAACTTCCTGACTGACAGGAGGCAGCAGGTGAGGCTGGGGAGCATCACATCCAGCACCCGGACAATCACCACTGGCGCCCCCCTCACTCCCCCCCCCCCCACCATTGTGAACAGCATAGTGTCTACTGTGGACTCTTTCAGGTTCCTGGGATCCACAATCTCACGGGACCTGAAGTGGACTTCCCACATAGACACAATCAGAAAGAAGGCACAGCAGATGATGTACTTCCTGCGTCAGCTCAGGAAGTTCAACCGGCCCCAGGAGCTGCTGATCATGTTTTATACCGCCATCATCCAGTCTGTTCTCTGCACCTCCATCACTGTGTGGTTTGGATCTGCAACCAAACTGGACAGACACAGACTGCAACGGACAATCAGGACTGCAGAAAAGATCATCGGTGTCGACCTGCCCCCCATCCAGGACTTATACCGGTCCAGGGCCAGGAAACGGGCAGGTAACATCACTGCAGACCCCTCACACCCCGGACACAAACTTTTCAAAGTCCTCCCCTCCGGCAGGCGTTACAGATCACTGTACGCCAAAACAACCCGTCATAAGAACAGTTTCTTCCCCCAGGCTGTCACTCTGATGAACGCTAAACGCTAAATGCTAATCAGTCACAGAGTGTCAGACCTGTCGCTGTGAAATAACCCTGGAACAAAACTGTCACTGTGAATGTACATATATGCAAATGTATATTTTTTATCTTATTTAAATCACCATCTGCACACACTCTTTAATGTAAATACTGTAAAAATATCTACCTCATGTTCACTTCAGCATCGTTTTTGCACTACTCACCACTGCACTATTATCTCATCTTATTTAGTCTTGTACATATTAGTCTTTAATTATTTGTTTATTTTTTAGTTTATTGTTGATATTTAATGTTTTATCTTTGTACAAAGAGAGCACAGTCTACAGAAGTTAAATTCCTCGTGTGTTAAACATACCTGGCCAATAAAGCTGATTCTGATTCTGATTCTGATTCTGATGCCAATGCTCTTTTTTGGACATTTTTTTACTCTTTCTTGTTGAAAGACGTTTGGTCGTTGCTGATGTCATGTTGTGTCATCCTGTTACTGATACTAAAACAGTTGATCAGTCGTTGCCATGTGAATATTTGTTGTAAATATGATCCGATTATAATACAGGGAGAGGCCTGTCATAGAAGAGAAAAGAAAAGAATAAGGAGCACTCCCCTCCTGTTACTATGCCGTGACTGTAATGCTCTCTCCTCCTCTTCTGTGTATAAATAACAGATGGATCCCCGGCAGAGTTCACCTCGCTTTCTTGGGATTTACACAGAGGCATTCTGGGAAACCCATGGAAATACTGACTGAAATACTGAGGTACACCGGAAAATTATTGAGTGAAAAAATACACTATGCATTGAATATTGACAATTTATGGCAAAACAAAAACACTAACTTAAGATAAGACAGCTATAAAGGCTCATCGACGGAGGTAGGAGAAGCCAAAAGCATCAGAGGGCTACTTTTACTGTTAAAACAATACGTGGATGATTTCATATACAGAGTCAGTTTAAAGCTCTATTGATTTATCAAAGGCCTATCATTTAAGGTAATACACTCTCTTTGCTGAGCACACTGATACTGCAGCTAGTCATTGTTTCCCAAAACAAACATCAAGCATGTAACTCCCCCTTAAACCATAACTTGTTATCATTTTCACATTTATGCTTCCTATGGTCTAAATGACTATTTAACATCAATTCAGAGATGTTGCTAGGCTTGGTTTTGAACTTTTGACAGAGCCATTTTAGCTACTATCCACTGTTGCTAGCCTTACCAGATCCTAAATATACCTCTTTATTTACAATGGCTGATTTTTTCCCAGTGTGTGTTAATGATCTTTGGGGATTTTTATGCCTCAGTAATCGAGGAGAGAGAGAGAGAGATTGGGGAATGACATGCGGTAAAGGATTCAAACCCGGGCCGTCCGCTTGGCAGCCTCTGGTGCTACCTGTGCAGCTATAATGGCTTTTTCTTTCTGCTGGCAGCACCCACAACCTTAGTTTTATCGTTGCCGCTTACTGTTGCTAGTTCACGAAAGTTAACTTCTGCGCCCCTCATTAAGAGTTTGTTGGATCTGTTTAAAGTAACTCTGTGGGCTTCATATTTTTTACTTTTATCAAATGAAATGTCACCAAAAAACTATTAAATAATGTCAAGGAGTCCTGTCCTGGCGTTACCAACAGCTCTGCAAATTTCAGCCGCGAAAAGATGAGTCAAGATGAGTTTCTCCTCTGTTTTTGTTTTTTCCTTTCATTGACAAGCGAGATGGTGTTCCCAAAAGTTGAACTTTTTTTCAACTGAGAGCGCTGTGAGCATGATGACAAAAACACACTCAACATGCTGAACTGCATTGGTTTCGTATTGAAAATGGGCTCAAAAAAGTAACAATTGCTAAAGGCCCTGTAGCTGGTAGACAAACAAACATGTTGCTGAGCTGATTGATATTTCCGAGTCCTGTCAAAATGAGCTGAATGCACAAATAATCTGAGTCATTACTGATGCTTAATTGCTGCGGGTTTCTACACAGCACACATCCTGCAGGAAATGGACATCATCAGGAAGGGATTTGTTGACATGTGTGTGCTTGTGTTCATTCATGTTTCAGCGCGCGTGTGTGTGTGTGTGTGTGTGTGTGTGTGTGTGTGTGTGTGTGTGTGTGTGTGTGTGTGTGTGTGTGTGTGTGTGTGTGTGTGTGTGTGTGTGTGTGTGTGTGTGTGTGTGTGTGTGTGTGTGTGTGTGTGTGTGTGTGTTCAGTTGCATGCATTTGATATGAGCGAGCCAATATCTCCAGCATGGTTCATCCCGTCAGTGCAGCGTGATAAGATGTCCAGACCTCAGCTGTAATGGCCTCCATCAGACACCATGTCCCTCAATTAGGCTACAGTTATCATGCCAGCCTGCTCAGCTGCAATTCAATCAGACCTGCTCAGGCTACTTCTGTACATACACATCACACACACACACTGAAAGAGGCTGTGGCTTCATACAAGCTCTGACAACCTGTCAATCACCGTCACCTCCACGCTCTGCAGGCTCAGACAATGCTTACATGCACATAAACACACACCATGGACGGGTCACAAACCCACAACTTCCATCAAATAGAGTTTAATTGCAATATGAAACCCAAAGTCAACCTTTTCTTCTAAATGGACTCCTTCTCTATTTATGTAACCGTTTTGTACCAGTTATGTAGAATACACTCATGACGTAAATAGACCTTAACGTGCATTAACATAACCAAACTGTATGAGAGAGTTGATGATTGGTTGATTAATTTATAGCAATGCTTACTTAACTGCTTTATTGTAAAGGTCAAAGTAGACGTGTATATTTATCATTGTAAACTTGACTGGGAGCCACATGTACAGAAATGGAGGAGCTCTACAGGGTCACCTAGAATAGAATTGAATAGAATAAATCTTTATTGTCCACCAGAGGAAATTTGCCTTGGGCTCCACATACACATAAAAACAGTATAAGAACATTCAGGCCGTCAATACCACAGTCAACATAGCAGCTACATTTACACAATAAAAATGGGTTCATGTCATGGTTCAGATCCCATCAGTCATGTTGCAAGATTAAGGATGTTTACTGCACTTGGGATAAATGACTTCTTAAAGACATTTTTTGGTTGCCAGAGGGACTCTGTAGCGCCTCCCAGAGCTCAGTGGCTCAAACTACATTCTCATATTTTAAGAGTACAGGTGCTGCTGACCAGGTTGGGACCAACACCCTGTTGGATTTTTTTACTAGTAGTTCATTCTGTCATGCACATAGTAGAGCTTCTCCTTTTTTATTTTTACTTTGAACCAAACTTAAAGGGGACATATTATGAAAAATCCTCTTTGACAGGGTTTTTGAACATATATTTGGGTAACCTGAGTGTCTACCGACCCACAAAATTTGAAATAAATCCATCCAGTCCTTTGTTTGTGGTCTGCATAAGTCTTACAACACAGAGAAAAATGATAATTTCAAATGTTCACATCACAAGTTGGATTGTGGTAAAAAAAAAATCCCCTCCCCTCCCCTGGTATCTCCACCCATGGACTCCACCTCCAGCCTAGAGCAAAACTTTTGCGCAGGTCTGCCATTTTTATTCTCACCACAGAGGAATGATGTCTACTGGGAAACTCAGGGGGGGCTCATTGCATTTAAAGAGACACACACACCAAAACCGAGCATTCTGAGAGAGCTGGTTTATACAGGGTCACAAACCTCCTCTGGTGCTTGATTCATGTTATATTTTGACCAAAGCACAGCACAGATGTTTCATTTAGACCACAGGGGACTGTTTGAAAAGGTGGAAAAGGGGGATAATATGTCCTCTTTAAAGGTTGGTGATTGGTCACGTACAGTTATTAAAGTAGTTAAATGTATAATTTGGAGAGTGCGATAGATTTGAAAAATACCTCTTTGACCCTTCATTCCTATTCTTGGGGACGATGCAGTTTGGATTTGCTACATGCTATACTTCAACACCTAACTGAGAGCCCATGTCCTCATTAGTCGAATCTTTAATGCTATCTAGTGTTAGCAAAACCTACATTCTTTACAAATTTTACCATCAGTTACAAGGTAAAACGTTGATTATTTGGAAGTACTTCTTTTCAAAATGATGTCATTATTCTATGTAATACATTCAGAGTTATGTCAAGAGCAGTCAGGTGTGTTGAATACAATAGTTGGTAGTTTACAAGAAGCTAAACAACGCATCACACTGTGTTCTGGTATGTCGAGACGTTTGCACATTTTTTTGGACAGAAATCTATAGGCATTGAGATAAACTATTTAATACTGTGGCACACTGGTAGCACCTTGTGCTGTACTTTTAAATAATCCCATTGTCTCCACATAAGGCGACGTTTTTTTTCTTCTTCAAAACGGACTGCCTGTTCAAAGATAATGTTTGTTGTTATCCTTATCAAGTCCTACAAATACAAAAAGTAGCTAGGAGAAAGTAAATAATTCCTATTGCACAAAAGCTTTGGTCTCACGAGCTACCAAATAATTCATCACAGCAAAAAGTAAGCTCTGTCTAACTCCACAAAAGGAGCAAATCTGCACGGCTTTTTTTGCCTTACTGGTGGCATTAATGGAAACCTGTTGCTGCCTGACAGTCAAACACAATTTAACACAATGAAACACAAACACAAACAGATGTCTGCGTCATTCCAGTAAAACCAGACTCTTTCTGGAGGATGGCATTTATTACATTTTCCACTGACTGCTTCCCTTCTATTCAACTAAACAGGAACAAAGGCTCAGAGACTCCCAGTGATTAGCAATGGGGAGGGGGGGGTTGGCGTTGATGAGGGGTTAGGGAATTGGTGGAGGATCTGTTTATTGCAGTTAGGTTCCTGACACACGCCCCAACAGAGGGGCCAAATAAATCTCTGTATCATTATGTAAGAGAGGCCAGGCCGGCCCCCGGTGGAACCAGCAGGTGTCCAGGGACCTTGTGCAGCGTAACAGCATCCTCCACTCACTCCCCCCGCCCATCCCCATCAACCCCCCGACACACCACTCTCTCTCTCTCCATCCCCCCACAACAACAGCTTTATTCCTACACTCGCTTTCTCGTCCAACATCAAGGGATGCTCTCTGTTTACTCCAGACAAACTGAGACCATAGAAAGACAGAAGAGCTTACGACAGGCCACATGTATCGAGCCTGACCGGGATTACAGTGCAATCGGATTCTCACAGAATCAAGTCAACCTTAAGCTCGTTCTATTAGTCCACACGCATCATAAATTAACCATTTAGGGTCATTACAGACTGCTGCCATGATTCAGTTACACAAAACAGTATTGATAAGAACTTTGTTGTCCTTTTTAGTGGTTTTAATGTGCATTTTTAAGACACTACTGATTAAAGGTATAAAAAATGAGGGTGATTTTTACTTTAGGGCTTTTATTTTTAATTGTTTCTTTATGTTTGACTGCTTGTCAGACTTAAACAATTTGGAGATGACAGTTTTTGGAGACTTAACATCTGTTTTATTATTGGTTAGTCTACAAAAAAAAAATCTAAAATCAGTTGTCCCAATTAGTCCCACCCCTACAATAGCTGGTGCTGCATGAGAGGACAAAATAACTTGCTGGAAAACTAGGGATGGGCAGATGAAGCCTGACGAAGTCTTTCAGCAATAAAACAATCACAAAAAAATCAATCAAACAATCCCTACAAGTCGTCTCCAATACAGCCTGATGTTCATTTTGTAAGATATCGGCCGTCTAGAGTCAAACTGACGATAATGCAGGGTAGGCTGTAGGGTGTGGCATGTTCAGCTGTACCCTTATGTTCGAATGCGGACACTTATTAAAGTCTAGACCGTGTTGGCCAAAAAGCCAAACTCGCAGCTTCAACGCAGCAGTTCAAAAAAACAATAAGTAAACAATATGTCAAGGTAGCTATGAGCAGTTCTTATGCATGTATAATGTGTATGGTCGAAACAAGCTCTGACCATCATCATTGACATCTCAAGTCATCTGAATGAAAAGGCTAAAACAATGTGTTCCGTCTGATCATTTCTAAATGTGTAATAAGGTTAATCAAATTCTCTACCTTAAATCCTGTCATTTTCACACATTTTCTGCACATCTAATTTAGACAATGCCACTTTATCAAGACAGGAAGAAAACACCCTGCCATCTGGGATGACTTGGCTCTACCGATCATTAGAGACACAACACACACACACACGCGCGCAGCAGAGCTCTCTCCTCCCATCATTAATCGCTGCTGCCCATCAGCTCTGTCAGTTAGCAGCTGTATAAGCCATTAGGCCAGTGCTACTCACCCTGTTAGGACCACCACAAAGTCCATTACATTCCAGCCATTACGCAGGTAGGAGCCTTTGTGAAAGGCAAAGCCCAGAGCGATGATCTTGATGCCAGCCTCAAAACAAAATATTCCAATAAAGTAGGGCTCTGTGTCGTCCTGTTGTGAAAAAGCAGAAAGAGAAGTCATGAGGATTACCGACTTTTATCAGGTCAAGACAATAAAATCAGACAATGATCATTCATGTGTCAGATAAAATAAAGTGTTCATAGGAACAGCTTCAGGGGATACAGTGTCCTATGATCATCTCCAACACTGTGTCACATCGTTAACACCCTGAAGAACCAGCAGAGTCAACAACTGTTGAGGACAATGAGGAATCTGTGAGATTAGTTTCAGGATATTTGAGTTTTTTAATTTTTATAGACAGTAAGATCAATTCAAAGATAAATGAAGCCCTGGAAGACGGTTTAAAACAGTAATAAGACCAGGTCTAAGATGCACTGTATTTACTGAAAACAAAAATAGATTATCTCAACATATAGAATTTATAAATACAATATCAGAAGAAACATTTCGAGACCTTCTTTATCATGTCATGTCGAGATTGTCAGGAGGAGGATGAGGGGGCATTGCAGGACCCATACTCACGACTATAGGGGTGATCTACATCTTTAGACTTGGGGCCTATTTTTTTTTTCCATATTTTGGGGTTTAAATGCCAAGTGTGTCGGGTTGTCAAATTGCCCTGTTAAGTTCATTTGGTCATCAATCACAGGACAGATGGAAATGTTGCAACGTTATACAATTCACTTAGCAGACATAACCCTTGGGAAGAAATGCCCATGACCAAAGTCCGTCCACTAAACGGTCTTGTTTGGCCACTGACAGGCTGAGATTGCATTTTTGTCCGACAACATTACAGGAAGATGCCTACAGAGATAGACCTTTTTTTTTTCCTGAAACCTGAAACAGCCGTTACATTGCTCTCTACAAAGCCACAAAAATATATCGAAGACGTGGTTTTAACCGAGCCTGTCAGTGACCAAAAACTTTTACCAGCCGTATTTTGCATGGAGGGCTTCTGCTGCAATCATTCCAGCCTGTCTTGCAGCTGCTGGCTGAGGAAATCCACTCAAGCGAAACAAAACTGTCTGTATCAGTCATTAAGAACCATGTACATGATAAACACGTGAATCCCCCTTAAAGAGTTCATTGTAGTATTCCTAATGCTGTTTTGTAAAGAAAGTTGGCATTTTGGAAACACATAGTACATGCACTCAAACTCAAAGTCTTAAACTGAATGGACCTGAGCTTGTTTAATGCTAGTCATGTCTGGTCCCTGCCTTCCTTTTCATGCTGCGGCAGTCCTTCAAAAAATGTCTGCAAATGATTTCAAGTTGATGATGTTACACCAACATGCATTAACAGAAACAAACTGATAAGGCTGCTTTGACTCTAATGAAGTATCACAAGCAGAGCTCTGTGTTTGAAGCTCAATACATTTTTCTACTGACTGAAACTAAAAACACTGTCCGGCTTTCAAGTATATCTTACTTACTTTGATTCTTCTATTACATCGTCCCTGATTTGATTCATCATTTTATTCTATTTTAAGCATTTAGCCCGTGTAAAGACGACATATAAAGCTGCTTCTTTTGTTCAATCAAAATGAGAGGTTTTAATAAAAGTAATAACTTTGTATATTCAAACAAACTCACTGAGCAATCACCTCCAGCTCTGAACAATTAATGTGTGCTTTTTTTCCCTCTCTAACAGTTATTTACCTACAGAGAAAATCATTGACAGGTAAATCAATAATGAAATGATTGTTACTTGCAGCCACAGCTCCCTGACAAGAGTCCTGAAATACTCATTTGTCTCCTAAATGGTTTTGAGATAGATAATAGCTGGGTCAAGACTGAAAAGCTGAAGGATTTTTTTTTTAAATAGAGCAGGGACGCTGTTCTGGTGACATGTGTGATCACTTGGTTTCATCATGTGGTTTGTTTGTCAGTCAGTCAGTCTAAGCTTCAGCCCGTCTCAGGGAGAGGATCAATGAAAGCGGGCAGCTGCGAGGCTCCTTGCCTGGGGGGGGGTGACATTTCTTTCTTAAAACAGCCCTGCCCCTGCCACTTCCAGCTCTTTGATTGGACCGACATTCACAGTACTCGCTTCTTTATTGGAAAGATTGAAAAAGAGAGCTGGGTGGGGGGAGGGCGCAGCAGGGGTAACCTGGGGTGATGATACAAGAGGGGATATCAAAGCAGCTCTGCAGGGTAACCTGCAGCACTTGAGAGGAGGGATACTATCCAACGCTTAGGAATTAATGTGAATTTTTAAATATCAGTAATTTGAATTTCTGAAAGAGGCAGGATTAGATTAAGCACAGGATACGTTTTTAACAAAATGTCTCAAAATGCTTCTGCAAGATCAGTCAATTTGGCAACAAAAATATGAGAGAAACGCCTCAGAGTGAGACAGTGCTACCGTATCTTCCCTACTGTAGGGCACATGCAGAGCTGCAGAGTAAGAAATGGAAAAGCAGTCATGCGGCTACTCACCAAACGCTCTGACATCGGTGTTTTGTCTGAGGCCGGTAGGTGTTGCTCCAAGGCCAGCACGATGCAGTTTGCAATAATGGTGGCCAGGATCATGTACTCAAATGGAGTGAGAGAGTTAAGGAATACTTGTGGAAAGGTTGTGACACACATAAACATTAACAGCCCATTAAATACAGAAATACAAGCAGAAAAAGTAACGTTACAAAGACAAAAAAAGACTTTAAAAAAAAACATCAACACAACCAATGGGAACACATTTACTGAACCTATATTGTTGCTTGGTGTACAAAATTAAACTCTCTTTGGCTAGCTACTATTTCTACACCTGTAACTTTGGTGTCCTTTTAAATATCCATCCGGCCATTATCTATACTTTTTCCCGTTCAGGGTCACGGGGGGGAAGGGGGCTTGAGCCGTTCTGAGCTGTCATTGGCGAGAGGCGGGGTACACCCTGGACTGTTTGCCAGTCAATCACAGGGCTGACATATAGAGACAGACAACCAGCCACACTCATATTCACACCTACAGGCAATTTAGTCTTTGGACTGTGGGAAGTGGGAACATGCAAACTCCACACAGAGAGGCCCCGATCGGCGGGGATTCGAACCAGGAAAGTCCTTGCTGTGAGGCAACAGTTCTAACCACTGCACCACCGTGCAGCACGTCCCTTTTTATAACTAAAAGAAAAAGAAAGCTACTCTGATCATACCAGGTAAAATCTATGAGACTGAAGAACGACTTTAACTTTGAAGATTTTAACAGACTAGGATTTAACGTAGCAAAAGATATAAGCAACGACTATACAAGAAGTGGATGTAGCCAAAGAGACAGCCATTGTTTTGTGGACTACTGTTCAAAGCCTTGATGGCAGGAAGATAAGCCTGAAAGCACACCAGAATTTATCATCTTTATGACTCTAAATGGGATAAGAGACTAATAAGACTTGAAACTAGAGATAAACAAGTTAGGAGAAAGTTAACTGTAATACAGCAATTTAGAAGAAGGTTAATTTTCTCATTGACCTCTATGCAATCAGGTTTCCTTTTGCAACCAGTTGAATCGCCCTCTCCTGGTCAAGAGAGAGAACACAGGACGGGCTAAATGAAGGGGGTAATCCACTTCTTACAGTAAATATAGTCTGTGGGGGGGGGGGAATACAACTGCATGTCCCAGATCCATACTGCACACTGCAGATGACTAGAAAACACTAAGGAAGTCACTTGAACAGAAATGTTGTAATGCCAGGGAGACAGCAGGTGCTTATGGAGCGCTGTGATAAATGTGCAGCTCACAGGTAACGCAAGGGGCTGATACACAAGTTAGTGCGGAATTAAAGATTTAACTAAGAACTTTCTGAGTCAGGTAAAGCCCTATCTCTAGTATGTCAAATCTAAAAATCACAGGATACATGTCTGTGAGCGTCTTTCATTGGAACATTCTCCCCCATCAGCCTCCGGCCTCCCCCCCCTCCTCATTAATACTAACTTCTTTCAAGTGCCACAGACCTGATTTATAATGCAGACTTCCTGTTAAATATTTCAAGTCACAAGCCCAAGCTGAAAAATCCCTGATGACATCACAGAGGCCTTTTTTTTTTAGATTTTGGATGGCTCACTCCAAAAGACATTAACCTAGTAAATATATAGACAAATGCAATCCTCTATGAATCAAAGAAACAACTTCACATACTTCTCTTAGCCTGTCAGATTAAAATGTGTAGTCATCATCCTGCCAGTCAAAGCCTGTAGGGACCCTTCTTGATATGCAACATTTCTTTAGTGTTAAAGAGGAGAGGTTTTTTCCCCAGTAATGGTGCACAGATTTGTACAGGTTATTAGATACCTTCCCTCCTTGCAGTGCACCGCTGTTGTCATTAGCTCAGAGCACTCCATCATCCCCTCAGGACAGTTTCAGCTCTGCCAGGAGGAGCCGACCACTGGACACCAGCTGCTCGGGGCACAATGGATCCTCCTGCAGCAATGCATTATTGCTGTGCATCAGGATAAAGCATGGCTCTGTAATGCACTGCGACATGACAGTATGATAAATGTTTGCTCAGCACATGGGGTAACCAACCAGTGACTGAAGTAATGGAGGCAATTACACAACATAATATGAATTAATTGCAACACCTACAATACTCATTAACATATGAGGTGTTTTAGCATTTGCTTTCCCTCACAACATATCCAAAATTGCAGCAGTGGGGAATTATTTTTTTGGTGAGGCAAAACTCAACAGGTGGTCTCAACACTCACATGCTCATTCACAGCATTTCCATTAAAAATGCACAAGCAGTTCATTTCAAGCCTGCATCCTGCTGTGTTTCAATGCTACGGCTTGTTTGTTTGCTGTCACACCCATGCAGTTTGCCAGTGCCCTAATGCTGAAGCCAGCCTGCTGTTTATGGGGAGTTCAGCACCCTGGACAGCACCCTCTGCAGACTTAAGGCTTCTGCAAGGAAGAAAATCAGCCAGACAGGTAAAAAACCTGCACAACCAGAGTGCATTAGTCAACTCTGTATTCACCCATATTCATAAAATCAACATTTGCACATCATTTATGATGCCTCTTCTGACCAGAACATAACCTCCATCTATCCACAACACATTAAAACAGCAGAAATCTTTCTGTTGAGCTCAAAAACAAATTATATAAAATAAGACTGAAAAGATTACCTTGACAAGAAGCCCCTGTGATAGAAGTCTTAGCAAAACATATAGGCGATATATAAACTTTGCAGAAACACCATGCTTGTTCTGTCCTGAGTCTATCCTTTGGTATTTGCCAATCGATTAAAATAATATTTTCTCCACGCCGAAATAAATAAAGAATGGCGCAGAACTTTATGCAAATGTGCCTTTTTTAGGTTAACTTGATGGTCAAAAAACACATTTATATTAAAACAACTTATATTGCTGAAATATGACCTGGTAGAATACTAATTTCACGAAACATCACTGTCGCTTGAGCCCCTCTCTGTAGGCTATCACAGGATGTGAAAACAACAGGAGAACCAACTGTGGAACTTTTTTAATTAATTGATATAAACGCAAATTTGCATATCTTATGCAAGCCGAAATATCTATTCTACCACTTAGTTCCCCTCAAGATAGCAACACCTATAATTGACTCACGAGTTACCGCCTGTATGCTAAGTTAGTTAAATAGACTTATTATTCAGCGGAGATCGGCATGGAGATGTGCGGGATAGAGAGGCATGTATGCGGGCTAGATGTGCGGGATAGAGAGGCATGTATGCGGGCTACACTGTCACATAAGGATATGGCCATTCAGTGATCTTTTTGGCATATTTCCGTATAATATTATCCTCACTGAAGATGAACAGAGAGCGGTTAACGGTGAGGCAGCTCTGTCTGACAGGAATGGGGTTGTAAATAGCCATGGTCCGGGCTCTCTGGGCCATCGTCTGCTTGTACATCCTCTGGACCCCCGGAGGCCGGCTGGCCCCTCTGGCCGGACCCGCGGGACAGCCGCCTCCATAGCGGCTGGGCAGTTCGTCTTCAAAGCGAGCCATTCCGGGAGAGTACAGATCTTTCTGGAGAAACCAAAACTGACACCAGAAAAGAAGTGGAGAAGAAGAAGCATCACAACACACACTGTCGTCCCGTCCCCCGAGTCCTTTGGGTGCGTGTGTCGTCCGCCAACAGGAGAGTCAAACATTCACAAACAAACACGAACAGGGAGGCTCGTTTTCATTTGTCTGTCAGCTCGTCTCTGCTACTGCTTCCCATGCTGTCACAAGTGAAATTGTTGCTCAAAGTTTAGATGACAAGACTCCATGATGCATCATTTTTTCATGGGTGTTCCTCTTTCGGTTCACTGCCCCGGTCCTCCTCCCTCCGGAGGAGCTGGAAGATTCTGCCGTCAGCGGGTAAAGTCCATGCTACACGGGCAGCGCCTCCCACCAAACCCCTGGTACAAAATCAGCAATTTAACACCAAAGCTTTGAGGAAAAATAGCGAGGCGTCAGCGTTGAATGTCAAGAAAGATTTTCCTCCAGAAAGCGTCCAAAAAAATCACTTCTGTTGCCCATTAAGACTCGTTTCAACTCTGGGATGCCAGTGAGTGATTCCCGCTCCAGTTAAGAAAAACACGCAGTTTCTTTATATCGTTAAACGCAGAAAAATCACGGGCACAGGTGTACGGGTTACCTTACCGGTAACGAGCCGCTGATGTGAATGTAGAGACTACTTTTTCAACCGCTCCTTATCCAGAAAAAAACCCACGTGATCAAGAAGACGCCCGCCAGTGGCTCCACCTGGACCGGCCCTGTTTCCATAGCAACAGGGAGGAGAGAGAGAGAGAGGGAGAGGGAGAGGGAGCCGCGGCCACGCCGGTGTAATGCCGAGAAATGCATGCCTGCCGAGAATTGCATGCAACTCGGAGGACAATGCACATTTTGGGAAACTTGCGCAGGCTAATGGAAATGCGTCTTCTATGGAGTCTACAGAATAATGACACTTAACTTTATGAAGTGTAAACTCCACTAACTTTGTCATCACAGATCTGCCCCCTCAAACAAGATGTAGGCCTACACCGTTTTCTAACACTTCCACGAAGTGCATGCAATTCTTGAAAGGGATGCATTTCTCGTCGTAACACCGGCGCCTACTGTAGAGACTTTTAATTAACCAAAAAGAGTATGTTCATGATTGAAGTCCATGAGCCTGCTTTATTATTAAAGTCAAAATGTAGGGTGAAGTCAGCTAAAATGGGCCACCTTTTGGTAAAAGATGTATAAGACCATCAAATAAGCTATGCATGATATCTAATTATATTTTGATAAATTGGCATGGGTCTCTTGAATAATTATTTGTTAAAAAAATGTGAAAAGGTATAATAGTTTTTTAATTATGAGAATTAGAGTATCAGCAGGGTCCCTCTTGAGCTACAACAGAGAACACAGCAATTTCAACTGAATTAATTTTAACTATAACAGTAAATTGACACGAACAATAATGTCTTTGGTGTTCTACAGTAACAACACAATAAATATATTTCATAGAACAACAAGTTGAACAGATATTTAATTGAAAAATGCATTAAAATGAACTAATCATGTTGTATGGATTGAATTTCAGGACAATAGTCTGTGTGTGTGTGTGTGTGTGCCACACTGTATAGCCATTTCATGCACAAAAGTTGAACAATATTTAATTGAAAAGCACATTTAAAAATGAATGTTGTATGGGTGTGTTTCAGCACAGGTGTGTGTGTTTCTGCATGTTCTGTCAAAAAAGTGCCAAACACCAACCCCAATCTGTTTTGTGCTCTCAATTTCTTTGAAAAATGTGTGGCCCATTTTAGCTAGCTAGTTAAGGTAAAATGGGTCAGTACCTAAAATGACTTTTTTCCACAAAAATCAAAGTTTCTATTTAAATTACATTTATTTATTTGAAAGAGCATGTAAAAACATTGTTCATAATAATTTTGCTTTATTGGTAAGCTTACTTATAATTGCTTTATTAACCTTATTAATAATAAATGAAATTTTCTATGTCATGCACACTTACCATAACATTTCTCCGACATACTTCTTGTAACACTCTGCCACCCCCCCACGAGCAACCAAGACCAATCAAAACTGTTGTTACATGTGAACCAGTGTTGTAGCAACAATGCAAGATCATTTATTGTGATTGGCTGTACATTTTCGAAGGGCTATGATGCGTCAACCTTATTTGGCCCATTTTACCTGATGGCCCATTTTACCTGACTTCACCCTACTAAATGTATTAATCATGAAAGGCAGCAATATAACCGAATAAAACCCACCACACAAATAGTTTACGTCGGACACTAAAACAGTAAATGAACACAATTACCGCTCTGTATTTTCAAAGTAAAACGAGTAAAAATCTGCTGCATCAATTGTTTGTGACAATATGTAGGCTTTCATCAAAGACCCATACGTCAAGTAGGCTAATAGAGTTATTATTTTAAAGTTGTAGGCCTAATACAGTTGCAAAAATGATTTTTCGTGGAGAGTCAAAACTTAACATTAGGCCTACTTTACCTTATTTTATAAAATGAATAACACTATCAACATATAGTATACTGTAGAAAATAAGATAGCATGCGTGGTAATGGTACAGCCTGTTCTGTGTTACAAAAGCTTAAAAAAAAAACGTCTCCATCCTTGGATCTTCTTCAGGTCAGACTGTTTGAACCCAAATCTTTATTAATACATCATACAAAAACATATCATACAAAGAGCCTATTTGTTTCAGCTGCTGAGGGAAATTTAAAAAAAAGTTTTAAAGTAGGCTATTTGAAGCTACTGCAACATGTCTTGTAATTTTGCAAATCATTAATAAATATTGATTGACAGAACATGCAGACGGGCGAAGGCGATGCAAGCTAAAGCTTATTACAGGGTCATGAAATTGTTATTGCTAATTTGCTAAAACGTTTGATTGAAAGACAAGTTTCCCACTAAACAAAATCATTTAAGTGTTAGTTAAGGTCATGCTACTATTTGAGGATTTGATATTGTCTGAAACAGATAACATTTTTAAGCTGAAGGATGCTAGCACCAAGTCACTACCTATTAGGCACCAGAATTTGGGACAGCAAGGCAGCAGCAATTCCACTTCCAGGACTTCATTCGAACATAAAATTCTCCTAGTTACCTTTGTAAATTAGTGGTTATATTTAACTATACTGAGTATGAGACAAGACATAGTTTATTGAACTACAAATAAAGGAAAGGGAATTTTCAAACACAAACTAAACTTCAGTATATCACCGGAACAAGCCATACATTAAAGAGGACATATTATCCCCCTGTTCCACCTTTTCAAACAGTCCCCTGTGGTCTAAATGAAACATCTGTGCTGTGCTTTGGTCAAAATATAACAAGAATCAAGCACCAGAGGAGGTTTGTGACCCTGTATAAACCAGCTCTCTCAGAACGCTCTGTTTTGGTGTGTGTGTCTCTTTAAATGCAATGAGCTCCCCCTGAGTTTCACAGTAGACATCACTCCTCTGTAGTGAGAATAAAAATGGCAGACCTGCGCAAAAGTTCTGCTCTAGGCTGGGGTTGGAGTCAACGGGTGGAGATACCAGGGGAGGGGAGGGGATTTTTTTTTACCAGAATCCAACTTGTGATGTCACAAGTTGAGAAAATTTGAAACGGAGCACTTTTCTCTGTGTTGTAAGACTTATGCAGACCACAAACAAAGGACTGGATGGATTTATTTCAAATTTTGTGGGTCGATAGACACTCAGGTTACCAAATATATGTTCAAAAACCCTGTCAAAGAGGATTTTTCATAATATGTCCCCTTTAAATCAAACAAGTTACAAGCATTAAGAAGTCATTCTGAAACATACTTAAGGGACACAGGTGTAGTTGCAGTCAGAGCAATCCCGCAGGTAGTAAGGTTACTCCTAGTGCACGGATTCATCACTTCATACATCAGGAGCTACATCAGCTATGCTTAATCACCAGAGGCCCCAGGATACTTGAGTCACAATAAGATATTCTTGCGATTTTAAACATTTTGCGATATGCGAGAATTGTGATGCAACATATTGCGATTTAACTTTTTTTTAACTGCTTATTATGTCCACAAAATCAAACTAAATCAAGAACTTTTTGGTCAAATAAGAAAACATTCTCAGTCTACTCACTTCATTTTTAGTATTTTCTACACAAGGGGAGTCGAGCCCACAGACGGACCAACATGTGATCAAAGTCAAACCCTGTAAAAGGCTGCAGGCACCTCACAATCTGAACTGTTAGTATGTCAGTCTAATGGAACTTTACTGAACACAAACTTGTACGGACTGAACTATTGCAGTAATAAAAAAAAAAATGTATTTGCTATTAATATAATACAAATATAAATACTTGGCGGCCATGAGATGATATATCGGCACACAAAATATCGTGATACTCTGCTGTATCCATTTTATGGAGTTTTGATTATATACTCACCTTAACCACTTTTAATTATGGCTGGCTTCTGAAAATGTTTAGGTGGATAGCTAATGATATTACCACTAGAGGTGGGGGAATGAACCGATTTACGTAAAAATCGAGATTCTTATCTTCTGAGATTTAAAATAGATTCACAACGTCCACCAAAAATGTTTTTGGGGGGGCTAATCAGTCACTCCCTGCTAAGTGCTAAGGCTAGCTCTTTACAGTAACTCAGTAGAATGCCAAATGGAGCAGCAAGAAGTCGTCTCACAGATGACTGCAGTAGATCCTGGAGTATGTACTAATTTATAACTAGACTTTTAATCCAGAATTGTTTTGAATCGTAAAAATAAATTCTGAATCGAATCGTGAGACACCCAAAGAATCCTGGCCCTAATTACAGCCCTTTTTTTTTGATTAACGCTGGAGAAAACATTTGGAAGAACTCAAACAACTGTTGATATTAACCCCACCCAACACCTTTAAGATGAACTGGATCACCAATTGTAGGAGCCATTAAAAAACAGACTAAAAGATGCTTTGAAAATGTGTTTTATTACTAATTAGAGGTAGTAAAAAAGCACACTCATTGATGAAATCAGACTACCAAAAACATTATTTAACTTCATTAATCTACAAATATAACATCTGCGCTACTAAAAGTTGAGTCCATGATTGGTGAGATCATCTGTTAGGATTTGTTAACATTAAAAATAGTTCATCTCATTCCCCCACAGAGGATTTCTGTCTAGTGGTAAACGATGTGTCTCCATATGGGACAGTCACATAAATATGAATCTCATCGGTGTTCACCTCGTCACAGGCAGTGATTCTGACATTAAAGAAGCCTCAGCAGTAAAATGTGTCCTGACAGAAAGGTGAGAGATCCGTGTGATTCTGGTAGTTTCTATGTGCTGGCAGCTGAGTGGCGACACTTGAGAGAGCCACAATGGCAGCTGAAAAACTTGCTCTTCACCCTCCAGTAGTGATCGCCATAGTCAAACCTGGTGAAGAAGACACGTGTGTCCATTTAAATACCTTTTTTAATGAAATCTTTCTATTTAAAACAGTAACATATGAAAGAGTATTAAGCCATTAGATGATTAAAGGTCATGTTTGAAGATTTTAGCTGGTTATGAAACAAACTTTAATTAATACTGATGAGGCTTTTTGAGCTACAAAAGAAAACTGAACCATCAGGAAGAAGATTGTCCATTTGTTTGTTTTTTTAATGCCTGAAATCGCTGCAGAGACAGCTCTCAGGAGGTTTCTCCACCACTCACCCGATCTGCTCTCCAGCTTTGATGGGTCTGCTGGAGAAGAAGGCTATCCTGGGAAAGCGTAGATCCTGGTGCATGGTGAACACCCTCACGGCCAGCAGGTTGGGCTCACACAGATGGTTGATGAAGCGGCCGATGTTGCCAAAGAGTCTTGCATCGATACAGTGAACATCTCCCACCTGCGCCGGAGGATGGTAAAATGGACAGAGTTACACTTAGATCATGATTAAGCCATGGACCTGATTTCACTCTTTAATCTGGTGGAATGGAGACCCAAACAAACTAGCTGAGAGAGGCAGTGGTAGACCAAAAAAGCTGCAAGGTCAAAGTAATGTGTCCATCAATGGTGTCTGGTGGTTTTAAAAGGAGCATTGTTACAGCTGTTTCTCAAACGCCCTATTTAGCCGTTTCAAGGAGCGATATTTACGCCCCCTGAGAAGTTTCACCTTCAATCTGAATGTGGCTGAGGGGTAATGGGGGGGCAAAGTGATCCCCCCCTCTGTACAGTCTTTGGAGGTAGAAACAGAGGCGTTGAGAGAGTGAAGAGCATTGTCTGATTTTTTTGTGTTTATGTGGAGCTCCTGCTGTGCCCTGCTTCCGCAACACCAAAAACGCAATGTGAATTTACAGACTGGGACACCAACCATTACGCCGTCGCGGAATCAAAATGTACGTACAAAGACGTGATGACGGCTGAGCTTAGTTACGGAAAGGACTAAGGTTGTTGCTCTCTAACAAAAAGGCGTCTCTGTAGGAGTCTTCTTCTATAACGTTGCCAGAACAACAATCCGAGCCTCTCAGTGACAGATCGTTTGGTGGCTGTCGCCTGCAGCAATCTCAAACTTTTTTATGTTACATGTGATTTCTGAACACTTGTTAGAAGTCTGCCATAGTACTGTTAATAATCTCTCATCATAAAATCAACCACAGAGGGTAAAACCATGAATGATGCTGCTGGTCATTAGTGCATGAAGAGTAGAGTGATGATTGGATGAGAAACTCCACAGTGCCACCTAATTACCAAACATAAAAACACAGCTTTGTACAGTACATTATTTTTTTTCCTGTATATTTCATTTAATTTATTTTCTTTAAATGTATGAATTTATTTGAGGAAGATTCACCTGTTTGCTCAGTTGACAATATTCAATAAACGTCTGCCTTCTTTGTGCTTTGAAACTTGTTTAATACATAGACTAGATATACAAACTTTAGAACTTGTGCACTTACCAAATGACAATAAAACCTACACATACTAATGTTTATATCATCTGCCTCTCTTCTATTACTCTAAATGTGATTCTACAAATGACATCATGGAAACCATTTATGTGAAAATAAACATCATTACATCCTCTAAAGCCTGGCTCACACCGCAGGAGCATCTGGCCGATTTCAGGTCGGGATTTCTTCTTCCTGACAATCGCGGGGTCGTTCCCGACTCGAGGCTTCTCGGAACCGATTATCTTACCAGATTATATTGTAGTGGGAGTCGTATAAAGATCCAATCTTAACGTCCCCAATCTGCTCAATGATCGTCGGGGACGCCCCGATTTATTTCAAACATGTTTGATATTTAGAATTTAAAATCTTGACGATAACGTCATGAAAGGGTCTGGCAGAAGTCGTGTGTGACTAAAATAGCCGCGAGAGACGAGGGAGGACAGTAATAAGTGGATAGTTGTGGCGACCGGCCGCAGGACGCAATCTGATAGGTGCGCTGGACCACTGTATGACAGTTACAATCTGACCTCCAGCTCTCACTGAAGAATATACAACCCAGACATTTCTTCACCCAAAACTTGTTTGTTTATGTTTTTAAATGTGTTTTCCTCTCTGCACAAAGCATTATAATCGCACATTTAACTGCCCACTCCGTTGTTTACATGAGGTCACAAGAGGTGGAGCGTTCCTCCGTCAGGCACGATAATCATAATGAAATCCTGTAGTGTGCGATGTGCCAAGATTTTCATAGAAAAATATTTCTTAAGATTCTCCTTGTGTGTGATGCCACCCGAATTCAAAATCAGGAAGGATGTTCAAACTTGTGCAGTTTGAGCCAGGCTTAAGGATAAAGAAAGAAAACAGGAACACCATGCTAGCTGTTGCAGTTGTTCTGCCCCTCGCTGACAGTGAGTGAGTGTAGGATGCTTCACAAATAACTCAATATTAGTGAAACTTTCAGCAGGAATCAGTTGTGACGGTGAGAAACTTTATGAAAATTAAATTAGAAACCACATTCAAAGAAACACTATGTTAGCATTGTGTCTGCAGGAAGCTGGGCTCTCTTACATGTTATCATTTTCTTCTCTAATGTCACAGAAAAGTTGGTTAACACTTTGTACAGGTGTGCACTTAACTTCTATAACCAACATGTTATCACCTATCACAGCCTTTAACATGTGGAAACAGATTCGGTCACCTTGTTGTCGAGGGTGAAGAGAAAAGAGTCGTTCTCTCTCTTATCGGCCTCTGCGTCAGTGATGATCTCCCCAACGTACCTGTGGAAACATCAGGGTTTTGTTTCAATCATTTATCTTTAATAAACACCGACTTGGTTTTTTGACTTTACTACAGCATGTCCTCACTCGCAAATAAATGTTCCCTGAGGGATGTCTTGCATGGCTCTGACTCCCCAGCCCATCTTCTGAGTCCTGAAGAGCTGCAGCCGCACTCTGAAACAGAGAACACACAAAGCGCTGACATCACAATGTCTGTCAAATGTTTGCCCTGAATTCTGGCTGAAGCTTCAAAGCAACAAAAATAGTATTGCAGACAACCAAATACTGATTTAACTACGAGCTGGATATTCCGACATGGATCGGCATCTGATGAAGCTTTGAAATAATCACAATTAAGCTTTCTGCAAGATGGTGAGCAGTCCTATGAAGAACAGAGATGCAGGGCGTCTGATCCGGGGGAACTGATTTTGCCCTTGTTCAACAACTTCAATTGTTGGAACATGATCTGGGTGACAATTGGTACAAAAACTGCAGATGTGTTGATAAAAACAGAACTAATATTCATGACTCCTGGTCCCACCGGCTCCTGTTGACTGTTTATCCGGCCTCCTCCCCACATGATGAATACTGAAAGTGAGTCCTATCTCAGCAAACATTGAAGCCTCTATTCTGCAGCTAAAAGGCTCCCACTCAAGGTCCTTTTTCCACATTGACTTAACAGCTTCAGATGTGTCAAAACGCCATACAGAACTACTAAGATTTGCATCAGGAATTGTGAATTGCAATCGGATTTCTGATGCCACAAAAACAGATACAGAGTGACTTTAAGTTCATTTAACAGCAGCTTGATTTGATACTAATGTTTTTGTGGCAAACTGCAGAGAAAAGAGCGTCTTTAAGAGCTGAAGCAGATGTTTAATAACTTAGGGCGCACTCACACTCCGTACTGTGCCAAAGCAAGTTTGACCCGAAGTCCAGTTCATTTGACTAGTGTGATGGAAGAGGTGTGCTTTGGCACGGTACAGTTGCTCATACATGAGCACAAGTACGGGTAAAACACGTGAACATGAAGTATATTCAAACCCCGCCTTCCATCATCAAGAAATCCCAGAGTGTCACGGCTGTATCTGAAATGATTCACAATAAGCCACCAAGTCAGTAAAGTAGCTGTCATGTTCTCTGATGCGAGGACATAGACTCGACCACGCATCGTTTTTATTCATTTATTTTAAGTCCGTCTGTCTCGTAAACTAAGCACGCTCTAAGATTACGTAAAGCCATGCATGTGTTGTGTTACGACGTTACGTACGAGAGGTAACCGTGCTCAGGCCGGGTTAGTTCTGGAGCAGTGTGAGTGCAGGCCGGCGGGGGAATGGGGAAGGGGGGACAATTGTGCTTCAGCTAGGTATGGGGCAACCGTGCCAAGTGTGAGTGCGCCCAAGTCTTTTTGGTTTAGAGTTTTCTTTCACTTCTACCTTCCTGCTCTCGCTTTTCCTCCAACAAAATGCAGAATCTCTTTTCTAATCTGCTATTTTAAAGCCAAATAAGAGCTACATTTGCTGATTTCAGTCATTCCTAAAGCAAAGTTTTACATTTTTTTCTGCTGCGTCATATAAAAAATCTTTCCACTGTGATACCTGGGGAGATTTTATTAGAGGAAATGCAGCAGCATACAGGGGAGGATCGAAGAGCCACAGGCGACACCTTGTAAAGTGGAACAGCTCACCTCAGCCCATTCTGGACCACTCGGTTCCTGCAGGTCCTCCAGCACGAGCAGGCGTGGTGACACTCAAACAGCACCGGGGGCTCGTGCTGACAGAAGTCCAGGGGGAGTCGACCCTCCTACACAAACACCAAGAGTTACAGATACTGAAGGATTATTTTGTTATCTGATAGATGTTATCAGATGTGTTCAGAGAGCCAGAGGTTTGAATCTGGATGTCAAGCAAGAAAGAGACGGGACAAACAAAAAAAATAAAATAAAGTAAGGTAAGTGCGTGTGTGTACTTACACTGTCGTACCAACACCGCAGACTGAGCTGACCACACACACAGGTACTGGAGGAGCAGTCGTCTGTACAGCTGCAGTGCTGAAGGACACAATCAATCAGCTTTTATAAGTCGTAAGTAATGTTTAAAAACAGATTATACAGAATATAGAGCAGACAGCACTTCCTGCTTTGTGCTGGTTTGATTAAGTTCTCTAAACTCACAGTGTTAACAGTGTGGTACATTTCTGCAACATTTCTAACTGAGGAGGAAGTTTGCAGCAGCATGAGGTCAAAGAATGAGACGGGTGAAACCAGCTGGTTAGTTTGTGTCTAAATTCTTTTCAGACTTTAGTGCAGAATTGAAGACATAAAAGCAAACAAATAACTCCTTCATAAGGATGGATACTGAGGACTAAATCCTCCGCTGACTTACACTCAGTAACTGTGTGTTTACTCTGGGCCTTTGAGTTTTAAGAGGGGAGACACAGATACTTCATCAAACAATATTCACTGTCTATAAATCTGTAGACAAGCAGCTCGACTCTAAGGGCTACAGCTAATTTGTCCCCATTGCAGTCCTATTTTCAATTGGGGGCCACACTTAACTGCAATAGCAGCCCATATGGATCTCATGGATACTTACGTTTGTTATCTGTGATGTGAAAACAACAGATTTCTACAAAGTCAGCGAAAAGGAAAGTTTGCGTCCTGCTCTTATTCAGTTATTAAACCCCAACTACACCATGAAGAGTCTCCTCTGTCTGTCTGCGGGCGATCTGAGCAGCCAACAGCAGAGCAGTTTTTAACGTAGGATTACTAAAAGAGGTTCAGAGGAGGTCTAACTATCTATCACTGGAGAATAGAGCGACAGACATGAGTCACGCTGCCCTCCGTTTCTGTCAATTGGAAGTTAGTCATGCCGTTGCTTAAAACAACTTAAAAAATAGAGTCCAGGGATTAGACTGACAAAATTGATGATTCTTCTCATCAACCTTTGGAGGGGAAACCTTCATATTTTTTCATTTTACAAGAGGTTCACATGTTTCCTAAAAACAGGCTGAGCCCTGCAGTTTGTAGCAAACATTTTAGACAACAAAGCAGCTCTCTGACACAGAGGGTGAAGATATATCCACTTTGTGAGCAGGACACAGTCATTGTTGTTTTTGACTCTGCACATGGGATTCACAGACAATAACAACAATATAGAATATAATCAAAGTGATTCTCTGAATACACTAGAACAGATATTAAATGCGTGTCTTGTCCCGGCCTCTTCGGAGCACTGTAATAAAGTTTACAGACACCTGAAGTCTCACCTGTAAGTGAGTGATGTCCTTGTCTATGTTCAGCAGGGAGGTGACACAGTTGTCGGGGACGTATTTAAAGTTTTCAGGACACGGCTCGCTGTCGACGCCGTTGATGCAGGTGATCGGAACGGCCTCATAACCCCGAGAAATATCCCTGAGAAGAGAGAAAGAAGTTTATTTTTTAGATTCAACATTTTAAAAAGGAACATAGATTGACCATGAGAAAATCAGATGAGGGAATGAAGGCTGTGGTGCAGACTGTCTGTGTGTTTGAACAGAGGTAGAGTTAGTGAGATTAGCCTAGCTTAGCATAAAGGCTAAGTGTCTACAGACGATGTATTCAAGTAGAATTTAAATGACGTTTTAATCACAGCAACACATACAGCAACGGTACGGCAGCTTTCAGTAGCAGCTCCCGCTTCCTTATGCAGCGGCCTTTGACGTAACATCCGGTGTTTTGTTTTTGTTTTTTAACATTTATTTTTCGGGGCTTTTTTTTAGTGCCTTTTTATTTTAGAGATAGGACAGTGGATAGAGTCGGAAATCAGGGAGAGCTAGAGAGTGGGGAATGACATGTGGGAAATGAGCCACAGGTCGTATTCGAACCGGGGCCGCCCGCTTGGGCGACTATAGCCTCCGAACATGGGGCATGCGCGCTAACCACTATGCTACCTGTGCTACTTGAGCTGATGATGTTGGCTCGATTTTGTTTATCAAGGAGGCTAGCCAAGAATCATAGTGCATAAAATAAGACCAACAAAGAAGTCAGAAGGATTGGTCTATCTTCATATGTTAGTGTCTCGGCTGACAATGAAAAGTTTGCCGGAGTCAGCTTGGCTTATTCTCCCACAGACAGGATGGATATATCTGCCAGCAGTGACTGTTGTTAGAGCCATGTCACGGAGAATGGGTCTATAGAAACATGACTTTTTTTAACGTCATTGTTTTTTGTGTTACTTTCGTTTGTTCAGTGTTTTATTAGAAAGGCGTGTACAGAGGTCTAAACCCACAGAGGGGACAAAACCAATGAAAAACAACCAGACAGAGATGAGAGCAGACAGCAGACAAATAACAGTCCTATACATGTAATATTAAAAAATCAACATTAATATGATGATATAACCCAGCCAACGCACACACAGCAGGGTATCAGTGTACCTGCTGAGGACCCTCTCCCCCTGACAGTCCCGTCCTCTCCGCGCGTCAGTCAGCCTCTTGTTGGTGTTGAGGGCCGTCCAGACTTTGGAGCCGTGGACGCAGCAGTCCAGGGCCGTCTCCCCCTCCCTGTTCCTCTTATTGACGTCAGCTCCTCGAGACAGAAACAACCTGCAGAGGGAGGAAGTAAGAAGTCGGAGGACCAAATATAACACAGTCCACTTAAAAACACAATAAGCTGATGTATGAGTAATGTGGGGATTCTGGGGCTGAAACAAATATCCTGCAGATATTTGTCGACTAGATTAGTCAGACACATCAGAGCCAACAGTACCTGTATGTCAAAACTTGAACAAAGTTGGTTAACTCTTAAAGCTGAACCATATTTGATTTTTATTATGTCTTTAAAAACCATGAAAATAAATGTAGTGCCTTAATACCCTTCTTTTAGGTGTAACCAGAGGCGCTTCTTGTCAATCGGCATGGTAGGCAAATGCTTGGGGCCCCAGACCAGTAGGGGGCCCCTGAGGGCTCACAAACTTAAACCAAAGCAGTGACCCAAAATGTGCAAGTTTTGCAATGACAGTAGGAAACCTCCCTTAGGGGTCCCCATCTGATAACACTCTCTATGCCCTGTGTAAAAAGTTTTTCAATGAGCAGACAAAGATCTCTGTCTTCTTGTTAAGTTAGCTTCAACATTAAATCCAGTCCCATCATTATTCTGGCTTTAAATAAATGTCCGTAATTTTGGTTTTAACAAGATGTAATTTAACCATTTGTCATTTAGAAACTTCTTTTTATTGTGTTCACAAAGAATTAAATTAAATGATTTCTATAGATGGATTGTAATTCAGCTTCTCCAAAGACAGCATGAAGCTCTGCAGCCAGCAGAGAATTCTGCAGTTTACTCTTATTGGTCGTGTTATCTGACATATTAATGAAACCATTCCAAAGTCTAATCATTTCACATTTCCTCCTTATTGATCTAGAAATCAAACCCATATCGCCCTGAGCAGCTAAAGAAGGAGCACATTTATGTTTTGTATGGAATCTGAAATCGTGCTTTCTTTAAATCCCCACATCACGGCAGCATCATTCAAAAGAGGAGAAACACATGCATCATAGAGGTGTGTGGAAGTGTAACATACTGGAGGCTATATAACCCAAGAAAACTTTGTTTCCAGAGTTTACACTCACATCACACACTCCAGGTGGTTCTCTCTGGCGGCGACATGGAGTGGTGAGTCACCGTGAACGTTGATGGCGTTGAGGTCACATCGAGCCTCCAGCAGAGCCTGAGCGACGTCATCGCAGCCCGACAGAGCCGCCCAGTGCAGGCAGACATTCTCCTCCTGAACACGGAGCAGAGAGGGTTTCAGTACAGGCGGCGTGTTCTGAGAGAGGCGGGGCTTTCTGAAGTACGGGATTAATAACACAGCCTGCGTAACGTGAAACTGTATGATTTATTTTGAGTCTTCAACATTTTGGATGAATTGCCCTGAAGTTTGGTTCAGGGTTTGCAAAACAGTCACTTTAATCTGGCATGCAGCGCAGTTATTTAAACAAGTATATTTTGAAACCACTTTGACTTTGTTGTTTAAATCTTCCCCCATGGTCAATTAAACTTTAGACAGTCTCCCCTCCCACCACAGGCGAGTCAGTCCTGTTAATGCACCGATTGACATGCGATTCATAGAGTCGACGAGGAAAGCAGAACAAACAGAGCATGCTTTTACAACCACATAAAGAAAACTTAACTCTTCTAAATTATACCTTTTAAACACTAAATAAATGTATACAATTATAGGAAATAAACAACCACCACAACACAAAGCACACCCAACGAGAAGCTTTATCTCACGGCGCCTCATGTGGCCAAACAGGAGTGTGACCGACGGAGTAACTCTACAGATCAACATCTGCATTCAGTTCACGAAGGGTAACTCAGTACTTTAGGTTTTGTTAGCTCATGTGAGCTTTCTTGCTAAAACAGTAGATCTTGTAAAATAACATAGTGAATTAAATCAGTTCGTTCGTCGTGTCTTTCAGGGCTGATCCGACACGTTGGTAAATAGTTTTATCAACAACTAACCTGTACAACAAATACAAGTTACAGCTCGTTGGCTAAACTTAGCTTGCTTGCTGATTAAACAGCCTTACAGACGGACATTTACACAGAACAAAAAAATCATGGGCTGCTCTCTTCCCTCACTCCAAGACATCACAAACACACGCTGCCTCTCCAGAGCCGAACACATTGTTACAGACAGCTGCTGGACTCAGGCAGCACGACGTGTCACCACTGTTTTCCCCCCTGGACATTCTCACTCTAATCAATACACAAAGCAAACTGCTGTATTACACTCTCACAAACCTTCACTACAGCTTTATTTTCCACTCAGCAATAAACGACTAAAACCATGCAATAACTTATGATGTGGACTGTGGCATCTAATGACTTCTGAACTTTAGATCTACCACGGCTACTTTCTCGCCACTTTGACTCTCTGGTTATTTATTCAGATGTTGGTTTTTGTGGTAGATTGTTTGTTTTTTTCAAACGTCTGTTTGTGGGGCGGCTGTGGCTCAGGGGTAGAGTCTGTCGTCTCTCAACTGGAAGCTCAAGGGTTCGATCCCATGCTACCTCAGCCACATGTCAGATGTGTCCTTGGGCAAGACACATAACCCCGACTTGATCCCGCTGCTTCGATGGCGGCGTATGTACTGTATGTGTATGAATGGGATGAGTTAATACTGATGGTCACTTTACATATCAGCCTCTACCCTCAGTGTGTGAATGTGTGACCTGCAGTGTAAAAGTGCTTTGAGTAGTCAGAAGACTAGAAAAGAAATATACAAGCTCAAGTTCATTTACCATTTCTGTGAATGTGCTTGTCTGTGCAAATATGTTTAACACTGTACACATGTGAGTCCTTTTAACTTCTACACACCAACCAGGAGAGGCGCTCTTAATCCTGCTGTATCCTGTTATACCTTGACAATGAAGGCATAATACCATCTGGATGAATACGAAAGTTGGCTGGCTTGACCGAATGACTTCACCAGCTCATAACAACTCTGTTTTAAGCATGTGTGTCAAAACACTGGTTTAGTAGATATAGGGTTGCTTGCAACACTGATCTGTCTGTACACGTGTCAATCAATGTTGTTGCCAAGGATGTTGCTGTTTTTACCAATAGAAAAACATCACTAATGCCCCACCAGTCAAAGTTCAACACTGATTTGTCTGTACACGTGTCAATCAATCTCTTGTTGAGGCTGTTGCTTTGCCTAGCTTATCATACTAACAGGAGCTGCTGCGTGACAACAGGTAGACGAGCTGTCCTGCTGAAAAGAGAGTCAGCGTTTTTCCAAAGAGCTCCAGGAGACTGACAGCTTCCTAAAGTATCAGGCAGAGAATATGCTGCATTTTGCGTGATAAATAAATGAATATGTTCTGCAATGCAATCCTTATTGCCTTTAATGGTGTTAAATAATGCAATTTTTAAAGAGGACATATTATCCCCCTTTTCCACCTTTTCAAACAGTCCCCTTTGGTCTAAATGAAACATCTGTGCTGTGCTTTGGTCAAAATATAACATGAATCAAGAACCAGAGGAGGTTTGTGACCCTGTATAAACCAGCTCTCTCAGAATGCTCTGTTTTGGTGTGTGTGTCTCTTTAAATGCAATGAGCCCCCCCTGAGTTTTCCCGGTGACATCACTCTTCTGTAGAGAGAATAAAAATAGCGGACCTGCGCAAAAGTTTTGCTCTAGGCTGGGGGTGGAGTCAATGGGTGGAGATACCAGGGGAGGGGAGGGTAATTTTTTTAACAGAATCCCACTGTGATGTCACAAGGAGAGCACATTTGAAACGGAGCATTTTTCTCTGTGTTCTAAGACTTATGCAGACCACAAACAAAGGACTAGATGGGTTTATTTCACATTTTGTGGGTCGATAGACACTCAGGTTACCCAAATAAATGTTCAAAAACACTGTCAAAGTGGATTTTTCAGAATATGTCCCCTTTAAATAAAGTTTTGGTTGATCTTAGGAGACTTGATTCGACCATCACTTTCATGGTGTTCAGTGATGAAAAAATCAAACTGTACCATGAGCTCATACATGTGGGTTTGTGGTTAAAATAAAGTGTCCCTATATGGAGGTTTGAAAAGATGATCATCCTTACTGCATCACTGGTGCAAAATGTCCACATAGCACCTTTAAGGGGATAAGAATCATTTGATACAGTATTTAAAAAGTGATGAAGTGCTTTGACATCCTTCCACTCTAAGTAAGAAGTACCTCTAATTTTTAATCACCTCGTAAAATTCCTGTCTAGGCTAAAGGTGACACTTTCTCCTGTACTGTTAATGAATTTCACTCAGTTAAGTGGTTAAAAATATCATGCGTCCCCAGAGATCACACTTCTCAGAGAGCTGACTTTGATGAGCTGCAGGGCTGTTAGGAGTGTGAAAACAGAGTGTAATGGGGTGTGTGTGATGTGAACGTGAACAGCGTGTTTTGTGTGCGCTGACCTTGTCTCTCATGTTAACGTCGGTCCCTTTGCTCAGCAGCAGGTAGACCAGCTCTTTGTGCTTGTACTCGATGGCCCAGGTGATGGGAGTCCACCCCCCGTCATCCTGCGCGCAGACAAAACTGTAACACTGCTGCAAAGAACTACACAACACTTTCATCGACGCGTGAGCTGTTAGACGCTGTGAGTGAGTGATGCAGAGTGTGTCTTTGTGACTCCTTGAAAACACAGCATTTGACCGAGAGGACAAGGCTTCCGTCCTGCTTCACACAGATTATTGTGTGACCGAGGTGCTTTATTGTTGGCTCGCATTGGGTTGTCACGTCTTTTTTTTGATAGGCCAGAAAAACTGTGACCTCATGAAGTATTTTATGAAGATAATCTTCATCTAAATTTGCAGATTAAAGCCTGTCTGATTTTAAATTCACTTTTTAAAGAACTTTTCAGACTGCTTTTTTCGTAAAAGTGCCGTAACTCAGCTCAGCAGGTAACCTGAATCTGTAATTAAGCTTTGATTTATTGACGTTTTTTAATTTTGCTATCATGACAACCCTCTTCTAAACTGAGCCGAACTGTGGCAGTCACCATGTAGACACCATAACTACTTTATGTTCAAGACACTATCCTGGTTTGGTATTAAATAATACGTCGTCCATCCCGGTGAAATTTCGTGTTTTTACAGAGTCCCGTGTGTCTTTACCTGATTGTTGATGTATTTGGATGCCTTGGACAGCAGATGATGGACTATATCATAATGTCCCAGTTTAGCAGCCAGATGCAGACAGGTGAAACCCATGATATCCTGGGATGACAACATGAATCGCAATGAACAACAAAGCATGACTGCCACCTCTATCCAGGTCCAAAAGAAGGAGCACTTTTTATTGGCTTCTGGACTTGGACAGATTTTTAAGAAAAGAATGAACTGATAGAGTTAGATGTCCTGATCCGCCCTCTCGAGCCAAGTTTAGACTTTGAGGGGTTGATTTACATTTTCTCCTTTCTTAGAGGATGGTCAGTTAAGCAGGTCGCTCAGAGCGATCACATATTCATCTTTAACACTCTCCTCTTCTATCATGGTTGCTTCGTTTTTGACGCAAGTGTTGCTAAAGCTACTTCAAACATTATATGTATATATTATTGATATACTTCAGCTCAGTGGGCTTCATTCAAATCTTCATTCTTAATCTCTCTAGGACTCAGACTCGAGTGACTCGAGTCCTGTTTTTCGAGCATTTTACTGCATTCGAACTCAGAAGATGGACAGGAGGACTTATTGATTGATAAAAAACAGTTTCATAGTTTTTGTTCGTCTTTTCTTTAATAAGGCTCTAATGATTCATTCAGTATCGAGTAAAGCCTGACATGTGTGTTCACCTGCACGCGAGTTCGCTCGCCATCTTATGCAGCAGCAGTCCATATGTCATGGAGACGCTGAGTTTGAAGTCATATCACTGGGAATTTAGCAAACACTGTCATACGTGTTTTATCCTGAATAATAGTGGGTGGGTTGCAGGTGTTTGAGTTTATAAGACACCTGCAGTGAACTCACCGCAGCAGAACAGATCAGTCCCCACTTAGAGGTGCACGATGCATGTTTCAGCACGATGCACAGCGCTGTGACTTCATTCATATGTGATTCTAAAGACACTCCAACAGGATCGTTCAGAGTCTTCTCCTAAAGGTCCCACACAGTCAGTGCAGGTTCATACAGTCAAACAGTTTGGAGTGAAGCAGCAGTCGTTCTTATAAACCCTGAGCTCCATCAGATCTACGTTCAACCTTTGATTTGAAGAACTAAACATTTATCAGTCCTCTCTGGAGAGTTTTCTTCTGTCCAGTCAAACTATCACAGTTTATTAAAACAGTCTTCACTTTTATGATACGTGCTGCAGTGACATCACTGCACACATGGAAACATTTACAGCCGCTGTAAACGGCTTCTCTAATCTTTTAAAACCAATATTTGATGAAGACATTTATAGATCAATACAACACAATATAAAACACCTGAAGCCTTCACAGTTTGAGGTCACTTATAGTCATTTAAATAGAATGTATCTCCGTGTTTTCACACCCTCTCAGACTGAGGTATAAAATAAGCATGAAGACCCACATATAGTAGAGAGGTAAAGGTTAGATTAGAGGCATTCGATGGTTCGATGTGCTAAAGTGAAGGACTGAAGCTTACGTTGGAACGGCTCAGACTCAAACTTGAGGACTTGGTCTGGATTAATGTGGACTCAGATTTTTCTTCAGACTCGACTTGGACTTGAACACCGGGGACTCAAGACTCGACTTGAGCACGAGGTTTGGCGACTGAACTACAACCCTGAATGTAAAATGGTTTGTGTTATTTAAGTGTATGTGCCCTGACAAAGAGTTCTTAAATATGAAACTATAATTGCTGCGATTTGAAAATAATAGTGCAGGGACAAAGGACAGAGCAGCGGCAGCAGATGATAGACGGAGAGTGGACTGAGTGATGGATGAAGAAGCAGACGTGTACACTTCAGACTGACAGGTTAAGTACACACCGTGTGAGGTGATCTCACACACTCAGTGTGTGAGGACTCACCTTGTGGCCGACAGCCGCTCCAGCTCTCAGCAGGTACTTCACTGTGTCCAGGTGGTTGTTTTCACAGGCGGCCATGAGAGGGGTTCTCTGCTCCTCATCAAACATGTCCAGGTTGGCTCCCGCCTGTGTAACCAACGATAAAATACATTAAGATATCAATCCATAAAATAAAATACAATACGATTCATACTGTACAGTAACACATGACACAATGTGTCAAATATAGAGATTCTTTTCTTGTGAGATTTTAAATCGATTTACAAAAAAATTGATTTTTTTTTTTGGCTAATCAGTCACTCCCTGCTAAGTGCTAAGGCTAGCTCTTTAACTCAGTAGAATGGAGCAGCAAGAAAGTCAGCCAGTCTCACAGATGACTGGAGTAGATCCTGAAGTACGAACTCATTCAAAAACAGACTTTGATTCATGAATCCAGAATAGTTTGGAATCGAAAATCTATTCTGAATTGTTTGTAACCCAAAGAATCAAAATCGAATTGAATTGTGAGACACCCAAAGATTCCCAGCCCTAATCAAATATGATACAATCTGGTAGTCCGATGAAATACAATGTGATATGAAATACAACATTATACGATTAGATGCAAAGTGAGTTCATTTGACACAGCATGGTTACAAACTGGGTTACAATACTGGGTGTATTTCTTTGGCAGGTTCTGATTATTCTTTTCAACGTCTGACCAGCAGATTTCAATTTACAACTTGCATGGAAATGTGACAAACTGACTGATTATTAACCGTCTATAAGTTGTGCAATAACTGTTTAAATCTGATCTTAAGAAATGGCAAAAACAAGAGCTACTTCCATCGGAAGCGTTTGCCCTCCAAAAAGGTGTCATTGCAGCCGTTTAACCACGTCGCCATTTTGGGGGACTTTTAAAAATGTTGTACCCATTATTCATGTAGACCTGAAAGTATGTCTAAGGACTAGGTTTAAAAAGACCAGAATTTCCTTTAATCACGGCAGAGATAGGAGTCATCTGCTAATTCAAGAAAAGAGATAAACTACTTTTATTCCACGGTGTGCAAGAAGAAAGCAGAAATACATCATACTTAATGAATGGGGACTGATTTTTTTAGTCAGCACTTGATAAATACAGGCTCAGAGGTTCAGAGGCTCTGAGGTGAAGCATGCTCTCCTTACCTGGACCAGCATGTGGCAGATCTCCTGATGACCCTCTGCAGCTGCTGCATGCAGAGGGGTGCATTTGTTTTGGCCGTCCATCAATACGTTTGGGTCTCTCCCATCAACTACAAAGAATAAAAAAAGTGCATGTGTTTGAGTTTTGTAATTGATGCTGTTTTACATCAACTGATTGATTAGTATAGTTACCTAAGAGATGGATGACCTTCTTGAGCTCTCCTTGTTTTGCAGAGACGTACAGCTGTCTGCTCGGGTACTTCACTTTCTTTGGTTTCAGGCTAAAAGATGGATAAAAAGTCTTCATCAATTATTTACATCAAAGGGCAGAGTACCGTGCCACTCTGGACTTCTTTGGAAAACTGATGTCAAAATATTTCAGAGCTCGCTTTACTTCTCATCGTCCAGCGCCGTCAGGATGCTCTCCAGGGACTCTTTAGGTAGTTTATCTGCAGCACTCACAGCCTCGCTCTTTAACCTGCAGAGCAAGCAAAGTTTGTATTTGTAGTTTTAATAAAATGTTTAAAGCCTTTAATATTTTGGGGATTTTAGGGAGGAAGAGTCAGTTTGAGGGAGGACGTTGTGTGTGTGGGTGTTACCTGCTCGGGCTGTCCTCTCTGCCTTTCTGGGGCTCGCTGGTTTTCTTGGCTCGGAGAATCTGTGGGACAGCGGGCGTGTTTGACACCGATGGCAGGGTGGCCACAGTGGGCACAGCGGGAAGTGATGGCCCGGGGTTTGATCTGGGCACGGAGGGAGAAGGGTCGGCCTTTGGTACAGTGACCTCCTTCGCTCCGCTGGCATCCTCCCCGCAGTGAGGACAGAACTTCAGATTCTTCAAGATGGACGCACAGTCCCGGTGAAAGCGGTGGGAGATGCTGCCGTACGGCCTGCACTCCATGAAGGTGCCCTGTGCAGATTTAGCAGGAAAACAATACACTCAGTTCTCTTGTTATCAGCGGTTTCAAACTATTAGCCTAACAAATGGACTGACTGGGAGCTACACACAGAGTCGAACAGTGAGTGAGAGTCATCTCAGGTTGTCTTTTCATGAACTAAGAGAAAGAATCCAAAGTATTCCACTCCCTGACCTCGCTGCTTGATGTTAGCATCTCTGTATTTGTTATAGATCAGGGCGAGGGGCGCTACATGTACAATTCACTTTCCTTTTTAAGGTTAATTTATTCAACAGTATTGATTAATTAATTAACAATCTGTGGTTTTTGTTAATTGAATCATCAACATTGCATTCACATTTCTTTTATTTTGAGTGACAGAAATGGAGAACATGCCTGTCGCTTCATCCACACTATTTCAACTATTTATCACGTCTTATTTATTCTAACCATTTTACATGTTGTCATTTTCAGATGATTCTAATTAAAGTGATCAAATAAACAAAGGAGCACCAAATACTAATGAAGTGACCAGAGGTGCATTATACTATGTACTGTAGGAGGCTAGAGAGGAAGAGGGAGGAGTAAAGGTACACTGCGTACAAGGAAATAAGGAAATGAGGAAATGGAGAAAGGTAACAAGGAAATAAAGATAAAGGACACAAAACACAGGAAGGTTTTAAAGGAGACAAAGAACAAAGAGACGCAAAGGAAAACAGGAACAAGAGAGAACAACGGTGAGGAGAGATTTATAACAAGATAAAACACTTCTCTCTTTTTCTACCATGACTGTGTCATGCTCTAATCTATTCTAAACGGTCAGAGAAAAATCAGGAAGGGATTTTGGCTCTTTTATAAAGAAGGTGATTTCCACCTGGTCCTTCTTGAAAAAGCACTTTTTCCTGAACTGGTATCTTCCTTCTTCTTTTCTCTCGTTATGATAACCTCCAATTAGGAAAATGACCACTATCATCATTTCCTTAATAGGTCTTTAAGAGATTCACACTCCCACCTGGTCAAATACCTGACACAACTTTCTTTGCACAACAGTGCCCTCCAATGGCCTGCTTTATGTTTTGGTTCTTTCCTCTTCTTTGTTTTCATTGTGTTTGAACTAATAATTTTTTTTTTGGGGCTGCTTAAAGGGATACTTCACCCGTTGAAACATGAATCTGTATTGACATTGGGTCATATATGTAGTAGAAATGTGAAATGAATGTTGAAGTTGGTGCCTTCTTGACCGAGAAAAGGCAGAGAGTGTCTTTTTGGCTCATGTGGATGAAAGACAACAACTACCAGAATGCACAGCCTCGCAGGCCACTCCCACTGAAGCTACGGTGCTCTATTTACAGTCTGTCTACAACACATACGGCCGTTTCCTCTACTGATTCAGAGATTTCTTCCAGAAGGAATTGGCATCTTAGAAATTCCTGGCAGCAAGCGGACTCTATGTCTGTGTCCATAGGCAAACAGTGAGAGCATCGACACCACCAGTCTGCCCCAGCTCGAGCCGGCCCCGGCTCCTTGTCCTCACAGCCGCTGACAGGCAGCAGCCGCCTCGCGTTTCAGATTACATAATTTACATATTAAGCAATACTACAAGTCTGTTGGGCAGTGGGCCCATCAGAGGATAAACCTTCATAGAGGCAAATAAGGTGGTGAACAAACACATCTGGAATGACCTACCCAAACACTTCATCCCCTTCATCCATATCAGTTTGAAGTTGAAACATTTTTCGCCATTGTCAATTCTTCTCAGCTTTCTACACAGAACCTGTTAGCATAGCTTCCTAGCAAGATGGCGGATGTTGCTTTTAGATTCTGGCAGTGAAGCCCCGCCCACTGATCTGTAATAGGTCTGTAGCTTCAGTGGTCGAAAACATGAGGAACTAGCGATGTAGTTTCACCCCCTCTAACCAAAACAGCCTCCGATGACGCAAAATGATGATTTTTGCATCATCGGAGACTCCTTTTCAGAAAAGAAATAAGGAGCTTTCCCGTCTCAGGGGAAAATGAGGGCGGGATGCACGACCATTCAAAAATACTACCAGGTTTCTAATGATACAAAGCTTAATGCAAATGAGTGAAGTATCCCTTTAATGCAAGCACTATAATTAAACTTACACTCTTACATTCTCAGCTAATTATGTTTGGCAACAACAAATGAAGATATATTATCTTTAATTTTGTCATTTTGTCATTTAACAAATGAAGATATATTATCTTTAATTTTGTCTTCAGTACCAGCGTGCTCTTTGTTCACTCACCGTCCTGCAGAAGAGTCCACAGCCGGGGCAGCACTGGTGTTTGACCATGCCGGCCCGGTGGTCCTCACACAGAACCAGGAGGTGGACTGTGTTGGATGGTCGCATCATTTCCTGTTTCATCACTCTCCTCTGACAACGAATCAGCTGTATAGAAAAGACAAACACATGCCTAGTGGTTAGTTTGCACGCCCCACATTCAGAGGCTTCAGTCCTCAATGCTCATATCTGACCTGTGGCTCCATTCCCGCATTTCATTCCCCGCTCTCTCTCTCTCTCCCTGATTTCTGACTATATCCACTGTCCTGTCTCTCTTTAATAAAGGCATTAAAAGCCCAGAAATAATAATAAAAATAATATACATACTGTATATGTAATAGGCAAGTAGTAACTGCTTGGCTGATAAATGTAGCCAAAGAATGACAGCAAGAACCTGCACTTCCTTTAATGTCCACTTGAGGCTGTCTCCTGCAGTGAGTCAATCCCCATAGAGTCCCGTGTTAAAATGTCCAACTTCACAGCAGAAATAAACATGTTTACAGCCTGGTACAAGAAAAATGTTTTGCCACTGTAGCTCTGTTCCCGTCATGCTGCCAGATTTCTGTTGTTTGAAACAAACAAAAACTGCAAGTTTTCTGGTTTTCTATGACTTATGTACAATAAAGGTCTGTCTGATATCACCTTTAGTGGTCACAGAACTGACCATTGTGCACGCAGAGTCTGTGTGTCCCTGCGTGTAAAATGTAGACATACAGGAGACACTGCTGGCGTCACATACCCCAGCATGACGCTCGAGGCAGACGCTCATTTAAATGCGAGTATTCCCACTGACATATAGTGACTCGCTGTGCTCACATTAACGTGCCATTAACTTAACCTTTAACAGCTCTGCCTGACGTACACTGGTTAAGTGAGTCACAGGCAGCTAAAGACGTTTAATTGAATTCTTTTAATCAGAAGTTACAATCACTGGGCTGGTCTCGCAAACTGAACATGAACAAAGTGAGAAATGGTTGATGAGACTCAAGTATAACAATATCAAGAGAAGTTTATTCGTCTAGTTTTTGAGAAAATGTGTCGCTCCTCCTGTTCTCTATTTTAAGCGCCACTGCATTTATCTTGAGTTCTAATATGAAGGTGTTTACCATCCCGTCAGTGCTCTCCATGGCCATGCAGGTCTGATCCAGCGTGGACAGACTGCCTCCACTATAAGGAGTCTCCATTCGACAGCAGCACAGAGGTAACTCCTCCGCCAGGTCGGATTCTGTCACCTCAGCACCCACTGATACACCTGCACACACACACGCACAACACCATGACACCGATATATGACAGATATAACGTGCTCTGAGGAAGAAAAAGGGGGAATGATATATTCGGAGTCAGTGGGATTCTGGTTTCACCTGTCAGCGGAGGTGAGAGCAGCTCCTCCTGAGCCTTCAGGTCCAGACAGTCCAAAGCCAGCTCTGTGTATTCAACATGGCTGCCGTCTCTGGGTTCCTCCTCCATCAGGGATTCAGTTCTGACGACGCTCAGAGTCTCTGCTTCAATCACCGGCTTCTCCTCTGCTGCAGCAGCAGCTCCTTTCTTTACCTGAGCGACTGCTGGATCCTCTTTCTGATGGAAATCATGAAGGATGTCATACAAACACGGGCCTCATAAACATTTGAGAGTCATTCTTTAAATAAAGGAAGGACATTTGTTGCTTTAACAGGGTTAATTAAGAACAAGTGGTAAAATGAAAGCACTTGTGCGACTTATTTAAACATCAAAAACAGCCAATGACTGAGAGGTTTAGCAGATTTTTGATAGAAAAGAAAAGCTAAGCAAAGCAGGACAAATACGACACTAGTACCACAAGTTTTGAAAATTCCTGATAAAAGGGATTTAGGGTTCAGTGCATTTGGAAAACAGTGATAACATTTCAACAATATTTATCAGCAGTTTTTAAAGGAGCAGTATGTAACTCTGACACCTAGTGTTTAAAATGATTATTGCAGTGAAAATTCAAAACATTGGAGAGAGCTGTCGCCCCCCCCCCCCTCTCTAGAGTCGATGTACACGCAGGATGCCATGTCACGGACACTGAAGCTTCAGTGTTTAGCCAGCTCTGCATCGGTCTGTTAACCTTTCTGCGTTCTAACCTCTCTCCATTTAAAAAAGCATCTTTAATATTGATCCTAGTTTGACCAGGTTTCTGCTCGTGGAGCTTATTAGAAACATGCAGAGGCTTTTTAGGTCGGGTACAATCACTTCTATCTGATCCATATCGCTTGCCTGTTTCCTGCAACACCTGTTGGTTTGGCCTGATAACTGGTCTCATATCTGGCAAACTGAGGGGCGTCCAAAACGGCCGTGTGGGGTGACTTAAAACTGCCTACCTTCTCTGGTCCAAACAAATCCAGACCATTCAGGAACAGAATCTAAACTTATAAGGAGGACAAACTGGCTGCTGTGTTGTTGTGAGAGAAGCCAGCACTTCAACATAGCAGGTTTCCTTCATGTTTGAGGATATAGTAAGGTATGATGTAACTCAGTAGGTATCTCACAGATTGATCTTTTAACTATGTGGGCCCTTTTATTCCCACCTCTGCTCTCAACAGTCCAAAACATCAACATAACAAACATCATCTATGAATCTAAATCTATCATGTCCGCTGGCTTGAAGGAGATCTGACATACAGGAATAAAGAAACAAATGGATTTGCCTTCTCCTGCTGTTTCAGGGCCTTTGCCTTCTTTTTGGGGACCAGGTTGTACATTCCCATCTTCCTCTTCTTCCTCTTCACAGCTGGGGGAAAAAACACACAACAACCTAGATCAGACAGAGACCTGAGATCACCTGGAACTCTTTAAGACTAAAGATAGGTTATCAAAAACAAAAAGCAATACATCTAATAATATCACTTGTCCTAACTGTACCATCTATTTGTGATCTTTAAAATTAGAGTCAATGTAATGAAGGTGAAAAGAAGAAAGGGTAAACTAACCAGAGTGAGGTTTCACAGAGCTGGAGGCAGGTCTCTTCTCTTTGTTTTTCTTGCTGTTATGGAGCTCTGTGTTGGAAGGTGGTCCAGACTTCTTAGGGTTGTTCAGGTTTGACTTTGGTGTCTTCTTACCTGAAGGCTGTGGAGGCAATAAGAGGATTACTATAGCTGTTTTCACATGTGCACTCCTGAAAATACATAGATCATGTCAAGAGGACTGTTCCTCAAATTCTCCTGACCTGGTTGTTCACATATGAACCTCAAAGCGGGAGACTATCTCTGTAGGACGAGGGGGCGTGAGGCAAGACATGTCGTAAAAAGAACGACATGGATGTGGAGGACGAAGCAACTGAGTCCGCTATACGATGCTATTATGAGAATATTTGCCTTTATATCAATGATGCGTGTAGTTTGACGGAACGAAAATATCAACATAAGTGCTGAGAAGAACATATTCATGCATGAAAAAAACAGCGAGCGTATTTCTGCAATTAAGACAGTGTGCAGGTTTTTAGGTAATTAAAAACAAGACGTTACCTAAAATGTAATTTAAAGTTTAAGATTCTAGTCTTGTTACAACCTTAGTTCAGACACTTAGCAGTTTATCAGTTTACCTTGATGACAAGAGGACTTGACTGAACTTTTTCTCCTGCTGAAGTCGCCGTCGAGCCTGAACTGGGAGCTAGTCTGACGGAGATCCCAGCACCACCAGCATCACCAGCAGCAGCAACAGGAAGTCTCTCTCTGACAGGTGGAGCAGGAAGGTGACCGGGTGTGTCCAGAAACAAGCCTGGACGTTTGCTGCGGAGAGCTCCATCACTGCTCAGTATGGCTGAGCTGTGGAAGGGAGTTATCTTTACTCTGGGCCTTTGAACACTCTGAGCTGGTGCACTTTTTGCACCCATGGGTGTCCCAGAGGAGGGACTCGAGGGTCTCCTGCCTGGTCCAGGACCCTTACTGGCTCCACTGGGATCCATTGTTGTCCCGAGGGTCCTGGGGGATTTCTAAGGGGGTTTCGACGACACCTGAAGAGGAGTTTACAAAAGTTTTACTCCTCTATTTAAAAAAACAATCAAGTTTTTCAAACTTAATCTCTCAGAAAAGAGTCAGACAAACAACACTTGTATTCCTTTATAGTAAGTACAAGTCTTAAATGTGTGCAAAATGTCACATGCCAGACAATGAGTTGCTGAGGAAGTCAAAGTTAGTATCGCATCTTTGCACAACAATGAGGTTTAAAGATGGATGAAAGGGAAAGCTCAGCCCGGAGGAGCGGCAGTCTGACCCGGGAGGTACATGAGACGAACAGAGCCCTTTTATATCACCTCAGAAAGTTAGAACGATAACACAGTGTAAACATTGAAGGCGTAAAAGTTTCATCCTACCAGCTTCAGTCGGTGTAGCTGAACTCGAGCGAGGGATGTGAGGAGGGATGGGAGCGGAAAACAAGAGTTTCCACTTCCGCCCCAAGCTTCAGAGTCATGTGACGCGTTGTGTTACTTGCTTTCATGTCCGGGTGGATCCTTTAATTCAGACTTCAGCAGTAACAACCATATCCGACATCACTTTTGTGCCTCTGCATGTATTTTCTGATCTCATTTCACTCTGCGATTATTAGGTCATTTGGCGATTAAATGATAAACGACTACATCAGTAATTTCACGGATTTATTGAATGACATTAAAGTGAAAAAACGGATTTAGATTCCAGTGAATCCTCTTGCCATATGACTTCAATGTTGTTGCCAAATTAAAGCCAAGCTTTGGGCTCCAAGATTGTAATGTGTGTAAATGAATTAATCATTTTGATCAGTTAATTTATCTGATTTGTATGGATGCCTTTTTGAAATTAAGATGAAAAGCTCACCATAAATCAAGATCTGTGGGATCAAAGTCTTTTTTTGTAATCTTTTTTTTTTAAATCTCAAAATAGCGAAAAAATAAAGTTAGGCTACTTGCGCTGATGCTTTTCATATTTGTGAATTAAGCTTTACGATATGCTAGTTTGGCATTATATGATTCCCAAGCAAAGTACTTCCTTGATAGAATACTTTTGTGATTCCCTTACCATAAATTAATTGACTTATTACAGTTTTTCTGATTGTCTTTGGTTCAATTCTCAAATGAGAAAAGCATTTTCCAAACATCAAACTCAAATCTTTTAACATTTACTGTGTCATTCACAGCAGATTAGAATTTCTCATTAATTCAAGAAAATTGCATTGTTTTGGTAATGTGTGTTAAAAAGCTCAATTCTCCTGCATTGGAGACATCCTCCTTTCTTTGGAGGTTCTAATAGGTGAGAGACCCTCCTCCCTTCTTTGGAGGACGAGGAACAAGGGTTTGAGAGTCCCTGGGTTGAAAGAGACATCCCTCCTTTCTGCAAGGACAAGCCATGAAGGAGTAGACCATCAGCTGCAAAAACACTGTCCCTCCTACAAAGGACAAGGCAGGTTGTGGTTGGATATCCACGGTGCGTGGACCCAACATTCATGATTGCACGGTTTTCCGCTCAAAGAACTCCTTATGTATCTCATACTTGCGTCAGTAAAAAACATCATTTAGGCCTCTGCCTGAAATGGTTCTTTCAGCTGCTGTCTCTTTAAGGCCCCAGAGCCTACTTTCTTCTGATTGGCCAGCTCTCTGTAAGCCTTCCATGGGGGCTGAAAGCTGCAGGGCTACCAGGGGACTGGTGCTTAACATTGCTGGGAGAAGTCAGCCTTTGTAAGAGGTCAACAGCTTACGTAGAAGCTTGAAGCAGTCTCGTGAAATTCTTGGTTTCATATACAGTACGGTGATTTTCAGAACAAGCCATTAAGCGCCCTCTGCAGACTTATCCTCGGATTACTCATCAAACGTTTACCTCATGATCTGAAACTTGGCTCACGTTTTGTAAGGGCATCCAGCATTGTAACACCATATGTGAGTTTTAAAATAGGGATCAGCATAATAGGTGGAATATAAAAGTCAAAATATCACATAAAGGCCACTCAGGTTATTTGATCTTTTTTACCAGGTTTACTGATGCAGAGACATGTTCTGCACTCAGCAGCCTCCAGAGGGAGTCATCATACTGTAACTTAAGTCCTCCACTACAAGTTCTTCAAAGTTCTTGCATTAAACATTTTACATAAGCAATTACAAGAATCAGAAAAAAAATTACTTTATTATCTCATTTAATGTCACATGTGCAAAAGAGTTTAGTGAGTTTCATTTAAATGTAGAATTGAAAGCATTATAGTATTTGACACTAGTCTCTTCATCTGTAAAGTACGGTGGCCCTGAAGGTCAACTGTGCAAATATTTCATGATTGCGAAAAACATTTCACTACATGCAAAAGCATTTCATGAAACACAAAAACATTTCAAAAAACATAAACATTTTTCAGGGACCGCAAAATATATTTCACTTGCAGCTAAGGAAAATATTTCTCAGTCCCTGAAAAGTATTTGTTTGTTTAAATGTTTTTGTGTTTCATGAAATACTTTTGCATGTAGTGAAATGTTTTTCGCAATCATGAGATATTAGCACAGTTGACCTTCAGGGCCACCGTAGTAAAGTCATTAAAAAAAAAAAAACTACATTTGAGAAACAAATGTGATCAATCAAAGAGTGGAAAGTCCCACAAAACTGAAATATCAAAATGAAATTACTCCATTTTGTTCTCTGAGTGCTTAATAAAATGCACCTTGGTACATTTCACCCATTTTTAAGAAGAAAGGGAAAAGGCAAAAAAAGAAGAAATATATATTTGTAATGCTCACATGAGAAATGTGTTATCTTAAAATATTCTGCAGTTCCAGTCACAAGAACTTTGAATCTTTGAGATAAGCACAGAAACACAGCGGGTAAGTATATCATTCATTACAACATGAAACCAACAAGTCAAGCCCTCAAACTGTAAGACAATGCCTTTGAATAAAAAATGCACACACTTAAGTAGATGTGCTCTGCTTTCACTATGACGTATTGCTGCTCGCTCAACTCAAATTTCTGCTCCAGCCTCATGGGTTCATTTTGTACCAGAACCCTTTAAAAAACCCCAAACCCCTTATCATCAGGCCAGAGGAATCTGTTCATGTTTAAGTTTATTATAATAAAATGTTAAAAGCAGGGTTGTTAATTTTCTTCAGATACACTTTTTAAGATTTTGGTTGAAATTGTCTTTAGGTCCTGACAGACATTAATAACTCATGTGCTCTGAAAAAGGAACGAACAAAATCTGTCATCTGTAGCGGTTGTAAGCCTGTAAAAACGTCAACCAATGTCTGCCACGAGGTACCAATCTGTTGAACCAATCACGCCTCCCTGTGTCCCTGCTCGTTCTCTACCTCTTGCTTGCACTAGCACACACTCAAAGCATGTCACCGATGACAGAGTTTATACTGTGAGTTTGTTATTGGCCGTTGTGAGTAGTATAATAGTCACGTTTAAAAAAAAAAAAAAAAAGTATTATGATCAAGTTTAGTGTTTACATACCGCTGAATGAGACAGGAGACAACGTAGTTTGTAATGCAAGCGATGAGCTGAGGTCCACTTCTGGAGCAGCAGTGCTCGTGCATGTAAGTGAGGGGCGTGGCTTTTGAGGGAGCACAGAGGGGAGGGGGTGGGTGTAGACGGAGCACTGAGGGAATGATACTTTCAAAATCATGCTAGTTTTCCAAAAATCACCAACCCTGCCTTTAAATAAATCAGTTACAGCCTTGAACAGAAAGAAGTTGATACGCTGCAGAGGACAGAAACACACCGGCAGGTTTTACAGTTTTATTGAAATCCAGAACAATCAAAACAATAAATAAATAAAATGTTGACCTTCTGCATGTTTGATGTATTTAACATGATCAAGTAATATGAAGACATATTCACAGAACTCTCTGATTATGATAAATAATGTGAACAACAAGAAGAAAGGAATAAAAATAACACCTTAAGTGATTCTGCGTTCATTTACAGCAATTAAAAGAAGAAGGGACTAAGAACCATTCAGCAGCAGAAGAGCAACACAACCTACATATATACAAAAAAAGAGAAGAGAATTATATTAAACTCCAACATTTGTCATTTGTTTTATTATCATTTATAAGGAGAGTCTTGGACTGAAGGGTAAAGGTCAAACAAATTGGGCATATTGAAATAATTTTCTTCAAATGTAGAAATATGATAATTAGTCAAAAATGTAGAATGAAAAATGTTTTGGATTTATTATGGATTTCAGTTATTCATTTGTGAATAGTAGAAGATATAAACTATCGCACATTAGGATGTTGGAAAAAGGTTTATGTTAAAGTAGTTTCACATTTCAGGTATGTCGAACTTACTTGGGCAATTTATTTTTCTTACCGTATAAAATCTGTGTAGACGAGTTATAAAAATAATCGTAGATATCTCAAGTTGTTTTTTGTCTAAGTGTCATTTTCCTTGTTTGCATTGAAGCTTTATGACAAAAAAAAGTCTTCATGAATAAAACGAATTCTGGACATCTTAAACTGCATTTTTACTCGTTTTTTAAAGTTTAAAAAAAATGTAATTTGACTGATCACATTTAACTTCAATATCTTTATTATGAGAACATGTTCGGATATCTATGGTCACCAGAACTACTGAGAACTGTTTCTGTGAAGTTTCTTGTTCTAAATCCACTCTGATCCTGTATTTGATCATGCCTATAAACCCCTCTATTTCAGCCCTGCTCAGATCAGGCTGTTTCTGTGTCTGTAGCTTTAAATGCTAATGAGCTGTGTCTGACCTCGCCCCTCTCTGGAAGGACTTGGGTGGCTCGGGCTTTCTTGCACCATGCCATAATGTCTATGGTGAGAAGGCAAACTCAGAGGGCAGAACAAACACCTAGCTGTGGGAGTGTCACCCACCTGGGGGAGGGGTCACTGCCCTTTGTGATGTCACTAAGGGAAAATCTCCAAACAGCCTGTTTGAGTGCACATTTTCTGAAAAGTGGAGCAGGCAACAGACGGAGAGGATGGTGATGGACTCATAACTGGATTAAGTCTGGATTGTTCACAGCCATAAAACATAAAAAAAACAGTTCAATGGTAAATAAAAGAGATCTTTCCAAAGCAAACCATCCACTCAGTTTTACTGATGAAGTTCAAAAGACTAAATGTTAACTATAAGAGAAATCCTCGGGTTCATTATCAACAGGCTTCGGGAACAATAAAGAAAAATATCAAACTCGAAGAGATGGTTTGTTTTGTAGATTTTTTTTTTTAACATAAAATGTGACATCACAGACGCCAATGACGGGATTCCTAAATAACTGAAAACACAGAAAGATCAGCACATACAACTAAGCATTATCCCCTCATCTCTCCTTTCATTCAAAGTGCTAAAACTTACAAAACAAGTATGTCTATATCAAGTTAAGAAGAACTCCAGTGTGATTAGTGAGGGTCCTTGTTCACCTGGCAGCAGCGTTGAGGGTATTTTCACTGTTGTTTCAAATCAAAATCTTGATTCTGTGGCATTTTTTAAAACTTGAAACTTACACTTTGGTTTAAAAATGACTGGAACTACAGCTGGAGCTCATGCTTTTGTTTGATTTTAGGTTGAACGGATCTTCATCCTGGAGGAGATTTTCTGGTTCTTCATGTGTTGCAGCTCTCGTCATAAGAAGGAGGCGCCTCTGTAACACAAACAATCAGACACAAACAAAGCCTGTGTTATATAACACAGTTAATACTTTTATCACTCATTGTTTTTGGATATTTTTGGGTCATAGAGACTAGGGGTCCCTAAACCACCGGGCCTTTGGATTTTCAAGTGTTTTTTTGTTGCATTATGTTTTTACTGTACTTTATGACATTAGTAGACGGTTGCCATAAGCAGTGTTACTGCAAACAGTTTGTAAACAATGGGCTGAAGACGCTTGCAGAGTCATATTTGGGGTCAACCCATAAATATTACTTTACCTTGTCAGCCGACATGATTGTTTAGCTTCTCACAACGTCTTGCTGGCTTCGTCACCCTCTGCTTGTAAACAAATGCACACTGTCTAAGAGGGGTTGGCGTAACAGCACAATGAGTGTCTTGAAACAGTGCAGTTGCCCTCAGCGTCCTTTAGTAATTCCTACATATTGTTGCTTTAAGTTGCAGTTTACAGACATGCTTCCCACAGAATAAGGAGGGAGTATTTTGTGTACTAGAAATATATGAAAGAATACATCTTCTAAAAAAACAAACATCTGCACTGAAATTAAACAAGAGGGGTTGCACCACTATCACTTAGATGAGGAGCAAAATGCCAGAGAATGACTCTCTCTGCTTCTCTGCAGAGCATGTGTTTGATAGTAGTTACGTAAGAACACCAAGCGCTGCTCTGTTGTATTTAGTGTTTGTTGCATCTTGAATGGACTGACAAACCAAGAATATGAGGCTTCAGGCGACGTCACCTGTGCAGCTAGTATTTACTGTAAAAAAAACAGACAGCATCTCATTGGCCTAACCATGGCCAGAAACGTCCAGTTCAGTGTCTTAAGAAACTCGTAACGTTGATTGAAGGACCAAAGTGTTACCTTCAGAGCTACTGCCAATTTAATGATCATAATCTCACCAAATCTACGAAACAATGTTTTGAAATACTTCTAGTCATTGTCGAAGGAACGTTAATTTAACTGTTTATTATAAAGAGTTTATGTTGGGGAATCAACTGTATTCAGAGAGCTTTCTTTATGCCTCATTCATCTCTTTTACATTTAAGGTAATTACCAGAATAAAAGTTGCGCTAGTACATAAGACGCGGTCTGTTTTGGGGTGTCTCCCAGAGGGGAAAATTATTCAAACTGACTTCCCGCGTGGTGACTTTCACTGTGTTCAGCAAAGTCCACAATGTGCAGTTTCCGTGCAGCTGTGTAGGTCAAAACCAGTCAAGATCACCACTGAAAGGCTATTTTCCACGTCATTACTGTGATTAAAAGGAAAATGCCTCTTTCTATAAGAACAAATCATTTTCATCCCCCGGTTACGGCAGCAACCTTCCTGGTGTTATGGTCTAAGTGAGTGACACACCCGCTGCACACAACTGTGACATGTATGGTCTTGTTATTGACTCAGTCTTGATCCCTAAATGTCTTGGTCTTGTCCAGGTCTCTGAGCACTCTGGTCTATGTCTTGGCCTCAGTTAGTGTGGTCTTGACTACAACATTACCATCTGTTTTCACCATGTGTAGTTTGGAGTCCTGCTAGCTAACTGTACAGACGTTGACCTCTTAGTCAGTGACAGTTGTGAAGTACGGACCCACAGCCTGCGCGAGTCGTCCTTCCCACCTTCGCTGGTCAATTATTTTCTTTAATTGCGGAGTCTTCTCAATCAAACCAGCACTCCACAATGTTTATCTTCTTAACAGTATATCAGCATTTTCATTAAAGGCATGATTATGACCTCATGAGGGAGAAAATATGTCAAAAGTGGTGCTGCCAAACTTTTCTGCAGCTGTACTTACGGTAATGACGGAGCAAGTCTCATCAGTTTATACTGGTATATGTTACACTGGCACTAAGAATAAGGGGCAACTAAGATTTTTTTTTTTAAAGGGAGTACTTGCTGCAGGACTGATGAATTGCTTTGGACTGCACATTTGAAGAATTAAATTCAGAATTAAATCAAGTCCTTTTTTTTCTCTTCAGGTACATCTGGTCTAAATTTCTAAAAGGTGCAGAGTGAGCGTTTGCAAACTAACCGTGTGGATAAGATGAGGTGTCGTAGTCGGGAGGCAGGATGTGTGGTGTTGGCATGGCGACGGCCCCCCCAGTGGGGTATGGAGCTGTGGCCCCTGAAGACCCTCCCGGTACTGTACTAGGCACATTCTGCTGCTGGTTTTGGGGGAAGAAGAGGCCGGGGGCATAGCTGAAGGCATTGGGCGACACCAGCTGAGACTGGCGCTTGTTGGGGTACCCGTCGTTCATCGGAGCCCCGCCTTCGGCCCCCTGCTGGTAATCAGCCGGAGGAGCGCTGGGGGAATTATGGGAGGACATCCGGGAACGCGTGGTGGAACGGGGGGCAGGTTTAGGGGCAGGGCGAGGGGGCAGCGTGGGGTCGGTGTGAGAGGTGGAGATGGAAGTGTCGGGGGTAGAGACAGGGGCTGGTGTAGCTTCATCTGTGGAGAAGGAAGGAGGAGCTGCTCTTTTGGAAGAGCGCAGTTTTTTGTCCAGTGAGACATTCCCGATGTGGATGGGTAACGTCAACATGACATCCGGAGACTTCAGACTGACCTGATAAATAGGAGGAAATCATTATGTTAGCGACACTTATAGGAGAAATACACTTTTACTTACACTGCAATATACAAATATTGTATTTGATGAATTTGAATAGCAGAATTGGAGTATAGTAAACAGACAGTATATCAGCTCCAGTCTCGCCTCCTCACCCCTCTGATTGAATTCACTCTGATCTACATTGCAATTAACTTCTTCATTATTGTCTCCTTCCCCAACATCGTGCACAGCTCAAAATTCAAAAGGCTTAACAGACGACACTCACAAAGGGAATAGAGTACGGGAATAAGAACGAAGCCCTTTGAAAAAAAATCTCTGCACACATGAATGTGAGAGAGATGTGTCGGAGGAGGGTCAAACTTCAAACAAATGAGAAAAGCTCCCACACTGTCTCGCTCTATGCTGACACATTTATTGAATCATCCAACGTTTTAGTCTAACCGAACTTCACCATCATACCGGATGAAGGTCGGTGAGAAGAAAACGCTCTATCCAGAGTGCATTTCAGTGTAAACAACAATGGAGGGAACGGAGGGAATTTTATCCAATAAGGTAAAAATGTTTTGATATTCTTGGTTCCTTTTACTCTAACCATGTCCTACAATTTTTTGCTGCTTGGTACAAAAAGATTATCCAATACCAATCTCCAAGAAAAGTCAACAAAATATTACATTAAAAGCCCTTCATCAAAGCACATGAACTATCAGGTGTTTTGCTCTTATTTGTGACACCTCCTCCTGGTGTCGGTAAGCGCTGTGGCTGAATCTACCAGCCACAGAGCCAATGTGCAAATCACCTTACACAAGGCACTTAACAAACATGATACAGAAATTTAAGGACACGTCAATCCTTTATAACTTTGGGTTTGTCATGTTTCGTATGTTACCCAGTTTGATTTGGAGATAATTGTGGATAACTTGTTGGTTTTGGTACTGCGTTTTGCCAATCGTGGCCGTGCTTTCAAAACTTGACCTTTGGAGGACACTGGTTGGATCCGTTACAGAGCTGTTGTGTGTTTTTTTTTCAGAAAGTGGCTGAGGTGCTTATTTAGACACAAGACCAACTCATAAAACGGATATCACATTCACAGAAACCATCAGCATGATTAGATGGGGCGACAGATAAACAACCACAGTCTATAACACGATAAACATGATGACCACTTCACAAGACAACACTGCTGATAGTATGAGAGACGATGATCTTACCTTGACATAATATTCAATCTTAATAAGATCACAGCCAACGAGGGAGGACTGAGGAAGAGGAGGAATGATGATCTGCTCCTTCCACTCTACCTCCTTACCAGCCTTCACCACACCTCCCTCCACCTCCGCTATCGATCTCAAATCATGGACCGGCCTCTTCATCTCATACGTCACTCTCTGAAAACACAAATAGGCCCGAGTGATGGTAAGAGACCTTTATCAACCTTATTTGGGAAATGACACATACTATTGATCCACTGGTTGTATAAAAAGATTAATTGGTGCAGCTTTAATCTCGATATTGCAGCATATCTTGTATTTGTTTGGTTAGAGGAGATCAAAAAGGGCAAAACAAAAAGGGTTGTGTTGTTTTTCCATTTAAAATCCTTTAAATCAACCACATGTTAAAAAGTGTAATAAACAATACACGTTAAGAAGATTTTGTAGTTGCACTTCAGCACCAGCATCTCACTCCAAAACAGCCAAACTCGTCAGCAGGGATGTGATTGGCAAAGGATGAAAAAGTGGGTAAAAAACAATGAGATGGCGCCCCACAATCATTGCATTAAAAGAAAGATGTTACAGTTGAAGTTTTCTCACTCTCTGATCACCTGCAGAGCAAACAGATGCCTCGTGAAGCACAAACTCGAGAAGTAGAGAGTGAGTGCAGTTGGAAAACTAGTTTATCTATCTTAGATCGCAAATGAACGAGGAGAAAAAAAAGAACATTCTAAATCTGTCCGCATACAAAGGCCACTATTGCTGTCATACATACGTATACCTGGGGGACACGCCTTTCCAGGTAAAAAAAAAAAATCTTGCATACCTGATAAATCTGGAAGAATCACATCCAAACTCCATTGAAAAAAACATGAAAAAAAATGTCTTCTGTGTCTTTTAAGAATTAGGACTGCTGTGGGAGAAAGCTATGCAGCAGACTTATACATTCCCGTTGTTTTCATTAAAACTGATTCTGTGGAATTGAATCCTATGCTAACATAAACCCAACCCATTAGCTGTACACAAGCTTCAGCTTCTTCAGGCTACCTTGTTTAGTTTTCCTTTTGACTCACAGACTCGTGGTTTGTTTAGTTTACACAATAAGAGGCCTGGTTATAAACGCACGTAGCTCTGTGTTAACAAGCAAAGGTAACAGCAAATATTGATATTTCACAAAGATAACTTACTGAGCACACAAACAGAGCACAGCATCAAATGGTATAATCTACACATTATAAATACATACATAGTATTAGCATTCGATAGCTTTGTAAAGGAGGTTAAAATGACTACTAAGATTTGTAGATAGCTCTTTGACTTTGTATGTTTTAGAGTTTTAATTCTGGACCTAACCCTCCCACTCTCATGTGTATTTAGAGGCTGTAAAAAGTGTTTACCTGCATCAGGCTGGCGGCCATGTTGCCTGTGTTCTTCCCTGACTGGTTGTGGATAGAGGCTGTCACCTGGATGATCTGACCAGGTGTGTAACCCTTCATGTCAGCCTGAGCTTTCAGGACAACGGTGCCCGTCTTCATCAGCATGTAGGTAAACTGCTGAGTCACTGCAGACGAAGAGATTCCCTGCACGGTGAGAGTATAAGAGCATGGGTTAATAAAGACTGACAATGATCCACATTTAAATGGAAGAATTCAACATTTAAATTCACTTATTTTTAGTTCTCAGATAAGAGGAGGTAAGTGCAGGATTCTTATCTTGGTGATTCATCGGTTCACAAAGCACGCTAATGTGCGAAAACTAGTCGCATGACTGGCGCTTTAAGGTATAATATGCAACTTTCAGAGTAGTGTCCAGTAGGTGAAGCACTTGAGCAGCAGTCTCTCAAACCAAACAAAGTGCACTGCTTCTCCACCTCCCCCAGCCTCCCTCAGTGTTTTTGAGCCAATTGTAGAACTGATCTCCCTTCAGATATGCAGCACAAAGTTGATTCTGTTCTTATTCCTTTCAAGTATTTTAGCTCAAAGTATTTTATTCAATTTGGAAAGTCTGTTGGTTCTCCATGATTTGATCTCTTGTGTCGAAACTCCGCCATTGTGCCCCTACTAACAGCGTCCCTGGGTGGGTGGGGCTGTTTCTCTTCCCCCATGTGGTGTCAGGGCTAATGCTGGGACAGGAAGGGGCTCATGTGAAAAAGAACATGTCTGTAACATGTTTGAGAGCCAAAGGATGAAGGAAATGCCTATTAGGCAACGTCCAGCTTGTAGAGCAAGTGCCTCATTAAAAAGTTTTAATGCGTCTCATTTTCAGGTTTTTAAAGAGTTCAGCTCAGTGCTGTCACATTAAAATGTATTTGTTTTACCTTTTGACAAAAAAAGGATCAGCTGTTAATCATATCTTGTTCTGTTTTGTTCAAAGCTGCCTACAGACAGACTCAATAAGGGATGCACATCAGACTCAGACTTGATAAAATGTAAGGCGGAGGTGTGGCCAAACAGCAGTTTATTTTGGTTTAATGCTGGTGCTAAAGGGCGACATCTACTGGATCAAAAAGACGCACATTCTTCCTTTAAGCTAATACAACTGAGAGGTTAAGGACCAAAAAAACAAAGTCAAGGACATAGCTGAGGACTCTTTTGTCTCAACTTGGAACTTGGATGTAGCCTGTTGGTTTTAGAAGAAGCCCACGCCTTAGTGTATAAAACCTGTTTAATTATTAATAGCCAACAAGGATGATTCCCTTGTTTGCAAAAAATGAAGTCTGATTGTATGGAGTTCATGACAAAATGAGCCTGTTGAATAATAACTTTAACAAAAATGTTTAAATGTTTTTTGTCTTCTTCTATACAGCATGATGTTCATATAGAGACATCGATGCAGCTACCCTGTGATTGAAAAGTCACTATCACTGCAAGCTGTCAAATGTTACAATGTGTATCCACCCTCTGGACCAAATACAGTCACCGTCTACCGGCACCAAAAAACCAAGACGTGACGACAAAATGAGCACAAAGCATTGGCTAATTCCACTTTACATAAACAATGGTTGATGTAAACTGGAGCTCCACATTGAAATGTTAGTGTTGGAGGTTGACCCGAGACTTCTTGGTATAGACTTAGGACCTCATTATCAAGAGTACGCTGCTGCCAGATTTTTAACAGGTTCCTGAAAGTGTGAGCACATCAACCCCTGTGCTCTTCTCCCTCCATTGCCTCCCTGTTGATTTTAGAAGTCATTTAAAAATGGTATTGCTTGTTTTTAAGTCTCCACATTATTCATAAGAACTTTTAATCCCTTATTCCCCAAAACGATTACTCAGGTCCTCTGAGCAGTCTCCCTTGGTCGTCCGTCGGGCTCAGTGGACACTCAGGGGTGACCACCCTTTCTCGGCTGCAGGCCCCTCGCTTGTGGAACCAACTGCCTCCCCACATCAGATGTACCCACTCAATTATATTATTCAAATCCCAGCTCAAAACCCACCTCTTTCCCTTGGCCCTTAAAATTCCTTAAATATGTCATTTTTAAAATGTCTTTGTTAACATTATTGAGTGTTATTCTGGTTTTACTGTCTTTGAATACTGTTTTATTTGTTGTCTCTGTAGCACTTTAGTCAGCTCACGTTGTTTACAATGTTTTAAATGTGTGTAAACTCTGAAGACCAACATGTGCATCTTGTGCTGTTCTACACAGTGTAAGGTGGACTATAAAACTTGCAGGTCAAGATGTTCTCACCCATATATCTGGCACTTCATTCAGGTTTAGAAGTCGTAGCATGTAGAAAGGTTTCTCTGTGTTGTAGTCCTTTGCAAACCGCGGAGTGTCGATAAAAGCCCTCACTCTGTAAATGATCCGACCGTAGTTGCCTTCGAAAGACGTTGGAGCCGATTCTGTGTGAAAGAAATGAAATATGTATTAGTCGGGTTATACAAAAGGAATTCATTTAGCTGTATGATAACAGCGCAATGGAATTTTTTGCAGACAATTGGATTGTATTACATAACAGCCAAATCCTGTTCCTCAAAGTTTAAAGGATGAACGCGCTCTAAGGTAACTTAACTTTTTTCAGACTTTTTATTTTAACATATAAATAAGACTCCAGAGAGTTTATTTATAAACCTGATGTCACTCCTGTGGTTAAAATGTTCAGACTTTTCATGTTATGTTTTTAGATCTACAAGACCAAACAGACCGGTTTAGTTGCTTTTGAGTTTCGCTGTTGCTCCTCTCATCAGACTGCAAACAAGGTTGTTGTTTATTTTAAAGATAAGTGGCCTCGTAACGCTAAACACATGGGCTGACTGCATTGAAACACAAAAAGCAATGGAAGCAATGCGTTATTTGGAAGTAAGAGGCGAAGTGTACACTTGTCGGAAAACCTGTCTCAAAAAAAACGTCCTAAAATGACACAATTTAAAACATGTGAATCTGTGTGTAGACTTGGAGCTGAAATGGATTTAAGGACAATAATTATACATCAAAAGCTATTTATGCTATAATTTGAACACACTTTTATGTTTTCTTTTGATCTCATTTAACCGTTTCCTGATCTTATAATTTGTTTAAGGTTGTGAATATTTTTAAAACAGTAAAACATATGCAGGTAATACTTAATAATACAGTATCTAACTATCTAAGAATAACAAAGTCATGGTTTTGAATCAGCATTCTTGTTGTTTAACTGTCCATCTGAAATGTGCCGACGTCATCAGGGAGTGTCTTCAGATTGCTCTGTTATGAGTAAGTGGAACAAAGTAACAACGATTGACATCACTCTGGACAACAGGTGATGGGAAATTCAGGTGACAGATGGAAATCTTGAGGAGGATATGAAGCACCAGAGATACACCCTTCTCTTGTTTTATTTAAATGCTTTTCTGATCGTATTCACACAGTGGCCATGTTTCCTGGCGTCACACTCAGGGCGGAAAGCTCAAATGCTATACCACATTTTTTTATCCAAAGTTAATAGTTATGAATCTCAGAAATGTAGAAAATCTGACACAGTTTGAAGACAAATTGATTGTCAAACTGTGAAGACCAAAAATATAAAAAATCTGGAGGCACACATATTTCAAGTTAGAACAACTACTGACTATAGTTAAAGTCTTAATATCATCAATCAGGGTTTGTTTACGACCTGTCAGATTATCTGAACCCTTTAGCTCTCAGCTAACAGAGTGCTATTTGATTTTGCACATTTGCAACAGAAATGTTCGACCAGACTTATCACGGATATTGTTGGGCTGAAAGCACAGGCTGTGACTGCATTTAAACAAAAGCACAATGATGATAGGTAATTAGCAGGTAGCTCATACGTCCTGTTCATGAGAAGAAGTGGAGGCAGCATCCTTGGGTGCTAAAAGAGTCAATGTAGAAGTTTCTTTAACTTTCATTCTTTCTTACGGCAAATGGGGGAAAGTCTATGAGAAAATGAGCCTTGTTTTAACTTTAAATTTAATACCGCCGTAAATCTTTTCCTTATGAGTTAATGAACTCAGGGACTGATTCACAATAGGATTTAGCAGCTCTTGCGCCAGCTAAACCTGTTCAAATGAGTCAAAAAGACACCGTCTTGGGCCCCGGTGGCCTTGTGGTTAATATTCATGCCCCATGTGTAGAGGCTGTTGTCCTCGAGGCGGGCAGCCCAGGTTTAAATCCAACCTATGGCTCCCTTCCCGGATGTCATCCCTCACTATCTCTCAGGGATCTCCGATGCTATTATCTTTCTTGTCTCTCTAATAAGGCACACTGAAGAGATGGCTGTTACTTTTCCGATAAGACCATTTGTACAAAGTTCTTTTTTTGGCAAGCCAATATTAGCATCCAAAATGTTATTTTACAGTAACAATGAATTACGCAGACACCTTGCTAACCACATTTTAGCTTCTATTGTCAATAAATACACTTTTGAAAATATGCACACCCTCTCGCCTCTCCAAATCCATCTGTTCATCCAAACTTGGTAATCTATGGCTCCAAAATACAAAGATGGCAACGGCCGAGAAAGTAAGGCACAAACCAACACGTGTTGATACTATGTTATCGTTACTCTCATGTCAGTGTTGGTTCAGATACTTGTAGATTAGCGACATCAGTGCAAGATGAAAAAAACGTAATACGAGTATCTATTTTGATTTCATGGGAACTTTAAAATTTAGGCAGGCTCAAACAAAATACTGGAAATCCGTGCAATGCTTTACACAACATTCATCAGCCGCAGTGAATGATGGGATAAGAGTCCCATCCTGAACTGTAAGCAAATGAGGGTAAATATCAACATGCCAGGGCTCGTCTGTCAGGCGCAGAGATGCCGGGGTAAAAACACCCAAACAGAAGAAAGAAAGTGAGCGACAAGAGTTAATCCCATCACTCCATGCTCCTACCTGGTATGAGAAACTTGAAGGGGAAAGTGTGTTCTCCCTGTTTCAGGGTTCCTGCAAGGGAAACAAAGAGCACAGATAACATCCGTCAGTGGAAACAGGAACAATCACTCTGCTGTTTCCCACCAGGCTGATCTGCCTCAGGGCTGCACACAGAATCCACAGTGGAAAATGGGAACTTTTAAATGTTCATCCTCTGTACTTTTTTTATTTACACAATGTTTACGTAAAATAAACATTCTGCTGAAGGTTTTTGTTTAAAAATCTTGAGAGTTTGTTCACCTTGAGTGAGTGCTGATGTTGTGCATGAAGACAAAACCAAGAAGCAAGCATCAAAGACAAAGTACTTTCTGGAATGCAGGGGTCTCCAACACTTTGGTAGCGAGCTATCTGTAGCTCGCCAAGAGGTTAACCGACTGTTAATTCAACAACAATAAATGCACTTTGAAAGCCTCTCCCCACGTCAATTCAATCAAATACAATGTCCAACCCCTCAAATACAAGATAATAAGATTGGCCTATAAGCTGTGAATAAAAAAAGGTGATGCTCCTGTCGTATTTGTCAAGAAACTAACCAATCACAGCAGTGTAGCAACAATATCCTACAAAAGGTTGATTCAGTTAGGCTGTACAGTACACTTAGCTAAAATGAGGCGTTTTGTGCTATTAGCGAGCCTGTTGAGTCAGATATGATGGACAATAAAGGTGGCCGTGCCCCCAAAAAATGTAAACATAATATTTTCACAGAGCGTGAAAAAGCAGGGTTTTTTATGACTGTAAAGGACAAGTGTTTGTGCATCACCAGAGGTACCAATGTTTCAGTGGGCTAAATAAGCCATGTAGAGCGCAACCACACTCAAGTCCACGGTAACTGTGAGCAGGTCGCTCTGCAGGCAGCACATGGGGAAGGGAACATCATGCAAACAACAGGATACTATGCCTTTCCGAGGCTGATTTGCTGTTCATCCAGTGCCTGTTTTTATTTAATGTTAATACAGTGATGTGATATATGATCCTCAGGATGTACATGGTCTTTTATTTTGAAAATGACTGAATGCTCTTGTTCAGCTTGACAAAAAAAGAAAAGTAAATGATCAACACGTATTTGGAGCAGAGCAGAACAGAGTAGAGTGGTGCTTCTGATGCACGTGCTGTGAAAACACCAGCATTGACTAGAGAGGGCGCTATCAGCTCCAGTGGAATCTGCCCGTCATAAAGCACGTAAAGCCATTCACCGGCGGCAGGATGGTGTAGGAAGTGATTTCCAACGGTACTGAGAAGTAATTCATGAACGATTAAAGTAAGATTGAAATAATGTCTGCTGTTGTTCATGTACAGTTTGGTGCTAACACAGTGGCATGGAGAGTCTCTGCGCTTTGCATTGACACTTAACATGTGTATACAAGAAGTGTCTTAATTCTGCTGGTTCATTTGTTTTGACACATTATGTGATTTAAAGTGAGGGATAGCTCTCTGTCACTGTCATTGTTGTAAAGAGGCATGAAGAAACGTTGGAGACCACTGCTCTAAAGTGGGACAAACACTTGGCTCCATATGATCTGCCTTTTATGGCTTCATTTCACCTAAAGGACAATAATAAATGCAGCATGGAACAAACTCTTTGGATCACTGTCAGTTGTTGTTCAGCTTACGTACCTTTGTCCGCAACAGAGACGGAGCTGTTGAAGTACTGCTCCTCCATCGTCCATGCCGTGTCATTTACCTTACTGGTGATGCCACAGAAACCATTGCAGTTCACTTTGATGGCTGCAGATAAGAACACAAAGATATCAGACTACATCTTTTAGCCAGCTGCAGCATGAATCACTTTTCATAAGCAAATTTGATCGTCAGGGAGAGTCAGTTGAATTGATTTCCTCCCTGGGCAGAATCACAAAGAGACAAGAGGAGGCAGTAAAAGAGTTGAACACTAGTTAAACAATCCAGGCACTCTTTGACTTTTGTTACCAAATAAATGATTTGAAGACACCCTTTAGAGTTTTCCAGATGACCTTGATCTCGACAGAAGTTAATTCTTAGAAATTACCACACTATCAAGAATCTAAATATTTGATTGTGATAAAATGTGCGTTCATAACGACAATTAAGTTTGGATATTTATTACTGTGCGTGGATAAATCCAACATCAAACACGGGATGTCTCACAGGGAAAAATATATGTATGGGTCGGTTTATAGTGTACTACAGCAAAGCATTGTTTGACCTAACTGTGAACAAGTGGAGAAAGGAAAACAGGAAATGTAGGCCATGAAAAGATGATGAACGTGAACCTGAGATCATCTAAAGCTGAGGAAACTGGTGGCAAAATTAAACAAGATGCCAATGTCACTTTTTTTTTTACAGTGCTTTAAATATCTTATAAGCAACAAAGCACAAATAACTTCAGTCTGAAATATATGCTGTTGATCAATAGCAAATGAAAAAGAAGTTCCCAACCCCTAAATGTACTGAAAATTGATCAAACCTAATCGACTTGATGATTATGAACTTAACACGTTTCCCCATGCTATTTGTACAAGAAATTATGTTATAAAGGTTTATTTTTGGGCAATTATGCTTTTATTTAGAGATAAGACAGTGGATAGTCAGAACTGGAGAGAGAGAGAGCGGGGAATGACATGCATAAAAGGAAAGGAGCCATAGGTCGGATTTGAACCCGGGCAGCACGCCCGCTTGAAGGATTACAGCCTCTGTACATAAGCCGTGCGCACTAACCACTAGGCTACTATTTTGAATTAGGCTGAGTAGAGACAAAGAATTAAATATGAAGGGTACAGTTCAGGATTTGGAAAGGAGCTTAATATAAATGAGCTTTTCTGCCAAATTTTGAGGGTTGACGTTTCCACCAATCAGTGTGTTGAGCCAAAATATAAACAACACGATCAAAGTCATGTGAACAGCTGAACATTTCACCACAAACCATGAGACTGACGATAAAACAGCCTCCACCAGGACTAACAGTCTGATGACAGACACAAAGTATAGAGTGACTCTTTGGTTGAAAATATACCAGGATGTTGATGCAAGAATATTTACAAAGCTTGAGCTTTTCGTCAGAGCCAAAACAAACTTCCTTATCATCCTCCATCAGACTCAGGTTTTACCTGTAAGAAGCACTTTTATCCGAGTTTTCCCGTACCGTGCTTAAGCACAATTGTCCCCCCCATTCCCCCGCTGGCCTGCACTCACACTGCTCCAGAACTAACCGGGCAGAGCATGGTTACCTCTTGTACGTAAGGTCGTTATACAACACATGAATGTCTTTATGTAATTATGAAGCGTGCTCAGCTTACAAGAGAGGCGGACTCGGTAAAAAAATAAAAATAAATAATAAGATAGACGTCCACGTCTGCACATCGGAGAACAACACAGAGAACATGAGAGCTACTTTACTGACTTTGTGTCTTATTTTGAGTCATTATTAGTCAGATACAGCCATTAAATGTGTTATTTGTCGATAATGAAGGCTGTCCACGCTATGTACCTGTGTGCTCATGTGCGTGCATGAACTGTACTGTCCTGAATCACACCTCTTCGAAGCGTGCCAGGGCCAAGCAAGTGTACCGTGCTTGAGCACGGATCAGAGCACTAAACAAACTGGACTTTAGGGGTGAAGCGTGCTTAGGCATGGAAGGATTGCCTAGTGTGAGCGCGCCCTTAGAAACAAGCCAGGGCAGCTCATGAATGAATAATACTGAGGTGTGTTTTTTGGAGTCTGTAGAGTTTACAGATGTGATGCTGTTGCTTTTCTCTGTGTACAATGATGCAGCTTAAAAAGAAAACGTGTGCAAAGATTTAACCGACGAGATGCAAATTAACTCTGGGGTTTCTCAGTTGATGATTTGAATAGTAAACTTTTAAGAAGCGGCCCTGTAACTGTATTATTTTCATCCTAAGAAAATGTTATGTTGGTGCAAATATTAATTACCTATCCATCTTTTTCATTATGAAATAATGGAGATGTTACAATACTACTAGTTTCTTTTCCATCACCATTATAAGTTTCTAGTTTGGAGTATTGGCTGATAGAAAGCCTTTCACATTAAGGTTGTTAAAATCTTCAATACTTTGGTTCAACATGTTTTAAAATGATACCATTCTCGTATTTTGAATGATCAATAGTATCAAAAAATACCAAAGCATACAGAAAAACGTCGGCCATATTTTAACCGGAAGCTGCCACGATCAAAAGACAAAGAGCACGCCAGAAGTTGTGTAAATTACACTGTATGCAGGAATTTGCAGACATTTATGGTAATAAAAAACTAAAAATGAACCAGTATTTATAGCTTTTAGTGACCGGCCTGGGGGCAAGAAGAGTTTAGGAAAGTAGTGGCCACCATTGAACAACCTGCAGCATGGCCTTTTTCATTTCCCATCTCTTTAAAATAAACGCCTGTTTACATCACCTGACAACTACAGGCCTTTATACCGCACCTGGTAAAATATTTGAATCGCTAAAGAACAGCACAGTCCTTGCAAGAACTTCACTTTGGTGATGTTTACATATATTTAGTGAAGAATCCCTCTCCTTACACTGCTGCAGGATAAAAGTCTACAAAGTACGGACAGCTTTATGTATTCTTAATGTGTCTGGGTCAATAATGCTGCCCGTTGGAAAGTGAAGAGCAAGAAATTCATCAACGCACGAGTGCTAATAGCTAACACTAGCTAGTTAGAATAGTATCAAGATCACGGTCACTTTCAGTCAATGTTCTGGTGCAGCAGTGTTATAAAGGCAGAATTATTCTGTTCAAGTTCACACGATATTTTATGGCAGGATTAGGAGAAGTCCGTTCAAGTTCTTTTGTTCAGCGCAGCGTCTAATAGCATTAATCCACAATCTCCTCCTCTCTGTCTCAGATTAAATTCTGTAGAGGTACAACCCGGGCTGGTCTCCTCGTCGGTTAGTGCATCACATTCAACAACAACTGTCTGTCATTTCAAAAATAGAACTGGTTAAAACACGTAGGTGGCATCTGAGACGGATACATGTACACTAAATGTGTATCTATCTCTACAGATCAAACATGGAGCTAAGGAAGATGTTGGCCGATATATCGGTATCTGATTTTTTCTCTCTCCCTAATATCAATATTAGCCCCAAACATCCCATATCGGCCGGGCCCTAATTTGCACATGTATTGTTTGTAGAAAAACACAGATAGCTAATATTTTACTGGCTTAACTAACATTTCACTTTGTGTAGCACTGCACGGTTATTGCTTGTTACTGTCAGAGAATAATTCACCTGCAGTCGGTTTTCAGGGCGTCTGATCAACAAAGTAACCCAAAGTGTATTTAAGGTGGTACCGGACGCAAACGCTGATACTGGAATTGGCATTGGAAGAGCATCTCTGAAACCCTGACAGATTTTCTTTTAAATGTGGTGTCAGTGTTTGCTGAGTCAAAAATATGTGTACAACTCATCTGGGACTCAAACTGTTGCCAGGTGAGAGAGTTTTGTTTCCTGCAGGGAGGCGGCCTCGCTGTGAAGCTGACAGTCCAACCGGCTCTACCTGAAGAGGAATGCAAACAGACCAGAGCCCCAACAAGAAACCTCAAACAGAAACTCCTGAACACATGAAAGCTGCTGTCAGCGAGGCCACAGAGAGGGGGAGAGAGAGAGAGAGAGAGAGAGAGAGAGAGAGAGAGAGAGAGAGAAAGAGAGAGAGAAAGAGAGAGAGAGAGAGAGAGAGAGAGAGAGAGAGAGAGAGAGAGAGAGCACCTGAGAATGATCTCAAGGAGAAAGGGTCACTTCATGATTAGGGGTTTGAGACTCCAGCACGGGAAACTGTAAAGCTTTCATAAACCTTGTGTTCAAGTTGCACAAAAGTTCTGTGATTTTAGTTACATTTATGCACCTTTCTTTTTTCCGATTGAAACTCTGTCATTTGTTACAGTAAAGCCCTTAATATCTTAAAGTTCAAGAGAAGGTCATTTGGATGAGATGCTGCTCTGATAGTCGGTCACTTCCACAGTTCAAGTTCCCTTTACCAGTTTGACCTCTTTTTGTTTCAGTTTGTGATAATGAGCGACCTGATGTTGACTCACTTGTTCATGATGACTTTATTTCAAGTACACTTGACCATTGTTCTGCTCTTTTCACCGGTCGTCCAAAACAATCCAATCAACACAACTAATTAGAACTCTGCTGTTAAGCTTTTATAGAGCAAGAGAGACAAACTATCCACCCAGTTTTAGCTCACCTTCACCGGCTCGCTGAGGATTTAGGAGAGATTTAAAGTTCTTTGACATATTTAAAAGTCTCTTGATTGTTTGGGACAGGCCTGAATTACTCATTTGTTGTATGCCTTTATTTAGAGATAGGATAGAGGATAGAGTCGGGACAGAGAGAGAGCGGGGAATGTCACGCGGAAAAGGATCCACAGGTTGGATTAGAACCCGGGTCACCTGGAGGACCACAGCCTTTGTACATGGGGCGCTTGCATTAACCACCAGGCCACCGGCGCCCTGATTATGCAACAATTACTAACAGGAGCTTGTGCCTTTAAACTTTGTGATAGATGACTCTTTGGACATAAAGCAACAACATTACATGCTGTAAACCTTACGAAACAAGTCTAAATATGACCAGTCATTGTTTGTAGTGGGAGCTGAATTATACACAGAGGTCTCCTCCTCTCGAAAACAAACAAATCTGGTATTTCAACCTGTGAAACACTGAATAGAGCTGTTTCACATTAAATAAAATGTGTTCTTCTCTGATGCTCTGCAGCTCAGTTGGGGGGCTGTGAGCCGAGCTGCAACTATTTTCTGCAAACTAATTGAATAGAATCCTTCTTCTGCTGGAGTAACATTTAAAAACAATAAAGAAGTGATTTCAAACAGGCTGAAAAAACATTTTTTATTTCTAGCCAGCAGTTGTTGCTTACTAAAAGCTCAGAGATCATCGTTACCTGTAACAGCTTGCAGGTAAAACATGAGACTCTTTAGCCCAGTCATGAAATTGATTCGGTACTTAACTCAAACATTTTGAAGTCGATGGTTGTAGCTTCTCGTTGAACAGTCTTTAATTGGACAAATTCTGTCTGAGTCAGGACCAGACCTTGTTAAATTAACAGATTAATATCTTCAATCATTTAATAATTGTGCTTTCAAAGAGAAGAAGTTGTTGCTTTTCTTTTTCTTACTTCACAGAAAATCAGTTATTTTTAATCTTTGGACAGTCTGTGGGATAAAACGTGCCGTATGATCAAAATACCCTCAAGAATTATTTTTGGGTTCGTGGGGTTTAATAGTGGAAATAATTAGTTGAGAAAATCAATGTCATGATATACTAGTCTTAATCCATGCCTGGGTAGATAAGTAGACACATAAACCCTTTGTCCTTTTGTCACAGTAAGAGCTGTTGTCAGCAGACACCTGCCTGCTATCTGATCCAACAACATGTGTTGTGACTCGTATTTCAAAATAAACTGGCTCCAACGTCTTTCTGACCGCTCACAAAGAGCATCTACACAATACAGTACATCAAATAAACAAAGACTAAAGACAGACTGCACATCAACTGACCACAAAGGCATGCAGGGATAACTCTGACAAAGAGATACAGACTCCTGTTACATGTCAGAGAAATATACATTAGTATAGCCCTGCATAAAGGGGGACAATATGCAGGGCTACCATACAGCCAATCAATGCTAAGTCCTCTGTATGTTGTCTGTGAATTTAGGGTTTCCTTCGCGTTTTGGGGGAGGGGTGGGGGCTTTTAGGTTATATTTGAATGACTGATCCTGTATTTGTATTTTTTTTTATAGGTTGGTTCCATTTTTTTTGTATTCATCCTACGATCTCTCTAAGTCGTGGAAGATGAATGAACCTCGATGATTCTGGAGGATTACATCAGGGGGTCCCAAAGGTGCCAGAGTCTGTGGACCCCCACTGTCCCTGGTGATGGTAAAACTTTGCAAACAGCCGCACACAAACACACACCGACAGGCCTATTCAAACACTGGCAACACTGAAGAACAACAAAAAGAATACAACAGCCTGAAAACGATAATGGTAGTGATTCATTGTAAAAAAACAACAACAACCAAAAAACAAGAAGCTAAAGGCTGAATAGGCTACAAGTAATGCCTGAATTACACATTATGCAACCTCCGATGTTAAACCTCTCACTTCCTTGTTAGCGACGGCGCCTTTTTCCCACCAGGTGTACAAATGTGGCCGATATGAGTCCTTTCTTACCTTTACACAGCAGCTCCTGGGCCAGCTTTATCCTCACGATTCCAGAGATGGACTCTCCCGGAGTGTACACCTCTTTTTTTTTGTCAAACGTGATCTCAAACTCCTGAAGTTTCCCCATGTTTCCCCTGATCCACACAGCGAGACTGAAGCTCAGCTCACCTGTGCGCTCAGCCTAACAACGAGCACATTGACGACTCTCCGGCCCCGCCCCGGGCGCCTGTGCGCTCCGGGGTTTATGTGGTGGAGGTGGGGACACACATCCTTTATGTAGCTTATTATGTGTCCATGTTTTATTGTACATTTGTTGAACAGCTCTCATGTAGCCTATTATGTTAAATAGTTGTTACTTTTAGCCTACTTAATGTGTAAGTTCTGCGTTGTTAAATAAAGTTTGAATAAATAACTTAAATTTAAACATGCATCAATGATCTCTTCTTTATATAGGCTAGTTACAATACACTTTTTTTACTTTCTTGGAACTGCTCCCTTTTTTTGCCAAGTGTGTCCAAAGAAAAATGAGTTTAAAATACAAAAATTCAGTTGACAAAAAACATAAAATATTACACATTTTTTGGTGGATGAAACAGAGGGAGATCTGCATTCCTTTTAAATTGCATTTACATCTTTAAAAACAATTTTCAATTTGTTAATGTAGAAACAAACTCACCCCGAGGCCATAATGTGAATTGTACGCGATATGGTCTCGAGTCCACTTTTTGAAGATCTTGAGCATTTTTACTCAGTCTTGTCCCAGACTGGGCGGACTCTGGACTTTAATGACCACCAATGATGGGCTATTTTTTTCCCAGGTCATTACTGTGATTAGAAGGAAAACGCCCCTTTTTAAAAGAACAAATAACTTCAATTCATTCATGATCACATTTTTATATTTTTTAGTCTGTTATGTAATATAAGGGATGTTTGCTGCAGCACCAACACATTGGCATTGGTGATCCCCTGATTTATTTGTAGAGCCCCAGGAGGCAGGTATTTGTTGTTTAGTAATCTCTATTTACAGATTCTTCATAGAAATGTAGATATGATTACAGGAAAATAATTCAGCAAAAAAATTGACAGTTTATTATCTGCTCTAATGAGCTACACACACACATCAACCGTATTCTGATGATGATTTATTTATCTCCAGAAACAGATACCAGTACCAAACCCAAAGCACTTACAGGATCTGTCCACTTCTGTTCCAGTAAGTGGGCTTTTGAGGTGTTGGTGAATTTTGTTTGCTTTTAGTTTTAGTGCTACACCAACCTGCAGCTAAATGTAGATTCACATTAATCTCACAGACATCAGAGTGTTATCAGTTTTTGCCTTTAATTCTCAAGAAGAAAGCACATTTCCCGAACTTTCAAGCTGTTCTTATAAATACAGGCCTGGAGACGGAAGCAGAGCAGTGGTAGTTTAATATAAGGTGTTAGGGAAGAGACATACAGCACACCTAGCCCTTAAATGTTCATTTATATGTTACTGATTCTGAGTCATTTCTGAATCACTTCTGTTGGGAGTGTCTCTCTGTCCAATCCTTAAAGACCGAGATGCATCACGAAAATGTTGTGAGCCAAAACAGTACAATAGTGGATCCAGGCAGCTGTTCACTCCTATTAAAATCCAGGATGCATAATATGCTGTCTCGACCCTCAGGAGAACATAGCAATGTCGTGGGAAGTATTTCTGTAGAACCACTGCAATGGTTCGTAGCACGTTCAGAGGCAGGAAGCATAGCCCGAATATAAGCAGACACATGCCGATCATCCTCTGAGATTTCTCCTTCACTCTCAGACCTTTCGCTGTGCTGATGTTGAGGCGAGTTAAGGTGTTCGCCAGTCGGCCATAGCAAACAGCCGACACAAGGAAAGGGAGGAGAAAGCCAAAGGTGAAGAGGATGAAGTTAATGACAAAGTAGGAGTCTGCCAGGTTCTTCTGGTGGATGGAGAGGCATTGATTGTTAGCGCCGTCTTTACTCAGAGGAAGCATGAAAGCATAGATCAGAGACTGGATGAGAAGCACAGACCACACTCCTGCACACAGCTTATTGACAAACTGCTTCCGTTTAATGCAGGAGCTTTTGTTGTGGCGCACCACGACTGCATATCGATGGAGGCTGATGAGAGTGAGGAACATGGTGCTGCCGTAGAAATGAGAACTCAGCAAGGCGATCTTGACTTGGCACAGGAAGCGACCAAAGGGCCAATTGTTGCCCATTGCAAAGTACACCGCCATCATGGGAGTTACAGGGGTGGCGATGGCGTCACTTATGGCCAGGTGGAACTGCAAGGTGGTCCCAGAGGTCCAGCTGGGCATCCGACAGCAGAAGACCCAGAGGCTAAAAGTGTTGAGGAGGAAGCCAAGGAGGAAAACCAGGCACATGAGGCAGGGGATGGACACATGCTGGCTCTTGCGAAGGCAAGATTCTGAGTCATTACTGCTGTTCCCATGCTGAGAGGAAACCACCTGAGGCTCCATCTTCTCAAAGATAATCTGGTTTCTGACACCTGGAAAACAAAAAAAGGAATTGTATTCTATAGCAATAGATCACTTTCGAACAATTCCCTATGTGCTCCCCAGAGGTCTTCATTGGTCTAACCAGTCCAAATGACTCACCAGTAAAATGTATTCTCTCCAACAATTTTTTAAATATACTGGGCTTTAAAGATCCACCAGTCCACGTCTGGTAGGTGGGAATGTATAACAAACCAGTCAATGGCTGGATTCTAGAGTTTACTGCTGCATTCTCCCTACTCTGCTCAGTCTCTTTAGTCCTGTGAAACTCATTCACTTTTAGTAACGTTAGTCTTTGGTGGCATAGAAGGAGAAAACAACATGTTCAAAACCGAAGCAACATGATCTACAGTCCTCCAACTTAGTACAACGGCAGAAAAACAAATCTCCCCTGGAGAGACAGCATGGCAAAACTGTGCTAGGAATGCTAGCATTAGCTAGCAGTAGCACAAGTATATGTGAATATGAAACACTTTGTCCAGCTACAACTTAGGGAGGTCTGACGCTGTATTGTTAATTTCTTACGACATTTAAGTGTAGTTGGGATTTATTGCTTTAGTGTCATGGTTAATACATAACAAAGATTCAAAGCAGACATGATTTCAACAAATGCGGGCCAGAGATCTATAGCAAGTTAAGAAAGAGGTTGAAAAAGATTGGTGTGGGATGACAGTAGCCTAGTGGTTAGTGTGGAACCACCATGTGCGGAGGCCATAGTCCTCTGGGCGGGCGGCCTGGGTGCGAATCCAACCTGTGGCTCCTTTACTGCATGTCATTCCCCCTCTCTTCTTGATTTCTGATTCGACCCACTGTCCTATCTCTGAATGAAAGCAGAAAAAGCCCCAAAATAAACCTGTCAAATGCCGAGCGAGTGGCAATACAACCGATGTCTGACTGTCATGTGCAATTCAAATGGGACAATGTGAAAATGTTAGTTTTCGCTGTTGTTTCATAATTATTATTTAAAATAGAAAAAACCTTCACACATCCATTACATAAGAGCGGTGCGTAGGAGAGCGCACTGTCTGACTTGTAAACAAACATTTTTTGGCAATGTTTCGGTACTAGACCTTCACCTGGCAAACAGATTGTTAAAATGGGCGGGACATCTTAAACAGGAAGTGGCTACAAGCATGCAACCAATCATCATTATGACGTCAGCTCTGATTCAACAAATTAACAAAGAAACATCAGTTTCTCGGTTGAGAGCACATACAAAATAAAACAAACTACAGAAAGCCTAAGAGACAATTCTAAATAACTTATCAATTCCTTTTCAGTCCAGCGGACACTAAAAGGTCCCAAATAATAAATTACAATCCAAACACAAAATCAGAAACGTTCAAAAAGACTAATATCATACGTCATTCTAAGTCACAAAATACAATAGTCACCGAAACGCACACAATTGTCAGACATGTCGAATCATAGGCCGCCGCCTACATATATAAAGACACCAAAGTGACCTGTTTTGTGTGAGTAGGCCTTTATTACTGGCTCTTATTACTGCTCGCATCAAATTTAAAACTCTGCTGCTTGCTTACAAAACAGCGACAAAAACGCCTCCTCCTTACCTTACCTCTATAATCCAGGTCTACACTCCATGCCGCCCATACGCTCTGCCAATGAAAGTCGTCTGATCAAACCTTCACAACAGGGCCCTAAGTCTCTATCTAAACTCTTGTCCTCTGTTGCCCCCCGGTGGTGACACGAACTACCAAACTCCATTCGATCTGCAGCGTCCCTTTGCACCTTTAAGAAAAAGCTAAAGACACAGCTCTTTCATGAACACCTATGCACTTAATGATATTGATGATGATGATGGTTTTGTTTGATAATGATGATAATGACTTTAGGATGGTTTTGATGCTGATTAGATCTCTAAAGAACAGTTGTCGATATTTAGCTTTGCGTCTGTGCACTTCCTGTCAGCACCTGTGTGTCCGATCAGACTTAAAGCTCTTCGTTTGCACTCACTGACTCCTCTCTAGATCCTTGCTTGTGTTGTTCTTACTCTCTGATGTACGATGTCTGCTAAATGTATTGTAGAAATTATTCTTATTTAACATAACAGCATGCTCATCACTTTCCCATTGGAGTGGACGCACAGCACTTTGTCCATACAGGTTTTTTAATCTCTTTCTATAATTAAATTGATTTTAATATTTGCCTTTCTGGGTAAATAAATACTGTACAAGGAATGAACATAAGGACATTTGTAGCAGCACCATCAGTATGTCAGCATGATCCAGTGTTTAATGATCGACACAAAACTGATCATTCAATGTAATATTTATAATCACGTCCTGCTGGTTACATACATCATCTACTCTCCTGCTAGAATCAACTTCCTGTTCTGACGTATTTGTTCTCTATACGTCTATAAATACATACGTGGCACAGCTTTTGAATCACTTACTGGAAGTGAGATGTAAACTGCAGAAAGACTAACTGCCTCTCACTTTTAACATGCTAAAGGGTTTTTATTCTCACTAAGTATTTAATGGTTTTAGACATATCTACAAATATCTGCTTGAAGAAAACCAAGTTGCACTAAACTTTATAAAAGCTTTGATACAAATAAAGTAAGATCAAGTGTTTCATTGTTAGAGGTTGTTAAAGTGTGAAGAACGGACCCTGAGAAATGAGAAGCTATTTTTAGATTAGGTGACAAATGCTCTTCAAAAAGTGTGTGCTTGAACGAGCATATGATGTCTACACCTTCCAGCAGAATTTGAAATACTTAATGCTGTTCATTTGTTGCTGGTATGAACGTTTACACATTAAGGCTGCACTTAAAGCATGGAAAAGAAAGAATGAAGGTATGACAATTATTGTTTTCTTTTGCTGTTGTTTACAGTCATTAGAAAAGCATGAAGACAATTGAATATGGTTTCATGATTAAGCAGGAATACAACAATAATGACTTCATAGTGCTGCCCAGGCTATCCAATAAAAACAGTGACGGACCACCCCTTGTATCTATCCCCGCCCCATTCTGCGTGCTGCAGCTAGGGGTTATTGACGACCAGACCGGTGTACCATACACATCCATGTGCATATGTTCATTTTGACAGCATTAATAAACATGTTTACATCCTGGTACAAAAGATGATTTGGGGTCAGAGTAGTTCACCTCTTTGTCGGCACATGCTGTACGGGGGGATTCCTTTTTTTAGGCTTAGAGTTATGCCTAATTAGGGGCGGGGCTTAGTTGACTGACAGGTGGGTGAGTTGTAGCTGTTTGCCATGAGGCTTAAAGCCAGCCTCAGCTTTTCTGTTTGCCTGTTGTAAAGTCAACCTTGCAGCAGGTTGCCATTTTACCAAAAAGGTGGCCGCCATCGTTGGGCTTCAAAACTCTGCAGAAACCAATAGGTGATGTCACTGAGACCTTGTCCATATTTTATACAGTGTAAGATTAACATTTGGGGTGAAGGAAAAGATTAGGCGCTTAAATAAGTTTGCTCGCTTATCCAAAGAGTGAACAGATATGCGAGTCGACAAGAACAACACTCTGTGTCAGGACATACGGGATCATCCCCTGGTGGACATACTGTGTTTTTACAGTTCAGCAGATTTGACGATCCGTCCTCCTATAGCTTTATCTTTGAAACTCCAACCTCCCAAACTGTCACACGGGTTTCTTTCTTAGGATTTTTTTTTCATGAAGGTGACAGTGAGATCACCCCGATGACATCATAAAGTGTTATTTTCACACTCACATTTTGATTGATACTCACCCTAACAAGTTACCTAATGTGAGAGATTTTATGAAGCTGCCTTTATAAGAAACAAGACTTGAAACTTGAAACTAGTCTTTGTGGAGGAACTTAAGAGTTTAGAGAAGCATTGTTGGTTTCACATACTGGGCATGAATTTAGACACGCGCAATACATTTCACGCTAAAGTTTAGTGAGGTTTCCTGCCACTTAAACGCAGCTCAAGTGTTTCCCACAGAATGGCTTCAAATCTTTTGGGTACTTGAACATATTGTAGAGAATGTTTTAGCTGATTAACAGTCGAATCTTCAGCTTTATTATTCCTTTTTAACTTTTTTAACATTGTTTTTATTGACATTCAATTGAACAGTCCAGTGATTGTACAGATATACAACCACATATATGCCCTTACAGCCCGCACACCACCCACCCCACCCCACCCCAAAACGTCCTCCCCCTCCCCCCATTCCGGTCCGAACTCCTGTCTCTTGAGCATGAGTGAGTGGCCTTTTTAAAAAAAAAATTTTTTTAAACATGCATGAAAAGAAGATGGACAGAAACAGCATGAATAATACTAAAAATAATAAGTACAAATCGTAAATAACCATGAGAAAATAAATACATCTCAAACAAAAAAACAAAACTGAATAAAAAAACTAAGGCAAAACAGCCGACGATGATAAAAAGTGTAAGTAAGTGTTATTATACTTCACATTACTTTTACTCACAAACTAATTGAATCTGCTGTCTCTGCATTTGTCAATTTAATCCTCTAGTTAATGATGCCATCCTCTCGGATCGATTGTAACATTTAATAAAAGCCCAAATGAGTCTCAATATACTCGACTAGCATATGTCACATCTAGATAACCATCTTTATGTGAGAAACTCTGAGTATATGGAAATAATAATACATTTCACAATCCATCCAAGTTTTCTTTGTTAACTCCTAAAACAATAATCAAGAGCAGAATTTGAGGTTTGCAAACATATCTTGGGTGTATCTCAGCTAAAATGTTATTGAATGTAAAGTATAGGTGGACCATGTAGGAGACTTAAAGAAATGATTCCTACCAGCAGTGTTGAAGCTGTTGTGCAGCGAATGTTGAGCCCAGTAATACACAGACTGCCTGTTTCTGTTTCACACTCTGACCGTGTGGCTGCAAGAGGAGTAACCCAGTGTGTTTTTTTTTTCAGTGGTAGATGACACAATCTAAACAGACACGATGAAGTGTTGTATAAGAAGTGACACTGTGTCTTGTCGTTTTTTATGAAACACAGCAACACCACTTTTTTCTTTCTGAATAAGCATTTATTTACAGGTCTGTTGAACTACTGACAACTCAAAAATAACACTGTTAGATTCTTCAATGCAGAGGTTCATGAAGAAATCTAGGTGGCTGCTGGTCTACACAGTCAGATCTGGAAGATCCTCAAAGAGGAACATCTAAAGATATAATATAGAAAAAAAAAACAGGTTCACACAACAAAACACACAGTACAAAAAAAATGCCTGTCTTTTTTTTTTTATGAGAAATGCACGAGCCAACTGTTGGCTGTATTTACACTCAGTCTCTGCTGATGTCTCAGAGAGGCGTGGTCGGGGTGGAGGCGGTGGTGGGGACGGTCACCGGATGCAGTCCCAGATCAAGGGATGGGGTTTCCTCAGGGGGTGGAGGGCTCTTCTTTTGGGCCTCCAGCTTCTCCGTCAGCTGGGTGTACAGCTCCTTCACCGGCTCGCCGCTCTGTGGTCACCAGGGACACAATCACAGAATCAGAGTCAGTACATACAAGTCTCAAGACACGGACGTTTGCAAAGTGCTCTATCTCTCAAGTTGTTTATAGATTGGACTTTAAGGATTTGGATTCAGATTCTGACAACAGTCTTCAAATCCCAGTTCTGAATGAAAAGACAGGTGATGGTAACGTATGACTCGAGTCTGTAGTTAACAGCCCCTTTTTTCGACACGCTGCATGCAAATCATTCTCAATATCGCAGTGCTTTCCTCATACATTTTTTCCACTCTCGTAGCCGCTGTTCGCTGTGATGGTTGCTTGTACTCTGGCCATAGACACCGTAAGAAAAACCTAACGGGAGCATAGCTCCATTCATTACTAGCAGGCTAATCTTCTCCGCTCTGGTATCATCACACTTGATTTGAGACAGTCGTCTGGTTTCCCCTTGTGCTTTAAGTGCATGTGGTTAACCAAACTACTATCTCTATGATATGCTGGTTTACCGCCACATATACTGCGCTGCACGTTATCCCCGTCTTTCTTGTCAAAGTACTTCTGGACGTCACTTCTCCTGCTCATAGCTCACACGGTGCATATAACGCTACCCGAGTTGAACTATCGAAGTCTAAAACAACGCGTGTGCCGGGGAGGGAGTAGTGAAATGAGACTCGAATAATGACGTCAACAACGAATACTTGATGATCATACCCATCCCTAGCACATTCATCCAGTCTCTAATTAACTCAAAATGTGACATTATCTCCCTGAAATGATGTCGAGACTCTGTGACACATTAACCTCCTATTGTTGCTATTAACTAAACTTAGAAACATCCAAGCATGCATGCATGTGATCATGTCCGGATTTCACTCCTCTGAGGGCTCTGAGCTTGCTCTTTCCTGAAATTTGTCTTAATGCTCCAAAAGACAAACCTCCAAAAGCTGAACCCAACATTATATGAAAACTGTCTTGGGAGTCACTGCAGCCTCTTGCAAACCTTGCAAAAATACCACAAACTACCCCTCATCCCTGAGGTGCTGATTCACATTACTCCTGTGTTTGGTGAAATATGGGACATAATTGTGCTATATTTGACAAATAGATAGTCCTGCTGTAATATTAATCCATACAAATGAGCTTCTCTGTGATTTGGAGTCTTAGGGCCTGATTTACTAAGATCCCAATTAAAGAGTACTAAATTGCGTGTTCACTCCAAAAAATTGCGCGTTTGGCTTGTGGGCGTTTTGCGGGTGATTTACTAAGAAACTTTGCGTGAATGATAACGGGTGCAAACCTTGAGGAGGCGGTTGTATTTAAGTCAGGCTTTTGCGTGTTCTACTGGGTTACGTCACGGAGAGTTTGGACGGAAAGCAGAATGACTGCAAGCGCAAAATAGGTATTAGTGAAAGAGGCAAATGAACGTACAGTATTTTCGAGTTATAGCAGATAAATCTGAATATAACAAAAAGAACATTTGGTTTATAAGAAAACCTCGGCATTAAACAGGGCCTCACTTTTTGCCTGGCTTGGTAAATCACAATGCGTGTACTAACTTAACTTATTTGCATTTTCTCCTCCCAGTATTTTGCACACTACGGCTGTAACGCCCCATATTGCATATTCATTAAGGCAAACGCACTAAATGGACAATGCGTGTTGTTTTGCTCATATGAAAGACGCAATCCTCACTGCGTGTCGTTAGTAGATCAGATAGCACATTTTTTGCTGGTGCTATCAAGTTTGCACACGTTTTAAGACACGCAAACCTTTAGTAAATCAGGCCCATAGTTTTTCAGTAGAGTGACTTTTCCAGCCTCATTCAAAGTTATGGAGGCTGTGCAGATATTTATAAAAAACAATGGGGGCTCATCTGACTATACAGCATGAAAACAGAGTGTGCAGAAAGAGCAACCACAGACTCATCGGAAGAATGAGGTCTAAAAAAGGCTGGTTTCATTAAAAGGCGTGGCAGCATGCAGCTTATGACGGTTTTAAAATGTAGATCTGGCTGAACAGTGATCATGTGGCAGGTTACTGACTGTGACATACGGAAGCGTTGACATCATAATTGGGAAATAATATCAGAAAATGTAAGTAATATAAAGATTCTTTGTCCAGCTTGAATGCTCTCTACAGACATACACATGGAGAGAGTTATTTCCTCTTCTTGATTCAACCAATCACAGCAACTGCAGCCTTCTTTAAAGCACACACAGAGTAGAAATGAAGCCAACCTGTTTTGGAGGATCGAGGGTTTTCAGCATAGTTTCCATGTAGGATGGCAGCACTTTGTGGTGTAGATGCAGCAGCATGCGGAGGGTGTGTCTGTGGACGTTCTCTTTACTGAAAGATATTCAGACGGGAACACGAAGAGTCAGGAAACAGGGTGGAAATCATTTTTTGTGACAAGAACAATCCAGCTCAGACTGCTTTATTCTTTGTTTGGGAACACACTTGTTTCTTTCCACTTTGGGTCTCATGCTGATGTAAACATTAAAGTGAAGCCATACAGAGCAGACCACACTGACTGAGTGCATGCAGATACGATCTTCTACATTCTGCCCACCTGGAATAAGAAGTCAGAAGGAAGCCATCGAAGACAACAGAACAGAACTCTTCTGATCCGAACTCGTCAGAGAGCAGCGTCAGGTGTCCGGTCAGCAGGTGCAGGAAGATGTCCCCAAAGGCCATGTCATTGTACGTCTCCACTGTGAGGGAGCAGCAGATACATCTCTTATTCTCACAACCTTTACATGGATGTGTTCAGTTCTAGTAAACTACTTATGTTTGGAGTTTTTTCAGCACAGGTGTCCCAGGCGGAAACTGACTTGTTTCTGAGAGTACCTTCAAATGTCCATCTATCTCTATAACCTGCACAACCGATGAGAAAAGTATATTTGACATCACCAGTGAAATGGATTAAAAGCATTTATGTTGTTTCATTAATTTAAAAAGTGATTTAGCTAAAATAACACAGAACTTCATCATGTTGACCTGAAAAAAACCTGCATACAGAAATTTGAACAAAATATTGTTGAAATTTGCTGGGTTTTTTTATCAAAATGAAAAAGGTGAAAATGAAGAGTCTACATTAGTATTTTAATTCATAATGATGTCATATCTTTAATCATTTTCAAATAAACCATAGCTCTAAAACCTCTACAATTTAAAGTCTTCTAATGTATGAAAGTTCTGCTTTAGATACTAAATGAATTTATTCAACATTTGTGTAAAGGATGCAAACAGTGATCTTCCACAGCCAGATCTCTGCGGCTCCCTGCTGCCTGTGTATTTTCACAATGTTTGACATTGCATGTAACCATAGACTGTAAATATTAATGGATGAGCCCGTCTGTTACTGAAGGGGGCTCTGGAGGCTTATCAGCGGCAGCCGCCATGCTGGAGATCCTGTTTCAGCCTAACTTTCAGTCAACCTAACGACAGGCTGAGAGCCGGAGCTGAGGCGGGCTTTAAGCCTCTTGACGAACCGTTACATCACACCCACCTGTCAATCATGTCAGCTACGCGCCTAACTAAGGATAAGAGGTATCACTCATAAAATCAAAACGGATGCGTCATAAAAAAATTCACCAACAGTACGCTGTGCGCCCATGAGGATTAGAACTAATCAGACTAATACTCTTTTTTGTACCAGGCTGTAAACATGTTCATTTCTACTGTAATAAGGTTTTTTTTGGCTGTGGTGTGTTTGTGACTTCTGGTGCTTCTGGAGCCAGCCTCAAGTGGACCCTCGAAGAACTGCAGTTTTTTTGCACTTCCGCATTGTCTTTATTTTTCAACACCGGAGGTTTCTGCTTTAATGTAAAGTGCCGTGAGGGTGGTGAGATCTTACTTCCTCCTCAGAAAGGAAAGCCTTACTCACCGAGGGCAGGCAGGAGTCTCTGTAAGGCATTCTTGTTCCTCAGTTTGGCAATGTGGAGGACGTAGTACAGACCCATCTCACAGGCCACTCTGTTCTCCTGCAGGTACCTGAGGAGGAGAAACATGGACTGTCACATCAGACTGACAGATACAAAGAAGACATCATTTATTGAGCAAACACTGAAAAGATGATGAAGGCCTGTATGGTTTTTATGAATCTGTAGCCCTGATGTATTAAAGGCTTTTTATGCACACCCCTCTGAGTGCCTCAGACCTCTTTAATCTTAGTTGGATCCCCGCACTGAAGAACACCAGAGGGATTCCTTTCAACAATTTTCAAAACATTTTTCAACACCCACGCAGCACTCCATCTGCTTTTTGACTAAAACACTAAAAAGACTTTTATATAATTCCAGCGTGGAGTCCTTTTCACTGATGAGGTTTTTAAAAGCTGCTGGTTTTAGACTTTAGGCTACCTTTAACTCATGCTATAATGCAAATAGTCGTTTTAATGGAAGCTGGCGCGTAACACGGCACGAAAGGGTTGTGAGCATGTTACCATTTAGGATGTGAGATTAGAAACACCCAACCAGGCCTGCACGATATGTGAAAAATACGTGATGTGGGATTAAATTGTTCAGTTTTTTTATTATTCTTTTGAAACAATGCCACGTTTGTCCTGAATCCAAAATAAATCGACACTGCAGAGCAAAGCATGTTCATCATAAAGGGACAATGTACACATGCTGGTTGAGAAAGCATTGCTTGTTTACATAATCTATTTTATTTCCTGCTTCTTCTATGCTGCCATCTTGTTCAGGACTCTCGTATTAAATTAGAAAAAGTCAAAATAGGAAATAATAATAAAATATAGTTGACAGTACAAAGAATTAGTAAACAGGGTAAATTGAGCTATTAAAAAAACGTTAAGAGTGACAGTGAATGTGACAGTCGTGCACACGTTAAAGTGAGCGAGTGTAGCAGATTTTTAGATGATGAGATAACGTATGTGCTAATAAGAACAATGTAGTGCACGTGTCTCGTGTCAGCCTCTCTCTCTCTTTGCAGGGCTTCGTTTACTTGTTGAAGGCGTCCGGCAGGGCGGTGGGGTATGACTGCGAACTCTTCTCCTCACTGGGAAGCTTCTGCTCAACGCTGAAGGTGTGATCATCCACGACCACTGACATCATGGCGGGCAGGAAACGCGTCACCACCTCCAGATCCTAAAAGCATGCACACCGAAAGACAGGTTTAATGCATTACTCTTCATCTGGCTTCTACTGAAGAGCAGGAAGACAATTTTAACCCTCTGGATCTGATGGGCGGAGACATTTGAGCGGACGTGATGTACTTACCAAACGAGGCTCTTTGAACACCTGGCTGTCAATCATGTCCCACGCTCCCTGACCCAGTGAGAGCATCCTCAGCAGCAGCATCAGGTCCGAACTGTCCTGCTCACAAACACAACAACCATTTTACACTCTGGTGAAACAATGAAAGTGTGTGAGGGAACTCTTTGTGAAGACTCATTTCGTTAAGTTGGTACGCCTTTTAAACTAAATGTAGCTGTCATTCGGAAAACAAGTATTCCAGTAACACAAAAGAGCACGGTTTCCAGAATGAAACCAATCCTCTAGTGTCCAGATACAACCGTTAGCTGAATCATTTCTCTTTATGTTTCAGGTGTTTGTGGAGGTGACCATGAGAGACCTCAGATTCTTCTGTTGTTATTGAGGTTGTCAAAATGTCTGATTCTTTTTTCGACCAATTGTTCATTACACAAACTAGTTATAAACTTACCGTGTGGGGAAACTCTGCTCGGTTTATCCAATGAGCTCAGCACATTCAAGCTACATGCGCTCCGGTGTTGTGTCCAAAAATGAGTGCGGTGGGTGAGACTGAGAGCCTTTCCTAAGTAGAATGGAGTAGGAGCGCACTCTGCTGGATACTAAGCGCAATAACATTTCAAAAAAAAAAAAAAAAAAATCGGTTGTAATCGGCGTCTTTTTGGCAGATGTTGATTATTTTCAAAAAGGCTATAATCGGCCGATTAAATCGGCAGGCGGATGAATCGGTCGGGCCCTACCTGGGACTTCTAGTTTTGTTGTCGTGGTTATGAAAAAGGTATTGATATTGTTAGATTTCTACTAGTTTCACATCAACGTTTAATATTCTTGTATCCTGACAACCTTAGTTTTTGTAGAAATGAAAGGTGAGCAAAGAGTGACACAGAATATGGGGCCCTGCTACTCGGCAAAGCATCTTGTCTCATCACTGCCCCCCAGCTGTTAACTGGCAGAATACAGCACCACTGGTACGTTTATATATCATACTGCTTGTATCTCTGTGCACTGTATGCTCACCCTGGGTAAACTGTCCTGGCTCAGCAGCTCCTGCAGGTTCCTCACGATACTCAGGACCAGGGTGTTACAAGCAAACGGGTCACACAGGATCATGGAGAGGTCCCTGAAACACACGGTTAGTTCAATGTAATCCATTCAGCCGAGGGGTACACCATGACGCCATGTTGGAAAGTAATCCTGGTCTGTTGAGCCTAAAGTCTGAGTTTTCCGTGTCGTGAAGCTGGTTCTCTTTTAACCTGGCTAGATCACCATGGTAACTGACTCATTACCTGGTCGGTTATGTTCAGAGTTACAGCTTTAAATCTGCTATAAGGGGTCGTCATATTTATTCATTATTACCTGGAAAAGTTCTCCACTGGCATTACAGATCTTCATTTTTTCAGATGTATTTTTGGGCTTTATGTCTTTATTGAGAGGACAGTGGATAGAGTAGGAAGAGTGGGGAACGACCACAGACTGTAAATATTAAAGGGGCGAAGCCTGAGTGACGTCAGCCATCTGTTACAGCAGGGGGCTACGGAGGCTCATCGTCAGCAGCCGCCATGATGGAAATCCTGTCTCAGCCTAACTTTCAGTCAACCTAACGACAGGCTGAGAGCCGGAGCTGAGGCGGGTTTTAAGCCTCCTGACAAACCGTTACATCGCACCCACCTGTCAATCATGTCAGCTACGCCCCTAACTACGGATAACACGTATCGTTTTCAAAATCAAAACTGAGACGTTTTTCAAAAATTAACCCCCACGTACAGTGTGTGCCCATGATGATAATAACTAATCAGACCTATTTTGTTTTTTGTACCAGGCTGTAAACATGTTAATGTATGCTGTAAAAACAGCTTTTTTGCCAGTCGTGTGTTTGTGATTTCTGGTGTTCCTGGAGCCAGCCTCAAACGAACGAAGCAGCGCAGTTACACAATAACACACGATGTCTTTACTCTACTCTCCCCTCAGCCTCTCCCCTCTTGTTTTAACCTGCTTGTTTCAGGTCAAATTCACACTTGTAATTACAGCGGATCATCCCCACCCTCAAAGAGCGATGAGGACGCATCTTAAGAAACTTGTTTTTATGTTTGGTCCAACATCCTGAAAAGTTTGTTTAACTGAATTTACAACTAAAAAACTCTGATTAGTCTTTAGGTATCATCACGTATTAGAACAATTCATTCATTCATTTGATTTGGCCAAACACTAAAGGGATTTGCACGTTTTTTAAGTTAACGGCCATCAGTCCTGATTAAACAGCTGAAATCCTGTTTATCATTGTTCAAGTTTAAGAGTTGAACTGTGTGTAGTTGTCACGTCAGAAATACACCAAAGTTTGACGGATGGCAAAATAAACTGACAACACTATCGTTTTCTGCAGAGTTGCTCTCTTGTCATGAAGCAGCGGTGATGTTTTTTACTGCAATATCGTTCATGTTTTCCTCATCTCTTCTTATCATATCAGTCTGACAGAATCAGATAGCTGGTAATGGTTCCACTGTGTGCGGAAGAAGCATCAGATGACGCACTAAACACCCCCGTCTCTGTGAGCACGCTCAGAGCCTGGAGCAGAAAGCCTGAGTTAACAGAGAAAGTTCATAACCACTTATCTCGAACTGCAACTTCATGCTTTGATAGCTGGCCTCCTCCAAGAAAGTCTCGCTCTCTTGATTCCCTTCATGGTAAACCCTTCAGATGTGAACAGCTCTTTTCATAACTCAAGCAATCCGTTTTTTACCCTAAGACTTGCTCTTGTCCTTTCTTCACTCCATCCAGGAAGCCCTGCAGCTCTCTGGCTCGCTTGCCGTCCACAAACTTCTCACGTATGCAGGCGTCTAAACACCAAGTGAACTGTGGAAGCACACAACAAAACCCAACAGAGAAAACGTGAGTCACAGGTAACACAGGGTCTTCTCAGAGCTACATTAATCACCATCCTACATCACTGTCTGTGTCCTCACCTTATGACAGGGGTCCACAGAGCAGATCTCACTGATGTCCAGGTCATGAAGCGACATCAGCAGCTCCGCTCTCAGCGTGCAGTAGTGCACATTCCTCGTTCTCAGGAAGAGTGTCCGTAAAAACTGCAGCACCATGTCGTACAGCTTCACGTTCTTCCCTATCATCTGTGTCAGCTTTAGAACCACCTAGAACCACAGAAAAAGCTCAAAATCATCTCCTCACACGGGTTTTCAGGCCTCAAATCTCCTTGTCAGTGTTTATGAAAACATCTGATGGGCAGACAGCGACTCACCTCCCCTTGGCGTCGTGTTTTGGGAGAGGGGCTGAAGAAATTGTGCAGGATGGAGAGGTCACTGCTGAACAGAGCCGCTTCCTTCTCCACGATGTACTGCTTCAGGAGGGGAGACACTTCATCCCCAAACAGAGCCTGGTTATCCTGCCAGATCTGCCTCTTCACCTCCACTGCACACACCTTGTACAGCTCCTTGTCAGCCATCACCATCTTCAGTTTCTTCTCTGGTACCTGCAGGAGAGAGCATGGGGTAAACATGAGCTGCTCTATATCTCATGACAGTCTTGGCTCCCAGAGGTTCATCTTTTTACCTTTTATCCAAGATAACAACAAATCACAACAGCTTCCAAAAGTTCATGGCAAGATGGTATCCAAATGTAAAAGTTAACAAAGTGTAAAACTGTTGACAAGATGTTGGTCCACCACTAGCAGGCAGGGAAGATGAAGCTCATAGATTTCATAGATTCTCCTCCTCAAATCATCTAACCATTACATTTAGGGTAAAATGTCATTTGATGAAATTGGAACTAAACAGTCAGTAGGGGAGTCAGCTGGTTCTAAAAAGCCTTCACGCAGGTTTTAATGGAGTATAACACTGTTCAGGAACAATGCTGCCTATACTTCAGACTCTACTCAAGTATATTTCTATTTTCACTCTTTACAACACTTGCCTTGGGAAGATGTTTGAGCACCTGCATCACTACCGGCTGGATGGACGGCATTTTGACGAGAGGAAAGCTCTTCTCCAGCAGCTCCTCCAGCTTCCCGTATCTGCAACAAGAATGAAAATGAAACAAAGACCAATAGCAACAAGTGTATTCCCTCAGATATCACTTCTAAAGTCAAAAATGCCCGTTGACCCACCTGTCTTCCTCTTTTCCCTCCGCGATGGTGGCCACTCGCTCCATCAGTTTATCACGGAGCTCGTCAAAGACGGACTGATGGAACTCCAGCCGAGGCGTCCCATGGAGGTCGAGGAAGGGGAGAGCAGACTGGAGGGTCGGCAGCAGGATCCCATTTTCCATCTGCAGTTATGTGACATATCAAAGACTCAGGGAGGTGTGATCTCTTTAATGACGCGAGCTCCACTGATTGGGGCGCAGTTAGGAAGCTGGTATCAATGTTAAGAGCCACTTGACACACAGAAAAACAAAAAGCCAAATGCATCCTTCTAGTGATATAAAGGCCTAATCAACTATAGTTGGTGCAAAAGGAACATATCGGGTCCTGTAGGTGTCATGGCTGCCATAGGAGCACAAGTAGGAAGACTTTCATTCAGTGACATATACAGGCATGATTTTTTAAGAAAACAGAGTGAATGAAAAAATTGGATGATGCATTGATGAAGAACTGCATCTGAAATTCTGTGATTCTTGAAGTCTGTTGGCATGTTCCTTACTTAAACTTCACTTTGACACCTGGAGGCACTTTGATGAATTACAGCTTGCACCTTGACATGTTTCCAGCACATCTCCTATTATCATGTGGCTTCATAAGAAAGCCCTCACATGTCCATCCAGCTCAGGTCAAGGGACATGATGCATAAGAAAGAATAAGGGAGCTCTAGATGTAGCTGCTCATTGCAGAGCAGGTGGAGTCAATTCTTCTTTGCAACGACTCAGGTCGAGTGAATGTGAAATATTTAAGATCATAGTACTGTGGGCTTGACTCCCATTGTGTAGAAATAAAAAGACTGAAGTGAGATGAATAGACTTTCTTTTTTTCTTATTTGACAAAACAGTTCTTGACTTAGTTTAACTATGTGCACATAATAAGCAGTTAAAAAAGTGACATTGCAATAATATCGAATCGTGACTCGTATCGTGATAATGTCTTATCCTGGGACCTCTAGTGATATCCACCCCTACCTCTTATCATAGAAAAAGATTACAGCATTTTCCTTCAATTTAACAGTTTAGCCAGTCCGTGCTTTAAATGAACAAACCCCTCTACATCTAACCAAAATATGCAAACACGCAAGCAGTCGTACAATAAGTAGAGGTGTAAAGATTAATCGTAAAATCGTGAAAAATCGATTCAAAGGTGTCAAAGTTCACATCAGTTCTCAGAAAAATGAATCTCAATAATATGGTGAGCGTCAGCAGCTGTAGAGCAAGATTTAGAAATTGAAGACGCACCACCGTCTTTGAAATCGGAGGTGTGGAAGCATTTTGGCTTCCCCAAGACAGAAAATGAAAGAGGTGAGAAGATAACAGACAAGACAAAAACTGTGTGCAAATATTAGAAGAAGACAGGGAACTACACAAATATCACAACCAACATGATGCAGCATTTAACCGACAGCACAATGAGAAGCTCCAATCACCTCCCCTTGTTGAGAGAAAAGAAACATTAAAAGGCCAAACCACACTGACAAGCGGGTTAGCAGCCCCTAAAGGAATCTGTTTCACTCATCATTTGTCTACAGTCTCATTTTGTAAAATAAATCATGAACCGTATCGTGAATCGTATCATATCGCGAGTTGATAGAAAGTTACATCCCTAAAAATAAGTGACAAAAACTTTCAAGTTCATTATAACTAAAAACACAACTTCTTTCCATATCTCTGAATCTTGCAATCCTCTGATCTACTGTATAAGATTGTATGTGATCTGTAAAGTTTATGTACTTCTTTATGTTTTGTTTGTAAGTCCCTCCCTTTTGTAGTATCCTGTTAGTGTGTCACTTTATCTCAATAATAATACAAATTAAAACTATTCTGTAAATTACACTGGTATAGAAATAAACACAGTATAACACAACGGAGTTTTTTTCAGACTTAGCAGTAAACAAACTTCGTAGTCTGACCTGAAACTGGTCGATGGCTTTCAGAGGCTCTGTGCAGTTAGTGAGAGTTTCTTTCAGGTCCTCTCCGTTAGAGATCCCGAGCTCCGGCAGCCCCGCGAACATCTTCTGTTCCCTTTAATCATCAATTTAAAAACAAATGGATTCGGGAAACTCGGTTACCACCGTGCACAGTTAAAGCTGAACAGATAATCACTTGCTACAAAACAAAACACATTTTGCTTTTTCTCTGTCAGAGCAAATTTCCGCTGGTCCGACTTTGTAAACAGTCCGTCTCAAACACCAGCGACGACTCCGGTTCCGTCTTCTTCTTCTTCTTTGTGTGTGTGGTTTTTGGGTTTTTTTTGCGGATTGCACTCCCAATTTAAAAGTGCATATCGCCACCTGCTGTACCGGAGTTATTACAGGGGATACTGTTTGGTAATAGTCTACGGACCAGATCAATACACGACAAAATAATGATAAGAAAACAGAAGAAAACAATAAAAACGATGTTTCTTTGTTTGATCAATTAATAAACTAAGAAATAACTGGTCTACATGTAGGCTACAAATACATAATTAAACTGTACACGACACTTTCTACATTATTATCATTATCGTTTAGGTTAGAGAGGAGGGTTAGAGTTTTACTGTAAAGGTAGTCTAAACAGGGCTTAAACTGACAGACTTATGAGTCCATTAGAAAACTTCTAAATAAAGGGGAAAACAATGAGAGCAAGAAGTTGGGAAAATAAATACATTAAAATATAATGGTGGAAACGGGGCTTTAAGCTTCCCCCCCCCTTTTTAAACACATTTGAAGTTCAGATTAAAGTTTAAATGTGGAGAATAAAGTCAACCTCTCTGGATTAATGTCAGTAATAGATAGTTAATCCGATAGGATAAAGATTTATAGGCCTACAGGAGCGTATTGCATCACTTGAGAAACTAGAAATCTACTCGGCTTTCTGAATAACAATATATTTATCTCGGAATTATGAGATGTTTTACTAAAGCGGATCTCAATCACATGTAAAAAGAAATCTGCCCTTTTTTTTTTTCCAAATCAAGGAGTCAATTAACCAATTAAATAAAATAAATAATAAAAGGCGCCTATATTATTTTTCCAAATGAACGAGTTAATTAATTGGTTAATTGACTCCTTGATTCAGAAAAAAAAGTTCAGATTTCTTTTAACATGTGATTGATATCTGCTTTTTCAAATAAAAAATAAAATATTTGTTCTATTTGTTTGAATTCTTTCAACATTTACTGAAAGTTCAACTCTGTTCTAGACATTTGACATTATTATTAAAATACAGAAATAAATCTTCCTCCTTTAATTTCTGGTTTCATTTGTTTCTTGTGCCTGCGTGTAATCGGGCCCCTGTGTCTCATTAAAGTTAGTATGAATAATTATGAGCTTTTATGTTGCTGATGATGTTTGGGATCTTTTACTTTTGGGGTTTTGTTGTTGTTGGTTGTCTCATCCGTGTGTTGCTCTGTTGTTGAGGTGTTTTGTTTCTTGTGCTGTATGCTCCTTCATGTGTAAAACCCTTGTTTTAAAAAAAGTGCTATACAAATAAAGTTAATATTATTATTACAAACAAAGACATGAACTTTAAATCTGTTACTTAAGAGGAGTATTGGAGTTAATGAATGTAAATTGTAAATTTGATAAAAAATCATCATCAAAATCAGGATTCACAGACATTTTCAATCATTGCTGATTCACTTGGAGACTTTGCTTCAGTCATTTCTTTTATTAGTGACCCACACGAGGGAACAAAAATGAAGACACACACAGTTAAGCAACACAATGTGTCAATGCATGACCTCGCCACAGCGAATACAGTAACTTAAGGCATCAAAAAAGGAACCACGAACATAAATCTGCACCTTGAGAGTGCATTAACATGTGCAGTCGTGTTATGTTCCAGTTTTTATGAAGCTTTTTTTGTTGTGCATGTAAATATCTTCATCATATTTTAGTGAACACCTGGTTTGGAGAAACCTTGATACCTAGAGTGCAACCTCAGAAATAAAGAGCATCGCTACAGCACGTTGACTTCGTATCCAGGTTTTTTTTCTTCTCAGTCTGTGTTGTTACAGAGCAGAGTGACTGAGGTTCATTTAAGACACGTTATAGATGATGAGAAAACTGGAACACATAATGATCATGTTAATACGGAGCATGAATCACCAAGTTTCACATTTTTCAAGTAGACATAATTTCCCCAGTTAGATTAAAAACCAGGTTGATGCTTAATTATTAGTATTTCTCAAACTGCCTCCACAAAAACTGTCTACAGGTGGGGAGTCATTAGAATATGATTGTGTTTTTCCCCCCTCACATTTACTTCAACATTTAAGACATTTTGCATCAACTGAAGCACACACAGGCTGTTTCTGTCACAATGAACTCATTTCTTTATGTCTCATTATTGGATCTTATGGCAAAACAAACAGCACATTTCTACAAAAGAGAATAAGGGCCACATTAAGGGGGAAAAACCCTGAGATTTCAAAATTAAAGTCATAAATTTACAAGAATAAAGTCGGAAATGTAAGTGAATAAACTTGTAAATTTAAGGGAATAAAGTGGTGAATTTACTAGATTAAAGTCGTTAGTCTACAGTTATACCAGAAGAGCAGCAACTACCTGTACGAAAATGAGGAACGTGGAGCATCCTGTGAAGTTTTACTCTACTATAGGTGAAAGAAAAAAAGGAAATACTTCCTTGTGTAGTCTGCAACAGAGATTGACCTGCTTTGAAACAAAAGTTTGACAAGGTCTTAAAATATCTGATTAGTTGTGTTGGGGCTTTACGTATTCAGATATGAAACTACACTTTCTTTTGGCACATCAGCATCACATCGCCATGAGTATCAGGACCCTGAAAACATACTGTAAGAAACTGGAGCTTTTCCGAAGAAAGAACCACACTGACTTGGAGGAAGTTGTGTCTTTTGTGGCTGAGGAAATGGCTTTGAGGGTTCTCCTTTCATCATTTTAGCGCAGGTGGATGTCTGCTCTTCTGATACAACCTTTCAGAATAATCAATTTAACCATAACCCAATTTATATCGCATTACGAATTTAATATCGTAAATTACTGACTTTAATCTCAAATTTTAGATTTGTTTTTCTTTGTCGTGGCCCTAATACGCCGTCATACATTTTAGAATCAATCTTCTTTCAAATAAAATGTAACAAAATAAAAATGTCAAAGACCATAATATCAAAATAAACAATTGACAAAAGAAACAGAGGGTTTATAGCAAAACATTCAATAACACTTTGGAAGAAATGCCAACCAGGAGCAATTATTTAAAAAAAAAAAATACAATACTGATCAAATCTTGACATGTAAACCACACCACATCACAGTCTGCTTTGAAAGGACTAACAATTAGAGTGAAGCTCAGTTCATGTGGATGAGAAGGACCGAACAATAACGACTGAAGGAACCAAAACCTGACTTATTATTTATCCAAGGCAGCGTGAGAAGACATTCTTTGTTATCAGTCAAGTTGTAAGATAGCATAAGACGTCTGAAACATTTGGTTTAGGAGTGACATGAATCTCAAAAGCAACACGAAGGCTTGTGGATTAAAAGCAAATATATGCAGGACATGTTAATATTTTACTGATAGCATTCGTATACATGTTCATGCAGTTTTCTTTTAAGAGACTGAACGTTTCAGATGGATTTATGCAGAGGAGCAGGAGGCGTGTCACACCATGCCTTCTTTAGTTCTTATGTTTCTGTAGGTCATCAGCATGTATCCCAGCGCAAAGAAGAGGAGGGTGATGAAGAGAAAGAGGATGCCAGCCCAGGACCCTGAGGGCACAGCCTTAGCCAGTCCGAGACTCTCTGCTGGTACCATACTGCTCAGACTGAGCATGTAGCCCAGAGCCCAGCCTACGGACGCTCCTCCGGCCTGCAGACACACAAGAGAGGAGACACATTGAAACGACTGCACAGCACGCACAAACATCCTGATTTCAGCCACCGTTGACTTCCACTTGAATCCCTGCAAATGCTGAACAAAAATGTTAACAAATAGTTTTCTTTAAATCTGACCTTTTTCTGGAAAGAGATAGAAGGAAGGGAGCGCTCATCGAAACCGTATCCCTGCGTCAAGAGGACCTGAACAAAATTAGCGACGGCACAGACATTCTTCATGTGTTTGACCGACACATTTGTCTTTTGAGTCATCTGTGCAAAAAAACAGTAAGAATGGATTTTGTAATTACTCAGTCACATTAATTATTATGCTTTGGGTAGAATAAAGGTTGTAGGCTGAGATTTTAAACATAAACTTGTGCAAGCATCATTTTATCTAATTGGCTAGGCTGAGAGAGCGGCATGCCTGAGAGTACCTCAGAGATGCTCATGTTGCAGATGAGTCGGATTGCCTCCTTCATTCGATTAGGTGACGTGAGGGTGATGTTGGTGAGGCTGTTGATGTAGCTGTGAGTGAAGAAGAAAGCAGAGAAAGCCTATGGAGGAGAAGAAGAAAGCCTGAGTCATTCAGAGCTGGAAAACATCACAAACGGCCTTAAATAAGTTCCTTCAATAATTAAGAGCTGAGCAAAACCTTACTGTTAAGGTTGAAATCATTGACTGAACAAAAGTAAAACAATAAGCCAGCCAGTCAAGCATCAGTTTATGGACCACCATGTTGAAGCCTCAAGTTTGGCACATTTGCCGTTGCGATCTTGCAAACAGGAAGTTTGCAAGATCGCAAAGTCCTCAAAGTCCTCCCTGATATCAAAAGTAAAGACTTCTGCGTATAGAAAAAGGGCTTTGACAGGTAGGTACACACTTTGTTGTGGAAAGTAGCAATCATTGCAACTGAAACACTGCTTCAGACCAACCACACCGTTTAAAAAAAATGAAAGGTCACATATTATGCAAAATACACTTCACCATGTTTTTAACACTAACATGTGTCCCTAGTCTGTCTACAAACTGTCCTTCCTCTCCGTCTTTTGCCTGCTCCACTTTTTAGAAAATGTGTGCTCAAACAGGCTGTTTGGAGATTTTCCCTTCGTGACATCACAAAGGGCAGTAACCCCTCCCCCAGGTGGGTGACACTCCCACAGCTAGGTGTTTGTTCTGCCCTCTGAGTCTGCCTTCTCACCGTAAACAATAGGTCATGGTGCGAGAAAGCCAGAGCCACTGAAGCCCTTCCAGAGAGGGGCGTGGTCAGACACAGCTCATTTGCATTTAAAGCTACAGACACAGAAATAGCCTGTTCTGAGCAGGGCTGAAATAGAGGGGTTTATAGGCATGATCGAATACAGGATCAGAGTGGATTTAGAAAAAGAGACTTCACAGACATGTTTTGGGGAGACCTGAGACTTATTTAAACTTGAAAAGGAGGAGAATATGTGACCTTTAAACTCTAAAGAATGCAACAGTTGTAAAAGGCTTCATCTTTCTGAGTGAAAAACAATTCTACCCTACAAGGGGACTTTTCCCCCTGGTTTGTCCAACAGTCTTCCTCACCATGAAGCTTCCTCTCAGGCTGGGCTGAAAGACTCCATCAAAGGAGCACTTAGAGAAGGAACAGTTGCCGAATGAGAACATCTTTTGAACGTTGTCCTGGCAGGTCTGGTAATCTCCTGTACCCACTACTGACACAGACATCTGAGGGTTAAACTGGGTCGGTCTGTAGTTCTTAGTGCACGGAGAATCAAAGACATCCGGCCCCAGCCTGATAGACATGTTGAACTGATGAGGATAGCAGGGATGGGACAGTTGGGACTTCACACCTTGAGTCTGAAACAGAGAAACAAGGTAGAAGTGAAACTTGCTTCTATATAATAGTAATGGAAAACTTTATGGTGGACACTGACTGGTATAAGGCTGGCTGATAGGTGCCATTTTTTGTGGTTTGTGTTGCATGCAAAGCATAGCAAACTTTATGAGGACTCCCAGGTAAACGTAAGAATGAAAATGAATCTACATATACAGAAGCAAAAAAGATCAGCACACCCAGGAGCTCCCTTTTAAAGGATATGTCAACAAGTGACTTTTTGAGCCAACATGCTCTTCCTCAAACTTCAAAGTGTATTTGTGAGTCGCCATCTTAAATATACATAGACATAAACGTGACCCCACAGAGCTGAAATTGATTCTTTTCTAATCAGGTACCAAAATAAATGCTTTATACGTTGTCAAATTATATATTAACACATCTATGTTGTTGTATTAGAAATGGACTGATGAATATTGTTGTTGATTCTGTTCGACTTACGGACAGACAGTAGCGCTAGCTTGTTAAGTATGTTGCTATACTAACGGTCGGCTTAGTGGGCAGTACGAACTGTTTGAGTATGTAGTAGGCAGTATGTTAGTATGTGGGTTTGGACACAGCCCCTGTGTATGTTGTTACGGTTGTTTTCCTGAGATCTCTGTTGGTCTTTAGTGTTTACTTTTTTTTGTAGTTCTTATCATCAGTGTTACTTGGCCCTTTCCGAATTGCCACAGTTCAGTATGCAGTGCGGACTTTTCAGTAGGGAGTTTTAGTAGACTGAACCCTCGTGGTCATTCAGTATGCATTTTTTGTGTCCACCTTAGTATACTGAACATTTCAGCATGGATACTAACTTCCAGGTTTTATGCAGTATGGATCGGATGCATGCTTTCAGGAAATGAATTGTATTTTACCACCCACAATGCTGTGCGAAATTAAACGTAAAACGTCACTTCACGTGCGCCTCCAAATCAAAACAAACGAGCATGGATTAATTTAATCACTTTTAATCTAGAATTAGAGTCCCTTCTAAAATCGCTCCTTTTAATTAAGAACAGAAAATGTAACAAATGTCTGCATGATTATAAAACCTTTCCCCCTCTATTTAAAGAATGATTTCCATATTTATGTATGCGTCTTTATTTGACTTTATATATTCTGTATATTACTGTCTCTCATTTGTACTTTCCTGAATGTATGTTATTTTATTATTTTATATGTTTTTTAATTGATTTACATTGGGATTTTGTTTTTTGTTGACCTGACTGTATATGTGAATTACTCTTCTTGAATAAAGCTAAACAAAAAAACGAGGACAGATGGGGCCAAACGAAGAAGGAACAAATATCTGCCTACAGTGCGTGTCTACTGAATAGTAGGTACTTAAAGTATACAGCACGGAGAGTAGGTACTGTCTACTGTCTACTGCCTACTGACAGATTGTGTAGGCACTTTGCAATTTGGATACACCCCTTGTCTAGTTTTACTTCCTCCCTCTGTGTGATTTCCCTCCACTTAGATTGCCCATTAGTTTCACCTGTGTCTTGTTTCTCACACCTGCGGTTGATTAGTTCCTGTGTTTTTAGCTTCTCTGTACCTTCCCTCTAGTGGTCAGTTTGTTGTCTCACCCTCCCGATCCTGCTTCCTGTGATTTTTCCTCAAGGTTACTTTTTGCATTTTGACTTTTTTTGGACTTCGTAGATTAAGTTTTCTGTGTTTGCCTTTTTGTCTTTTGTTCAAATAAATCATTTTGCTGTCTGCACCTGGGTCCTCTACGTTAGTTTATTCCTCAAACGTGACACGCTCTTATGCTGATGGACAGTTTCTGATCCATTTATGACAAAAAGTAGCTTTGTAGATATTATCAATGAATATAAGGAGTTTGTAAACATACACATATTGATGATTCAGTGTGCATACGTGGAATTCAAACCTATTATCCAATTTAATACTGTCTTAAATTTTACACGTCCCTCTTCCATGATGAGGGACCAACTAGCTAGGTAGCAGCCTAGCATGTTTACGAGTTGTCAGTTCCTCCTGGGTTTAAATGTTTTCACATTCAGCGTTTTTTCTACTCTAAAGATGAATCAATACCTGTGTAAAGTCCCTCTCATCCTCATCCTGTTTAAAACAGGGAAACATGTTTAAATGCACTTTGGATTTAAAGAAGCCAAGGAGATAAATAATCTACTTATATATATATATTATCAGGTTATTCAAAGGAAAGACAGTTGAGTGGTATTGATCCTCTCACGAGCTCTCTGCAAGGAAGCAACTAAGAATGCAACTTCTCTTCTGAAACGTTAAACTATTCCTTTAAGGAAGTGACGCCTGTTGGCAAGTTTACTGTAAAGAGATGTTATTGAGTTGATCTTGACCTCTTACCTTTCAGGTGATTAGGAAAAAGAATCCATGAGAACAGTAGGAACATTGAAAATGTGAAAAGCGTTGTACATGTTTACAGATTATTAACTGTACCTCGATGAGATAAGCCAGAAGTTTCCTCAGGAGCTCGGCCTGTCCGTAGCACAGGAAGCTCTGGGTGTACAGTCTGTAGGTGTGGCCGTAAAGCTTCAGCTCCATGATGTTCTCCTTGTCCTCCACCGCGTCCGACGTCTGAAACGTGATCTGAGTCGAAGCTCCGCCTAAATCCAAAGCTCCGATTGTCTCTCTGCCTGGATTCAGCCAACGCCCGACAAGACCGAACTGAAAGGACGAGTCAAGATGGGAAAATATGAATGATGAAGATCAAGAAAGACATGACAACACTGAAGAGTGTTCAGTCAGAGGGGAACACACAGGAAAAATATCTCCATTAATGCTCCCTAAAGAGTGGAATTATTTATTCATGTAACCGGTGCACATCTATAGCAACATCATTCAGTGATTGTGTGTCAGTTTGACCATCACTGTATGTCAAACGGCTCCTTTGATTGATTCCAGAGAAAGTGTACGAGACATAAGCTCTTCCCAAAGGATGGATTTTGACGACTTTGGTGAATATTTTTACTTCCAGTTGAACAACCAGCAGGTCGAAGGAATCAAAGTATCTTCACTGACTGGATAGTTTCATGAAAGTTGCCATCAGTCTCTAATTTTCTTTGAGTCTTAATTTGTATGTCAGCATGTTAACAAAAAAAACAACTAAAGAGGCCTTTCTCAACTGGTTCAGCAGCAAGTGACATTTTTAGAAGTATGACTCTGAGGGATTAGATCCAGTTCCCCAACAGAGTAAATGGCAAATACCCTTTAGCTTTTATAGCTCTTCTCTTGTCTTCTGTCTACTCAAAGCACTTTTTACATCGCAGGTCACACCTACACATTCACACCCTGAGGGCGGAAGCTGCAGTGTAAAGTACTGACTAATGACATTCACACAAAGTGTTAGCAGTTTGGGGTTCAGTGCCTTGCCCAAGGACAGTTCGACATGCAGGAGCTGGGGATCAACTCCCAGACCGTCCGGTTGAGAGACGACCGACTCTACCACTGAGTCACAGCCGGCCTGGCTCTGAAGGAACAGGAACTATATGTTGTAATGGTTTCAGGTCACAAAACTGTCCAGTATAAATACCCGTGAGGCAGACTAAAAAGTCACTCCATAGTAGGAGCAAAAACTGTTGTCATTTCTTTTTTGGAATTATCTCGTTGTTTTCCAAAGGATTTTTATAAGATGCTTAGTTTTGGAAGTAATTAAAAAATACAACAGGATTAAATAAATACGTGCAATTTTCAAGACTAGAAAAAGTTTTAATTTGATCCTGAAAATAATATAAAGTCGATCATTTATACGTGACACTGCTACTTATTGTCATGAGTTTCTGGTTTGATTTTGCTTCTCTTCTGTTTGGATTTTCATTGGACTTTGTTTAAAATGTGGACATTTAAGAAAATGTGTCTGCAATTGGGTCCAGTTCCTTTCTTTTCCTTAATGTGGCGCTTATTATCTTATTCAAAGCTGTTGAACTATGTGTAATAATAGAGAACTTAGAGCTCATATTCTGTTACAGTGGAAAAGTCACCAACCTCCTCTTGGATCACTAATCTAATCTCTTTTCTGTCCTTGGAAAAGATTCAACACTCTTTAAGAGGCTCCTCTGCCAGTTTCTACAAACGATGGCAGCCTTTTATTGTGTATGTGAATAATTCTCCAGACCCAAACTGATATCCAATAACTCTCCAATATTTGTTGTATTCTTTTATTTTCTGTGTTTTTAATATGTTTGCCTCTCTCTGTTTTAGCCCCCCCCCCCCCCCCAATAAAAATGTACAACTTTCATTTATTTCTACCTGGATCTGCATTGCTTCCATCCTGTTTCCTTTTACAAGATAATTATTTTGATTACTTGACAGGATTGCATAAAATCATCACTGAATTAGCTTGTTTCTGTCTGGATTTGGGTCCTTCCTGTGGTGCTTGCACTTCCAACCTCTACCTTATCACTCCACTCCTGGTTAGTGATAAATAACTTGTTCTGTGAATCAAATTTGACTTGAATGATGTTTTCATAATCCAACAAATCATCTTAGATTGATAGTGTATATCTTTTGCCCAAGCCACAGAACGGCCTCATTAACCACATGTGCTGAAGTAAAAATAAAAACTTCCTAATGCTTTGTAGCCCTAATGAGCACTCGGACTCTTTGGCAGTTACCAGAAACACATCACACTAGTAGAGTAGACACTTACATTAATGCAAACACCTAACAATAAGTTGAGGGTCTCCTTTTTGAGTCATGCAAAAAAAAAAACGTTTTATGTAAAACGTTTTAGATTAAGGTTCTGCTTGCTTTAAAAAAAGTGACGAGACGACCAAATGTAAGCACATAAAAGCACACATCTGGCACATCAGCCCCAGCTGAAATGCAGTGTTTTCAGGCAGTTGAGATGGCCCTCCTTCCAGCAGAGCCTGCTGTTGTGTTTGCCCTTCTGTCTGGGTTTTGTTTGTCTGCAGGTCACTGGTATAGTTTTGACACAGGGGCGGCTGTGACTCAGTTGGTAGAGTCGGCCGTCTCTCAACTTGGGCAAGACACTTAACCCCAAGTAACTCCCGCTGCTTCGTTGGCGCCGTGTGAATGTGTATGAATGGATTACTTAATACTAATGGTCACTCTGTGATTAGTGTGTGAATGGGTAGGTGTGAAAAGCACTTTGAGTAAAAGCGCTATACAAGCTCAAGTCCATTTACCATTGGGTGAGCGGGGTTTCTGTCAGGCCTTAAGAGCCGGGACATGACACAGTCCTGTTTTTTATACAGCCTCTATGAGTAACCAACGTCTTTACTGTTCAGAGTAAGTCTTAAAGAGGACATATTATCCCCCTTTTCCACCTTTTCAAACAGTCCCCTGTGGTCTATATGAAACATCTGTGCTGTGCTTTGGTCAAAATATAACATGAATCAAGCACCAGAGGAGGTTTGTGACCCTGTATAAACCAGCTCTCTCAGAACGCTCCGTTTTGGTGTGTGTGTCTCTTTAAATGCAATGAGCCCCCCCTGAGTTTTCCGGGTAGACATCACTCCTCTGTAGTGAGAATAAAAATGGCAGACCTGCGCAAAAGTTTTGCTCTAGGCTGGGGGTGAAGTCCATGGGTGGAGAAAACAGGGGAGGGGAGGGTATTTTTTTACCACAATCCAACTTGTGATGTCACAAGTTGAGAAAATTTGAAAGGAGCATTTTTCTCTGTTTTGTAAGACTTATGCAGACCACAAACAAAGGACTGGATGGGTTTATTTCACATTTTGTGGGTCGATAGACACTCAGGTTACCAAATATATGTTCAAAAACACTGTCAAAGTGGATTTTTCATAATATTTCACCTTTAAAGTAGATCATTGTACCTGTATAAAGAGCTTAATGGGAAAATCGTGTGGTTTTGTTTCTTGACAATATCAAGATCTCACCTTGACAAAGTTTTCCAGTAAGTAGTTGACCGTGACCCAGCCGTACGCACCCTCTTCCTGTCCGCTCAGGATGGTTGCCTTTTTAAATTTGAAAGGATAAGACTTCAGTTTGGTTTCCACTTCCTTCAGGACTTGGTTGGACTTTAATTCGTTGTCTATTCTATAAAAAAAAAAGTGGTCAGAGTTAAATGGAAAATGTAACAATATTAAATCCTTCTCAGGTCCATTTTAATGCATTAACGTATACTTGAAGAGCAGAGTGGTGGTAATAAAAGGCAGATATCCTGTCTTAATGGGAATCATCACTGACCTCAAGAGCCTCATTCCTGCAGTAGCTCCCAGATAGAGAGGAGTCTGGTGGTGCCGGAATTTGGGGATTTCTTTCAGGGCATGTTCCAGGCAGGCCTCAAGACTTTCAGCTGCACCACCACGAACATCGGCATAACTCGATATCCCTCCACCTTGATAGAGAAAGAAAGTAGTTCTTCTTATGACGAACTCAACATGACCTTCATACAAACTGGACTTCCCTTTCTTAAAGGACATACAGAGACGATGCTACAGTTTATGTTTCTAAGGAGATTCTGAAAACAAATCAGAGCCAGAAGAGGAATAGCTGGCAGTGACTTTGGTGGCATGAACTGTCTGGTAAGGAAGTAGACCCTAAGAGGCAACGGTCTTGCTCAAGATATGACATGTTGAAACTGCTTCAGTTCTGTAAATTCGTTGGATAAAGTTCAAGAGGTTGAATATCAAATGTAAAAATAAAATCAAAGGAAAAACATTACTTGTCTTTGCTGGTTTTTGACCCTCGGATCATTTTAACTATATTTATTCAAATTCAGTTTTCTTGACAAGGTTTTAAAAATATTGGCCTATCTCATAGATTTGTAATCAAGGCAAATGAAAAGAATGGATATCTCCAGTCTGGACAGTATAAATGAGCACTCTCTCATCATGTAAATAGGAATTGAGTCCAGCCATATAAACACAAAAAGAGCGCAAGGGGGATTTAGAAATTGAATTCAAGTATTAAGTTAATATGCAAAAATGTAAATTTGAACTTTTACTAGTAATGAAAGTCAAATCAAACCACAGGAAGATAATATTCAAATCAGAGGAGGAAGATGTCAGCTTCTTTATTAATTCTCAACCTCGTTCTCAAAATACTAAATAAATGAATAACAAATTCATTCATTCAAATCACACAGCGCTAACACTGAAAGTTATTTGTCAAAAGGTACATTTTCGGGAAAACATCCTCCTCTCTAAATTTTCCTACAACCTGTGCTCATACGCTTTCTTGTTTTATACCACGAGAGGTGATTGAGAAAATGTTATTTTGAAATTGAATGGATTCAAAGTCTCTATCAACTAATGTACAGTTCATGTTGTTGTGTGGTCATGTAATGGAAAATTTCTGTTTACTGTCGAGGACACGTTTTACTCACAGCTCGTGTGAGAAATGCAACAATAATTTCATCAGTAATGTTCTTGTTTTTTCTATACCGCGCGGATGAAGGTTTCTCACAAACAGCAAAATATCAAAGATACCCAGACCTGAAGTCGCCTTGACATTACTGATGTGCGAAGTGTTGAAGTTTTGAAAAATGTATGACAGAATCTCTTCAACTGCGCCTGTATAGACACTCCTTATTTAATCATGAAGGTTTTACTGTGAAGCATGTGTCTAAAAACCCAAGCATATTGTGACTACGTTGAGCTTTCCTTCAGACTTTCTTGACTCTCTGAAGCTTTGTTCCTTCTACTTGAAAGAAGAATAAAACTAAACAAAGACTTTGATTGACTCAAGATCCTTTCTTTTGCATTGATAACAGAAATTTCCAGCACAGTCATAACTTGTGGTTTGTTTTTTTCTTGTCATTGAGGTGATACCACCAACCTGCCAAGGGACTACAGATGGAAATTAGCCTATGGCTCCATATTTAGATCTTTTTGTTCATGAATGTGCCCTGTCCCTATTTTAAATAAATACATGTTTACTATTACAGAGGCTTGGACCGTCATCTATCATAGAACCTGTGAGAGATTTGTAATGATGTGTGATTCAGTAGAGGTCTTTACTCACCCACTTTGCAAAACCACAGGTCACAAACGGATGTGAACAGAAAACTTGAGCACAACCTCTCAGCTCAGACAGAGCTTCCTTCCAGGATACAAGTGAACCACACATTTTAAATTCTCCGGTGCAGCAGATAGTTCACTAGTGGGTTAAATGTCAAAGAGCCCCTGCAGAGCCATTGAAGCTAGCAAAAAGCAAAAATATGTTAACATTAACCTGCTTCCTTTAAGGCTCCTGTGAGGAACTTTTAGTTTGCGTCAATTGTTGGCGCTCGCTGTGGACAAAGCAGTACCTCTTGTCTTTTCGCTGATTCTATCCTTTACTAGACGCTGTTTTTCCCCCCTCTTTGCTTGCCCCTGCGTTTTATATCTTTTTTTGTATTTATTCGGTAGCACTTTGAGAATTGTTTTTAATGAAAAGTGCACTACAAATAAAATGTATTATCATTGTTATGTCCCGTTTGTTTTTGGCCTTTTTGTCTTTATTTGATAGGACAGCTGAAGGATTGACAGGAAATGTTGGGAGGAGAGGAGAGAGTGGGGGATGACATGCAGCAAAGGGGCGCTGGTCAGATTTGAACCCACGGCTGCTTTGACGAGGACCATAGCCTCTGCTCATGGGGCACGCGACATAACTGCTAGGCTACATAGCCCTGTAAGTTCTGTTGGTGCATAGTCTCATTGTAGAAGCTTCAATATTAATTTCAGTCTGTAATAAAATCCACTTTCCCCCTCTACGCTCTGGGAACAATTAACTTTGGGAAGCTGGATAACTTCTTCAAGAAGCTCAACTTTATTAACTATTAACTTTATATGACCCACGTGTTTCCACTTGTGGCCTGGGTCATCAAGAAACACATGCAATCTTAAGTTACACAGGGTAGGTATGAAGTTGTTAAAAATTAAATTCAAAAAGGTAAAAAATGGTGCAAGGCTGCAAAGGTAGGCTGGTTAGACCAATGAACACTGACAGGGAGGCGTGTCCAACAAAGGCTTGAATGACACCATATTTGGTCAACAAGTTGGAAAACAGCAATCAAGGTGAGCTTCATCAAGAATTCATGTTTGACCAGTTCTAATGATAGAGCTGTAATGATTGTATTTATTATGGATGATATAGATTTAATCTGGCAGGCCTTCTCGTTAAGCATCAGTCACAAATGCTAAAAGAAAATATATGACTAAATTGTAATTTTGATATTTTGACATTTTTAATACACACGAGAAATGCCCATTTTGCTTCTGATGTGGATATCATCTCCTAGGTTTCTCTCTTGTCCAATGTCTCTCTTGTTTTGCATTTTCTTTGCTTGTTTTAGGAAACAACTCCCTCGATCATGTTGTCAGTAATTTTCTTTTTCAAACTTTGCAAGTCTCATCTCACACACTCACCTTTGACATGACACTCGCTGTGCTGAGTAACAATCCCAGTGTCGTTCTGCTTGTCAGCCGGCCACTTGTAGATGTACATAGAGGTGTGAGACGACCCTGCATCCAGAACGATTCCAAACTGAAACAGGCGGCGTGTTAAATGTCAGAAAACCACATGGTGCAAGAACATACAGCACAGCATGAGTCAGCCTCTTATGGAAACGGTCAATGATGCTGCTCTAAAGGGGATTCATCTACTTTAACCCCTGAATAGCTAGTAGTGCAAACAGTAGTGGTATGCTATATTATCTAAAATTGTGTCCCACAAGGCTCTACTCTTAGACCATTTATTTTCTTCATCTTTTTTATGAATCCAAAGCATGAAAATACTTCAAATGCATCCAGATAGTACCTTTTACATTTTCAAGGAACAACAGTTGGATTCAAATTCTGATTCAGGAAACTGTATTTACCTCAGAGAGGTAATTCCTGAGTCAACTAAAGATAACACTGTTGACATAGACATGTGAGTGATAACAGATCAATAAAAGAAAACCATGATAAAGCACTGACAAATGCTTGTTTTTTCACACAAAACAAATAAAAGCCAGATTAATAAAAAACTGAAAAATTCAAAACAGCGGCAAAACAAAGACTCTACTACACAGACTGTGGGACTGCACACTGTGAAGCAATGACAGCTCATCAACGGCTGTCAATGATGTAAATGAGCAACTATTACAAACTCCGGCTTACTGTTTAAGTACTCATTTACATGTGCTCTGTCCCTATCTAAAAATAAATGGAAACAAAATAAGCATGTAATTAGTATGTTAATTAGCCTGCAGAGTTCCTTGCCAGGTACTTATTGTGGGTTACAGAGGATGAGGAGAAGTCTCAAAGCCTTTAGAAACAAAGTCTTAGTTGGCCTGCTGAGAGACTTTATACAAACTTAATTCCTGTCATCATTTGAATAAAAAGTTCAGTCTTACACTCTGATTTGCCGTTACAACACAAGTCATATAAGTACTGCGGTGTTTTAGCTCATTCAGCAATGTTGACTTTGTCTCGCTTTGTTCGCTCTTCTGCAGCTTCAAAGCATCGCGTTCTATTCAAATATTGATCCAAGGCAGCATACGACAGATTAAAGATGATGTGCCATTTATAAAACATTAGACAGAACGTGCATTGTGTCCCCCTCTCTTTGTTTGATCACTTCCTCCTGCATAACAGCTCTTAACCTTTGAGGTTGGCATGTCAGGGCAATGTGGTATTGAAGCGCTCATTTTCAGCATTTAGCTGACACACTTACTGTCTGAGCAAGTTGACATCAGGACAATGAGGCTCACATTATGAAAATTGTCTGCTGAGCATTTAACTGCAGTGCGATGAGCCAACAAGCTACTTATCAAATTAATGTATCATGTTATTTGTATCTTTTAACCTGTCTGTTTCTATGTAATCTACAATTATGGGACCCTTTTGAATAGTCAACTATTTCAATTAGGAAGTACTTTACATCTTTGTGAAACTTCAAATGCCTTCAGCTACATGTAAACTACATTATTTCTATGGCCAGCAGGGGATGACTCCAACGGTACAAACATTAGTCAGATTGTATAGAAATGAACTAGAAACTGAAGATGACCTTATTTATCAACTGATTTATTCCCTCAGTAGACATTTCCATAATGAGTTTATAGTCTCAACCTCAAGTCTACAGTCTTCTTTAAAACAGGATGATGTTCATTTTTAAACGATGGTCCCATTTAGAGCCAAATGGACAAAGTGAGCTTTAGGGCGTGCAGGGCTGTCTTGAAATGTTCTTACCACAACCTAAAGAAAGTGTTTTGTGAGAAGACACATAAAGTTTGGAGCTGGCTGACAATGGTATATAAAATAGTTTAAACCCTGTGCTTGCTTGCCAAATAGTACTAAATGTGTATTGCTGTATAGGTATTGTGAAATCCTGCAACACTTTACTTACAGAGCAAAGTAGTCCACAAACCAAAGGCTGACTTGAAAGGACATGCCCACTTTTTATAAAGGCTAAAACAGGGTGTTCTCTGTTTTAGAGAAAAATAGTATCTAAAATATAAAAAGGCATGTCAAGTGAGACATGCATTTTTTTCGTAATTCTGGATAAATTGAGGTTATTTCATAGGCAGAAATAAAATATTAGGAGTTAGGATTTGAAAAACAATCCTCCTATACTTTCTCAAGAAATTTAAATCACACTTTCTACAGCCAAAAAACAAAACAAATCAAAAACACTCAACCTTAACTGAACCGCCCAAATATTCTTCGTTTCCCTTACAGGCTTACAGAAACGACTCAAAGGCATGCCAGCTAAAACTTCTGTACAAAAAGCCAGAGGGAAAATATGAAGTATGCACACATCATGTATATGTATATAAATAATGTATATCTGTAACAGTAAACATCACCGTTATTTCCATTGCATTTGTTTGTAGAAAACCACACATTCCACACTGCTGCTACCTATAACCATTGCAGTGATTGCACATCTTTCCACAGGCAGAATGAATCTTTCGGACGCGTCAATTAAAAGAACATGCAAATAATATTCTTTGCATTACCATGTTTTTAGCAGGGATCTCGGTCTCGGTAGCCGGGAGGACCACTAGCAGGATCCCGACTATAGCCAGAACCAGCAGCACCACCGCGGGGATGAACTGGACATACCGGAGAGCCATGGTTCTGCGCGCTCGGGTGCAGCTCTGTGTGCAGCTCTGCGTTTAGGCGCGTGGATCGAGAACTTTTATACTGAGTAAAGAAACCCACAGAGAAAAGGGGCATGCATTAAAAAGCTGACGGCTGTGGGTTTGGTCTGAGGTTTTTATGCATTATTTGCATGGTAACATATTGTACTTCCTCTCACCCTGCACGCACCCACACACACACTCCCACACGCACACTACCGCCATGCAAGCTGATGTGAAATCTAAGTAGGCTAAGGCTCCTGTGAGGAACAGTGTTATGGAGTTTAACTTCACCGTCATATGGACTGATACAGGATACTTGGTGCCAAGGTTTTTTCTTCTGCAGACAAACAGCTCATATGCTAAAGGCATGCAGGACTTGATCTTCATGTATTTGAGGCACAGCACTCCTCAGGCCTTAGGTATTTCAATCAGGAGAGACAAGTGATTTTAAGAAAATTATTTATTACAATGAATAATATGAAATTGTGACTTGACAGAAAGTCTTTGGAGCTTGGACTCTATGGGGTGGTTGATGTGTTTGGAGAATGAAATTCTGAGCATCATTAGAATAAATCCCCCATAGAGTCCAGACCCTGGTGGTGGTGAAGCTGATGACTTGATGAGACCGGATGGGTGAAGAATTGATGGATGATGAATCTGCTGATGAAGATGGCGGTGATGGGGAGGTGGAGGGGCGCACGAAACATCAGCATGAAGGAACTAGGGCAGAGAAAGAATCATATTTAAAAGGGGAGCAGAATGATGATAGGCTGAAAATGAGGGAGGAACGCCGTGCCATTGGTTAGATGAGTACCGCTGACGAGACAGCTGATTACCCAATGACAGCCCAAAACTGACAGCTCGAGAATGACAGCGGAAATGTGGGTGCGCGTGCAAAAGAAGAAAGGGTGAATGAGAAAAACCCGATCGTGAATCACTTGGGCCTTGTTCACATTGCACCTCCAAATCTGATTTTTAGCACATCCAGATTGTATGTAGTTTGTTTTTTTGCCAGTCTGGACACAAAAAGCCACATGAGATCTGATTTTTCCAAATCTGATTCAAACCACATACAGAGGTGGTTTCGAATGCGATTCAAATCAGATTCCTACAGATCTGATTCAATCTGAACGTCTCGGTCGCTTCAATGTGTCTTCTGCGTCACTCGCAACGTGACACCATCGACAATAACAACAACGATGTAGATCCGGCAAGCTGGAAGTTAATTCAAGGCGCATTATACAAACTGGTCTAAGCTTTGGTCGGTGGAAGAAAACAGCAAGAATAAAAACAAACATGGAGCAAAACAACAGCCTGTGGACGGACTGCTGCACAAGATTGTTTGCGTCAGAAATAGACACACTTCTCTGTCAGTTGTATTTCCTGGGCGTAACCTGTTACCATAGAAATCAATGTGGATCAGACCATGTCAATACGGACAGGCAGATCGGATCTGGTCACTTGCAATTTGTAATGTGGACAGTCAGTCAGTTAGATCGGATTCTGATCGGATTTGGGGAAAAATCAGATTTGGGCGGCAGTCTGAACAAAGCCTTATAGTCTTCCTGACTGAACTTGCGCTAGAGCTTAATTTGTCCAATGAACATGAGTTTAGTTAATTTTACAGCTTGCAGGTGAGGAACCAATATGCATCTTTATGAAGATACTGTGTGTGTTTGTGTTTGTGTGCGTGTATGTGTGTGTGTGTGTGTGTTTGCGTGCGTGCGTGCGTGCGTGTGTGTGTGCGTGTGTGTGTGTGTGTGTGTGTGTGTGTGTGTGTGTGTGTGTGTGTGTGTGTGTGTGTGTGTGTGTGTGTGTGTGTGTATGTGTCTCTCTGTATCTGTATAAATGTATTTCTGTGTGTTTACAAATTGGGGTCCTGCAACTCAGACTCCATCACTTTATCACACAGGTTATTTCCTAAATTGAACAAAGATCTGATAAAATGCTTTAGCATTGAGTAAATTAGAAAATAAAAAACAGGAAACAAGCGATCTTAACCCAGCAAAAACAGTGGTCTTGAATTTTTTTGAACCTGAATACGTTTATTATTGAACAAACCTGCTTTCATTTACATGCACAAAAAGTCCTCAGAGTTTATCTCTCATGTCTCTTACATGTTAAATAGGACATGGCGCATGGCGATGGATGTTTGTTCTCTAAATATTGTTAAAATGACTATTTCTTAGTGATATAATATTGCTGTGCAACAGTCTATAAATAGGCCTACATTTATCAATTTTTTTAAATGAACAAGTCCCCCTTTTTTTCCAGGTCTTGTTTTGTTGAGTGTGTGGTTAAAAAGTTCCCTATCTGAGAACTTGTCTTAACTATTTAATCCACTAGATGGTGCTGTAATCTAATTTCTGACAGGCTGTACGGGACACAGAACAGGCTGTTTCATTTTCCCTGCAGAATTTACCATTTATCACTTTATGCATCTACATAAAACTCATCTTACAGACATTCACAACTTGCTGCAAGAAAAACACAAACAGCACTTTAAAAGACAAAGGTTTGAAATATGCAGGAACTTTAATTTCTTTTTCCAATATTAAACAATTTGCAATATATATGCAGTCATCTTGTTGACATAAGCATAATAAACCCTAACTATTATCTTCCAAGAGCTCAGTGTTTAGATAAGACAATACAGGACGTTTCAACACAAAATGAGCCTTTACAAAATTTAGGGTATGCATGTACAGACCCTTTCCCCAGCAGGCTCAGATTTAAATAAAGGCTTGTAAAGACTAAGACAAGTCTCACTAGTATTATTTCTGACCCTGCCTGTGTGTATGTGTGTGTGTACCGAACTGCCGATGACTCTGCAGCTTGTGGCGAGCTCCTCTGTGGTCGGTGGGGTTCAGGGGGGAGGGGGTGATTGCCTGAACAGAACTTGGGGGGTGACACAAATGGCAGTGAGGTGAAGAGGTCGACAACATAATTCTGAGATGCACAGATAAATCAGAAGTGTCCAGGCCCAGAGGTCCAACCAGCCACCTGATGTTTCCTCTCCAAACACTCGCTCCTCCCCCCAAAGGGCTTAAACACTGTAAAAAAAAGCAAGTCCACCTCTACATGTCACTTTTAGCCTACTGTTAGAGAGTCATAAGCTACATGTAACATCACTGCATGATACTAAATAAACAGAATTGTAATCCATCGCAGTAAATTTGAGAACATTTGTAATAGAATCACAGTTTTTAATCTTAATGTTGGCAAGTTACACCTCAATATATTCTTCAGTCAAGGCCTTATATGTTATATTCAGACCATTCCTGTGGAGTCCTGACAGAAAACAAAGAAAACAAATAACACACATTCATAAACAGTAATTACATAAATAAGACTGTGACTTTGTAGCTCAGACCAAGATGAAGACGCATGAGAAGCACTTTGAAAAACAGAGCGGGTTTGAGGAATGATGCACATGATTTGTCTGTGTGACCAAACAATGCAGTTTTAGTAATTAGTGGATAAAGTGAATTAGAAGGCGGTTTATGTTGTATTTTAGAGAAAGGTTTGCACATTTAACACCCTTTAGTTATTAAAGAGGAATCAAATAACATCCTCTTACATGATGCAATGAACAAGAGACAAACTGAAAGGGATCATGACATGCAGAGTCCAGATTGTCAGAGAAGATGGTGGTTGTATGCATCTGCAAACAATTTTTGTGTCTGTTGCTTTCTCTTCAACCAGTCCAGTTGCCTTTGGATCAAACTTTGAATTTACCATGACCTGGATGACTGAGAATCTACACAGACATGTTGCTGCCCCTGCTCTATAGCTGTGCAGGAGGAATTCCTTCTTTGAGAGTATTCCCAGACAACACAGGACAACAGGTCAGCAAAGTTGTGGGGACAAACTTGAGTGCAACACGATAAGGGGGCAGGAGAGCTTTTAGAGCTGTCTCTTTCCCTGTGCTCCTGTTTTTTGAAAAAAAAAAAAAAGTTTTACTATTGTATGTTCTGCCAATTTGGACGTACTGCTTAACTTTGCACCTTGGATTTTGCTTATCCATCACAGTTTGTAGCATCATTGCACTCATCATGTCTACGCTCTCTGCAGCTCATTTGATTTAACTTATATTCACTGTGCTGAGGATGCTGTGCATGCAAAAAACTTGCTGGCTTGCACAATGCAAAATGTGACTCGATAAAGTTGGCCATCCTGCTTTTTTTTTGGCATATGGATCTCTTCTTGCATCCTTAATGGTATTGAAGTTTGGATATTTGAATGCTCTCATTGTTCATTTGAGGCAGAATGACCTTCAATATGTGCTTGATTATTATTCCCTCATTTTGAATTTAGTTTTAGCATCAAAAGATATGAGTCTTACATTTACTATATCAAGACATTAAGACGCTGCATTGACCAACAAAACTGAAAATAAATCAATATTAACAAAACAAGCAATGCTTCTCATATCATACTAAATGCTTATCGACATAACGTTGAGTATAAAATTGCAATTTATACAGAAAAAAAAGTTATAGTAGCTATAAAAATGATCAAATAGAATTGTACATGTTCGGAAACTTCATTATCCACATAAGTCGGTCTTTCACTTGATCATGTGTCAGCTTTAGATCTTTGACATAAATAATGAAAGGTCTCCATAGATCTCAAACGTCTGCTGTTTAGCCTTTAAAATTTATGATATCCTTTCTAAACGAAGGCTTGATAACATCAGCATTGTCCACTGAGTAGCACTCGATTTGTGGACGTTTGTCTATAACAATGCAATACTTTTGTGTGTGTAGAGCAAGCTCAGGTCAATAAATGCTTGTTCACTGTTTCTATCATCAGGCGGCTGCCACTTGCATTTCAAGAAAAGATTAGAAAGTACTGTATTGTCTACTTTTGCGTGCAAAGGCAGAAACTTGACTCCTTGACTGACGTGTACAAACAAATGCCACCCAAAAGAAGAGAAAGGCAACACATTCAGACAAGATGGAACAATTAAAACAAACATAAAAGATAAAAAAAAACAAAAAACATATTCATACTGAAAACAGAAGAAAAAAAAAGACAAAAAAAAGCTTCTTATAAAACAAGGCTTGCAAGGTTGTTGCAGTATAAATACTTCAGGGGTGCTATGTGCATTAGCAGGCTGATGTGGGGTCCTTACCTATTCAGATATTTGATGGCAACTGGGACAATTTTTTTTTATGTCAATGATTTTTTAACACTGAACAATGTGTTTTCTCTTTTGAAAATGTATAGGTAATGGGTTTGTGAAGGTTGTTTGCCTGAGAATATCACACATGTGGTTAAATCCTGCACAAAAGATTGAAAAGTGAAAACAAAAATTGCAACTCTTCCTTTGTGATGTGAAATCAGCCCAGCAGGAAAAAGGCAGAAATGTGATTTACTGTAAATGAAGCCATGGCTGACATTCTCTTGAGTATCGTCACAGTTTCGCCAGTCGACCCTCTTTAAGGACAACAATGGACATCAAGGCCTCTTGTTTATTGTGTTGGCCGAGTCGTAAATTGATGATTAGCTGGGATCATTTGACATCTATTGAGTATTTACTCTGATCAGTAAACATCCACTTAACCAGCCATTCAAGAGACAAAACCTGCATCAGAGAAAACATTTCATAGAACAAAAGCTTTTTTGTTGTGTGAATTGGGCTGCATCGCCGCTTTCTTTGTCTCAGTCGGTGAAGTTGACAGACGGTTGATCTGAAGTGCTTCTCTCCGACTGAAAACACGACATTCAGTCCGAATCAACATTTTTTGCAGTGTACCAACAGCCCTAAGATCTTCTACAGGCCGTCCCTGCATGCTGGAGCGTCAGGGCACACAGAGGGCATTCACACCTTGTTAAGTTTTACAACTGGTGCATTTGTCGGCCTCAGACTTCTATTGCCCCCGTGACTCAGGCCCTGCTTTGAAGTGACCTTCTCCGTTGATCTGGGTGATGGAGAAATTTAGGGTTTTCTCTGATGAATGTGAATGTAGGAGCACACCTTGGGGCGCAGAGTTTGCTGAAAAAAGACAGGAAGAGTTTATCGTTAGTGACAATGGAAAGTTAATCAGACATTAATTTAATCACAGTCAGCTAATAGGCTAGTCATTAGTGGGGAGTTGCTGTAAATGACATGACACCTCCAGTTTATTACAACTTAGTGAATCATTTTGCCCTTTTAAACAAAGTGACATCACCATAACAGGGTTAGATGAGGGGAGAAACCTGAGCAGTCAGACAACAGCATGATAAATAAACAAGTTTAATAAGACTACTTTATCAAAACCTGCAATCCCCACAGTTTTAAATCCATGGCACCAACTCAGAGGTTATTCACGGATACATTTCAGACCCAAAACAAACACTGAATAGCTGAGAGTACAACTTTACCTGAAGCCGATTTTTTTCAAACAACTACTCAAGAACATTTCTAAAAAGTTTCAGGACACGCTGCCCCTGCAATCTTCCTGACTTGCCTGTTTATATATGTACCTCAGAGCAGGAAACTTTCTCTGTTGAACAGGTTGGTCTTAAGAGGAAAGACTTCAATTGACGAAGTAGCATCTAACGCTGCCCGCTTAGCTAGGCTACAGGCATCCCCTAAAAGCTTTTTTAAATTAAAACTCATTTTAAGACCATTAGTGCACACAGATTGCGAATCTGTAGTCACAATCTTTAAACTGCGTGAGTACAGATTTACACGTGACTTTTCTTTCCATAGATGACACCATGAACTTTCCAGAAGTTCAGAATGGTGTGAACGGTGGAATACTGTTACTTATATAAACCTTGTACAGTGCTGGTTTGATTGAATAGAGTCCTTAATTAAAGACAACAAGTGACCAGTGGAGGAGGACAGTGCAACTCGTGAGCCGTGGGTCTGTACTTCACAACTATCAACGTTACTGTAGACTTAGAGCTCTACTACTGTCCGTTAGCTAGCAGGCTTGCAAACTCCACATGGTGAAAACAGTTGGTACTTCAAAGAGCTACACAGAAACTGCACGTTGTGGACTTTGCAGAACACAATGGAAAGCGTCACACAGTAAAACAGTTTAAACCTTTTTTCCCTCTGGCAGACCCCCAAAAAACTGCGATTTATATTCTGGATTTTACGGTATTTTTCCTTCAAACTAAAAAAGATGCAATGAAATTCAGAGTAGGAATGTGCATTACTTTTATTTAAAACCTTGTGTGCAGTCCATATGTTTGGTTTTCAAGTTTCATGTCAAATGCATGTACTGTACTTCAAGCAATGTAAGTGAAGTCCTGCTTAAGTACAGTCTTACATGGATTGCTTCACTTTTCTTTTGAAAGAATTTTTTCCCTTTTACCTGAGCACGACAGACCGCTGTAAACTGCATGAAGGAATGCCTATTGAGGTGATTAAAGGAGCAGGCAGCAGGTGATATTTAAGAGCGAGGTGGGGGAGTGGGAGTGAGGACGGACTTCTTGAAAGGAGGGGGGGGGGGGGGGGGGGGGGGGGTGTAAGGAGGTGAAAGTATGAGGCTCAAACCAGCGTGGACGAGGCTCCTGTAATCCTGTAGCAGAGTTCCATCCTTTTACATGCAGGGCCTTCTGTTATTTGTGTCAGCCACTCATCACTCACACATCCTGCAGCAGGAATGGGATCCTGCTCAATTTGGCCTCTGTGAAAAAGCAGAGCCATTGAAAGGAGTGCCACTGAGGTGATCCTGACCAGGATCAGATTCCCCAGCTACCTGGTTCATGTGTAGATGAAAAAACTATAATATACTTTAAGGATTTTCCCCCCTTTTCCGGGGCAGGGGTGGGAAGCAGACGGGGGGCACCTGAAACAGTGTTGTACCCACCTTTTCAATATGAATGACTTTTCTTGTCAGGTCTGAATGTGGGATTAAATCTTTTGAGCACACCCACTTTGTAGAAGCTGAATGTGAAATAAAGGCTGCTATTGTGTGACAGCGGCTTCCCTCAGGGCCTTCACAGCTCCCCAGCCTTCCCAGCCCACCTCACACACTCTCTCAACCCTGAACCAGCAATTACACGGTCAAATCAAAACCCGGGCACTCAGGACTAATTGTTTCTAACAGGCCTTTGTAAAGGGAGGGCCATGTTGTTTCCCATTCAGCACGGCTTCCCTGCCTCCTCGTGTGTCAGATAGGGGAAGGCATCGTTCCAGCCGGGAGATAAGCCACAGGCTTTTTTTTAATGCCCCAAAGTAGACTTAATTTTCACCTTCCTTTCACGGTTCAGGTGCACTTGTGTATTGAGGCGGTCAGAATCTGCAGTGGGTGGGTTGGCCTGACGGATACAGTACCTCACAGGATGTCATTCATCGGCTGCTTCCGGAATGTGTTAAGCAACGTGTGCATGTGTGTGCGTGTGTGTGTGTGTGTGTGCGTGCGTGTGTATGTGTGTGTGTGATTTCACCACTGTCCTGCATTTTTCTCCCTTTTTCTGCACTTTTTCTAAAGACAGTTTGCCTCTCAGATGTGCGTAATGATGGAGCGGCAACATTTTTGTTCTTACAAGTACCATCTTCTGGTCTCATGCTATGCTGACCAAGTGTGCAGGTACAGTAGGTTACGTTAACGATTTATTAAACCCTTAAACAATGTGAACAAGATTTTACACGGAGATTCATTCATAATTCAAAGTAGTATTTTTATGTAATTGTTCTTCACTTTCATAAAACAGGAGAACGTTTTGCGTACATTTTAATTGCTGACTACGACACTTCCCCTGCACTGGCCTTCATGCATTAGTAAAGCAGCTTCATAGTCCCTTTTTTTGCCCGCCAGTTTGTTGTTTTCCATTCGTTGTTGAGGGAATCGTCCACTCCAAATGTCCAAATGTCCAAGTGACCGACAGCAGGACACTGAACCCAAATCAACTCCCAAAATTGCAGTGTGTTCCAATGAAAAACGCTCAAATCTGATGGGCAGGTTGGCACCTTGTATGAGAGTCTCTATCATAAGAGTATGAATGTGTGTGTGAAAAGTTTAATGTGCGGTCATGTTAAATGCTTTGGGTAGTCAGAAGGCAAGAAGGCACTGGTCCACTTACCATTTAAGTCATAAAAGACGGGGGAAACAATGCACTTATGACAACACTTTCTGGAAGAACAAACCACTGCTCAGTGATGGTTCTCACTTTTGATATTTCCAGGGAATATTAACCTCACAACAAGTTCATAACACCAAATAATAATGCAGCGGTCCATTGGACCAAATGGACTAAAGCATTATTGCGTTGTCCTGTCACGTCACATTATATCCAGAGTCTGTTACGCCTCTAGTTTTCTCTTTTTTTTTAATTCTGTGATGAAACATCTATACAACACAACTTTCCTTTAAAACCCAGGATAAACACAGTCAATTGCATAAAAGCTCCATTTTGAAACTCTTTCCCAACATCCTCAATAAGCCATGATGGATTGGAGGGGTCTCCTCGTACATCTTCTTCTTCTTTGGTGTAAAAGACAAACAGTGACAGGAGAGGGTGTCTGATTCTGTCTGCACCCAGCCTCACTGAGAGCAGGCCAGGGCTGCTGCTGTTTGAATTGGAGTGTGACTGGAGCTATACTGGGAGCTATGGGGAGGGGGTGATGCTTGTCCATCACTGCCCCCCACGCATACACAGTCACACACGCACACACACACACACACGCGCGCGCGCGCACACACACACACACACACACACACCCTGCTGTGGACCCCTGTGTCTGCTGCTCGGCCTGTCAACCTGGTAGAGGACAGGAAGGGGGGGAGTGCTGAAGTGAGGTATAGGCAGACATTTTCTCAGGAATGCTGGGAGCTATCAGAAGTGACATGTAACCGTATCCGCTGTCAGATCTCAGGCTTTATCTCTGCGCTGCTGTTGACTGCTGCCTCAGTCTGCTGATGCCTCCTGTCTGAACCTGAGAGCCGCGCTGGGAGCTGATCCTCCCATCTGCATCCCTACAGGAACATTTTGATCAGGATACGATGAATAAACCCAGCATGGTTTCATTTCAATTGTCTGTGTGAGCATCTCTGAAGAGTGTAAGGATATTTAGAGGTACTTTAAAAACTCCCAGGGGGTCCCACAAAAATATTACTAAAATAATATTTATTTTCAATATCAATCAAACAGTTTGAAGGGATCAATAACTCATGACGTTGATGGGAGCTGGTATGTAATCAGCTTGGATAATGTTCTGCCTGTTTTCTGCTGTTTATGTTGCATACACCTCGGACTACAAATGTACTCCAAACGGAAACCTGAACACTTCCTATACCCATCCAGACCCGTGTGCAGATTCTACCTTTTTATGTAGAATCTGTAAATAGAGATACAAAATCTATGATTCTCACATAAGCACATATAGGCCTACCTGTTTTTATATACCAACAACCATCAACAACTACAGGACAGAACCCAGAAAACTCTAAAATCGGCGAAGACAACCAAATATATTGTCAGTTTGTAAAAAGGTAAATCATTTATAAGTATATTTATTGCATAACAAGTTATGTGTTGACATGAATGACTCGCCTGGAAGCCTTCAGGACTTTTAGCCTAAGAGATCTTTCTCCTTTAACCTCGAGGTGCTGCTTCTGTCTGGTGTGAAAACAGAGGTCGTCGTGGATGTATTGTTTTAGCCTGATTGTTATTGTGATGTTTATTATTGTGTTTGATGTTTTATTTAACTGGTCACCATCAACACTAATCTAACAGACTTTCATGGCTCTTTCCAACCTTCATAAAAATTCAAAGTTAGAGGCACAAACTATGCTTCCCATTAAAATACTGGCGTTATGCTGGTTGTCATGGGCAACAAAGGGGAATTTGTGGAAATTTTCCTCTTCCAGATATGCAAATTAATTAACCCTTTCCCCCAGTAGGTGTCGTGTTTATCATGAAACCAACTCTTCCCAATTATAGAGTAATTAAAAGGCAATTATTTACTGCATGATAGTGGTAACGCCTGTTTGAAGCTCCACCGCCATTACTCTATCAGTTCATGCTTTTGTGACCCCACTGAGGGGGCTAATGGCATTACTGCAAATGTCTTTGACCCCCACCGCTGTTTGCTTTCTCATCAAGCAAAGATCAAACGCTGTTATCAGAGCACACACAGATAGAGGCCACTTGACCACCGACAACTCAAGTGAGATCCAGGCTTCTGACAGCACTAATGCTGCCTGTTAGGGCCTAATGGAGACAATACAGGGATGATATGTTGGGGCTGCTGATCCTCCATGCTGGTGTGTCAGAGCCCCTCAGGTCCTGTAGAGACTCGCCCGGGGCTCGATGCTGCGGCTTCACAGGTGAGCAGAAACAAGAGACGCACTTGTGTTTTTTTCTTTTTAAGTGTTTAAGTGCTGTCTTTGAAAGTGTCCTGTTACACTGCCCCCTCCATGACCACCTGACCCCACCCCCTCCTTCTGCACAGGTAAGACATTCTGCAGGATTAAAGCAAAGAAAAAAAAAGAAGACATTTCATAGAAATTATTTTAAGATGTATAAACCTTGGGAAAACTGTCGTTACTCAAGACTCAAGTTGACCAAAAAAATGTTGAATTATTTTTCAGGTTGAAATATAAAACATGATTGTTTTGGCTTTTCAAATATGAGGATCTGTTATATGACAGTTTCTAAAGACTCGTTGGGACCGTTGGTTTGACAAAAAGCAAGCTTATTTTTCATTTTATTTATTTTTTGAAGATATTAAATAAATCATAAACATGTTCAGTAGACAATTTGATTCAACAGTTGCAGCTTCCTCCAGTCGATCATTTTTTTCTTACTTTGTTGTTCTGTAATCTCCAGAAAAGTTTGAATAGTTTTTTCTCTTTTCTTAATCTGCCATGCAACATCTCTACCACCAACTGATGGCAGTTTTCCCTCCTCTTATCCGAGGTAACGCCACACAGGTTCTGTTTGTTTGTGTCACTGCGTCTGAGGAACATGTGACTGATGCCTTTCTGAGTGGCTCTGTGCTTCTGTCCCCAACTTCAGAGTCAGCAGGGCCACTGAGCCAGTGAAGGAGCCTCAAGAGAGGAACAAGAGGCAGGTAGAGGTGAGATGTGAGGAGAGATTGACCGAGTTTGATGGCAGCTCCCAAAGAGGTCACAGCCAGGTAAGAGGGCAGACAATACCCCGTGTTATACAGACACACCCCACTAACGACTTCAAAAAAGGTGCCCCATTTTTCCTTAACCAAACTCTCAAAGAAATGACTGTAATGATGCACCTGTTGTTAATGCTGCTGTTTCCTGGTCAGCCTTTTCATTCAAGTTTGAGCCCTCGATAGACACTCTATTTCCTGTATCCTAAACGTTAGAGTCATTAAATGATATTTTAGAGTCTTCACACTTTCACATAGTTTATTTAAAATGTTTTGTGATTGTTCAGCAGATTAGCAGGATGAGGGCTAATAACAGCTAACATACCACATCAAATTTTGTATAAGTAGTTTACATGATTATGATCCACTGATGCCGAAAGGCTAATACTAAGACTGTAAGTGATATCCTTTAGCTCCCTTCATGATGTAGTTAGCATTACCACCGTCTTTCATCACACTTAACTATGTGCCTTTACTTAAATAGAGCACTGGTTACACTCTGTTTCCTCCAAAGAAACTGAGTCATGGAAGCGAGCCTGGAATTCCAGGCAAGCTGTTGTGTGACTGCCGGTGTGGTTGTCGCTGTCGCCAGCCACCGAGTTGTAGGGGGACCACTTGTCTTGCCGTTGGTCTGGGGTCTGTTGTGTGGAAGGGGGGAGGGGCGGAGACAGAAAATAGAAAATGGAAAATTCCTGTGTGAAGTGCAGTCGTTGTTGATCAGGTGTGAATGGCAGAGCAGAGATCAGAGCAGGAAGGGGCGGAGGGAGCAGACAGCTGCTGCAGCCCCACATCAAGCCTTTCCACTGCAACACACCAGCTGGGACAGGGGCCCGCCGCTCCCTGACAGGGCTGGGAACTACTATCTATTCATTCCTGCTGTAACAGATGCTCTATTTTCATTTTTTAACAGTTGCCGAATTTGTTATCTAATTTAAATGTGCTAAAATGGAATAGTCACCGTCAAATTTGGTGTAAAAGACACTTTTCATACCATTTTTTTCATCTAAAAAATTGACTGTATACTATATAAATACTAGTATACAGTATATACATACGTCCTTTATACTAGTACAACAAAAAAGAAATAAAGTGCTGAGACATGCACCACCATGACTGCTAGTGCAGTCACCACCATCATGAGAACTGATATGATTGGAAATTAGCCCCCTGTAAATTTTAAAGGTATATTTGGGATCTTTTTATGCCTTTACTCAGAGGTGGGACAGTGGATGGAGTCAGAAGTAAGGGAGAGAGAGAGATTGGGGAATGACATGCAGGAAAGAGGCAACAGGTCAGATTTGAACCCATGCCACCCGCTTGGAGAGATAGAGCCTCTGTACAAACCACTACGCTACCACGCTACCTGCACCTTGACTCCCTGTAATTTTAACATCTTTTCTCTCTCACAAGTTCATAATCTTGCATTTAAGAAAACAGTGGTATGCTATTAAGAGAATAAACTTTATGGTTTAATTGAAAAGTCTCATCAATTTAGGACAACAAATGACCAGCGGAGGTCCACAGCGTGATTCTAAGCAAATTGGTTGCAGGCTGAGGATCCGTACTTCACATCCAACAGCGTTACAGTAGGTTCAGAGCTCAGCTAGGGTACTGTAGCCATCAGGATTGCAAACTCCACATGGACAGCTGCACAGAAACTGCACATTTTGGACTTTGCTTAACACAATAGAAATCATCACGCAAGAAGAAAGTTTTCGCCTTTTTCTCTCTCTGGGAGACCCCCCAAAACAGACTGCATCTTATTAAATGGTGCAACTTTTATTCTAGATTTTCCTGTGATAAATAAATAAAATTAATTACTGAATCCACAATCTCGGCTATTGTCTGATGATGATGATGATGTACTGTGAACGATGGCTAACTTCTCTGTAATTCCATTGTTTCCAACAGCTCCCTGCCAAGACTCCTTTTACCCTGCGCTAAGTTGTTTACAGTCCAATTAGCAACTTCAGAAGCAGCCATGTCTTCAAAACTAATGTGTAGAGAAATTCACCCCTCTAGATGTGTCTGCAAGGTAAACACTGTCATTTCTCGATTTCATCCAGGAAGTTGGGAAATCTATAAACGGATTGGCTTTGGTGACACAGCGTCGAGCACATTTGTAGCTCAAATTGACATTTCCGATCTATTATTAGCTGTGCTCACATGCAGGTATCAGTTTATAGAGATAAATAAATCGTCATCACGTAATCACCGATGAGAGCAGGATGTCATGACGTCGGATTGTGTTCCACTTGCATTAGCTCTCCATACAGACTGTTTTCAATCATCATTGAGAAATGAATCTGTAGTTGATAAGATACTTAAATTTGGACCTTATTAAAGTAAGTAGTTACTTGGGAAAGTAACTCGGGCATTACTTATTTTGCTTCAATCCTCATATGTTCACATTATTTAGTGTTTCTGTAACTGATTGTGCTGTGACAAGGTGTATGTATTTTACTGATTAGATCTCTAAAGGCAACAGACTCAACTGTTGATATGAAGGAAGTTGTCATCAACATACCCGTCTATCAGTCTTTAGTCCGGCTTATAGATGGTGGAGCTGGCGGTGTTTTAAATCAAGCTGGCTGTTTGTATGGAGTGTCTCCTCCTTGGTCCTGCCGAGCTAACATGAGCTGCACCTGGGTCTCCGGTGTCTGCAGCACGGGGCTCTCCGACATCTAGTTTATTAGAATCATGTTACTTAGTAACGCGTTAGTCCCAACACTGCTAATGTAGAGTAATTCAGATTTGCTGGATCTCCTTAAATATATACAGAAAAGTTACAAACATGAACACACATGTACATGGGGAATACAACTAAGAGCAAACCTTAGTGTCGTTCAAAATATTACAAATTCAACCTGTGATGAAGTAATTGATATAAGAAGAAATTAAAGCATGTTGTTGTTTTGTGCTGGATGTCTTACTCGTGTTTAATATAACTCTTCAGGGGCTGCCAGAAAAGATGAGTGACAGTGTGTAAATCTGCACCCAGGGGTGAAATGTTTGGCACTTTACCCCATGCCAGGCTGGAATAAATCAGCAAACTTCCAAGCAGTCAAAGATAAATCAAGAGGAATACATTTTCTGTTTTCTTTCCTTTGTGTTTGTTTCACATACAGCTTCTGTGTCTCTCACTCTACAGACATTTTTGTTGAAATAAACCACCAAACAGACTCACAGTAACAGTTCACGTAGAGGAGAAATTAGCTTAATTTGAGATTTAATGTAAGATACCTTCACATTTATTTTAGACTGGTGCAAGATTACTTTGATAAAAGGACATCAGCATAAACAAAATGTAAAGAGATCTTTTTATTTTATGTTTGAAATGAGGAGTATTTGTGAGCTGTTTCAAAAATAGTTTTATTAAGTTAGTAAGTCTTTCGCAATTTAAAGACCATTAGAGCAAGAAAGAAAAAACGATGACAGAAGGGAGGTTTTATTTTTGCACTTATACGTCATTACCTGGAAACTCTAATTACAAAGCCATATTTTTAATTAAAGTAACGGGTAAACAATTTCTTAATAAGAGAAAGTTGATTGGAGCATTTTACATGTTTGGTGCTGTTTTTTTCTCTCTGTCCAGATTATCATTTCCGTTGTTGACTTATCTTGTGAGGTGGAGAAAACCGTCCTTCTGGCTGCAGTTGTGTTTTGTCTTATTTTAAAGGATATCTCTGAAGAATTCCTCGGGGGTCTGAGACGTGTTTTGACTGCAGGGCCCAGTGACATCAACGACATATGTCTGTGGTCCTGCCGTCAACTGATGACAGAATAAATCTTGAAAATGGCCATCAACCAGTCCTTGAAATCCCAAACCAGTCAAATATAATGGCTTGATGTGTCCTCTGGGAGCAGGAGGTCACATGTTTCTCCATCCATAACTAATTTCTAATAAATGGCCAGTTTCCCAATGTGAGTGTTCAGAGGTCAAATTGTTTGCATGCTTTTTTCTCCTGCCACAGATTCTCAGGCGTACCTTTGGACTTTGGTGAGTGTGATGTGGTTTGCATGTTATTGGGCATGTTGGTAAAAACATATGCCTTTAGTGTCTGTAGACATGATCCCTTTATCCCAATTTAAATGTGAATGTGACCTTAACTGTGTTTTAGAACTGAGCATGAAGACACGTTGCTACAGCTGCTATCGCTAGCTGTAGCCTGGGTGTTATTGTGGATGGGAGACCATAACACATGGAGTAAAGTGTATTCGCTCAAATTCACACTGTGTTAAATGCTTTGTCATATATCCCTTGCAGGAAATGTCTTTACTGCAGGTTTTGCACTTCATTGTGTTTTTATCTTTTTTAGTGAAGCTTAGCTAAACTTTGATCACTTCTAACGGTCTACCATTGTCCTCTTCTCACAACATTGTTGTTTATGTGTCTGTGTCACAATTTATGTAATGTTACATTGCAGCGGGTCCTGGCAGAGAAGTACAACTTTAATCGAAGGGAAAATTCTCACTCAGGTTTAATCTGATCAATTTATGTTGCTGTTAGCATCCACGAAGAGGATTCTGAATTCAGGTTCCTCATCAAATCCATGGATCTTAGAAAGTTAGAATAGTCCTTGATACCAAACCCTACTGTTAGGTCTAATTCATGGACCAGACAAGTCTGATTCATGACTCTATCTTCACACTAGTCTTTTTCACACATGAACTCCTGACATTTTAGGACATTGAGGACTTGTCACACATGCACCTTGTAGCAGGAGATAGTCAGTGTCGGACAAACTCTCAAAACTTGAAATACACGGTTCAGGCGAAAAGAGTTTGTGTTGAATAAGGGGGACAGTTTCTGTATTAATATATATATATATAGATGCAAACACAACAGTCAAAACATAATGCCGACACCCTTCTGGACTATTACCTGCTGCGTTAATACATGGACTCATCCAGACATCACACAGACTTTTTACAGGAACCTGCAGGAAAATTCTGAACAAAGTCGGGGTCAAAAGATTTTTTATTCACACATGCAGTCAAAAAAAAATATGGGGGTAAATTTACAGGAGAGTTAGTATGTGTGTAAGGTACTTCAGACATGCATCAGCTCGGGTAAATATTATTTACTACACAGCAGTGTAGTAAAACAGCATTTGAGCTTCTCATCTTGAGTAGTGATGGTTGATACCAAACTTTTTCAAATTGAAATGATACCGATACTTTTGTTGGAATTTTTTTGCAGATGAATTGAGTTATATCAGGATGGAGCATTCACAGTTCTCAATAGAAAACTCCCACAGACTTTGAGATTGAAGTCAGATCTAAGTGTATTTCAGTTGTCTCATATGCACTGCTCAAATACAAGCAAGCAAAACCGCTCTCTCTCACACACAATCTGCTTCAACAATGAACACAAGTTTACTAGCAGCTAAATCAGAGAAATATGCCCTGTCTGCTAGATTTTAAACATCTCTTTTATGCAAGAAGGGGGAAGACAGATTAAACAGAACATATCTCTTGTTGATTTTTGGAGCTGTCTGTGAGTTTGGGCTGGCACAATCAGAGGAAAAAAACTCCTGAAGTTGGCTCGTGGCTCTGCTCTCACTATATGCTAGTTTGTGCAATTGTATCACCAAAATTTCAAAACGGGTCAGGAAATTATCCGAAAGGTCGGGAGCAGTTTATATGTCCGTGTTTGGCCATCGTGCCTCAGTGCATGACTAACAATGCGTTATCAGCCTGAAATACGACCCGACTTCAAAATTAGTTGTGCGACTTAAAAATCGTGTCTAAATCACCCTGAAATAGTGAATCAGCGACTTGGCTTAAGTCTTTGCTGTAAAGATACTAGTTTATTATCATAAATGAAAGTCAAATGAACTTTTTTTTTTAGCACCAGGGTTTGAGAAGTATCAGAATTTCTTTATTTTATAACTTAGTAACAATTCAATCAGTGTATGAATTAAATGAATAAAAGACATCTCTTTAAATGAAGGGTCTTTCTATATGCTCGTAAATGTGTTGAGTGTCCTGACAGAGTTTCTTATTCTCTGCAACCCTCTGAGTCAGAGTCCATGTGCACATGCCAGCACAATCAATTAAAAGCTAACAATGAATTTCTCAGGATCTTCAGTTACGACTTCAAAGCGGCAGCATGTGTGTCGCTACCATTTACAACAGCGTTTGTCTTCAGAAAGCGATCTGGCTTCGGCGTGACCTTGCATCTAACCCTGTTAGATATGCGCCTTGAGCATGTTCATTGCTCAGTGACATTTTGCTCCTTAAAAACAACACAGATGCTGGGCCCTGTCTGACTCTGAAGCCTCGGCGTAGCTGGACGTCCGGCTATTTTCATTACCACCCCTTGAAACCCCCCACCCCACCCTCTTGCTGAGTGTCCGCGGCTCTGAGAAGGGCATTTGTGTGAGTCACTTTATTAGTTTTGAAGTCCGACATGTTCCCAGTTTCTTGGCCTGTAGATGAAGCAGTCAGCGCCTGTCTGCAACTGGCGGGTGTTAATCACGGATCAGCAGCTCGGGTATCACCTGTCGGACATCGCAGCGCTCGGGGACTCTGGGGGATTTGCACAGTCTGGTCAGCCTGACAATGCTGTCTGTCACCTATGAGCTCTGACATATCCTCTTTAGAAATACACAACATCATTCAAACATGTCAAGTTAAAGTTTGAATTAATGTTGTAAAGTTGCAAGAGTTTTTTTTAGATTGTCTTTCCTATCACAAAAACAACTTGATCCCATGATTATCCCATTAGGATTGCTGGTATGTGTGCACCAGTGTGTTTGTGTGTGTTCAAAGGCTTTGCAGGGCAACACTCATTATGGATAAAGGGGGGTGGGGAAACTAGTTCAAATTTATTGCCTGCGTCAGCTGTGTCAAATTTGGCAAGCTCAAATGGTCAGCTTGCAAATGGCAGGGCGATACCTAAGGGTCAGCAGCTTCAGTAATAAGCACAGAGTTGAACATTTTTGCCCGAGTGTATAAACTCAGCAGTCATTTACATTAAAAAGAGCCTAAACGGTTCTGCTCTCGTTCCCAGCAGCTGAATCAGTCGACTGAGAGCGGTGAAGACTGACCTGATCGCGGGTGCCGGTTTGAGTGAAGGAAAAGAAGAGCCCCTCTGCTGCTGCTGAAGCGCAGGCTGCTCGTCCAAGTGAATCCTCCTCCTTTTTTTTCTCCTTTTTTTAAAAACTTTTCTCTGCTTTTGATCATTCATAAAGGGGACCACCCACTTTCTGAACCCTTGCCTCTATTTTTGCAGGGTCAGAAAGAGTGGCCAGTTGCTCTTTATGACGGAGAATTTTACGATGTGGTCAGAGCTGTTTGGAGACCACCAGTTCCCCTTTCACTTGTCACTGCAGCTACAGTCACCCTGAGGAGGCTGAGCTCGATGGGAAACGTATTTCACTGTTTTCAAGTGTTGGGAAACTTGGCAGCTGATCAGAAGTATATCAAGCTTTGTTTCCTCACTATAATAAAAACCACTAGAGAATGTGTTTGTCGTGTCATTTCCTTTCAGAGACATACTAATTTGAGATTGAGGGTATTTCTTGCTCCCATGCTGTTTTAGTGATTAAAGTACATCTTAGCACTCAGTATTATTATTATTATTACTCATTCATATGAACAACATTTACTGTAAAATAAGACGTAGCTTAGAGAAATGTTTGGTGCATTTGCCTCTCACTGCATCCTGTAAATGAACATAAAATAAATGTGTAGATTTTGCTATCTTAACACCTGCATGTTGTTTGGGAAACTTACTTTACCGTCCACAGTTGGATTAACCTCCTGTGGCAGACATTTACTGTAATTTGCAATTACTCAAATCACTGTATGAGAGGAAACAACTCTCACATTCATATAGCATTCTAGCCATTTTCAGTAGGTCTTTTGCTAATTAGCTTGCTGAAGGCAACGGACGCAGCACTTGAAATGAAGCATGTTGTCAACAACATACCTGTCTATCAGTCTGTTTAGTCATGGCTTACAGACTATGGAGCTGGCTGTGATTCAAAATCAAGCCTTGTCTGTTTGGATGGAGTGTCTCCTCTTTGGTCTGCCGAGCTAACGTGAGCTCAACCTGGTGGTGTTAGCAGCGCTAGGCTCTAGCTAGTTTAGTAGAAGCGTGATGTTTAGCTAGGTGCTTCGTAAGATTTAAATGACTATTCTTGGCGGTGGACAAAGTTTTCCTTCCTGCCCATAGACTACAATTTACCCCTATATTCTTGTGAATTCACTCGAGAAGGGAAAAGAAATGATGGCGTTTCTGAAACAGAAAGCTCATACCTCGCCCGCCTAACCATTGTCAATAAACCTTAATCTTGTGTTGTTGTTGTTGGCTGATTCAGGTAGTAATGAGTAATGTGTGCTTTTAAATGTAAGTCATTGTAACGGCTTTATTAAATCTTAAATGTAACTACATACGCTACTACCACAAATAGTAGTGGCGTAAATGTTTGTGTAACCAAGAAGTGTTTTGCACAAACACTTCTTGGTTAGTTAAACTAAAACTGGACTTTTAAATACATGTTAACAGTCTTACTGAAGTCAAATTGGTCAGAGTCAGACTGACCCACCGAGATAATGCAGTGGGAGGTTGATTTACTCTTGCATAGATACTGTACATATCAATCAACCCCAAATTGGCCCAGGCGTTCTGAGCATGCTCCACAGTTTCTGTGCTGGGCTTTGACTTGACCCAGAACAGTATAAAGGCGTAGAAGAAGAAAGCCGGGAAGAAAACAAGATGAAAGTATCAAAATGGCGAGTGCTTAAGCAGGAACCAGATATTTTTGGACAGACGAGGAGACACAGTTTGTGTTGTCAGCTGAAGGAGTTAAACATATTGAAGTACATCTACAACATACAACCAGCTTGTCGCATGCTAACTTGTTGAAGATAGTCCAATAGTAAATAGCTATAAGGGGACACAACTTTGTCTGTTGTAGAGGAGTCAGACATTCTTCCTTTAAAAATAAATGGTACACTGGGACAAGGACAGTAGTCTGATTAAACAGTGTCACCTGCAGAAGATGAGTGGTTTATGAAGCAGTGAAACAGCTTTAATTTGTTTGACTATGAACAGTTTCAACAAATTAAATCTTGGTGTTTAAATGTAGGCTATTCATTGACTTAAAAAAAAGAGACAGAGGAGTCTGGGTAGTTGCTCTGAAAGGCTAAACTGAAGACACAGCACTGTTTTGAGCTAAATGCTAACCATGCTAATATGCTCACAATAACAATGCCAAGTCTGGAGTCTGTCGTCAGACTCTTCCTGTCAGCCTGCGGTCATACCTGCAGCCTGAGTGCCTGACGGGCTGCCTCAGAGGCACTCAAACAGAAGATCAGGTTGCATAGCCTCAGGTAACTTTGTAAACTAAAGTGTGTGCAACTGATTCTGTGCCTCGGGTTGTCTGTGAGACATTCTGCCTGAAGACATGTATTTCTATTTCCCTGTTCGTTATAGGTACACAAACAAAAACGTGTAATAGGTGTGTACTCTTTACCCTTGAAGACACCAAAAAAGATCAAAAGGGCAGAAAGACCAATATACCCAAAAGACATAAGCCACTTTGGAGTATGAATTCATCTTCTGTGGATGGTAAATAGTCATGGAAGGGTTTTTGCCTCAACCAACCTATTCTTGTAGATCTGCTTCAGTATTTATTTTCTTGATTTGGCTGTAGCAGAGCCATAATGTATATTATATGGTCTTATTTCTCTTTTTAGATTCTGCATTAAAAATTTAAAATCTGTAAACACCTGACTGGATTTTGGTATCCCGAGTGTTCTGGTTTCCGTTTGTAGTCCCAGTATGATTGTCAACTGGCGCTTCAGCAGGCTTTGTCTGTACGAAGGAAAACAGTCCATGTGGAGCGCAAACTGAAGTCTGATTTATACTTCTGTGTTGAATTTACGTGGTAGCATATATCGTATAGGTTTAAGTAGCCTTGTACCTACGCAGAAGCCTACGTAGGTAGCCTGACATGTACCTCTTCAAAAATGTAACCACGCGCAAAAACAATGCAACTGAGAGCCCTGGGATTGGACCTCTGGGTAGCATCGTATTTCCTGCATTTACAAGATTTCTGATATCGCTGCTGTTTACAAAATTCTGCAGGCCCGAATAAATTTAACTGCTGCTCAGTATTTATCAGCTCCAACTCCAACATCATACGCCCAGTTTCAGTCGCCATGGTTTCCTGTAATCAAACAAGCAGAGAATGTGGCGCAACAGGAACATGGCGATATAACAGGCATAGAAATTGCTTTGCCAACTAGCATTTTCAGGCTGATTATTGCAGAGCTATAGGAAGATACACCAACGCAGGTAAGTAGTGCTCACAACAACGTAGGCAATTACGGCGTAGTGACTCCGTAGAGTCAACGCAGAAGTATCAACCATGCTTAAGAGGTAGAACATAATCCAACGTAATGCAATCCTGGATCCCGTTAGCTTTAATTGATATCTTTAAACATAAAAGACATATTCATACAGGTGCTGCAATCTCCATTCTTAGATGTTTTTTTTTCAACATTAGATAGTTAAACGAAGGCAACACACTGAAAAGGAAGTCTTGGTCCAGATCCTATACAGCAACCACTATTTACACAAAAAAAAAACCTCCACAAGTTGGCTGTTACTTCCAGTTAGCCTTGAGCCAACATGTATTTAGACTGAATGAGGTCCAATCTTCTCTTTTTCTTTCTTTATTCCTTTGAATAAACTTCTTACTGATCGCAGAGATCTGTGAAATCCACAGAGAAGACAACAGCTACTGCAAAAGTACTTCACATCCAAAACCAAAAGTCCTATTTTCTTTAAGCAGCAGACACTTTTTTGGGGTGATGCATCATCATATATAGACTTTAAAGTGTATAGACACACAAATAAAAAACACACTTTCTGCCCCGTGCATCATGCTGCAAATCATGGCCCAGCTCCTTTACATCACTCACAGCTTTGTGTGTTTAAGTTTAAAACAATATAAGTTGTTGTGATATAGGAGGAGTCCTGATTGATGGATTGACGAGTTCACGCTATGTTTTTTACAGTAAGAAGTGACAAGGACGAGTGGAATCAGATGCTGCTCTGTCAGAAGCAGATCAACATGTCAGAGGTGCCTAACTGCTGCATTTTATCACTTTATTGCCCATGGACCGGGGTGACCGAGGTGGTGGAGGGGTCAAGAGAACGTGAGAAGGGTAAGATGTGAAGGCACTTGAAGCTTCGTGTTACACTGTTGTTCATGGACAGAAACTCTGCCAACGGGCTCTACCAGGCTCGGGCTCAGGGGCCCAAAGGGTCAGTGATGCCTTTGTTTGAGGAGACCCTTAACTCTTGTTAAGAAGTCAATTTGACATTCACACAGATACAAAACAAACACGAAAAAGGAGACAAAACAACACACTAGAGATACAATGTGACAAAAAAGACACACAAATAGCAACACAGGAGATGTGAAATCTAGAAGAAAAGCAAAGGGACCTCTAAGAGACACAAAATAACTTAACATAGATGCAGCCAAAAACTGTAGACATAGTGCACGAGACTCAAAATAAACCCCAAAGAGACACAAATTGACCCAAAAGTCTTCATTTACAATGCAGGCAAAAGTGACCTGAATTTTATTTTATTAATTGGTCCATGTGACTCAGATCTGATTTAACTATGACAGTGTGAACAGCACAAGTCATGTTGAATCTGATCTTTTCAAATCAGATTCGAGCCACTTATATGTGGATTCCTAGAGGAGTCTGATACAGTCCATATTTAAAAAAGCAACGAGAACAGCCAAACAAACACACGGATCTGAGCAAAGATTTAGAATTAGACAGAGCTTGCAGTGTGAACGCAGCCAAAGACACATTAAAGAACCACAAAGACAAACAAAAACAACCTGACAGAGAGACTGAACACAGAGATAATGTCAATCACAATTACACACTAAACGGCCAAAAGCATTCAACAGAACTTAAAGAAAACATACAATGAGTGTAAAAAGATACACATTTCCACAAAAGCTCAAAAAAGGCACCAAAGCTTTTGATTCTATTTGAAATGGTGTCTGGGCCTTTTCCATGTGTTTGTGCGTGTTCAGGGGTCCACTTCCACTAAGGAACAGGCAGATACAGATTGACACAAACATCTTCCTTCTCTTGTTCACTGTGTTAATTAAATGTTGTGAGAGGAAAAGGAAACAGTCTCTTGCTCGTCTTCAGGATGTTGATTGCTTCTGATGAAGAGATGAAACAGGCCTTTTGTCTCTATGATTTGTTTCGGCCTCCTTTAACATGAGCTGGAAGTGTGACCAGTTAACATAAGATAAAAGAGATGTAAGGGCTGGGGGTGGGTAGGGGGGCTTTAACACCCAATTGCCACACCCATAAGGCAACTTATGAGGCTACTGACCTTTAAATACAATGCTGCAGTGATGATCTGCATGATTTAGCTTCAAGGAGAGTTTTTGAAGGAACTTGTTGCGGTTTCTTCAACTTCTCAAAGAGTTTGATGTTATTTATTTATGTATTTATTGCATTTTGTTTTGCTAATCTTAAATCAATTGAGTGTGTTCTTTTTATCGCACATCTGCCTCTCCTATTAAATCATCATTAGGGGTCGTGTTGCTGTGCCCACCCACCACAGCCTGCAGGTTTCAGGGAGGGGACTGTGTGTCTCTACATTTAACCAGTGAGCAGCCTGATCCCGGGGAGACAGAGGGCTTTTTCAAAACCTGGACTAAACCCAAGCAGAGCTGCACGAAGCCGCCCGAGGGGTCCCTCACAGTCTGACCCGGGGATGTGGGAGAAAATCTGACCAGCTTTTTCGAACAAGATGGATGTGGTTTTGACGCGCTGCGCGGATCTTCTGAAGAAGTCCTCACCTCTCAGTCAGCTGGATCAGGTTTTTGATAAATGTGAGGGGATATACTGCTATTAGACTCTGCTGGTTTGGATGGACAGGTCAGGAGAGCTGGATTTATTTACCGCATTCTTGTGGGATTTATCTGCCTCAAGATTCCTGATCGGATGAACTAAAAGGGAGGATGTATGGAATAAACCAGCGCTGTATTTACATGTAAGGCGACTTATCACGCTGATATTAAAACATAACTAACATTAAATTACTAAATATTAACAACTCATCGTATGTTTATTGTCCCTCCTGCAGATCGTTTCATTTTTTCGTGCTGTGGTGCCATGCTCAGGTAAGCGCACTAAACTTTACCTTTTCTTTAGTAGGACAATGCAAAGTTATACACTGAATGCGTAATTATAAAGCGGATATCATTCCCTTTATTTGTTTAGAAGTTTGAGGGGAAATCGATTCATAACTTGTTATTCAAATTGGCTCATTCCATTTATTTTTTAATATCAGATTAGAACGAAAAAAATTATGCATTTCATTTTTCCCTTTGCATAAAAAAAGGGGGAGAATCACCCGTCTCCTAATTTTAAGCAGTATGTGAGGACGCAGGGCGCAGTGACGGACCAGCTGAGCCGCAGACAGGTCCGGGTGTACCAGCTCTACAGCCGCACCAGCGGGAAACACGTCCAGATTCAGGGCAAAAGGGTCACCGCCACAGCTGAGGATGGAAACCTGTACGGTAAGAGCTGACCCCGGGTCACCCTGCGCCATTTAGCTGTGCTCGGTTTTATTTTGATAGGCCTATTTCACTACGCAGGACAACGAAGGAGATACAGAAAGATATTTGTTATAATTACAGTGGGACTGGACGAGCCCCAGTGATCCTATTTATTTTTAAATAAATACCACTGAACTTTGAAAACCCAGAATAATGTTTAAAAGTGTCCCCTTTATTCTGAAGATATTGGGGAAGAAAATAATCTGACCGTTTCTACCTGTTTCTCAAGTGACTCATAAAGAAGAACAACGTAACAGAATTTATTTTAATGTTTCTCTATCAACAAAATCACACAGCAAAAATAAAAGTGACTCTTTTCCAAAAAGAGAGAAAAAACGCTAACCCTACCCTTTTCAGTATTAGTTTCTGTAGCATAATCATTTTTATGAAAATATAAAATAATGGGAGGTACCATCTGTAAAGGCCTACAAATAAAACTCATAATGTAACATGAATAGTTTTGTACACCTTGTGAAAGTGAAGTAAGAAGAGGTTTTCATTTCCAGACGTGATTTTTGTCTAAATTTAGAGATAAAGTCACAACCTGGGAAACTGATAGACAATTTTTTTTTACTAATGAAGAGTAATAAAAAGCTTGTTGGACAATTATAACCCTTAGAGGGCGCTGTAACAAGGACATGTTCATTTAGTTGTAAATGTCCATAAAGATTGTAAATCCTCAATCACACATTTAAAACTACGGCCAGTTTTACATGAATTGATCATATTTACCAAAAGCTGGAAGTAGCCGAAAAATAATGATAACAATCAATAATGTTCAATAAAATGGAATTAAAGGATATAGATGTAAGTCCATGTCTCAAAATCGATAATCATATTTAGCTTTTTAAACCTTTTTTGTAGCAATAGGATACATCTGAGGTTCATTTTGAAAATAGAAGCATAGTGAGTGATTGTTGTTGAAGAACACACCACCATATGAAAAAGTTTAGAAAATTATACTTAATATGAAATGCGATCAGTGAAATCTGCATTTTTATTCATCCCAGTGCTTTTAAAATCCAATACATCAGCAATGATTAAAAAACTGCCTTTCCTGTAATCTATCGTTGAACATGGCAAACATACAATCAGTACTGGATCAAAAACCACAATATCAACATACTCAAATAAATGATTATCTTTGATCAACCCTCTTAAGAATGAATAAACTCTGATAATTTAAATGATATACTCTGTCTGAAAGATGAAGGCCTTAAACATACGATTTTAAAGACCTGTAATGAAGAAGTGAGTTCAGGGTAAGTTGAGAGTTTTATGTTACATCTAATACAAAATGTCTCGTTAGTCATCTCTTTAAACTTATGAAGCCTCTCCTCGTTTTGGGCTGCTTTGTTATTTTTGCACAAACGTCAGCTGAAACGTAGTATAACCATTCCGAAAACATCTGCAGAGATTCATCAGGTGAAAATCAGTCTGTCCTCAAAGCCCCCGCCGGGGTTTGACGTCCTCAGGCAAACCAGCAGTTCGACCTCCAGTGTGCTCGTCCCTCCCTCTGTGAGCCGCTCTCAGGGCTGTATGTTAATTCAGCTCCCTGCTGCATCCATGAAGCCATCGTCTGGCAAATTAACAGCTGATTAGGACCACTGCTTTGTCTGTAAAGCTCCAATACACAAGGCTGTTGTGATGCCAATGGCCATCATTGACTGCAGGACAAATTCATTTCAGAATGTATATTCTGCTCTTTAATGTGGCGTGAAAACATTTGTGTAATCATTTGGTTTAAAGTCAGAGAGGCTTACCTTATTAACTCAACAGTTGGTGCTGTCTGTGTGTAGTTTCTGCTCAGGAGAGATCGCTCAGAGGACTTCATTTAGCTTAACAGGTTGACTTGTTTAGATGTATCAAATGCAGATGAGCCTCAAAGTAACTGATCAGAAACACTCTGCAGGTCTGATGTTGGGCAGTGAAGTAGAAATTGAAGCATCATGTCAAGAGGAAATTAATTAAGTTCAATTTTGACTAAAATCAAGTGAACTTCCATTTGACACAAAACTCCTTACAGTTTGAAAACATGTGGTGTCTTTTACTAGGTGATGTTTCTGTGTTTCGTGTGTTTCTTTTGAATTCAGCTCTTTGACTTTCTCTCTCTCTTCTCGTTTTTTTCCTGCAGCTCGTCTGTTCGTGGAGACGGACACGTTTGGCAGCCGAGTGAGGATAAGAGGTGCAGAGAGCGGGCGCTACCTCTGCATGAACCGGAAGGGGAAACTTGTGGGGAAGGTAGGATATTCACAAACATTTATAGAATTTATTTGAGTGAGACCAAGAGGACTGTACTCAATGCTTTAATATCTGAAAAGTTTGGACTCAGTGCTTTTAGTAGAAATTATTATTATTTTTTTTTATTATTTAAAAACAATCTTAAAGGTGCACTAAGTAGATTTGGTAGTGAAATTTGAAAATTGGAGAAGTGAAACAATTCTATGCTATATTTTCTGAACTGAATACACAAACTTTATTCAAAGAAAAAATGGGTCCCTGAACACTGTTTGGATCTAAAAGCTCAGGAGAGTTACAGTTTCACTGATGCGGCCCCCCACCATAACTTCTCGCATAGCATTTTATCTTCAAACAGTGTTAAAGGGACCACATGTTCCTCTGAGGACAGTTTGTGTATAGAGTTATGAACATATACCACAGAATCTGTACACTTCTCCAACTTTCACATTTCTCTACCAAAACTCCACAGTGCACCTTTAAATAATTAATGAAAACTGTACAGGGTCAAAAAGTCAAGTCTCACTTGAGTAAGGAAGACCTCAAAGTCAAGGATGACTCAGTGTATAATGTTTTATTTTGAGCTAAATCTTTATTTATTTATTTTTATTTTAAGTGTAAAAAAGACGAGTGTCTTGGTTATTGGATTTCCAAACCAGCTCTGACCTGAAATAAAACATGGGTGATTCAAGCCTCTTTTTTCTTATACATGGGAAAGTTGTGCACTTCACCCTCTTGTGTCTGTAACCGGTATTACAACAACAAAAACAGAAAAAATTGCAACCTTCCATATTTTTTTTAACGCTTTAGAATATAAAATAATTTAAAAAAAAAAATCATCCCTTTAAACGTTTTAATATTTACCTGCAAAAAATCATTGCATGTGTTCTACGGATGAAATAAAACTAAGGAGCTCACTCAATGAGGAAAGATTGTGCAGGTGAGAAAATGAGAATAGAAAAAAAGGTTCACAAACATTTCCCTCCTCCTGCCTCTCAGGGTTTCTGAGATGATTTAATAGGTAAGGCAGGTGTTTAAACCAGATCAGCTCTCATACAGGCGGACAAAAAGCTCTCTGTGTCACTAAGAAAACATGCTTAAGTACAACTCTTTCATTTCGGAGCTTTTTCAGAGGGCTGTGCCTGCATGGCTTCACCTTATCAGATCTCACTTCCACTAAAACAAACACTTGCAGCTCCCACACTGAAGCTTCACTCCATTGTCATTGTGTTCTCATAACTTGTCCGTCATCCCAGGACATGATGTGCTGGAAACAAGGATCCCTCAGAGGACTCAGTGAGTGTCGCTCACTCTTATTGGCTGACAGCGACGAGGGGAAAGTTCCCTCCCATCATGCACTGGTCATAAGTCAACTCTCAACTTCCTTCATGGAAATGGAAAAGATAGAATCACATATCTGGCTGTCATGACAGGTCATAAATCTATTTGTCATCATGGTGGCATCCTCGTTTTTTTTTTTTCTTCTGATGAGCCCAATGACGCTCGAGTTAGCAACTGTGGCTTAACTTTTATTTAGTTGATATTTGACTCCAGTGCATTAATTAGGTGATCTTTTACTGCACCTAACCAAGGGTTTTAGTGCCTAACTTACAACACTGCACCTGTTATTGTCTGTTTAAAAAAAAGAAAAAAACACTTTAATGTTGACTTTTCATTTTTACAGTACACAGTAACAGTAGTCAACATGTAGTTAGGATGTTCTTTGAAGATCAAATGTTAGCTATAACATTAGCAGAAATACTAAAGCAGTGTGTCAAAGTCAGTTTTTTCCTCTTTAAACCTAATAACTTAAGAACATAAAAAATTGAATTGAGATGAAATGACTTGGATATCGATATAGCTGTTTGATGTAGAGCAGTTTGATATGTGCCAATTACGGCAATTATAGATATACTGTTCCATTATGTGCAGATATACTGTAAACACTTTAATTTTCAATGTTTTAAACTTTGCTTTGCGTGATTAGGAAAAGGTGTCATCACACAGTTTGTCCGGCAGAAGATGCTCTGGCTCCATTTTTTATCTAATACTCTTTGCACTGCAGCACATGCTGCAAAGCATCACAGATGAGCAGACTCTGATCCCAAATCTGCTGAAAACATACACTGATGTAACATTTTTATAAAAAGCTCCTGTGAGGAACTTTTAGTTTGAGTGGGTTATGGCGACTCCTGAGGACATTGTGCTACAGTTTTGTCTCTTTTCTGATCTGCTCCTGTAGAGGGGAAAGTCTCGTTTTCTGAAGAAAAATCTACACTTCCTGATTTTTAACAGTCAAAGATATCACTCATTGTGAATCTTTGCTGTGGGAAAACTTCAACAAAGGCTACTTCTGTAGCGTCCAGCTAATCATCTCATCTGACACCTACCCGGCAGCAGCCTTAAAAAATCAGAAATGATCAGTCTTGTTGCAGATGGTCTTGTTTGCTTTAGTAGCTCATACAGAGGCATCGAAAATCATTGAAATCGGATTGAGAAAGTAGCCTTTTGAGTCCTTTTGCATTGTCAAATTGGTGCCAAATGGTTGCGCATTAGACAGAGAAATGACAATGAATTTAACCCTTTCAGAACGGTTTTGGTTACCAGTGTGTCTCTAGTTTGTTGCAGCAGTTCTTTTGTTTGATTTGTATTTGAATGAACAGAATGCAAACTTCCTATTGAATGTGCAATTAACTCAAAACTGTTTTCTTTCTCCTCGTGCAGCCCAACGGCCGGAGCAGGGACTGCATCTTCACAGAGAAAGTACTGGAAAACAATTACACAGCCTTCCAGAATGCCAAGTATGAGGGCTGGTATGTGGCGTTCACCAGGAAAGGGAGGCCCATCAAAGCCTCGAGGACGAGGGAGAACCAGAGAGAGGTCCACTTCATCAAGAGGCTGCACACGGGCCCGCCTCCCTTCCCCAACACGGACCAAAGCAAACACTTTGAGTTCATCCGATTTCCGTCCACACGTCGAGCGAAGCGGAACAGGAAATCACGTACCTCTTCCTAACACGCTGAGACAGCAAAGGACTGATGACAGAACTGTGACATAAGGAAGAAACAGATGCAGTTTTATTTTTGTATATTTTTGATAGGTATAATGTGGTTAAAAAGCCATAAATCTAAAGTAATATTGCTGTAAAATGATCACGTGTAAATACTGAAAGAGAGTAAAGAAGATGGGTTATATTTAATCCTCCTTTGTGTGTGTGTGCAAGTGTATGTGTGTTTGTGTTGACTGGTGGGAGGCTGCGATGAGGGAGGTAACAAACTGCTGCATCACAAAGGCCAAACGTCATCAGATTTAAATCACAAGGCTGTGACAAATACTTTCCCCAGGCTAAAAAATCATGCCGTCTTAAAGGCAGGGTTGGTTTCTCCAGATACACTTTTTAAGATTTTGGTTGAAATTGTCTTTAGGTCCTGACAGAAATTAATAACTCATGTGCTCTGAAAAAGGAATGAAGAAAATCTGTAAGATAAAGCCTGTAAAAACTTTGACCAATGTCTGCCACGAGGTACCAATCTGAAGAACCAATCACACCTCCCTGTGTCCCTGCTCGTTCTCTACCCCTTGCGTGCACTAGCACACACTCAAAGCGCCTCACTGATGACAGAGTTTATACTGCGAGTTTGTTGTTGGCAGCTCATTGAAAGCGATGAGCTGAGGTCCGCTTCTGGAGTGACGGTGCTCGTGCATGTAAGTCAGGGGCGTGGCTTTTGAGGGAGTACAGAGGGGAGGGGGTGGGTGTAGATGGAGCACTGAGGGAATGCTACTTTCAAAATCATGCTAGTTGTCAAATTTCCAACCCTGCCTTTAATAGGGAGCCAATATACCCTGACAGCACACATAAGACATATTTAATCGTTCACATCGATCATAAACGCAACATTCGCCTTCGAGTTGTGCCTTATTTTCTTCAATTTTTTGTAATTATTTAGTGTGTAGTGTTTCACATTGTTTTTTAAATGTTCTGGGTGAATTCTCAGTTCTGATTGGCTGCAGGGTGTCCAATAATTCTTGATAATGGACACATATGGAGTAGTTAAAGTGAAACTGCCTGTTCACCGCTCTATATGAATGCACTAATGTTAAGATCGATATATTCACCAGAGCAGAAACCATATTTCCAATAGATAACTTCATAAGATGGTACTGATAGTATTGCTTATTATTCAAACGCTGAAGTGTTAAAAAGGAAAGGGAATAAGAGAAAGAATTACATTACTCCACAGAACTCCCAGAACTGTCTAATACGCAGGTTGCTACTTACACATCGTCTATTCATTCCTGATATTGGAACGTGTTGGGCATTATACTTTACATAATGCACGCTAAATAATGCTTAACACTTGTAGAAAATCTGTAGTAATGTCATGGCGCCTGCAGTGCTTCGGTTTTGTAGCTGATTTGGTGGCAGCTAACTGTCTGCGACGACTTAAATCTATCAATCAGCACTCTAATATGAGAGTTTTCAAAAACAATAGAGAATAGGCATTTCATTTAAAAGTACAACGGAGTATTAGGGCCACATTGAAGATTTTTTTCATAACATTTTGAGATTTAAGTCGTACATTTACAATATTAAATTTGTAATTGATTGAAATGAGGCTATGGTTAAAATGATTATTCTGAAAGGTTGTATCAGGAGAGCAGCCATCGCCCTGAGTGAAAATGATGAAAGGGGAAACCTCAAAGACATTTCCTCTCTATAAAGACACAACTTCCTCCAAGTCAGTGTGGTTCTTTCCTCAGAAAAGCCCCAGCTTCTTGGGTCCTGATACTCATGACGATGTGATGCTGATGTGCCAAAAAGAGTGTGTAGTTTCATATCTGCATACGTAAAGCCCCAACACAACTAATCTGATATATTGAGACCTTGTCAAACTGTTGTTTTAAAGCAGGTCGGTTAATACTCAGTCAATCTGTGTGACAGACTACACAAGGAAGTATTTCCTTTTTTTCTTTACCTATAGAGTATAACTTCACAGGATGCTCCACGTTCCTCTTTTTCGTACAGGCAGCTGCTTCTCTTCTTGTATAACTGTAGACTAACATAACCTTATTCTCCTAAATTTACGAGTTTGATCTCGAAATCTCAGTGTGGCCCTTATACACCTTCCTAAAAAAGATTGTTTTGTTATATTTGTAAAAAGATATATATCTTAACATACCTACAGCAATCATGAAATCAAATGCTCTGATAGGAAAAAAGGACATGGAAACTGAGGAGAACGTTTGATGTGCATGAGCTGGGTGGGATGAGTCTTTGGTGCTGTCTCTAAAGCGTGACTCTTTGTTGTGTTACCAGCTGCTAACGTAGACACAAAAACGGTGAAGCTGACAGGAATGGCAGAGAAACAGAATAGAGTTATATGACGGCAGTTTGCTGAGGACCGACCTGATGGTGAAATATCAGACCGAGAGTCTTAGATCTATCTACACGATGTTATGACGGATCAAAAGGCTATTTGGAGTTCAGCCAAACAACGAAGCTGTTTTAATGAAGTTGGCAGAGGAGGAAGACAGACGCCTTAAAAAGATTTAACAATGACTGTAGGAAATGTGGCCGTATTTATTCCAATGTAATGAGATCTATTTTTGACGTGCTGACAGGAAAACATTTGATAACAGGTCGGTGGGAACGCTTTCTGCTCCACATGAAAAGTATTAAATGCCACCAACTCAGTGAGAAATATTTTAATTAGAAGAAATCTCTCACTTGCTTTTGCCAAATTGCCTTTGATGGGCTCCACTCTGTTTTCACAGATAAGCAGGACTTAAAGGATCTCGTTAGACTGGAACAAAAGTTTAGACTAATCCTCCTGACCTTCTGCATTTATTACACTCATGTTATAACGCTGATATTGACGTATATATGCAGGGATCTCAGGGGGACTGTTTCACTGTCAGTTTGTTCCACTGGTACTATTCAAAGCCGTAACACATTGATTTCACTCTTTTCACCGTGATGATGAGTAAATGTTGGTTGTTTTACTGAGATCTTGACTTATTTAGCATTATATTTCATGTTGGTTTTCTCCTGATAACAAGTTAATCTATCGAGATCTCGCAAAAAATGACTTTAATGACCTCATTATAACAGGAAACCAGCGTTCAATGGCGATTAGAGTCTGTTGGGGTCCTTGGCAAAAATCTATTGGGGGGGCCCTCCAACCAGCGTTCATCACCATTATGTCTGCCAGCCGACTATTACTCCTCTTCCTCTTTTTTCTCTCCTGTAGTCGGATAATTCCTCCTCCTTTTCCTTCTGTGACTTTCATTGACAAACTTAGCAGGGCAATGAGAATGAAAGCTGTCAGATGGAGCCCCCTTAGGGAGGTTTCCTACCGTCATTGCGAAATTTGCTCATATTTTGCCACTGCTGCGGTATAAGGTTTGTCAGCCCTCAGGGGCCCCCTACCGGTCTGGGGCCTCAAGCAGTTGCCTGCCTTGCCTGTTGACAAGCAGCGCCTCTGCCAGCGTTGTTATCCCAAGATAAAGAGAAAAACAAGTGGAGAGCTCAATAATATAAATTAAATGTACTCTAATCACGGGAAAACTGAGTAAAAGAAATGCATGGATGAATGTCCTCTTAGGGCTTCAGTAATATTTACCTCCACAACTTTTAAGATTAAAGTATTTCTTGGATTTATTTGATGCTGAATTTTGCCTCCATGTTCCAAGAATCTTAAAGTTGTGAGACCAAACAGCCTTTTCTAATTTATCTTCTACATTTTATGTCTGAGAGGACTTAAAGGCAGAATGCCCAGCATTTTAAACATAAATAGCAGAAATCCAGTATATCCTGTGTAAATGTCTCTCTGAGTCATGACTGTCTACACTGAGTGAGAAGCTCGAGTCCCGCTGGCTGAATTTGTGTCTGAGCCGTGTTTACATCATGTTTACATGGACGGGACGGCCTTGTGTATAAAGCTGTTTTAGTCAAGGACTAGAGAAAAGAAGAATAACATACTCACTGCTTAATTGGACGTCACGTAAGTGTCTTTAGATCATTTATGTGCTATACGAAGCTAAGAGTTAACCAAAGTGTGCTAACATTAGCCTGCTAACACAAGGACACATGCAGGACACAGGCAATTGCAGCTTGCGCAAAGGATAATTTTGTCTGCTGCTTCCGCTTAATGGTGCTTAATTATGATGGGTTCATATTGATAACTTCTTCGTGTGAATGCGAGTGGAGAGGGGTTGGAGGTGTGCCGCTGGAGGAGAGAGGAGGCTTCATGTCGCCAAACAGCAGCTTGTTTTGGTTTAATGGTGCTCACAGGTGACCTCTAATGGATCAAAAGTCGCACATTCTTCCTTTAAGTTATATTTCTAAATAGATTTTATTGATATCATTAATTATTTATGACTCAACTTAAGTGGTTATTTCAGGCAAAGACTGCTTTTTCTCGGCTTACGGCAATGTTTGGAAATGTCTTTGTCCGGCAGCACTTAATATACAAATAACTGTATAAACAGAGACAAATCCTCCGCTTCATACATATTATTTATATATTGAGATCAATAAAATCCTCGAACCTATTCAGATGACAGCCAGCTGGTTCCCAAATTGCATTTACTTTGTTACGCTTCTGCATTCATATGCTGAATTAAGTTTATATCGATTTTTATATAAAGTTATCCTCTCCTCCTCTTAACCCTCACGTAAGGTCAAAGGTCAGGGCTGACTGAACAGCACTTTCAACTCATGCTGACCTTACCGGAGTCTTCTCCAGGACTAACTCGGCAGTAATGTGATCCTCTAACGGTGAAATATCTGGGATTAGACAGTCATTCATTTGACTTCAGCGTGGATGCACTGTTGGCACTTACAAAAGATTTTTTTTTTTCTCCTACAGATTTTTCCTTCATTTGTGATTTAATCCCAGACTTGTACACTCCCACAAACTGCACAAGAACCTAACTTTGCTGAACTTGTAATCAGGGTTAATGATAATCATAAAGCAAGGAAAATGTATTTATAGAGCACATTTCAGCAAAAAGGAAATTCAAAGTGCCTCACACAAGACATCGAAAGCATCACGATAAAGGGAAACAGAAACATTTAAAAGATGGCATTTAAAAGGTATTATCTTAAACAACTTAAAAGCTTATACGATAAGGCAGTTTCAAAATAAAAGAAGTTACAGTGGCGTGTTTTATAGTTAAAATGGGTATTAAGAAAACTTCATTTATGGAAGGCAGCTGTCAACAGGTGAGTCTTCAACCTGCAGTTTTTTGTGAGTTTGATACAGATAAAAAGAGCATAGGCTGCTTCTCCATGTTTGGAGACAGAGAGCAGACCTGTCCCAGACGACCTCAGCGGGCTGGATGGTTCATTATGAATCAGAAGGTCAATAATGCATTGTGCCCCTAAACCATTCTGTGCTTTATACACTGAAAGCAGTAGGCTATTTTAAGTTCTATTCTCTGAGAGATTGGGAGTCAGTGTAGAGACCTAACTGGAGTGAAGTGATCCACTTACCTGGTCTTACTGAGGACTCAAACCGCAGCGTTCCGGACTATGGTTCCGGATAGCGCTGTGCAATTATCCAATTTCAATTTCAATTACGATTGTGGCCTCCTACAATCAAGATAATCAAGATTAATGATTACTTTGCTAAAATGTTGAGCTCGTTTTGATCATAGGTTTTGTCACGTCAAGTGTGTGGTGTTATATTTTGGCGACAACAGTAGGCTACATCATCATCTACTTTTAGATATTGTTATTTTAAATATTTATATATTTTTACTTATTTATTTTGACTTCTTGCTTGTTTTTTCAAAGAGTTCTGACTTTTACAGTGTTACGGGTGTTCAAGTTCAACAAAATCAATGTGTAATTGTGTTTAATAATCGTGATCTCAATATAATTTTAAATAATCGTGATTATCCTTTTTGCCATAATCGAGCAGCCCTAGTTCTGGATCAGCTGCAGTTGTCTGATTGACTCTGATTATCAAGCTTTACTTGATAATATTGGTCCCTCTATACGAGGAGAGCAAAGTTACATAAATATTAAATACCATAATAAAAAATACTTTATACGGATTTGAATATTACCTGTGTTCACCATGTTTCTCTGTTAAGGCTTTCAAATGAAATTTCCAGGTGAGGTGCTCATTTGGCCGATTGTTTAACAGTGTATGAACACAGCATTGGGTCATTTTAAAATCCTGTTTTTAGTCTTTGGCGCCCTCCAGTGGTCACTGCCGCTTACTGATTTGGGGTCAGGTGGAAAGTCAGCTGATCGATTCCACCACAAACAGGAAGGGGAAGACACAGATTAACAAGCAAGTCATGTAAAAATAGCTCACTCATTTAGTGCATTTCTTTTATTTAACAACAAAAGTTTTTAAACTAAAAAGATGTTCGTCGGAGACGATGAAGACGGAGACTTCCTGTTTCCCTCCGGAGGGTGAGTTTGTTTGCACACATCAAAGCTAATGCTGCTTACTGGTGAGCGAGCTAACTAGCTTAGCCACTGTTAGCCATTCTGTCATTATGTGCCAAATCTCACTTAAAACCTGATTCATTTATGCGACTTTATTTGGAGGTAATACCTTTAAGTAAATATCTGTAAGGTTCTGGGGACTCCTTGTCACATGTCTCTTTGATTCTCTTTAAACAATGAAGCAAATATTATTAGATTAACTGCTCACATCATCTGCTTTGATAAGTGAGGCACAGTGAGCAGCTTCAGAAATATGGAAATGTATGCACAATTAAGCTTCCTAAAAGAGGCTTTTATATGACGAATGAGAAAACGACATTGTACTACCAAATCTTTTTTCAAACTTAAAAGTGTCCACATTAAAGGAATCCTGCGTACAACTAACAAGATGAAATGTGTACCAAATTTACAAATGTCTAAGTCATGGAGTCACTTTTTACAGATACAATCCAACTTGATTTCATATGGACTGCTGCATGAGTCATCACATGCCTGTCTGCAGCCCAACACTTTTTATGGCATGCTCTCAGGTCTGCCATCAAAGCCACTTAGCTCATCAGTTCCTGTTATGAACACAATTACTTGATGTAATGGCTTGAAAAGCTTAAAATGACTGTCTAATAATCTGAACTCCTTTGTGTAAAGAATGAGCTGAAGGCACGCAGATTGTCAGAACAAAGAATAAATCTGATCTGAAGGATTTTCCCTGTTTATATGCGTTTAAATGCTGAAAATAGAGCTTGTAGTGATGTTGACAAACACATAAGATGCTTCATCAATCTAAACTGAGCTCCATTTGTTTTGACACTGACTCAGTTGCTATTGATACAACTGGACTCTCTGTTACGAGGCATTCAGTTACAGCTTTGCCACATTTTCAGCCTGACCACCATGTGTGATGGCATTGTGTGATAGCAGCAGCAGCAGCACAGTGTGTGTATGGGCTCATGCAATAAGCAGCCTGTGGAGGGTAACCCTGCTCTGCTCCTGGAGGGAGGGGTGTTATGGCGGCTAATTCCTCTCACATGCTGCCAGTTAGAGGAGTAAGGTGAAGGTCCCTGCCACAGCCCAAAGCGCTCAGTGGTGAAGAAGTCGGAGCTCTTCGGTTTCTTCCCCATGCTGTTGAATGTGCCATGTTGGTGTGAGAGCACCGGGGGGGACGAGAGAGATCAGGGGTAGCCCAGGACGCAGGGCGCTGGAACGTACACTAGAAGGATTTCTACTCACACATGCAAACGGACTCCCCCTCCTCATCCCAGCTCCTTACCTTCAAGGATGAGGGCCTGAAGGCTCTCAACATGGCTGTTCTTGGGGATCCCAGTGATTACCATTGGAGGGAGTTACCGGGGTCAGTACAGTCAGCAGGGCAGATTTCCAAGGCTTGTCGTGTTTTCAAACCACTGAAAAGTTTGCAGAAGTTTTCTAGTCTGGCACTTTTTGATGCTAATGATGGAGGAAGTTGATGTTGTGGAGTTTTTTCATGGTGTAGTAATAATCAAAGCCCATGCTCTCAAGTCAATTATTATCCAAACCATTTGATATGTCCTTGAATAATGACGCAAAGATGTCCAAGTCTGCTATCTCTGGTTCATAAAAAGGACGGGTTGCTTTATTCTCTCCGTCTTATATAAATACAAATGTTATGAACCAAGATTTTGAGCTTGAATTGGGAATTTCAGCATGAACAAAATACAAAGCTTTCTTTAAGATTCACTTCCTAGTTGTTCGTAGGAGCTTCACACGCTGACTCTCAGGGTTTTCCTCAGTGGACGCTGTTTGTCACTCGTCACAAAGTGCTGTCAGGCTAAATCTGCAGAAGAAGAGCACGAGAAGCTGCTGTTAGGACAATCAGCGATGTATAACTTTGATTAGAGTTCATTTTGGCATCCCTTGTGGACAAACGTTGGACGTTTGATTTTGCAGAGATTTTGAACGTGCTAGTTTGTGCCTTTGTTGGGCGAGCTAGCGAATAAGAGGCAACTTCTGTTTGATGTCCTAACAAAACTGGTTTCTGCATGTGTGAGGTTACATATCTAATGCTGGCTATAAGATCAATGAATGTAGTTTGATGTAGCGTTGTCACAATACCAGAATATTAAACTTATATATGATTCTAGTAAGAAATCAGACAATAATTTGACCTTTTTCAATGCCACAGGAACAAAAACAGAAGTCAATATTGAGTAATTTCTTGTTTTTAATCACCAAAACGTGCAGACAAACCTCTGCACACGGTCTACAATACACAAAAACAAATGTGTGCATTTCAGACCGTGTGCAGGAAGTTGAGGTACTTTTAGATACCTTTGACC